>JAOWBW010000286.1:56398-691093 GCA_026119855.1 Campanula takesimana | reverse complement strand
AGGCCATACACGACCAAGATCCGAGAGTAGAACAAGCACCACCTCCTCGATATGGTTTGGAGCAATTTTTGAAACTGAAACCGGCAGAGTATAATGGGGAACCCGATATGAAGAAGGCCGAGCTATGGATAGAATCAATGGAGAAAATCTACGATGTCTTTGGTTGCACCGATGAGGACAAGGTCCGGTTCGCGGCCTATAAGCTTGTGGATGCCGCCGAGCATTGGTGGAAAGGGGTTAAAGCGAGTTGGGATGATACTCACACGGTGTATGCGTGGGAATTGTTTGTGCGGAAATTCAAGGAGCATTTCATTCCGGTAGTAGATCAAAACCGAAAAGAGATCGAGCTTCTCAACTTGGAGCAAGGTTTGTTGTCTATATCCCAGTACTCGGCTAAGTTCACAGAATTAGCCCTGTACTATGACTATCTTGTGAGGACTGAGGAGCAGAAAGCCATGAGGTTCATCCGCGGTTTGAAAACATCCATCCGTACTCAGCTTATAGCCCAGAGGATTGTGACATTCCAGGATGCGGTAGACCATGCATACTTAATCGAGCAAGACATTGGAGAACATAAGAGGAAAACCGAGGCATCGAATTTGGGCAAAGAAGGAGGCCATGCTAAATCTCAACCACAACACCGTTCAGATAACCGAGGTAATTCGGGAGCACCATCTCAGTTTAAGGGACAACCCGCATCGAGGAATCCGGGTACTACTCCGGGGAATCAGAATAGGAAGCCTTGTACCTATTGTCAGAGGGAAGGCCATACGGAGGATAGGTGTTGGAAGAAACAGGGTAAATATACCAATTGTGGTCAAATGGGACACTTTGCGAGAGATTGCCCGAGGAGTAGAGGACAACCATCCGGTTCAGGAGTTGGTACTACTCAGGGTCAGAAAAGAGATGCTGCGGGAAAGCCCAAAGTCCAAGGAAGGGTATTTGCCATGAATCAACAACAAGCTACCGATGATCCATCCGTTATTGGAGGTATTGTTTCTGTGTCTAATGTGAGCGCACGTGCGTTAGTAGATCCAGGATCATCGCATTCTTACATATCTGTGCAATTTGCTTCTATGCTAAATGTTGCATTTGAGTCTTTACCTTATGTGCTAGAGGTGTCGACCCCTATAGGAGAATGCTTGATATCTGATAGAGTATTTCGTGCTTGTGATGTGGTTATTTGTGGTCGTGTCTTATGTGCGGACTTGGTAGTCCTTCCAATTCAAGACTTTGATGTTATTTTGGGTATGGATTGTTTGAGCAAATTTCATGCTTCTGTTGATTGTCGTAAGAAAGTTGTTACTTTTTCTATTCCCGACGTGCCTAAGTTTATTTTTGAGGCTAGTCCTTTGAGTAGAAATGTTCGTTTAATTTCTTATGTGAAAGCGAGAAAATTATTGTATCGTGGTTGTGAGGGTTACTTGGCTAGTGTGTTAGACACCAAGAAGGAATCCCCTGGTTTGGAAAGTGTTCGGGTGGTACGGGAATTTCCCGATGTTTTCTCTTCCGAATATAATATGCCTCCCGATCGTGAGATAGAGTTTTGTATAGATCTTTTACCGGGTACAGCTCCGATTTTGAAAGCACCGTATAGAATGGCTCCAGTAGAGTTTAAGGAACTAAAGGTTCAGTTGCAAGAGTTTCTTGATCGAGGGTTTATCCGCCCTAGTGTTTCCCCGTAGGGAGCACCGGTTTTGTTTGTGAGAAAGAAAGACGGTTCGTTGAGACTGTGTATTGATTACCAGAAGTTGAATCAGGTGACGGTGAAGAATAAATACCCCCTACCGCATATTGATGATTTGTTCGATCAACTTCAAGGCTCATTTGTGTTTTCTAAGCTTGATTTGAGGAGTGGGTACCATCAACTAAAGATTCGATCGGATGATGTTCAGAAGACTACTTTTCGCACCCGGTACGGTCATTATGAATTCTTGGTTATGCCGTTTGGGTTGACTAATGCACCCGCCGTGTTTATAGACTTGATGAACCGAATTTTCCATCCTTACCTTGACTCGTTCGTAGTGGTTTTCATCGATGATATTCTTGTCTATTCAAAATCTCGAGAGGAGCAGAGCAACATTTGAGAACAGTTTTATCCGTCCTTGAGAAGGAGCAACTATTTACGAAGTTTAGTAAGTGCGAATTTTGGCTTGAGAAAGTCTCATTTCTGGGGCATGTCGTTTCTAAAGATGGGATTTCTGTGGACCCTTCGAAAATAGAGGCCATTGTGGATTGGAAGCGACCGGAAACCGTGACCGAGATTAGAAGTTTTCTGGGGTTAGCCGGGTATTACCGGAGGTTTATAGAAGGATTTTCGCGGATTGCTACTCCGATGACTCAGTTGACCCGAAAGAATGTTCCGTTTGTGTGGACTGAAAAATGTAACAACAGTTTTGAGGAGTTGAAGAAGAGATTCACCACCGCACCGATTCTTGCGTTACCGAATGGGAACGACGACCTAGTAATTTACAGTGACGCTTCGAAAGAAGGTTTGGGTTGTGTCTTGATGCAGAATGGGAAGGTTATTGCGTATGCTTCGAGGAAGTTGAGCCCGTGTGAGCAGACTTACCCGACGCACGATATGGAATTGGCGGCTATCGTATTTGCTCTTCAGAAATGGAAACACTACCTTTACGTGGCGAAGTTTGAAATTTTCACGGATCATAAGAGTTTGCAGTACCTTTTCTCTCAGAAGGAGCTTAATAACTGACAGCGTCGATGTATGGAACTTTTGAAAGACTATGATTGTAAGATATCCTATCATCCCGGGAAAGCGAATGTTGTAGCCGATGCGATTAGTAGAAAATCTTATGTGGCTTCGATGATGGTTCGGGAATGGAAAATGCTTGAGGATGTTCGAGATTGGTGTCCTCGCGAATCGAGACGTGGGGCGATTTTTGCGAATATTAGGGTATCTCCGACCCTAATTCAAAGGATAAAGGATGCTCAGAAAGAAGATCCGGAGTTGGTAAAAATAATGGGAAAGATGAAAGAGAAAAATTTTGAGGATTTTACTATTGGTTCGGATGGGGTAATGACTTTCCGTGGTCGTTTGTGCGTACCCGATGTTGACGGAATAAAGAGGCAAGTTTTAGACGAGGGTCACAAATCGAGATACACTATTCACCCGGGTAGCACGAAGATGTTCCAAGATATGAGGCAACAATTTTGGTGGAACAATATGAAGAGGGAAATAGCTGAGTATGTATCGAGGTGTTTAACTTGTCAACAAGTCAAAGCCGAGCATCAGAGACCCGCGAGACTACTTCAACCGTTAGAGATTCCAGAATGGAAGTGGGAACATGTGACAATGGATTTTGTTACGGGACTACCTCATACCCGTAGGGGATATGATAGCGTATGGGTAATTGTGGACAGACTGACCAAGACCGCTCATTTCTTACCGATGGATATTCGATACTCGATGGAGAAACTCGCGACCCTTTATATAAATGAGATTGTGAGATTGCATGGGGTCCCGGTTAGCATTGTGTCAGATCGTGACCCGAGGTTTACTTCCAGATTCTGGAAAGCGTTACAAGTGGCTTTGGGTACAGATTTGCGATTCAGTACAGCTTTTCATCCTCAGACTGACGGTCAATCCGATAGGACCATCCAGATTTTAGAAGATATGCTTCGAGCGTGTTCGATAGACTTCTCTGATTCTTGGGATAGACATCTACCGTTAGTGGAATTCTCTTACAACAACAGTTATCAGGCTAGTATCGAGATGGCACCTTACGAGGCTTTGTATGGGAGAAAGTGTAGATCGCCTATTTTTTGGGATGAGATTGGGGAAGCAAAGATTTGGGGTATCGATTTGGTTCAGGATTCAGTTGAGAAAGTTAAAATTATTCGAGATCGATTGAAGACAGCCCAGAGTCGACATAAGAGTTATGCGGACCACCGAAGGCGAGATCTTAATTTTCAAACCGGAGATTTTGTGTTTTTGAAGGTATCTCCGAAGGTGGGTATTCGTAGGTTTGGAAAGAAGGGTAAATTGGCTCCGAGATTTATTGGACCATTTGAGATTTTGGATAAAGTGGGGCTTCTAGCGTATCGACTTGCATTGCCATCTTCTCTTGATCGTTTGCATAACGTTTTTCACGTTTCTATGCTTCGTAAGTATCTGCATGACCCATCGCACGTGTTACCGAGGATACCCGAGGATATCGAGCCCGACATGTCTTATGAGGAGCGACCGGTTCGGATTCTAGATACTAAAGTCCAAGAGTTGAGGAATAAGAGCATATCGTTGGTTAGAGTTCTTTGGAGAAATCATGATGTTGAGGAATCAACGTGGGAGCTTCGAGGAGAGATGGAACGGAAATATCCGTGGCTTTTTGGTTCGGGTAAGTCTCTTTAAAATTCGGGTCGAATTTTCTTTAAGGAGGAGTGAATGTCACGACCCGAAAACCCGTCTCTATTTTATTAATAAATAATTATTTATTTATTTATTTGATTTAATTATTTATGTGCGTATTTATATCTCATAGTATTAATTTGTGTCTAGCATTATTGGGTTGATATTGTGTTAAGTGGATAGTAGGGAATTTAGTTTAGGTTATGTGTTAGAGGATGAGGGGGCCTAAGTGTAACATTTCAAAAATAATTTTAACTACTCCCTCCCTACTCCTCCTTCTCCCTCACTCTCTTCCTCACCCTACTCCCTCTCTCCCAGTATTCTCTCTCTCCTCCATAGCCAAGAAAGGTCCCTTCTCTCTTCATTTTCTTCCTCTTCCTCTCATCTTTTCTTAGTGCTCATTTTACGAAATGTGTTTAGATCGTCGATAGGATCGCAAAGAACCAAAAATATTTGAATTCCGTCATCTTTGAGAAAATCCGGGTAAGTTGCTTTTCCCCCATTTATGCTAAAAATGTTCATCCTATGCTTAGATGATACTATGATTACCATTTATTGCTCCTTTGGTTGATTTTGAGATGATTTACATTTTGTTCATTTTTGTGAAATTTGGTATTTGAATCACCCTTGGTTGAGGTTTTCTAGTTGATGTTCTAGGAGTTCTTTAGCTTCCAAATGGTGAGGGAACTTTAGTTTATATATTGGTAGTGTTAGTCTTGAGTTTAGTTTGAAATGGTGAAGATTTGGGTTTAGTTTGATTTTGGGTTGAAAATGGTAGAAACCCATAATTTTTGGCCGGAAATTGCCCCTCCGGGCAAGGGGGCGCGTGCACCCTTTGGGAGGGGGCGTGCGCACCCTTATGCCCCTTGGTAATTAACCTTCTGATCATGAAGGGCGCGCGCACCAATTCCTTGAGGGCGTGCGCTCCCTCTTTGTTTCAAAGCTCAAAAACCTTCTGATGCCTTGGGGCGTGCGCACCCTTACCACGCGTGCACGCGCACCCTTCCCTTGGCCCTTTTTCATAAACCTTATGATCCTCTAAGGCGCGCGCACCCTTCCTACGCGGGCGTGCTCCCCCTCCGCTGTACAAGCCCTGAGCTTTACCCTCTTGTACTCTTCGCAGACAATCTTCGATAGTTCATAACTTTCTCATCCGGGCTCCGTTTTAGGTGTATAAGCTATCGTTTTAAAGCTCTCCTTGAGCTCTTCGAGATGAGTGAGTAGTCTTGGTTGAGTTCTTGAGTTAACTGGATACTTTGTGATCAAATGTGATATGGGATTCGTGTTATCTTTGTTGAAATTATTGGAACACTTTAATTGTGTGTTGTTGGTTCATTTCACTTTCTTGGTGACTTCTTGATAAGGTTCCCTACTTTGGAATCAGTGGTTGTTTATTGTGCTAGTATTTTATTACTTAGCCTTTATTTGGAAGTCCAGATGGTATTTGTGGTTGTGTCGGGCGATGGGAAAGATTATAATGGCACGAGCCAAGTCCATTATAATGTTGACCATTGTTTTGCCCATATTTTCCTCTTCCAGATTGGCCTTGGAATGAGATGAGCTAGCTTCCATTGTGAAGTAGTCTAGCTAACTTTTTAGAGTATGACTTTGTGGCATATCTCCCGTCCTTTGTGACATGTTACTTGGTTATTGTTCCGGTACCGGGGTTTTCTCTTCGGCTTTCATGCTACTATGAAGATGTTGATTGGTTGATTGTTGAAGCTGAGCAGCGATCTTTTATTTGGGTCTATCGGTTTGGAAACCTTGGCTAATATCCTTTGTTAATTGTTTATTTCCGCTGCTATCTGTTATCTGATAACTGTTATGTGTACATGGATTATTATACTGTTTATTGCCTATTCCATATTAGCATGTCATGTAGTTGCATTAGTAACTTATTGAGATTTATCTCACGCCCTTTTCTTTTGTCTTTGTTTTTCCTTAACCCCCCCCCCCAGGTGGAAAGGATTAGACTCGCTGATCACGAGACAGGACGTCGAGTGTGGATATAGCTTTTGGGGAAGGTTGTTATTCGGTTTGCATTATTTAAATGTATTACCTTGGGATAGTGTCACCAAACAATGACGTTATTAAGAATTGTATATTTTATATTTTGGGGTATAAGCTTGTGGAGCTTATGTTAGTTGTATTTTGTTGTTGTTAAACTTGAATTTCTAAAACCTTGTATCACCTTTTGGCATTAAAATGGAATTTTTATCTCCGTAACTTTGGTGTATTGGTTCTAAGTCGACGTCCAGCTCGCGTACTCCGGGCCCGCGGGGTCGGGGTCACGACATAAATCATGGGAAACACTAAACATGAAAGTTATTCCTAACATATCAAAGTTTAGATCTGGAAAGTTTCAAGGCCATTGGGCAAGTTTAAGTCACACAAAACACCTCTGACATTTTGGTGTCAGAACAGGAGATATGCTAATCTGAGAACAGAGAGTTGAAACGAAAAATGGAAAGAACCTCTTCCACTCAGGGTAAAAATAAGATATTTACATGCTAGTATTACTATGTTTGTCTAGAACAAAATACCTTTTGTGGTCTAAGACCAAAAACAATGTTTGCTATGCATAAACAAAGAAACAAGACAGAAAGGTGCAGATGGACAGTCTGCTGAACATTTACAAAAGGGGTGAAAACACCCATGAAAACCCACTCAAATGAGATACTATGAACATGAAACTTTGGATACACATAGATATATATATTAACAACACCACAACAACACCCATTTGAGCATTGAATCATGGGATATCATCATTTAGAGAGAAGAACAACAAGAGTATCAACATTACATTTTTTGGACATCAAATGGGGGTCTAGCCTAACAAGTGGCTAGACCCTTTTCCAAATCACATAAGGATCTACATTTTACATGGATGAACTTTACAAGAACAAAGATTACCTAGGTGTGCTTCCTTTGCTTCCAAGGGAAGACTTTTTTTGTTGCTTTTCTTAAGGTGTTTGCCTTAGATTGAGAGAGTGTTTGAGTGAGTTGTTTGCTTTGCTTTGTGTAGTGTTTAGGGTGGTGCTATGGTGGTGTGGTGGTGGTTTAATAACTGGGATTTGAGGGGGTTGTGGGTGCTTGCGAGAGAGCCAAAAAGGCTGAATATGGAATGGAGTGAGTTGGAGAGTTGTGTATGAAGTGTGTGTGTTGCTCTATGATAAAATGGATGAGGGAGGTGAGTATATGGATGAGGGAGGTGGAAATCTTTCATTTAGGCACTCTAGGGAGGCTTAGGGATCAGTTTAGGGGGTGGCTACCCCGTCCATTTGCAGTTGGGAATGATCAAAATCAAGACTTTTGTGGCCAAGTTGCTGAAGAACAAACTGCAGGTCTGGAGCTCCCAAAGTAGCCGTACGGCTGGACCTTGCCGTCCCCTTTTCCCAAAGTGCCACGTGTCGTGCTCTGATTGGACCATGGCCTACTTGATTGGCCATCTACTTGCTGCCATTAGCTGGATGGTGGTTGGTCATCATCATTTATGCCTTGAATTTTTAACGTAGATGATCACAATTCCTGCTCCGGTATTGGTTCCGCAACAGTCCAAGTTTTGTCCGAGTGTGCGCACAACGGTGTCCCGGTTGTCCGCGGTCCCAACATGGAAGTTGCTTGAAATAATCTTGTGGTCACATACATCTATCTGAAATATGTTAATGAGCAAGGAATGACAATAATATATTTTTAATGCACAGAATGGATAATAACGAGCAGTTCTAAGGGTGCGGGCCCCGTTTCGGGTTCCGCAGCTCAAAAATTGAAGTACATGCTTGTTTACTCGTTTTTTCGCTCTGATCATGAATTTGAAGTCCGTTTATCCATTCGATGCACCGATAAGGCTCACAACACTCCCGCATAGCCAAATCGAGGGCTTAGGTCAATTTTAGGGTTTAGACCCTTCAAAAAGGGTTTGATAAGGGGTGCGAGATCGGGGTATATACAATAACCTAATGGTCTTACATCACACCGGATGGCCAAAGGGAAAGTTTAACGAATCCTAATGGTCTTACGTCACGCTGGACGGCCAAAGGGCACAATCTCTTCACAAACACTCCCTCAAATGCCCGATGCCATTTGAAAGGGAAAAACATATCTTAACAAAAAACACTCCCTCAAGTGCCCAACGCGACTTGAAAGGGGAAAAACACATATTTTCACAAAACACACCCTCAAGTGCCCGACGCGACTTGAAAGGGGGGACAAAACACATATTTTCACAAAACACACCCTCAAGTGCCCGACGCAACTTGAAAGGGGGACAAAACATTCATTTCTCAAAATTATGGTGCTAAAAGGGCAAATTTTAAAAATGCTCATTCCTCAAGGCAAATCTTTTAACGAAGCATGCCAGTCAAAATTTTATTTTAACTTAACTGCAAGGTTTGTTACGCATAAAGTCTTTTGGAGCTTTGTCCATTTCTTAGGAGCGATCGGGAGTGGAGAACCCTTTTGTCGTCGATGTTGGGGTAGCCCCATGTCCTTGTAATCATTGATGTTGGGGTAGCCCCATGTCCTTGTTAGCGTCGGTGGCGGCATAGCCCCATGTTTTCGGCCGACGTAGCCCTAATGTCATCGTTTGACGGTTAGGAACCCATCCATTTTTCATGACGCACCCTTTCTTTTGCCTAGGCCGCCCTTACAGGTTTTCAACCTGGCGGGCTACTTTTTTGGTGCCTTTCTTTCTATTTTTCTCTTTCTTTTATGAGTGATCCAACCGACTCGACGGGTCGGGGACTTAATATGTCCTTTTGGGGGAAACATGCAAGGGCCTTTATTTAAGCGGGAGAGAATCCCTTTTATGTTGATGAGCAATGTATCATGAAATGGGAGGAAGCCCTTGCTTGACAGAAGACAAGTGTTTAGCTCTTTCCTAAGATGTAGATAAGAAGACTTGTCGAGATTGGCCTTAGTTAATTGTTGGGTTTCGATCAAACATGCGTAGCGGAATTTAGCATTTAAAATTTTGAAACCCAAAGCCATAGATCCGTTCATACGATTAAATCAAATACGACATAAGAATAAGGAATAAACTAACCCTCGATGGCTATCAAATTCTCTTGGTCTTTGGTGGAGGTTTGAAGACTTGATCACGATCACAAAGCTTGAACACGAACTTTGAAGATGATGATTTTCACCCTCTAGCGGTATCCACACTTCGAACGAATATCAAAGGAGCTTCTTTGATCTTGGTTGCTAGACCAAATTGTGAAACACTTTTTCACAATCAAAAGAACTATATGGAATTTATTTTGTGTATTATTTTGTTCCTCAACCAAGAATGTCTTGGAACAAAATAAACCCTCTCTCAAACTCTTTGAGACTCACAAAATCATTGGCCTAGAGTGCTGGCCGAATTTGGTCTTTTATACACAAGTATGACCTATTCCAAATAGGAAACTTGTGTCAAAATCCTTCCAAAATTCGTTTCCAAATCAAATTAGGAATCTGCCACCCGACAGCACTGTGCGGCCGCCCAAAATCATCTGTGCGGTCGCACAACTATCTGAAGCAAAACTGGTATAAAACTGAACTAAGTGTGCGGCCGCCCAGTCAATACTGTGCGGTCGCCCACTCTTCAGAATGTCCAGAATTTCCAAAATTCCAATATAGTCCCTTTTAAAGATTCGTTCTATTGTGTGTGACCTTCTAGGATTATACTAAGTTGGCAATGAGCTCAAACATGATCCCATAAGATATGATTAGGTTCTAGCAAACCGTCATACCTACCCAAATAGTATAACAAGATACAAGTTCGCATTCCTTTAGAATATGTCACAATCCCTTTGTCCACGATGTCATTGAACACAAGTCATGGTCAAACAGTCAACTTGTTTTGTTCAATACTTTCTCGATTCCGAATATGTTGATAATCAAAATGACATTGATCCAATCAATTCATCTGAGTCCGGCCGAACATTTCATCAACATCATTCCTACGAGTGGCCTAAGCTTGACACCTCTCCGAGGAGGGACAAATCCATTTAGCTTATTATTCTTCCCAACGGGATTCCGATTATGCCAATCATACCCTTTATAACTACTCGATTAAAAGTAGCGTTTGAATATGTCAAACATAATGTTCATCAAGTGGAAGACTATAATAACTTCATGTCTAAGGATTCAAATGACATAACTAATATGAGATATATGTATGACATAGACCATGACATAAATCTCATAGAGCGGGTCATGTCCAGTACCTTGTTCCAAACAAGTACCCATAAATCTAACATGATCATCCCATGGCCATTTAGCCTTTATACTAGTGCTTAACAAGTACTAGGGACGGGGATTATTATAAGTAAACATGAACAACAATAATAATCAAAACATCTCTTTATTGATATGAAATAAATGATAACAATTACAACGTTTATTAAATGTGCCTAGGGCACCACTACCAACATTAATATCATCTAAATGATTGCTTGAACGGACCATGTTCATTATTAAGTCAGGACTATAACAAGCAATTAGCCTTGACATGTATAACTGTTGTGATCAATTGAGATTAAGATTCGATCAATGGCAAGATCGGGAAGGAGAAGGCTTTTTGGGTCATTTCAGGGTTTCAGGGTCTTGGCGTGACCACGGAAAGGGGTTTTGACCAAAGAAAGGGAATCATAATTCATGGGTTCCTTTGTGGAGCCGAACAATGTCTATCTGAAAGATCGGTCATTGGCACGACTGCAGAGAAGAGACTTTGGTTATTTTTGGGAGGGCCAAAGGTTCGATGGCTTTTCTCATGTTGTTACCGGGCCCGAAGGTTGCCTACGTTCCCCTCAATGTGGGGATCTCAGGTCGCCGTAGTTCGGCCTTAGGCCGTCTTTTGCTGAAATTGGCTTTCTTTCGATGTTGTCTCAGAGGACGTTGTTGCTCAATTTGCTTTGCAGTGAACTCCTTGAGATGGACCTCTTGGAGTGAACCCTCTTTGGTGTGAACGGGCCTTTCTTTCCGCCATTTCCTTTCCTCCTTTCCATACATTCATTTCCTTTCCCTCTTCTCCTTTTTTTTTTAGAGGAGGTAAACATTAGCCCCAGCTCGCTTTCTCGGGCATTGGCTCCTTTGTAGCCCCTTGGTGGCGTTCCTGTTACTTTGGGCTGACTTTGAAGATTTCAGGAAGCCCTATGCTTGGTCGCACACGTGTGAGCACTGTCAAATCTCGGTGGTCGAGTAACAACGTCCTCGCCTTTTCACTGTCTCGGGATGCCTTCGATGTGCATCAAGAATTGGTTTTGGAAAGGTGTATCGGGTTGTGTATCGGCGAAGTGTATGAGGGAAGACTTTCCATTAATGGTTTCTTCATGCCAATTGATCACAACATTTATTCACATCAAGATTAATTTTTTGCGTTTAGCATTTCTCATTCGTGTTAGGTCCATTCGCCCTTAATGAGTCGTCATTGACTAGTATGCTTAGAAGTCAATTCATCATTTTGGGGACGTAGAAATCAATTGATCATAACAACCAAGGCAATTTCAAGAGTAAATGTATATTGCAAATAATGTCTCAAGTCTAGAGAGAAGAGAATGAAAATGACTCTTTTATTGAGATAACTTTGTACATACATGTCCAAGTGCGGACCTTTGAAAAAATAAAAAGACACAGTCCAAGACGGACTTTTGGTGAAAGTCTAGATCCTACGAGGCTGGAAGACTCATCATTTTTTTATTATTTTTTTTATAGGGATGGGCTCCTACAAAGTGTGATGGTCTGTTTTCTTCCTCAATTGTTGGAGGGTTTTTCGGCGGCACATTCCATGTCTTCCATGGGGAACTCGGGTTCCTTGTCATTGCGAAAGACGTCGCGAGGTCTCCACTTGGCTTGGCATTGCAATCGCCGGACTCGCCTTTGGCCATCTCCTTTTGGTGGCTCCCTTTCAAGGGGCGTAACCTCGCGCATGGCATTCGGCGAAGGTACGGATCTCCATTTGATGTATCCTCCTTTGGGCCTCCGAGGCATGGGTCTCTTCTCGTGGACGGTGTCCCAATCCTGCAAACGTGGATGGAAGTCTCAGACGCTATTTCATATGTGGGCTCCTTGGTTGATGTTTCCGGTGGACAAGACCGCAAAGGACTTTAGCATTTTAAACCTCGAGGTGAAATTATAACCATGATTTGAGAGGAACGCCTCATTAGCGGATTAGCCTTTTGGAAAAGAGTTGACCTCTTATTTTAAGAAAACTTGATTTCCAATTTTTTGAATGAGGATTGACACACGCATTTTCTATTTGAGTAAAAGACTAACACATTTCCTCTTTTTTTTTTTTTTTTTTTTTTCATAAGGATCGACACACACACATTTCATCTGAGTAAAAGACTCACACATTCAAATGGGTTTAACGAAGAGACGAACATGACTTAAGTTGGCCTAATTCAAACGGGCTTTTGGGAAGAGGTGAGTGATTGACTCACTTTCCAAACGGACTTCCTAGGGTGACGGAGAGCGGCCCTAAGGGCCCTAACTTAAAGGTTACGGGGAAAAGGAGCCTCCTTGGCTTGTCGGAATATAGTCAGAACAACATGGGACAGAACCTTACTGGCTTGGGACCAGATGGTACTCACACTAGTTTGAGCCATCAAGGCGATCGGAGAAACTGAGATGGTCATCACATGGAGGTGAAAACTGAGGAGGCCAATGCTTGACCAAGGTATATTACCATGTGGTGCCATGACAGCTAAACTCGAAGGGGTCATGGTCACGCGACGACACTGACGGGAACGAAATGGCATGAGGGGCGCAGAATTGGTCATCATGTGACGGTCCAAGGAAAGGGGAGAGAGTTACCCTAAGAACCTTTTGTTTCTTTTCTTTAACAGACGCTTTAGAGGATAACAGGGATCCGTCCTAAGACTTGACTAACGTCCTAGGGAACTACGCCTAGGGGTTTAACGGGGATCTTAACGGGGACCTAGGGGACAACACCTAGGGGTTTGGCGGGAATTTCAATGAGGACCTAGGGGACAACACCTAGGGTTCCAACGAGAATCTCAACGGGGACCTAGGGGACAACACCTAGGGGTTTAACAGAGGTTTCAGCGGGGATTACAAATGGGATCACAATGGGGATCACTTCGGGGATCACAACGCGGATCACAACGAGGATCACAACGGGATCACAACGGGATCACAACGGGGATCAAAACGGGGATCACATCGGGGATCATAACAGGATCATAACGGGGATCACAACGGGATCACAACGTGGATCACAACGGGGATCACAACGTGGATCACAACGTGGATCACAACGGGATCACAATGGGGATCACAACGTGGATCACAACGGGGATCAAAATAGGGTCACAACAGGATCACA
Organism: Campanula takesimana; assembly: GCA_026119855.1. Classification (NCBI taxonomy): domain Eukaryota; kingdom Viridiplantae; phylum Streptophyta; class Magnoliopsida; order Asterales; family Campanulaceae; genus Campanula; species Campanula takesimana. The sequence goes on along the minus strand of JAOWBW010000286.1, from coordinate 677,396 downwards.
ACGGGGATCACAACGGGATCACAACGGGGATCACAACGGGGATCACAACCGGATCACAACGGGATCACAATGGGAACCTTGGAAGGATAGCGGGGATCCATCCAAAGGATTAACGAAACGCCTTTATGGAAGTCTTGGAGGATAACGGGGATCCATCCAAAGACTTAATGAAATGACGCTCATTAACGCAAGAATGCAATTCGTCAAGGCCAAGAAGCAAAAACGGAGCAAAGTCATGCAATGTGCAATTATTTATTCATCCAAGTTTACTTAAAAAGCATTTTTATTTCCTAAATGGTTGGAAAAGATTTCACTTCTTTTTCGCAACTACTCTAATTCCTAGATCAGTGGAGGTCATCACTACGCTTATAGACCCCTCGTTTTTCACCTGCCTTGCACACTCCCAAGGATGGACTGACCCGGGCGAGGGTTCTATAGGGCAAGCGGCTGCCACCGACCAAAAGAAACGGACCTAGGGTCTAGTGTATCGCAAGATCCCCAATGCGCGCGCCATTCCAATCATGATTAAGCCCCGGTTAAGATCGAGATTCGTCTTAGGGACTTAAGGGACTTCCGGCATAACCTCATCTTTAGTGAGGGCCTTCGAATCTTATCCATGGGCTTAAGAATGATTAGTATGAACCATTCATTAGGGTTTGACAACACAGTGTCACCCTATCCATAACACATGACTTAGGTTAATTATAGCTAATATTAATGCATAAGTCATGGACCGGGTCAAAGTTGACCATGGTCACACTTGTTTTCACAAGGAGTCGTGACTCGGGCATTAACTTGGCCATAATTAATCTCAGACACGTATTAGGGACGTGGAAACGTGAGCTAGACCAAAAACCAACCAAAGTCTCGGTATTTGTTTGTCATGGACAAGTGTGGTTGACTCGACTCGGAAGGGGAGGTGGAATGGACCCGTGCGCACTAGAAGGGCACAAGAGCACTAATCAAGCTGCATCGTGGCATCCATCCTGGGTTTGAAGGGTATTTGGAACGTGCAAGGTCAAGTGCGCGTAGTGTGAAGCCTTCTATGTTCCCTTTTGAGTCAAAATAGAAATTTTCCAATCCGTTTTAACATTATGAGCAATGTATAATCAACAACAATGAGCAAGCATTAACGAGCTATTTACAAAAGCAATCAAGCAAGAATCTTATGAACAAAGCCAAAACTCGCATGTATAACAAATTGTGCACAACCAAAGAATCCTTTGAAATCAACATCTTTCAAGAAGAACAATTCTTTTGAAAATCATTTGCAAACAAGTTGTGTACAACAAAGAATTCAAAAAACCTTTTACAAAGTGGGTTATGCACAAGGAGGTTTTGAAAATCCAAATTTATGTCCAAAAGTTTGTACATAACCAAGCTTCCAAAAAATAAGTTTTGGCTAGAAAAGAGGAAGGTAATGTGCACGAACCAAACAGTAAATGGAACCTGGAAAAGCAAAAGCCAAAGGGACACAGAATGTTCCTGCCCTGCACAAAATTGTTAAATTTTGGAGCATTCTGTTCCCTGCCCAACATAGCCGTACGGCTATAGAATGCTGGCAATTATTTTTTGCAGTTTTTTCATCTTCTGATCATCAAGCCCCAGTTTATTGCACATCAAGAATAGTTTCCACTCCAAAAATTTCAAACAGAAACTCAGCTCACAGAAAACAAGCACAAAAGTTAATGAAAAACGGGGGACGGGAGTTTGACCCACACATAAATATCCCCAAAGCTTCTAAAAAGAAGTTTAAGAACATTTAACTCCCCAGCGGAGTGGCCACTGTAAGGATCCCGCCCCCGCACGCGGAAAACGGGACGTGTTTTGGGGGTGAAACGCCAAACACGGTTATCTCGCCAAACATAACGGAGTCGCCACTTTTGTTAATTATTTAACCCAACAAAAGAAAAGGTTAGAGATTCTATTAGTTCGGAGGTCAGGTTACGTCTTGGGAAGAGTTTCACGTTACCCAAGCTGACTCGGACAAAGCTGAGTCTCCCTAATGTTATTTAACAAAAGTGCTTGTGTGTGTGTGTGTGTGTTTTCAAAATGGGAGAAACTGACTGTTTTGACAAAACCAGTTAGTTTTTTAACAGAAAATGTTTATTTTGCAAACTTTCTGGTCAAAAAGGAAGAAACTGGAAAATGTCCTCCCCGGCCAAAGTAGCCGTACGGATGGGGAGGGTTCTCCAGGGCATTTTCACAGTTTATCAGAAAAACAGTCCTGTTTCAGTCAAAACAGAGTATCTTTGCTGAAACTGGACTGGAATGTTGATTTCCAGTTTATGATTAATAACAAGACTTTGGAAGGTTCATTACTATGCACTTTGATCACCAAAGGAACCCCCAAAACAAAGATTTGGGTGTGATCAAAGGCAATCATTGGAGAAATTTATGAAAAGTTGATGAACATGGCATTTAGGCCAAAATGACCATTTTGGTGGATAAAGATTGAAACTTTACCACCAAAATGGACTTATTATGCAAGTTTAAACCTTTAGGGACACAAATATAACACAAAGATCAAATCTTTATGTCCCATACTTGGTGATTTATGGCTAGGTCATGGTTGGGATGATAAAGATTGAAACTTTATCCCCCAATCATGACTCTTATGGCCAAACAAGAACAACATCAACATGAAATGTAACAAATCATGATCATCCTAGGTTTTATCCCATAAATCACACACTAGGTGTGAAGGGCACCTTGAATCACCTCATGATTTGGATTACATACATATATAATCATAATTTATATAGCTTGGAAGGCCAAGACTTGTATAATATATAGATATAGTGCTTGAAATGGACAAGACTTGCAAGAAATATAAAGTGCTTGAAATGGACAAGACTTTGCAAGAACAAGAAAAAATAATACAAGATGAACAAGTAATATAAACAAAGATAAAAGAGAGTTTGAGATGAAGAAGAAGATGGGGAGAAGGAGGCTTCACATATGATGGTTATGCCTATCTTCCTCTCTAATCACTCAAATGTGTGTATAACTCACTTTCTGCTCTCAAACTGGCAGAGTAACAACTCTCAAAACATTTTCTCCCCCACTGAAATGATCAGCATGGGGTTCAATTTATAGAGGCTGAGGGTGCCCAACATAGCCGTACGGCTAGGGACCTAATGTGCCCAAACCATCCGTACGACTCGACTTGGCGAGCTTCTGGATTTTTCCAAGTTTAATTCCAGTTCAGTCCTGGAATATCAGGTTTATCCTAGTGAGGTCTTGGCCCATTGGTTTATCCCTAAATGGTACCAAGAATTCCTCTAAAGTAGGTCGATTTCAGATTGGGGTACTTACAGGTTGTCCCCCATTTCGTTGGATGGTGACATTCTCGGCCATGACGGTGACTATCTCGTCCCCATTTCTGATCTTGACACATTGATGGAAAGTGGAAGGGACATCATTAGAACTGTGGATCCATGGTCGGCCCAAAAGTAAGTTGAACGAAGCTGGGACATCATGTACTCTGAATGGGACGGACATGATCATGCTTCCAAATTCGATATCGACTTCTAGCATTCCCATGACTGTACGGGCAGTGCTGTCATACCCTCTAATGACTTGGGTAGAAGGTTGTAAATTGGAGCTTTTGAGCCCCAGTATGCCCATGACTCAGCTAGGCATTAAGTTGAGTGCAGAGCCACCGTCTACTAAAACTCTTGAAATGGGTCTCCCCCTTGCCTTTACTTTGAGGTAGATGGCTTCATTGTGATCGGACCCAAATGGCGGGAGGTCCATACCGGCAAAAGTGATGACATTGCCGAAGTGAATGTGACCTATCATTGCTGTGAGGTCTTCGGGAGTTTTGTCGGGAGAGACTGATGTGTCATCCAAGTTCTTGATGACGAGGTCTCGGTGCTTCTTTGATGATGCAATAAGGTCCCAGATGGATATGTTGGCTTGTGTCTTCTTGAGTTATGTTAACAAAGGATCTTCGGGTATGTCGCGTGCTTCCGAATTTGGAGAAGAGGTGTTGGTTGCGGTATTTGTGGGAACCGAGGCGCTCGCTATTACCCGGCCACTGCGGGTGAGCACATTCACGGACCCTTGTAGCTTCTTTTTCCTATTCTCTAAGACTTCCCTCATAATCTCATCATAAGTCACAATATAACAAGAATTATCAAGTTTATTCATGCCATCGGAGCCCTCATTCACAATTGGGATCGAATGAGTGGTTTCTTCAAACTCTCCTACCTCTATTACATTGACACCACCTTCATTAGGGATTATGAATTCCTGTGAGAGCCCGCGCTCGAAGCCAAACACCGAAATGATCGCTCGTGAAAGCGATTCGGGTCCGTTTCGTGCTAATGCGCTTTTGGAAATGCGCTCGGTTCTCACACAATGGTTTCCTCTCGATGGAATCAAAACAGTCAAGAGTCGCCACCTCATTTTATTTTAAGAAAAACGAAGATAAAACCTTTTTTAGAGAAAGTGGGTTCGGGGGCTAAGTTACGAGAAGAGAAGGGGTTAGGCACTCTCCTCGCCCGTGATGGTCTCTAGCATGCATGCCACGTAGATTCAATTTTATGCCTTTTATACTTTGCTTTTATGCCCAAACAAAATGGTGATTTAATATGTATATGGGAGTCTTCCTAATCTAGGACTGTTTGCTTTAATTCACAAATGAGAGTCGGCTTGGGTGGACTCTCATTTTGTTTTGAAAATGGTTTAGCATTCATGTCCAGTAAATGAAACACATAAAGGGGTGGGGGATTATAATGTACAATGGTGAACAAAAAGGGAAACAAATCCCCTAACAAATAAATATCCAAAAATCCGTCCCCAAGCATTTTTAGGGACTGCTGTCCATCTTTCTTTCTTGTACCTGTTCTTAAACTCACTCAATCCAGAAAGTAAGGGTCAAGAAAAGTTTCTAACACATCAAGAATCAACCATGAATTTTCCTCTGATTTTAGGAGCATGTTATGGTGTTCAAATAAGGAATGCAAGATCATACTTTCAACAGCCAGATCTGACAGATATTCATACACTCATAAAAGATCCACTTTTTGTATTATGAAAACGGGGTAATAATGGAAAAAACTAAACATGAAAGTTATTTCTAACATATCAAAGTTTAGATCTGGAAGGTTTCAAGGCCATCAAGAAAGTTTAAGTCTCACAAAACACCTCTCACATTTTTGTGTCAGAACAGGAAGTATGCTAATCTGAGAACAGAGAGTTGGAACAAAAAATGGAAATAACCTCTTCCACTTAGGGTAAAAATAAGATATTTATATGATAATATTCCTTTGTTTATTTATAATAAAATCCTTTTTGTGGTCTAAGACCAAAACCCAATTTCGCTATGCACAAATAGAGCAACAAGACAGAAAGGTGCAGATGGACAGTCTGGTGGAAATCTACAAAAGGGATGAAAACGCCCATTAAAACTCACTCAAATCAGATGATATGAACATGAAACTTTGGATACACATAGGTCTATATGTTAAAAACACAAAACAACAGCCATTTGAGCATTTAATTATGGTATATCATCATTTAGAGAGAAGAACAACAAGAGTATCAACATTACATCTTTTGGACATCAAATGGGGGTCTAGCCTAACAAGTGGCTAGACCCTTTTCCAAATCACATAAAGATCTACATTTTACATGGATGAACTTTAAAAGAACAAGATATTACCAAGATGTGCTTCCTTTGCTTCCAAGGGAAGGCTTTTTTGGTTGCTTTTCTTAAGGTGTTTGCCTTGGTTGAATGAGTGTGTTGAGTGAGTGTTTTGGTTTGTTTTTGGTGAATGTTTATGGTGGTGCTATGGTGGTATGGTGGTGGTTTAGTGACTGAGATTTGGGAGTATTTTTGTTGCTTGAGAGAGAGCAAAAAGGGCTGAATATGGAGTGGAGTGAGTTGGAGAGTTGTGTATGAAGTGTGTGTGTTCTCTCATGTAAAATGGATGAGGAGGGTGGTGATATGGAGGAGGGAGGTTGTCAAATGACCTTAGGTCACCCTTGATAAGCTTAGGAGCCATTTTAGGGGTCATCTACCCGGGTAGGAGCAGCTGGGAAGGGTTTAAAGTTAATTTGAGTGAACAAGTTGCTGAAGAACAAACTGCAGGTCTGGTCCTCCCAAACCAGCCGTACGGCTCATGCCTCCGTCCCTTTTTCCCAATGTGCCACTTGTCGCATTCTGATTGGATCCTTCCTTATTATTTTGGCAATCCAACTTGGGCCACTTGTCTGACTCTTTTAGGCGTGAATGATCACAATTTTTTCTCCGGTATTGGTTCCGCAACAGTCCAAGTTTTGTCCGAGTGTGCGCACAACGGTGTCCCGGTTGTCCGCGGTCCCAACATGAAAGTTTCTTGAAATAATATTGTGGTCATGTACGTCTATCTGAAAAATGTTAATGAACAAGGGATGACAATTATACATTTTTAAGTGCACATAATGGATAATAACAAGCAGTTCTAAGGGTGCGGGTCCCACTTTCGGGTCCTGCCACTCAAAAATTGAAGTACATGCTTGTTCACTCGTTTTTTCGCTCTGATCATGAATTTAAAGTCCGTTAATCCATTCGATGCACTGATAAGGCTTACGGCACTCCCGCATAGCCAAATCGAGGGCTTAGGTCAATTTTAGGGTTTAGACCAATAAAAGGGGTTTGATAAGGGGTGCGAGATCGGGGTATCTACAGAGCCCCTCGTCGAATCTCCTTGTAATGTAAAGGGGATTCTACGATTCACTAAGAGACAAACGATCTCGCCTAGGGTGTAACGGCTGGGTCCAAAGTAGGACTTCCTACGTATCTCTTTCGAGAATCAAGCCTCCGTAGTTCTAACTCAAACAAGCAATCAAACAAAGACAAATGATGGTCGGTCCCAGATTCCCGGTTTACCTATGTATCTCTTTCGAGAATCAGACAAAACGTAGTTCAGGTTTATTGAAATTTAAAATGCAGGGGGTTGCATTGAGAGGCGCTATCTCTTTGCTGGGGAGGAAATCGACATGAGAAAATATTTATGAGAACGGGCGACTGAGTTCACTGGGGTGAACTGCGTACGTATCCCTCCATGGGAATCAAGTCAAAACATAGTTCGGGGGAGGTACAACTCGGGCAGGCGAGAAGACCAAGGTGGAACAACAATACTCAAGGATTGACGCAAGGTACAATCGGAGCGGGGGGTACATCTCAGAATCCGAGAGATGACCTAATTCAACAATGCTCAAAGATTGACGCAAGGTACAATCGGAGCGGGGGGGGGGGTACATCTCAGAATCCGGGAGATGACCTAATTTCAACATCAAATTGAGTCGCATTTCTGACTCAGGGGATTGGTATTTGACCAACAACTTGCAAAAACGGGCGACTGAGTTCACCGGGGTGAACTGCCTACGTATCCCTCCATGGGAATCAAGTCGAGTCGTAGTTCTGGGAGGACCCGACTCAACAACAAGAGAAGGTTTAAAATCAACATTACTCAAGGATTGACGCAAGGTACAATCCGAGTGGAGGTACATCTCAAAATCCGGGAGATGACCTAAGTTCAACATCAAGACGAGTCGCATCTGACTCTTCGGGGAAAGACACCTCGAAATCTAGGAGGTGACCAACATCAAGATGAGTCGCATCTGACTCTGGGGGAAGGAACAACATAATTTTGATGGCGAGATCTAAATTTTCTCAAGACGAAATTGATTTTGAGAGCTTTAAGAGGTGTCTCGGCCTGAAGTGATTTTGAGAATGACAACTTTAAAAGGCGTCTCGACCGAAAATGATTTTGAGAGCTTTAAGAGGCGTCTCGACCTAAAATGATTTTGAGAGTTTTAAGAGGTGTCTCGGCCTAAAATGATTTTGATAATGAGAACTTCAAGACTACTATCATGAAGATAATTTCAAGGATACGCTGTATTCTGAGCCATGCCCAAATATTTCGGCTTTTGAGTTGCTGTGTGATGAGATTTTTGTGCTTTATCAAGCATAAACCATCGCTTCGCGTGATCCATTGGTACTGTTTTGAGTGCTGCAACCTCATTTTGGATTCCCGTTCACCCTAAAAAGGTTTTTTTTTTATTTTTTCACAATCTAGCTTCTCCATTTTTGGATTCACTGAAACATTACTTTGCGTGGTCCGTCGGCACCGTTTTGAATGCTGCAACCTCATTCTGGATCCCTGTTCACCCAAAAAGGGTTTTTGATTCTTTCACAATCAAGCTACTCCGCTTTTGGAGTCGCTGCGACTCTTGGCAATTGATACCGGTTTGGAATCATTCAATTTTGACTGAAGTCTCACGTATATCAGGAGAAATGACACAATCAACATTGTCTGTTATGACCTACAAGATAGCTCTTTGGTTTTGCCATTGTTGTGGGATTTTGATCGCTTGCAATGAGCAACCTCTTTGTGAAACCAAGATGTGATTCGTTGTGATGTCAACTTCGTACCTGCATAAGATTTTTTGCAAGTTTGTGGTCGTGCCTGAAAATTCAAGCTGCCTACGTATCTCTTTCAAGAATCAGACCAACGTAGTTCGACTTTATCAACTCGAACTGATTATTTTTCAAAAATCCATTGGGAAATCTCATTTCCTGAGCATCGCTGTTGATGAGGAAATTTTTGTGATGACCATGATGTGGTTCGTTGTGATGTCAACTTCATACCTGCATAAGATTTTTTGCAAGTATGTGGTCGTGCCTGAAAATTCAAGCTGCCTACGTATCTCTTTCGAGAATCAGACCAACGTAGTTTGACTTTGTCAACTCAAACTGATTATTTTTCAAAAAGCCATTGGGGAATCTCATTTCTTGAGCATCGTTTTTTATGAGGAAATTTTTGTTGAAGACCATGATGTGGTTCGTTGTGGTGTCAACTTCGTACCTGCATAATATTTTTTGCAAGTATGAGGCCGTGCCTGAAAATTCAAGCTGCCTACGTATCTCTTTCGAGAATCAGACCAGCGTAGTTCGACTTTGGCAACTCGAATTGATTTTACAGAAAAGGGTATTAGGAAATTTCATTCCCTACGCTGAAACATGAGCGTCGACTTTGTCGAGGATCCTTCTTGTGAGGACCATGATGTGGCAGAATGGATGATGTGTACCTGCAAGCGATTTTCACAAGCAAGCAAAAAATATATCTTTATATTGATGAGGACCCTCTTGTGAGGACCATGATGCGGCAGGGTGGATGACATGTACCTGCAAGAGATTTTCAAGAGCAAGCAGAATATATCTTCGACATTAATGTGCTCGAGAGTGTCATTCATGTGCAACAAAAGTTTTAGAACACATACATGGATTGAAATCTTTACGATCGAGAGATTCAGAGAAAGATTGGGACAAGAATAAATTCTCTTTTCATTTTGCAACCATTTTTCTTTTGAAGGGTGAAAGTCACATTTCACTTTTTGCATGACGATTTTTTTTGCATTTGATTTTTCTTTTATTTGACACATGTGCATTGCTTGCATTTCAAACTTTGCTTTTTATCAATTAATGACTGAATGTTTGTGAATGACTAGAGGGACAATCATGAATGAAATGGATTGTGCACTTTATTGTTACTTTTGCATTTTTGTGAAAATGAGGATTATGGAGATGTGTATGGTGAAGCAAAGCCGAAAGCCTTGCGCGAATACTAAAAAGGTCAATCCCAAACACCCATTTGATCAAGGCTACTCAACGGTATATCTCCAGATACTATCGTTGGGTCAGCCCAAGTTGCTGGCTGAAGAAACCCCATTTGTTCTTTCTGACATCGACCCCCAACATTCTGGCTACTGAAGCCCCAGTGTCTCTTAAATATCAAACTCAGATGTTGGCTACGAAAGCCCCAATCATGTTATAGGACAAGCCCCTGAATCTGGCATATGAAGCTCTTGTTTCACTTGAAGGGTGAATCTCATGTTGATCCAAACTAGCGTATCGAGACCACTTCATGTTTTGGCATTTCAACCTTTGGGGGCTCTAACTGTCATTAAGAGTTATTCAAATGTTCGATGTCTCGCTGTTGGAGGCAATTCACAATTTCTGACATGCAATACCCAATCGGTAGGGAGTCAACTGTCTTTGAGAGTTGTTCAATCATTCGATGCTTCTTTGTCTGAGGCAATCCACAATTCCTGACATGCGATACCCAATCGGTAGGGGGTCAACTGTCTTTGAGAGTTGTTCGGCAGGACACAATCCTGATGTTACCGAAGAACGAGCTTTGGGCTTGGTGGGCCATACTGTCAATTCGAGATGGCGCTGCGTTCTGATGATCCACACATAAGGGACCGACTGTCTATGAGGGTCATCCCGCATTCGATGCTTTGCTGCTGATCATAATTCACGTGTTCTGACATTTAATACTCCTTCTTTGAGGAATCAACTGTCTTTGAGAGTTGTTCGGCGGGACACAATCCTGATGTTGCCGAAGAAACGAGCTTTGAGATTGGTGGGCCATACTGTCAATCCGAGATGGCACTGCATTTCTACTGATCCAGACATTAAGGGAGCTAACTGTCTATGAGAGTTGTCCCACATGCTTGATATCCTCGATCTCGAGAGTTACTGAAACTGATGATGATTCTCAAAAGTTAATCTTTGCATTTCTGAGTCCCTTCAAAGGATCAACTGTCAATGAGAGTTGTCTTGTACCCTGGCATTTTTCCATCTGAATTTCCGTGTTACCTGGAGCTACCATTCTCAACAAATCATATTGTTATGCAACCACATCATTGCTCTTGAAACAAAACCCAAAACTCTGACATGCAGCCTCAGTTTGGTGTTCATTAGTTCGACATATCTTGCCGGCATTTGAGATTCTGAGATATAAAGAATAGCATTCCTTTGTTTCTTTTGCTGTGACAGCTTCCAGGAGTTGGCAGGGGAAGGCATGAGGCCAGCATTTTGTGAAAGCAAAGGGAAATCTCAGTGGGATCTCCGACATCGTGTTTGCGCAGAAGTGAAATGATGGAAGGACGAGAGTAGGGGGAAGCCCCTAGACTCGGGAAAATATGCATACTCACACATTGAAATCAAAGACTCAAGACTTAAACTTACGTTATCTTTCAAATGCCTTTAAATCAATAATTATGGAAAAATCATTTGGACTTAAATTAGACCACGACAAATTGACATGAGAACATCGTTGGGCAAACGTTGTGATTCGCGCCGCTGTTTGACCTCATTTGGTCAGAGTCCTTCGTCGTTGTCTCTTCTTCTTGATATTGATCACACCATTGGAGGCTGCATGATTTTTTTTTGGTTCTTGGGCCCCCTCAATGTAAGGGGGTGGTAAAGCACGTTGGTTTCCAACATAAGTCACCAGTTGTCATCGTTGATGGTACTTTGCCCAATGTTGAAAGATCGAGATATTCTTTAGTGCAGATTGGCCTCACATGCGCGGTGCTCCTTGAAACTAATGATGTCTCATGAGATTGTCTGACCCTCGGTCCATGTCTCATTTTTTTTGTGTAACGAGTGATGAAGTCTTCATTATGAATTGCCAACTGCCGTCATTAAAGGCACACACATGAAATTGAAGTGTCGGGATATCCTTTCTAAAACAATTGAATTAAATAACAAAGCGAATGAAATATATGCAAGAATAAATAACTGATGTTTCTTCTTCTTCTCTCCTTTTTTTTTTTTTGACCTCCCCTTTTTTGATCTCTTTCGATTTTTTTTTTCTTTTTTTGTACTCAAGATGAAACATCATAGCGTGCAGAATACAATAATTTTTACAAAAACTTAAACTTACAATATGCGAGAATTTACGATGCATCCTACATTAAAGGAAAATCGCCGACACTTGCACTTGCTTCAGTGTGATAGTTTTCAGCCTTTGCCGTTTGATTGGCCTCCTGATCATGCCCTTGATTGCACCCTGAAATCTTCGTTCTTCGGGTGACTTTGTCGATCACCTTCGTGAGCTTCGTTGATTGCCTTCGGCCCTAGTTCCCATCTCAATTAATCACAGTCTAAAATTTGTTCAGATTTCGTTGATTGCTTTTAATTAAGTGAGATTCATTTTAAGCTTTATGATTCAAAAGGCATTTGATAATAACGCAAATTCATTCACTGAAACGACTATTTTACAGGACAAGCAATATAATAAAAGCACGAAGACAACACACTCTTAGACTTAGAAGACAAAGAAGATGTGTGAGCACATTACTAGGCGATACGCAAAAGGGACAGGATTAGGAGTCGGGGCGGTGAGCCCAGTCACAAGCAAAAATACATCTAGGCACTGGAAGCTAGAAATATCCAAAAGTGAGCAAAAGTGTTGCAGCCTTGCAAGCTAGCAAACCAAAAGTCTGTCCGTTTATTACCTATGCCGTCAGAGTGAAAAGCAGTGGTCTCAGGAGTCAATGAGCCCCAAGGAAAAAATATTCCCATATCAAAATCAAGTCTGAGGTTTTACCAACTGCCTCGTTATCGATGAAATTATGAATTGCATTCTTAAGAGACCAGCACAAATCTGTATCATGTCCCGAATATCGGTGGTATTTGCAGTACTCCAGGACATCCCAACCTTTAGGCAATGGCTGGGGTGATCGATATTTCTCCATCGGTTTCAAAAGTCCGTGAGCAACCAAAACACGCAAGATTTTAGACATGGGGGCACCGAAGTTATCAAACACCCGATTTGCTGCTGATGTGGGCTTCTCTATGACCTCTTCATCGATGAGGCTTTGGATGGCATGCCGAAGAGAGAAACAATTGTTGGTGTCATGGCCATTTGATTGATGATACTGGCAGTAGGCAGTAGTGTTGGGTTTCGTAGTAACATGCGCAGCGGAATTAAGCATTTAAAATTTATAAAACCCAAAGCCCATAGATCCATTCATATGATTAAGTCAAATACAACATAATGAATACTAGAATACTAACCCTTGATGCCTTTGATTTTGCAACCTTGAATTCGTTGGAGACTTGAAATCTTGATCATGAACAAAGCAAGAATCACGAACTATGAAGATGATAAGTTTCACCCTCTAGCGGTATCCACACCACGAACGAATATCAAGAACACTTGATCTTGGTTGCTAGACCAAATTATGAAACACGCTTTCACAATTGTAAGAACTATACGGAATTATGAATATTCTTGTTCTTCACTTGTGGGATCTTAGAACAAGAAAATAACCTCCCAAAACCCTTTGGAGGCACTCATAATCATGTGCTTAATGACTGCTTAAAGGATCCTTAAATAGGTCCTAATCCTTAACCCTTAAGGACTTAGGAAACCTAAATCCCGTCACCAAATTAGGCAACAAGGAATTCTGCCCGACTTGTCTGGCACGGTCGTGCCCTACAATCTGGCACGGTCGTGCCATCTAGTCCGCGCGAATTCTCCAGCCGCCCATTTTCGGCACGGTCGTGCTTGGTAATTTGGCACGGTCGTGCCAATCATGTCGACAGGTTTGCCTTGGTTTGGATTTATGGCACGACCGTGCCATTTTAAGGCGCACGACCGTGCCAGAGCCAAACACTGATATTTTTCCATAATTCCCATTTAGTCCTTTACGATTCGTTCTATTTGTGTGTGACCCTCTAGGATTACACTAAGTTGGCAATGAGCCCAAACATGAACCCATAAGATATGATTAGGTTCTAGCAAACCATCATACCTACCCAAATAGTGTAACTAGATACAAGTTCGCATTCCTTTTAGAACATGTCACAATCCCTTTGTCCACGATGTCATTGAACACAAGTCATGGTCAACAAGTCAACTTGTATTGTTCAATACTTTCTCGATTCCGAATATGTTGATAATCCAAATGATATTGATCCAATCAATCCATTTGAGTTTGGCCAAACATTTCACCAACATCATTCCTTCGAGGGGCCCAAGCTTGACATCTCTCCGAAGAGGGACAAATCCATTTGGCTTATTATTCTTCCCTACGTGAATCCAATCATGCCAATCATACCCTTTATAACTACCGTGTTAAGGCAGCGTTTGAATATGTCAAACATAATGTTCATCAAGTGGAAGACTATAATAACTTCATGTCTAAGGATTCAAATGACATAACTAATATGAGATTTATATATGACATCGACCATGACATAAATCTCATACCGCGGGTCATGTCCAGTACCTTGTTCCAAACAAGTACCCATAAATCTAACATGATCATCTCATGATCATTTAGCCTTTATACTAGTGCTTAACAAGCTCTAGGGACGGAGATTATTATAAGCAAACACGAGCCATAATAATAATCTTATTATCTCTTTATTATTATGAATAAAATGATAACTTATACAACGTTTAACAAACGTGCCTAGGGCACCAACACCAACAATCTCCCACTTGCCCTAGGCCCAATTCCCTAGGTATCCAATACCCATGGACCTAACATTACCATCATGTCTTAGCTTGTGGAAGTCCCATTGTTTAGTGTGTCCGTAACGTTATCATTAGTAGGTACTTTGCATATATGTACGTCTCCCTTATCAACGATTTCTCGAACGATAAGAGAACGCCTAAGTATGTGTTTGGATTTAAGATGTGCTCTTGGTTCCTTTGCTTGGTCAATAGCACCACTATTATCACTAATATGGTCTATTGAATTAGCAATGCTAGGAACCATCTTAAGTTCACAATGAACTTCTTAATCCAAACCACTTCCTTTGCAGCATCCAATGCGGCAATATACTTAGATTTAGTATGTAGAATTTAGTGACTCTGCTTGGAACCATTCCAACTTACAGCTTCACTATTATTTATAAAACTCAATTGCGATCTTTTATCATCTTTGTCGGTTTGGAAGCATGCATCCGCATACCCATATACGACGATATCATCTTCCATCCCTTCATAGATCAAAACAATTCTTCAGTCCTTCTAAAGTGCTTTAAGAATTGTTTCACAGCCATCCAGTGACTCTCACCGGTTATCGGATTAATATCTACTCGTCATGCTCCAAGCATTAGATATATCCGCCTTAGTACTTATCATGGCATCATGGATCCAATTACCGAAGTAAATGGCATCTCATTCATTTTTCTTATGCTCATCTCTTGTCTTTAGGACATTGAGTCTTGCTTAGAGAAACTCCATGTAACACTGACAAATGTCCTCTCTCAGAATATTCCTTGCGGAATCTTCTTATGACTTTGTCAATGTATGTACTTTGGATTTAAACCAATTTGCTTCCTAGATCTATCTCTGTAGATCTTAATGCCAATAACTTATGCATCTTCATCCATATTCTTCATTGCGAAACACTTTCTTAACCAAATCTTTACAGATTAAAGTGTGGGAATGTCGTTTCCAATGAGCAATATGTCATCCACATATTAGATAAGGAATAGCACCATGCTCCCACTAACCTTCTTGTATATACAAGATTCATCTTCGTTGTTGATCAAGCCAAGCTCCATGACTTATCAAAACGGAGATCCCAACTCCAAAAAGCTTGCTTCAATTCATCCAATGAATCTTCGCAACTTTCATACCTTTTTAGAATTTTCTTGACTATCAAAACCTTTAGGTTGTATCCAATACATCCTTAAGTGATTTCCTGTTGAGGAACGCTTGTTTTGACATTATTTTGTCAAATTTCATATTCCAAATATGAACATGTGACTATGAAAATTCTAATAAGTTTCTTGCTACCCATGTAAGTTTTTCTCCAAGAAAAGTCATTCATCTCCTTTGGTTTTTACACCTTAGGTTAGAATGATCAAGTTCCAAACTTGATTACTATACATGAATTGCCTTTTAGATTTTATGACTCCAGGCCATTAATCTAAATGTGGAGTTGATATTGCATCTTTGATAGGTGGTAAATACTTCATTCTAAATGAACTTTACCTCAATACTTTCTATCTCGAAATATCCAATATTTCTTCTAATAGATTGTATTTTATCATGTGTGCAATTACTTGTATATCTTGAACGGATTTTCACAACCCCTTGTGAAAACTTGTTCAACTTCCATCTCAGGTTAAAATATATTTTCTAGGTCTCGAACCATTCGAGATACATTTTACTCCCACTGATTCTTTTAGAGATAAACCACTTATCTAGAAAAGTATCATCATAGTCAACAAACCATTTGTTTCTTATGAGTAAAATTATTATCCTCAAGTTTCCTTAGGATATCCCATGAAAGTATATTTATTAGATTTAAATGTGAGTGTGTCCCAGACAACTCCTTTCAAAAAGGGTCTCACCATCTTAAATCTTTATGAAAGACAAACCAAGTTTTCTTTCACCATTTAACCTCTCTTGATAGAATTCAGATTAGTATAATCATAGCGGTTTTAAATACATAACCCCAAAATGAATAATGGAAGATCACTTTGACTTTGTCATCCAACGAACCGTATCCAATAAGGTTCTTATACTTCCACGCAGACATATCATTTGATATTCTTAGTGAAGTTAATTTGTGAAACCATTTCACAACTTTAATGATGACTGTCAAATTCTTGGTTTAATTATTCATCATCATGATCCAATCATAATTTTTGAATAGTTTTACCAAGTATAACCAAAATTTTCTTTTAGCATTTCTTCTTAATGCACCATACACATCGAAATGTATTAGGTCAATTAAGACATTAGCCTTTTTACCAATCATAGTAAAAGATGTCTTGATCCAAGTAAATAAGATTTGCATAAATCATGTGATTCCAAATCATATGACTTAAAACTCCGTCCCATGAAATTTTAGATATGCATTTCTCATTTATTTGATCAAAACAATAATGCATAGAGAATTTTAATCATTTATGTTATAGCCTTTATTACTTTGTTCTTCAAGATTTAGGATATAAGATTTATTTATATGATAACACAATGAAGTAAATCATAATAAATAAAGCACTTTTCTTATTCCAAATAAGAAATAAATATCCTTCATTATCTTATAACAAAATAATATTTCCTACTTCATTAGTAAAGCCACTTTACAAGTGTTCTATGAATAATGTTGCAACTCTTGCATCATTATCATTCATAGATCAACCTTTACTATAAGTAGTCTTTCAATTTACTAATTATTCTGGTATCCTATACCCAATAATTAAATTTAGAAAGATTAATTTATAACATAAAATTTTCAAGCGGTAGTCCCACTACCATTTCTTTTATTGATCATCCAGAATTTTGACTACAATCCTAAATGGTCAATCCAATTGCCATTTTATCAAATTGCATCAATTAGAGTTATTATTTTAACCATAATTATTTCCTTTAGGTTTGACAAATCTGTCTTACCTTTCTTTGGCACTTGGCCCCTTTCCATCATGAACCATGAGCATTGGAGAACCATTCTCCAATATCTTCATCTTCGCCGTTTTTCAGCATGTTAATGCAATTCGAAGAGATTCTTATTCATTGTAAGCATGTCATAGTTCATCACTAAGTGATCATAACATTTGAACAATGAATCAAGAATGAGATCCGTGGCTTGCTCCAATCCAATTGGACAACCAAGTTTCTCAAGATGCTCTATGTAGCCTTTATCTTAAGCATGTGAGGTTCCACGTATTGCCCTTTACTCCTTTGCATGAAGTGAATGCAATAATGGTTTTATACCTTTGTTTCCTAGATTGCTCTTTGAAACATGTGACTCAACTCCACGCCTATCTAATAGGCTTCCAAAGTTCCAAACTTTGTTGAAGTTTTGAGAACATAATCGTTAGCTTGAGACAACTCACATTCCTAGAATCATACTCATGATTCTTGTGATTGTCTATTCCGGCATTAGGTTCTTTAGGAATTGGCCCATCAAGAATGCACAACCCATTTTCTTGCCTTAGAACCATTCTTAGGCTCAGGATCCAATCCATGAAGTTTGTACCATTCTCTTTGAAGCTCATCCTTCTAAAGGATTGATCGCAACGAAGTTAGTTGTCATTATCTACAACTCATGCAAATTTTCCAAAATTTTACAAGTACCAATCTCATTAAAGAGATAAATAATGTATTTTCCAAAAATACTCCCACTAAATTATATAACCTTCATATACATCCAATGTATAATATAATTTAAATGGGCTAAGATCCAACTTTAATTTAATTCTAAGTCCGCTGTGGCGGATTACACAAAATCAAATTAATTAGGTAGACAACCCTGTCAATCATATCCCATATGACTCTTAGATCCTTTCATGAGACTCTTTTAAATTGGGCTAAGATCCAACTTTAATTTAATCTTGAGTCCACGGAGGCGGACCGCTCAAAATCAAATTAATTAGGTAAACAATTTCTTGTCAATCATATCCAATATGATTCTTAGTGATCCAATTTCAAAAGCATGTTTAATCTCATCTTTTGTCTTGGCCCAAAACTGTTTTGACGCCTTATTAAGTCCAACCATTTTAATCGCATGGTTGATGTGCCTCGCTAGGGCGTGCCCACATCATCCATCTTGCTCATACATAGATAAAGTTAATGCACCTCGCTAGGGCGAACCCACATTAAAATCACCCATGCACTAACAAGTGTTTTAATCATGGCGTGGCAAAAGGACTTAAAACTCTCTTGAAGGTTCATCACCATATAGCATACAACACATTTATGAGCACACAAGATAAACATGTTACGCATCAAGTTTAGCCACTAAATTAATCTCCATTAATTTAAGCATAATATTTATGTGTCATTAGTTTCTCTATTATTATGAGGATGAGATTATTTGAACTTTGGTCATCATCTCCAAATCAAGACAACAAGAAGTGCGGCCGAACTAAGCCATTGGCAACCACAATTCCGCACTAATTCAAGAAACCAAGAAAGTAGTCCATGTGGCCGAAACTAAGCAATAGATGGTCTCGATGAACGTAGGCCAATTGCATTCACAATTCCACATGGATCTCCAATCATTGAATCAAGAACTTTGTTTCTCAATTTTAGCAATTATGAACTCTTCATAATTCTAATTTCGTTTTATCTTTGAAACCTTGATTGCGATCAAGTTTGGGAAACACAATCTCGATGAACGTAGATTAGCCATCCAAACCTTGAACTAATCTTAGAATCACAAGACTAAAACAAATAGGAGATTTAAACCCAAGATCCACACCCAAAACCCAAACCCTACCCCCGCACCAAACCCTAGGTCTGGCCGGGTCAAGGCTTGGGTCCGGTCGGACCCCTTGCGAAAAATCCAAATTTTTAAAGTTCCAAAATTTATCTCAAAATTGTTTTTCCCGATTCAATTAGGATTTGGTGTTCTTGGTGATCCAATCACCATGATCATCAAAACCTTGAATAAACGATTTATTCTTGAATCCCTAGAATATCAAAACTTTGATCCAATAAAAAATTGATAATCCAAACAATTGTAAATCCCCCATAATTTTAATTGCGATTGAACAGTGCGATTAAAGTTTATAAAACAATAAACCACATAAAACGCATAGACCACATAAACATCATAATCCCAATATTCAAATCATGCTAGGCACATAAACAATTTATGTACACACAACATGATTATGTATTGAAATAATCAACATGAACGGGGCTCTGATACCACTGTTGGGTTTCGTAGTAACATGCGCAGCGGAATTAAGCATTTAAAATTTATAAAACCCAAAGCCCATAGATCCATTCATATGATTAAGTCAAATACAACATAATGAATACTAGAATACTAACCCTTGATGCCTTTGATTTTGCAACCTTGAATTCGTTGGAGACTTGAAATCTTGATCATGAACAAAGCAAGAATCACGAACTATGAAGATGATAAGTTTCACCCTCTAGCGGTATCCACACCACAAACGAATATCAAGAACACTTGATCTTGGTTGCTAGACCAAATTATGAAACACGCTTTCACAATTGTAAGAACTATACGGAATTATGAATATTCTTGTTCTTCACTTGTGGGATCTTAGAACAAGAAAATAACCTCCCAAAACCCTTTGGAGGCACTCATAATCATGTGCTTAATGACTGCTGAAAGGATCCTTAAATAGGTCCTAATCCTTAACCCTTAAGGACTTAGGAAACCTAAATCCCGTCACCAAATTAGGAAACAAGGAATTCTGCCCGACTTGTCTGGCACGGTCGTGCCCTACAATCTGGCACGGTCGTGCCATCTAGTCCGCGCGAATTCTCCAGCCGCCCATTTTCGGCACGGTCGTGCTTGGTAATTTGGCACGGTCGTGCCAATCATGTCGACAGGTTTGCCTTGGTTTGGATTTATGGCACGACCGTGCCATTTTAAGGCGCACGACCGTGCCAGAGCCAAACACTGATATTTTTCCATAATTCCCATTTAGTCCTTTACGATTCGTTCTATTTGTGTGTGACCCTCTAGGATTACACTAAGTTGGCAATGAGCCCAAACATGAACCCATAAGATATGATTAGGTTCTAGCAAACCGTCATACCTACCCAAATAGTGTAACTAGATACAAGTTCGCATTCCTTTTAGAACATGTCACAATCCCTTTGTCCACGATGTCATTGAACACAAGTCATGGTCAACAAGTCAACTTCTATTGTTCAATACTTTCTCGATTCCGAATATGTTGATAATCCAAGTGATATTGATCCAATCAATCCATTTGAGTTTGGCCAAACATTTCACCAACATCATTCCTTCGAGGGGCCCAAGCTTGACATGTCACGACCCGAAATATAGGCTCTATTTTATTAAATAATAAAGGATTTTATTTAATTATTTGCTTCGTTATTTATTTAAATTATTATTTATTTAAATATTTATGTGTGCATTTTATTCAAGTTATTTGGGCTAGTGTGGAAGTGTTGAGTCTTAATTGTTAGTTGGGAGTGTAAGAAACTGTGTTAGTATGGGGAGGGGGTCTAGTTGTAACATTTCAAAAATAACTCCCCCTACTCCCTCTCCTCCCTCACCTTCTCCCTCATTCTTTCACTCATCTCCCAGAAATCTCTCTCTCTCTCCAAGCTTTTGGTAAGTTTTCTTCCTCTCACTTCTCTCTTCTTTTTCTTCACCTTCTTCTAGTCATTTCTCATTTCTTAAAACGTAAACATTGTTTAGATCGTCGATAGGATCGCGTAGAGCCAAAAAGAATCGAATTCCGTCAACTTTCATTATTTCCAAGTAAGTTACTTTTCCCCCATTTTGGTGCTAAATTGTTCATATAATGTTCATGTGATGTTTGATGTGTTATTTTTGAAGTTTGATTGAGTTTTGAATTTATTTTGAATTTATTTGAGTTCTTGGGAAGAAATGGTTTACCCTTGTGAAAATTTAAATGGAATGGTTCCCTACTTTGGAACCCTAAGTTGTCTAATTAAGCTAGTATTTATTACTTAGCAGTTATTTGAAAGTCCAGCTGGTATTTGCGGTTGTGTCGGGCGATGTGAGATATTGTGATGGCACCGGCCAAGTCCATTATGGTGTCGACCATTGTTTTGCCCTTATTTTCCTCTTCCAGATTGGCCTTGGTTAAGACGTTTGGAGCATGACTTTGTGGCATGGCTCCCGCCCCTTGTGGCATATTACTTTGTTATTGGTTCAGGTACCGGGGTTTTCTCTTCGGCTTTCATGCTATTATGAAGATGATGATTGTTGATTATTGAAGCTGCGCAGCGATCCTTTATTTGGATGTTCCGGTTTGGAAAACCTTGGCTATATCCTTTGTTATGTGTTTATCTCCGCTGCTATCTGTTATATGATATTTGCTATGGGATATGTGATAATTATTATTGTTTATTGCTTATTGCATCATAACATGTCATGTAGTTGCATTAGTAACTTATTGAGATTTATCTCAGCCCTTTCCTTTCATCTTTGTTTTTCCTTAACCCCCCCCCCCAGGTGCTAAGGATTAGTCTCGCTGATCACGAGAAAGAGGACGTCGAGTGTGGATCCGTTCTTTTGGGAAGGTTGATATAGGTTGGTTTCCATTATGTAAATGTGTAACCATTTTGGGGTATTTGTACCAAACATTGACGTCATTAGGATTTGAGTATTTTGTAACTTTAGTGTATAAACTTGTGGAGTTTATACTAGTTTTACTTTGTTGTTCAAATGATTTGTAAAACTTGGTTTTGTAACTTTGGGCCATCCCCTTTTGGGTTAAATGGAAATTTTTAACTTCGGTATTTCACCGTCTTGGTTTTAGAAGTCAACGTCCAGATCGCGGTCTCGGGGCCCGCGGGGTCCGGGGTCGCGACAGTTGGTATCAGAGCTATGGCATTAGCTCTAAGTATAGGTCTAGGTGGATTAGTACGACCTAGGTGGGTAGTAGTGTGCGGAGTGATTAACGGTTGATGTTTTATGCAGGTAGTTGTTACGATGGTTCGTAGAAGGAGTGGTGAAGGTAGTTCCGGTAATGCAAATCAGAATGATACAAGGGAAGAAGCCCGTGCCATGTTTCAAGGCATGTTTGAGGCGGCCATGAAGGCCATACATGATCAAGGTCCGAGGGTAGAACAAGCACCACCCCGCTATGGATTGGAGCAATTTCTGAAGTTGAAACCGGTTGAATTCAATGGGGAACCCGATGTTCGGAAAGCTGAGTTATGGATAGAGTCAATGGAGAAGATTTACGGTGTGTTTGGGTGTTCGGATGAGGACAAGGTCCGGTTCGCGGCTTATAAACTTGTGGGAGCCGCCGAGCATTGGTGGAAAGGTATTAAAGCTACTTGGGATGATACTCGCACGGTGTATGCATGGGAGTTGTTTGTGCGCAAATTCAAGGAGCATTTCATTCCGATTGTCGATCAAAACCGAAAGGAGATCGAGCTGCTCAACTTAGAGCAAGGTGTGTTGTCTATAGCACAATACTCGGCGAAGTTCATGGAGTTAGCCCGGTATTGCGACTATTTGGTGAGGACCGAGGAACAAAAGGCTATGAGATTTATTCGGGGATTGAAGACCTCCATCCGCACTCAACTAATTGCTCAACGGATCGTGACTTTCCAAGATGCGGTGGACAGAGCCTACTTAATAGAGCAAGATATTGGGGAGCATAAAAGGAAGACTGAGGTAGCTAATCCGATTAAGCAAGGAGCTCAAGGCAAGCCACAACACCGTTCCGATAACCGAGGTAACTTTGGGGGACAATCTCAGTCCCGAGGGCAACCGATCCCAAGGAACCCGGGTACCACTTCCGGGAACCAAGGGAGTCAAATTAGGAGGCTTTGTTCGTATTGTCAAAAGGAAGGTCATTCTGAAGACCGTTGTTGGAAGAAGCAGGGAAGGTGCACCAATTGTGGTCAAATGGGTCATTTTGCAAGGGATTGTCCGAGGAATAGGATTCAACCATCGGGGGTAGGAGCTGGGGCTCCTCAGGGTCAGAAAAGGGACGCTACGGGAAAGCCCAAGGTCCAAGGGAAAGTGTTTGCAATGAATCAACAACAAGCCACAGATGATCCTACAGTTATTGGAGGTATTATTTCTATGTCTAATGTGAGCGCACGAGCGTTAGTAGATCCAGGATCATCTCATTCATACATTTCTGTGCAATTTTCTTCCATGTTAAATGCTGCATTCGAGTCTTTACCGTTCGTGCTAGAGGTGTCGACCCCTATAGGAGAATGCTTGATTTCTGATCGAGTCTTTCATGCTTGTGACGTGGTTATTTGTGGTCGTGTCCTTTGTGCGGATTTGGTAATTCTTCCTATCCAAGACTTTGATGTCATTTTGGGTATGGATTGGTTGAGCAAGTTTCATGCTTCTGTTGATTGCCGTAAGAAAACTGTTACTTTTTCTATTCCCGATGTGCCTAAATTTGTGTTTGAGGCTAGTCCTCTGAGTAGAAGGGTTCGCTTAATTTCTTTTATGAAAGCGAGAAAATTATTGCATAGTGGTTGCTAGGGGTATTTGGCTAGTGTTCTTGATACTAGGAAAGAATCCTCTAGTTTTGATAGTGTTCGGGTAGTTCGGGAATTTCCCGATGTTTTCTCTACCGAGTATGAGATGCCTCCCGATCGTGAGATTGAGTTTTGTATAGATCTTTTGCCGGGTACGGCTCCGATTTCGAAAGCGCCTTATAGGTTAGCTCCCGCTGAGTTGAAGGAGTTAAAGGTTCAGTTGCAAGAGTTGCTTGATCGAGGGTTTGTCCGCCCTAGTGTTTCCCCGTGGGGAGCACCGGTTTTATTCGTGCGGAAGAAAGATGGTTCGTTGAGATTGTGCATCGACTACCGGAAGTTGAATCAGGTTACGGTGAAGAATAAGTATCCTCTACCGCATATTGATGATTTGTTTGATCAGCTTCAAGGGTCTGTTGTGTTTTCCAAACTTGATTTGAGGAGTGGGTACCATCAGTTGAAGGTTCGATCGGAGGATATTCCGAAGACTGCTTTTCGCACTCGTTATGGCCATTATGAGTTCTTGGTTATGCCGTTTGGGTTGACGAACGCGCCGGCCGTATTTATGGATTTGATGAACCGGATTTTCCATCCCTATCTTGATTCGTTCGTGGTGGTTTTCATCGACGACATTCTTGTTTATTCGAAATCTCGAGATGAGCACGAGCAGCACTTGAGGACAGTTTTTATCCGTTCTTGCGAGGGAGAAATTATTTGCGAAATTCAGTAAATGCGAATTTTGGCTCGAGAAGGTGTCATTTCTGGGTCATGTGATTTTGAAAGACGGGATTTCCGTGGACCCGTCGAAGATTGAGGCCATAGTGGATTGGAAGAGACCCGAGTCAGTGACAAAGGTTAGAAGCTTTCTTGGTTTAGCCGGATATTACCGAAGATTTATTGAGGGATTTTCGAGGATTGCTACTCCGATGACTCAGTTAACCCGGAAGAACGTTCCGTTTGTGTGGACCGAGAAATGTGGCAAGAGTTTCGAGGAATTGAAGAAGAGGTTGACTACCGCACCGATCTTGACTTTGCCTAATGGGAGCGATGGCCTAGTGATCTACAGTGATGCTTCGAAAGAGGGTTTGGGTTGCGTGTTGATGCAGAATGGGAAAGTAATTGCTTATGCTTCGAGGAAGTTGACCCCGAGTGAGCAGAACTACCCGACTCATGATATGGAGTTAACGGCTATTGTCTTTGCGTTGCACAAATGGAAGCACTATCTTTACGGGGCGAAGTTTGAGATTTTTACGGATCACAAGAGTTTGAAGTACCTTTTCTCCCAGAAAGAGTTGAACAACCGACAGCGCCGATGGATGGAATTGTTGAAGGATTATGATTGTACGATTTCTTATCATCCGGGGAAGGCGAATGTGGTAGCCGATGCGATTAGTAGAAAATTTTATGTGGCTTCGATGATGGTTCGTGAATGGAAAATGCTTGAGGATGTTCGAGATTGGTCTCCTCGTGAATCGAGACATGGGGCTATTTTTGCGAATATTAGGGTGTCTCCGACCCTAATTCAAAGGATAAAGGAAACTCAGAAAGAAGATCCCGAGTTAGTGAAAATAATGGGTAAATTGAAGGAAAAGAATTTCGAGGATTTTTCAGTGAGTTCGAGTGGAGCTTTGACTTTCCGTGGTCGTTTGTGTGTTCCGGATGTTGATGGAATTAAACAGAGAGTTCTTGATGAGGGCCACAAATCGAGATATACTATTCATCCAGGTAGTACGAAGATGTATCAGGATTTGAAGCAACAGTTTTGGTGGATTAATATGAAAAGGGAAATAGCCGAGTATGTATCGAGGTGTTTAACTTGTCAGCAGGTCAAAGCCGAGCATCAGAGACCCGCGGGACTACTTCAGCCGTTAGAGATTCCCGAGTGGAAATGGGAGCTTGTGACTATGGATTTCGTTACGGGACTGCCTCGTACCCGTAGGAAGTATGACAGTGTTTGGGTAATAGTGGATAGATTGACCAAGAGTGCCCATTTCTTGCCTATTGACATCAGATATTCGATGGAAAAGCTTGCGACCCTTTATATCGACGTGATTGTTAGATTGCATGGGTTTCCAGTTAGCATTGTGTCAGATCGAGACCCGAGGTTTACTTCTAGATTCTGGAAGGCATTTCAGGAGGCTTTGGGTACAGATTTGCGATTCAGTACGGCTTTTCATCCTCAGACCGATGGTCAATCCGAGAGGACTATTCAGATTTTGGAGGATATGTTGCGATCGTGTTCGATAGACTTTTCCGATTCTTGGGATTCGCACCTACCATTAGTGGAATTCTCTTACAACAACAGTTATCAGGCTAGTATCGAGATGGCACCGTATGAGGCCTTGTATGGAAGAAAGTGTAGATCGCCTATTTGTTGGGATGAGATTGGTGAAGCGAAAGTTTTGGGTATTGAGTTGCTTCGGGATTCGGTTGAGAAAGTTAGAGTTATCCGGGATAGATTGAAGACAGCCCAGAGTCGACATAAGAGCTACGCAGATAACCGAAGGCGAGATTTTAGTTTTCAGGTTGGTGATTTGGTATTCTTGAAAGTGTCTCCGAAGGTGGGTATTCGTAGGTTCGGGAAGAAGGGTAAATTGGCTCCGAGGTTTATTGGTCCGTTTGAGGTTTTGGGAAGGGTTGGACTTCTCTCGTATCGTCTTGCGTTACTGCCATCCTTAGACCGGTTGCACAACGTCTTTCACGTTTCTATGCTTCGGAAGTATGTTCATGATCCGTCTCACGTGTTACCAAGGATACCGGAGGATATTGAACCCGATATGACTTATGAGGAACGACCGGTTCGGATCTTAGATTCCAAAGTCCAAGAGTTGAGGAGCAAGAGCATTGCGTTGGTTCGAGTTCTTTGGAGGAACCATAACATCGAGGAGTCAACGTGGGAGCTTCGTGATGAGATCGAGAGGAAATTTCCGTGGCTTTTTGCTTAAGGTAAGTCTCGTTAAAATTCGGGTCGAATTTTCTTTAAGGGGGAGTGAATGTCACGACCCGAAATATAGGCTCTATTTTATTAAGTAATAAAGGATTTTATTTAATTATTTGCTTCGTTATTTATTTAAATTATTATTTATTTAAATATTTATGTGTGCATTTTATTCGAGTTATTTGGGCTAGTGTGGAAGTGTTGAGTCTTAATTGTTAGTCGGGAGTGTAAGAAACTGTGTTAGTATGGGGAGGGGGTCTAGTTGTAACATTTCAAAAATAACTCCCCCTACTCCCTCTCCTCCCTCACCTTCTCCCTCATTCTTTCACTCATCTCCCAGAAATCTCTCTCTCTCTCCAAGCTTTTGGTAAGTTTTCTTCCTCTCACTTCTCTCTTCTTTTTCTTCACCTTCTTCTAGTCATTTCTCATTTCTTAAAACGTAAACCTTGTTTAGATCGTCGATAGGATCGCGTAGAGCCAAAAAGAATCGAATTCCGTCAACTTTCATTATTTCCAAGTAAGTTACTTTTCCCCCATTTTGGTGCTAAATTGTTCATATCATGTTCATGTGATGTTTGATGTGTTATTTTTGAAGTTTGATTGAGTTTTGAATTTATTTTGAATTTATTTGAGTTCTTGGGAAGAAATGGTTTACCCTTGTGGAAATTTAAATGGAATGGTTCCCTACTTTGGAACCCTAAGTTGTCTAATTAAGCTAGTATTTATTACTTAGCAGTTATTTGAAAGTCCAGCTGGTATTTGTGGATGTGTCGGGCGATGTGAGATATTGTGATGGCACCGGCCAAGTCCATTATGGTGTCGACCATTGTTTTGCCCTTATTTTCCTCTTCCAGATTGGCCTTGGTTGAGACGTTTGGAGCATGACTTTGTGGCATGGCTCCCGCCCCTTGTGGCATATTACTTTGTTATTGGTTCCGGTACCGGGGTTTTCTCTTCGGCTTTCATGCTATTATGAAGATGATGATTGTTGATTATTGAAGCTGCGCAGCGATCCTTTATTTGGATGTTCCGGTTTGGAAAACCTTGGCTATATCCTTTGTTATGTGTTTATTTCCGCTGCTATCTGTTATATGATATTTGCTATGGGCTATGTGATAATTATTATTGTTTATTGCTTATTGCATCATAACATATCATGTAGTTGCATTAGTAACTTATTGAGATTTATCTCACCCCTTTCCTTTTATCTTTGTTTTTCCTTAACCCCCCCCCCCCAGGTGCTAAGGATTAGTCTCGCTGATCACGAGAAAGAAGACATCGAGTGTGGATCCGTTCTTTTGGGAAGGTTGATATAGGTTGGTTTCCATTATGTAAATGTGTAACCATTTTGGGGTATTTGTACCAAACATTGACGTCATTAGGATTTGAGTATTTTGTAACTTTAGTGTATAAACTTGTGGAGTTTATACTAGTTTTACTTTGTTGTTCAAATGATTTGTAAAACTTGGTTTTGTAACTTTGGACCATCCCCTTTTGGGTTAAATGGAAATTTTTAACTTCGGTATTTCACCGTCTTGGTTTTAGAAGTCGACGTCCAGATCGCGGTCTCGGGGCCCGCGGGGTCCGGGGTCGCGACATGACATCTCTCCGAAGATGGACAAATCCATTTGGCTTATTATTCTTCCCTACCTGAATCCAATCATGCCAATCATACCCTTTATAACTACCGTGTTAAGGCAGCGTTTGAATATGTCAAACATAATGTTCATCAAGTGGAAGACTATAATAACTTCATGTCTAAGGATTCAAATGACATAACTAATATGAGATTTATATATGACATCGACCATGACATAAATCTCATACCGCGGGTCATGTCCAGTACCTTGTTCCAAACAAGTACCCATAAATCTAACATGATCATCCCATGATCATTTAGCCTTTATACTAGTGCTTAACAAGCTCTAGGGACGGAGATTATGTCGCGCCCCAGACCCGTGGTCCTACTTGGCCCCACGCTCGGGACACGATTGGAAGACGTTATAAAACTCTTTAGAAAATTTTTCGAAATATACTTTTAGAAACTGGAACAAAAACACACTTGGAGTTCAAAGACTTCACTTAACTTGAAACAAACTTTTACAAACATTTTCACAACGAAAGTACTTAGCCCGAAGGCTTACAAACTTTTAAACAAATGTACATATATCAACCTTTACCAAAATAGATGGAACCATAAGAAAGTACGGGTACTCTACCCAAAGGGTTTACATTTACATAATGTAACCTTCAACAAAACAAGTCCCAACTCTTACCAAACGAACGTCCTCCCGTGCCGAGTGTCCTATCCCCTGGACCCGCCTTTATCTAAAACAGTAAACAAATAAGGGTGAGAATAAATCTCAGTAAGCTACTAAAATGCAACTACGTTACATGCTGATGTGATGATCATAAAGAACAATATCAACAGTAATCATATAGCATATAGCACATAACATCATGTTATATATCACATTGCCCACACTCCGGTGGATACCAAGCCAAGGTTTACCCAATAACCATAACTGATGAGAATACCATCTGAGAAACCCATCAGAGAAAACCATCTGAACAACATAAATAGCTGAAGCCGTCGGGATCCCGAAAACCAAACCATACCAATAGAACCAAGTAACCAGAGAGGGAAATATGACACAAAGTCATAACCCAAATACTCACCAAAGGGAGCAATTCATCCCATCCAAGGCCAATCTGGACTGGGGAAACTAAAAGGCACAGTGGACATCTTATAGTGAACTTGGCTTGTGTGCCACTATAATTCTCCCACCGCCTGACTCACAAGCTCCAATGGAAAACCTTATAGTGGACTTACCTGTACCACTATAATTCTTCCATTGGCTGACTCCACAACAAGACCAGCTGGACCTTTACAAAAGCACAGTAATGAATACTTGCTAAACAAAACCCGGGCATTTAATCCAAGAAGGAACTAAGCCAAATACATCACAAGATGCACACAAAGAATCCTTATAAAGAGTCCATAAAAAGGACATTTAATCCATTACTAACATTCCACAACAATCATCTAAGTACTTTAGGACACTACCCAAAAACTAGACCAAGGTTGATCTCTAAACTCCTTAATTGAAAACTCTAAACTTTTTCAGACAACTGGGCGGTCGCCCAAACAGGGCTGTGCGGCCGCCCAAAATGCTCTGTCCCAAGAAGAAAACCCTTCAGATAGATGTGCGGCCGCACACCCATTTTTGGGCGGCCGCCCACATCACCCGGCAGGCCTAAAAACTTAACCAAAGTTTACTCCTTTTGTTTCACAAGCATAACATATATATGCTACACAACTTAAGTAACTCTCATTAAGGATACAAATTTCATTCCCAAACCATTACAACACTCAGCTCAAACCAAGTCTATATACTCCCTTTGTCCCAAAATTACAAATATAGCAAATATTACCCAAATCACAAAATTAACAAGTAGGAGTATCATATATAGCATATATGACTATTTTAACATTTAAAGGGGAATTAGTAACTTACCTAGTTCCAGAAAAAGTATCGCTAAAATAAGTTTTGTTCGGCTAGAAATGACCTACTCGACACCCTGATCATTTTTATATAATTAGTTTTTAAAACGGGTAAGTAAATAAAAAGAATTAAATCGAAATGGGTCGAACTTACCTTTTTTTTCTTTAACCCTAGGAACAGAACGAGGAAAGTTGCAGCTGAAGAAATGTTCACACAGAGAAAGAAGGAGAAAGCAACTTGTTTATAAAGATATTTTTACCCATTTTACATTTTGGTCACCCAAAGTTTATTTTTAACACTTTAGCTCTTAAACTTACATTTTCAACTAGGACCCTAAAGTTTCAACTTAATCATTTAACTCCTTTAATCATTATTTTTACTAACTAAGTAAATAACACAAATAATCAAGTTTTATATGCAAATCATAAAATATGATGCAACACATAAAAATGCACATATAAGTCAAATAAAAATCCCCAAAAATATAAAATAAATATAAACGGGTTTTGGGGTCGCTACAGATTATTATAAGCAAACACGAGCCATAATAATAATCTTATTATCTCTTTATTATTATGAATAAAATGATAACTTATACAACGTTTAACAAACGTGCCTAGGGCACCAACACCAACAAGTAGAATCCCATCGCTTGGGTAGGTTACTCGGTGGCTTGTTGTTGGTAGTGGTGCCCTAGGCACGTTTAATAAACGTTGTAATTGTTATCATTTATTTCATATCAATAAAGAGATGTTTTGATTATTATTGTTGTTCATGTTTACTTATAATAATCCCCGTTCCTAGTACTTGTTAAGCACTAGTATAAAGGCTAAATGATCATGGGATGATCATGTTAGATTTATGGGTACTTGTTTGGAACAAGGTACTGGACATGACCCGCTGTATGAGATTTATGTCATGGTCTATGTCATACATATATCTCATATTAGTTATGTCATTTGAATCCTTAGACATGAAGTTATTATAGTCTTCCACTTGATGAACATTGTGTTTGACATATTCAAACGCTACCTTAACACGGTAGTTATAAAGGGTATGATTGGCATAATCGGATTCCCGTTGGGAAGAATAATAAGCTAAATGGATTTGTCCTCCACGGAGAGATGTCAAGCTTGGGCCTCTCGTAGGAATGAAATTGATGAAATGTTCGGCCGGACTCAAATGAATTGATTGGATCAATGTCATTTGGATTATCAACATATTCAGAATCGAGAAAGTATTGAACGAAACAAGTTGACTGTTTGACCATGACTTGTGTTCAATGACATCGTGGACAAATGGATTGTGACATATTCTAAAGGAATGCGAACTATTATCTAGTTATACTATTTGGGTAGGTATGACGGTTTGCTAGAACCTAATCATATCTTATGGGATCATGTTTGAGCCCATTGGCAACTTAGTATAATCCTAGAGGGTCACACACAATAGAACGAATCTTAAATAAAAGGACTATATTGGCATTTAGGGTCGGAGGACTTCCAAGGAATTTCTGGAAAGTTCTGGGCCTCCTGGTCAACCAAGCGGGCGCTTGGGTTGCACCAGGCGGGCGCCTGAACAAGCTAGAAAAGAATTGGACTTTCTGTCCAAATGAGCGGGCGCTCGGGGGGTACCAGGCGGGCGCCCGGTATGCCGGTTTGAAATTTCCTAATTCGATTAGGAATGGTTTTTGACACAAGTTACCTATTTGGAATAGGTCTTAATTGTGTATAAAAACACCAATTCGGCCAGACCATATAAACAAGTGCTTTTGTGAGTCTCAAATAATTTGAGAGAGAATTTATTTTGTTTTAAGATATCATTGATTGAGGAACAAAATAATTCACAAATAAATTCCATATAGTTCTTTATTAAATTGTGAAAGCGTGTTTTACAATTATTGGTCTAGCAACCAAGATCGAAGAAGTTCCTTTGATATTCGTTCGAAGTGTGGATACCGCTAGAGGGTGAATTTTATCATCTTACAAAGTTCGTGAGTGATAAAGCTTCAAGATCTCCACCAAGATCAAAGAGAAAAAAAAATTCTTAGCCATCAAGGGTTAGTTATTCCTCTATTCATCTTGTTGTATTTGATTTAATCATATGAACGGATCTATGGCTTTGGGTTTCTTAAAATTTTAATTGCTATATTCCGCTGCGCATGTTACTTGGAAACCCAACAATGGTATCAGAGCCCCGTTCATGTTGATTAATTCAATACTTGGATCATGTTGTGTGTATATAAATTGTTTATGTGCCAAGCATGATATGAATATTGGATTATATGATGTTTATGTGTTTTGTGATTTTATGTGGTTTATTGTTTTTCCAACTTTAATCGCACGATTCAATCGCAATAAAAATTATGGTTGATTCTGAATTATTTCGATTATTGATTTTTGATTGGATCAAAGTTTTAATAATCGGGAAAAAAAAATAATTTTGAGACAAAATTTTCGAACTTTAAAATTCTATACTATTCTGGCCATTCAAGCGGGCGCCTGGTCCTTTGCAGGCGGGCGCTCGGTGGTCAAGATTTGTTCTGATTTTGGTTAAAATCTGAATATGAAATTTTCGATAAATTTGACAAAACCAGTAACAGAACCAGTCCAGACTTGTTGATCTGGAATGGGTTTTGGGTAGTTGGTTTGTGTGTGGATTTTGGGGTTTGATTTTCCTATTTGTTTTAGTCTTGTGATTCCTAGATTGGTTCAAGTTTTGGATGGCTAATCTGCGTTCATCGAGATTGTGTTTCCCAAAATTGATCGCAATCAAAGTTTCAAAGATAAAACGAAGTTAGAATTATGAAGAGTTCATAATTGCTAAAATTGAGAAACAAAGTTCTTGATTCAATGATTGGAGATCCATGTGGAATTGTGAATGCAATTGCCCTACGTTCATCGAGACCATCTATTACTTAGTTTCGGCCACATGGACTACTTTCTTGGTTTCTTGAATTAGTGCGGGATTGTGGTTGCCTAATGGCTTAGTTCGACCGCGCTTCTTGTTGTCTTGATTTGGAGATAATAACCAAAGTTGAAATAGTCTCATCCTCATAATTATAGAGAAACTAATGACACATAAATATCATGCTTAAATTAATGGAGATTAATTTAGTGGCTAAACTTGATGTGTAACATGTTTATATTATGTGCTCATAAATGTGTTATATGCTATATGTGATGAACCTTCAAAGAAAGTTTTAAGTCTTTTATTGCCATGCCATGATTAAAACACTTGTTAGTACATGAGTGATTTTAATGTAGATTCGCCCTAGCGAGATGCATTAAATTTGTTTATGTATGAGCAAGATAGATAGTGTGGGCACGCCCTAGCGGGAAACATTAACTGTGCGTTTAAAATGGTTAGACTTAATTGGGCGTCAAAACAGTTTTGGGCCCAGGCAAAGATGAGGTTTAACATGCTTTTTGAAATTTGATTTCTTAAAGAATCTCATAAAAGGAACTAAGAGTCATATGAGATATGATTGACAAGAGTTGTCTACCTAATTAATTTGATTTTGTGTAATCCGCCTTAGTGGACTTGAAATTAAATTAAAGTTGGATCTTAACCCATTTAAATTATATTATACATTGGATGTATATGAAGGTTATATAATTTAGTGGGAGTATTTTGTTTGAAAAATACATTGTTTATCTCTTTAATGAAAAATTGGTACTTATTAAATTTTGGAAATTTTGCATATTTGTAGATAATGACTGATAACACTCAATCAAGGTCATTGCGATCGATCCTTGAGAAGGATAAGCTCGAAGAGAATGGTACTAACTTTATGGATTGGATCCGTAGCATAAGAATCGTTCTTAGGCAAGAAGATAAGTTGTACATTTTCGATGGGCCTCTCCCTGCTGAACCACCGCCTACTGCCCCTAGGGTAGAAAGAGACAATTACAAGAAACATCGTAATGATTCTAGAGATGTAAGTTGTCTCATGCTTGCTGCTATGTGTTCAAAACTCCAACAAAGTTTGGAACATTTGGAAGCCTATGAGATAGGCATGGAGTTGAGAACCATGTTTCAAGAGCAAGCTAGGCAAGAGAGGTACAAGACCATTGTTGCATTCACTACTAGTAAAATGAATGAAGGGCAACAAGTGAGTCCTCACTTTCTTAAAATGAAAGGTTATGTAGAGCACCTTGAGAAACTTGGCTATCCAATCCCATTGGAGCTAGCCACGGATCTCATTCTTAATTCATTGCCTAAAAGTTATAATCAGTTTGTGATGAATTATAACATGCATGGAATGGATAAGAATCTCTCTGAGTTGCATGGGATGCTCAAAACTGCAGAGATGAAAATTGTGGAGAAAGGTTCTCCCGTGCTCTTGGTTCATGATGGGAAGAAGGCTAGTGCCAAAGGAAAGGGTAAGAAAGTTGTCAAACCCAAAATAAGCAAGGCAAAGGT
This sequence comes from Campanula takesimana, assembly GCA_026119855.1. Classification (NCBI taxonomy): domain Eukaryota; kingdom Viridiplantae; phylum Streptophyta; class Magnoliopsida; order Asterales; family Campanulaceae; genus Campanula; species Campanula takesimana. The sequence continues at coordinate 642,774 of JAOWBW010000286.1, read as the reverse complement.
TGCCAAGGCTTCTGAGGCAAAACCTGATTCACAAAAGGATGCAATCTGTTTCCATTGTCAAGAAATTGGTCATTGGAAACGTAATTGCAAGGCTTTCTTGGAAGAGCAAAAGAAGAAGAAGAGCAGCAAGGCTGCGTCGACTTCAGGTATCTATATGATAGATATTCTCCTTTCTACCACTGATTCTTGGGTATTGGATACCGGATGTGGTTCTCACATTTGTCTAAATGTGCAGGGACTAAAGAATAGGAGACTGCTTAAAGAAGGTGAAGTAGATCTACGTGTGGGAAATGGAGCAAGAGTTGCTGCATTAGCCGTAGGGACTTATGAAGTCACTTTACCTTCCGGATTAATTCTTGTTTTGAACAATTGTTATTATGTTCCGGATTTAAGCAGAAATATTATTTCAATTTCTTGTTTGGATAATGAAGGTTTTAAGTTTCTTATTGAGAATAAGAAATTTTCTATTTATTTAAATGATGTGCTTTATGGTATTGCTAATTCATTTAATGGCCTTTATATCTTGGATGTCAAGAATGAAAATAATGTCTATCATGTAAATAAGAAATCTAAACCTAATGATGTAAATCATACTTATTTGTGGCATTGCCGTCTTGGTCATATTAATGAGAAGCGTATCTCAAAACTCCATGGGGACGGACTTTTGGGTTCATGTGACTTAGAGTCATATGATACTTGTGAGTCGTGTCTTCTTGGAAAAATGACTAAGACACCTTTTACCAAGTTTGGTGAAAGGGCAAGCGACTTATTGGGGTTGATACATTCCGATGTATGCGGACCATTAAGTAGTAATGCTAGGGGAGGATTTCAATACTTCATAACCTTTACTGATGATTATAGTAGATTTGGGTATGTTTACCTAATGAAACATAAAAGTGAAGCATTTGAGATATTTAGAATATTTCAAAATGAAGTAGAAAAACAACTTGGCAAAAGTATAAAGGCACTTCGATCAGATCGAGGTGGTGAATACTTAAGTCAAGAATTTGACGATCATCTAAAGAATTGTGGAGTAGTTTCACAATTGACTCCGCCCGGAACACCACAATGGAATGGTGTGTCTGAGAGGAGAAATCGGACTTTGTTAGACATGGTTCGATCAATGATGAGTCAAGTTGATCTTCCAATATCCTTTTGGGGTTACGCCCTAGAAACCGCTGCTTTCACACTAAATCAAGTTCCAACTAAATCGGTTCCAAAGACTCCATATGAGATGTGGAGTGGAAAGAAACCTAGTTTATCTTTCATGAGGATTTGGGGTTGCGAAGTTTATGTCAAGAGACTTATCTCTGACAAAATAGCACACAAATCTGATAAATGTATTTTCGTGGGATATCCTAAGGAAACTAAAGGATATTACTTTTACAACCGAGAGGACAACAAAGTGTTTGTTGCCCGAACTGGTGTCTTTCTAGAGAAAGAGTTTCTCTCCAAAGAAATCAGTGGGAGTAAAATAAATCTTGAAGAAATTCGAGACCCAGAAAATAACATTGAACCAATAGTGGAACAAGAACAAGAACCACAAGGAGTTGTGGAACCTGTTCAAAATACACAAGCATCTCGCAGATCTAGTAGGTTACGATCCGAGCCCGAGAGATATGGATTTCTCATAACGGATAGTAATGAGGTAGAAATCATTGAGAATGATGAACCGTCAACCTACCAAGAGGCGATGTCTTCTCCTGATTCGGACAAATGGCTTGGAGCCATGGAATCCGAATTGCAATCCATGCAAGACAATCAAGTTTGGAATTTGATTGATGCGCCCGAAGGTGTAAAAACCATAGGATGCAAATGGGTCTTCAAGAAGAAGACTGACATGGATGGGAAGGTGCATACTTACAATGCTAGGCTTGTATCGAAGGGTTATAGGCAAGTTCATGGTATTGACTATGATGAGACCTTTTCACCCGTAGAAATGATCAAGTCTATAAGAATTTTGCTTGCCATTGCCGCATATCATGACTATGAGATATGGCAGATGGACGTCAAAACCGCTTTCCTGAATGGAAAACTCCAAGAGGATGTGTATATGACACAACCAGAAGGTTTTGAACAAGATTCTAAGGTATGCAAATTGCAGAGATCCATCTATGGATTGAAGCAAGCTTCTAGGAGTTGGAATCTCCGTTTTGATGAATCGGTCAAAGAGTTTGGTTTCATCAAGAACGAAGATGAGCCTTGTGTATACAAGAAGATTAGTGGGAGCATAGTGCTATTCCTTATTTTATATGTGGATGACATATTGCTCATTGGAAACGACATTCCTACACTTCAGTCTGTGAAGACTTGGTTAGGAAAGTGCTTCGCAATGAAAGATATGGGTGAAGCCGCATATATTCTTGGCATTAAGATCTATAGAGATAGATCAAGAAGGCTACTTGGTTTAATCAAAAGTACATACATTGACAAGGTCATTAGAAGATTCCTAATGGAAAATTCTAAGAGAGGCGCCTTGCCCGTGTTACATGGAGTTTCTCTAAGCAAGACTCAATGTCCTAAGACAAAAGATGAGCATGAGAAAATGAATGATGTTCCATATGCTTCGGCAATTGGGTCCATCATGTATGCCATGATTTGTACTAGGCCGGATGTATCTTATGCTTTGAGCATGACAAGTAGATATCAATCCGACCCTGGCAAAAATCACTGGATAGCTGTAAAAGCGATTCTTAAGTACTTGAGAAGAACTAAAGACTCGTTTTTAGTCTATGGAGGAATGGAAGATGATCTCGTTGTAAATGCTTACACGGATGCAAGCTTCCAAACCGACAAAGATGATAGCTGATCGCAATCGGGTTTTGTGTTTATGTTAAATGGTGGAGCTGTAAGCTGGAAAAGTTCCAAGCAAAGTACAACCGCTGATTCTACAACAAAAGCTGAGTATATTGCTGCATCGGATGCTGCAAAGGAAGGTGTTTGGATTAAGAAGTTCATAACTGAACTTGAAGTTGTTCCTAGTATTGCTAATCCAATAGACCTTTATTGCGACAATAATGTTGCTATTGCTCTAGCAAAGGAACCAAGAGCACATCAGAAATCCAAACACATAGTTAGGCGTTTTCATATCATTCGAGAGATCGTTGATAGGGGAGACGTAAATATATGCAGAGTACCTACTGATGACAATGTTGCGGACCCACTAACAAAAGGACTTCCACAAGCTAAACATGATGGTCATGTTAGATCCATGGCTATTAGATACATGGGAGATTGGGCCTAGGGCAAGTGGGAGATTGTTGGTAGTGGTGCCCTAGGCACGTTTAATAAACGTTGTAATTGTTATCATTTATTTCATATCAATAAAGAGATGTTTTGAATATTATTGTTGTTCATGTTTACTCATAATAATATCCTTCCCTAGTACTTGTTAAGCACTAGTATAAAGGCTAAATGATCATGGGATGATCATGTTAGATTTATGGGTACTTGTTTGGAACAAGGTACTGGACATGACCCGCTGTATGAGATTTATGTCATGGTCTATGTCATACATATATCTCATATTAGTTATGTCATTTGAATCTATAGACATGAAGTTATTATAGTCTTCCACTTGATGAACATTGTGTTTGACATATTCAAACGCTACCTTAACACGGTAGTTATAAAGGGTATGATTGGCATAATCGGATTCCCGTTGGGAAGAATAATAAGCTAAATGGATTTGTCCCTCCACGGAGACATGTCAAGCTTGGGCCTCTCGTAGGAATGATGTTGATGAAATGTTCGGCCGGACTCAAATGAATTGATTGGATCAATGTCATTTGGATTATCAACATATTCGGAATCGAGAAAGTATTGAACGAAACAAGTTGACTCTTTGACCATGACTTGTGTTCAATGACATCGTGGACAAAGGGATTGTGACATATTCTAAAGGAATGCGAACTTGTATCTAGTTATACTATTTGGGTAGGTATGACGGTTTGCTAGAACCTAATCATATCTTATGGGATCATGTTTGAGCCCATTGCCAACTTAGTATAATCCTAGAGGGTCACACACAATAGAACGAATCTTAAATAAAAGGACTATATTGGCATTTAGGGTCGGAGGACTTCCAAGGAATTTCTGGAAAGTTCTGGGCCTCCTGGTCAACCAAGCGGGCGCTTGGGTTGCACCAGGCGGGCGCCTGAACAAGCTAGAAAAGAATTGGACTTTCTGTCCAAATGAGCGGGCGCTCGGGGGTACCAGGCGGGCGCCCGGTATGCCGGTTTGAAATTTCCTAATTCGATTAGGAATGGTTTTTGACACAAGTTACCTATTTGGAATAGGTCTTAATTGTGTATAAAAACACCAATTCGGCCAGACCATATAAACAAGTGCTTTTGTGAGTCTCAAATAGTTTGAGAGGGAATTTATTTTGTTCTAAGATATCATTGATTGAGGAACAAAATAATTCACAAATAAATTCCATATAGTTCTTTATTAAATTGTGAAAGCGTGTTTTACAATTATTGGTCTAGCAACCAAGATCGAAGAAGTTCCTTTGATATTCGTTCGAAGTGTGGATACCACTAGAGGGTGAATTTTATCATCTTACAAAGTTCGTGATTTGTTCGTGATAAAGCTTCAAGATCTCCACCAAGATCAAAGAGAAAAAAAAATTCATAGCCATCAAGGGTTAGTTATTCCTCTATTCATCTTGTTGTATTTGATTTAATCATATGAACGGATCTATGGCTTTGGGTTTCTTAAAATTTTAATTACTATATTCCGCTGCGCATGTTACTTGGAAACCCAACACTTGTATCCTTCCATCGGTTTATGAAAGCCTTTGTTCATGAGGTCATGGAAAACCGTAATTATTGGAGTATCAAGCTCATCAAAATGCCTATCATGGCGGCTAAACCTCCTCAAACTAAACTTATCCCTCCTTGGAGCAAATGCCAGAATTTGGGGAGTATTCTTGAAACTTAAGTTTTGGTCGCGAGACCATGAGAACCAAGACTTTGTATCATGTTCAAACTCGGTCGTACACTTTGCATTTTCCATTGAGGATTTCCCGAAGCCAAGGTACGAGGAGTAGGTTTTGGTATCAACGTGTTGGGCCATCTCAAGGAAAGAGGTAAAAGTTGGGATGGTGTCTTGAGTGGTGTTTGGACAAGTGTATGGTACTTGGTGAGAGGCTCCATCTTTAGGCAAGGTGGCTATTTCTTGTGGTTGAACATGGGAGTCCATGGTTTTTGGAACAACAAGTGAATGGGAATCTTTGAGTCCCATGCGGCCTTCATTCTGCAAGAGGGCTGTCATATGGTCTATCATTTCCTCTTGATGCCCTTGGAAGATACTCTTCATGTATTCTGTCTGGGCTGTCATTTGCTTCCCTAACCATTGATCCATTGCATAACCCGACTCAAAGTCGGACGAGCCCTCAGTTGAGTTTGATGATGTATGTCCTTTGTTGGCCATGATTGATGGTGAAGACCGGAGTAGAGATTTGATCAAATTGATGCTTGAAACGGACCTTGAATGTCTTAGAGAACAAGAAGAATCCTCCCTCTAGAAGACGGATGAAAAAGAAAACCTACTTTAGATTTCCGGGGAATGAAGCTTTATGAACTAAAGAAGCAATTTTTTTGTTTTTTTTTTTTTTTAAATTTGAAGCGCAAGCAACGCACAAACCTATGAATGCCGGACAAGCACCTTGCTTTGTTTTGACACGTTTTCGCATGAAATCTTGGAATAGTGGATACCGTCTCCAAAGTATAGGACCAACGTTTTTCACCTGTACTATTGGCCGTCCAAGCCCCTAGCGAAGGGCCTATACTCTTTCGGGGATCCACCTTTCGGTTACGGTCTAAGGGAGGGTCTTGACAATTTAAAGTCAATCCGAGCATTTCAATGAATTTCCACAATGTAGGTTGTTTATGACCTTTCGGGAAATGCATAGGATTGAGGTGAAATTGCTAGACAAAAACCGGCATGAAGTCTGGACGTGTCATTTTTGAAAACATGGACATCGTGGCTTGGTAATGGGAGAGATTGGCTTACACCCATCGCAACGACTAATAGACGCGCTTTGGGGTGAGAATGTCCACCGCGGGCCCTATAGGGAAGTCGATGAGCTCCCTTATACCCTCGGGTTACATTCTCAGGTTTGTACGGTTCTACGAGACATTATTTTCAAAAACGTGCATGTGTGTGAGGTATCTATACTTTTAAAAAATGATTTTGAAAGCAAGTAAAGAAAACAAGAAAATCCTTTTCTCTTTCTTTTTTTCTTATTTTTTCCATTTTTTATTTTTTATTTTTTCTTTTTTTAAGGGAATCACCCACCACGCATGCATATATATACAAATAAGAGGGTGAAGGAAAAAGAATGTCCCTACAAAACAAAGGTTAGGGTATAAATACATACAAACCAAGCAAGGCAAGTAAAGCATGGCACACATAAAGATTGGAGTCTAGCCCACTTTTAAAATCGTCCCCAGCAGAGTCGCCACTGTCTCAGCCCGCGCTCGAAACCAAACACCGAAATGATCGCTCGTGAAAGCAATTCGGGTCCGTTTCGTGCTAATGCGCTTTTGTAAATGCGCTCGGTTCTCACACAATGGTTTCCTCTCGATGGAATCAAAACAGTCAAGAGTCGCCACCTCATTTTATTTTAGGAAAAACGAAGATAAAACCTTTTGTTTAGAGAAAGTGGGTTCGGGGGCTATGTTACGAGAAGAGAAGGGGTTAGGCACTCTCCTCGCCCGTGATGGTCTCTAGCATGCATGCCACGTAGATTCAATTTTATGCCTTTTATACTTTGCTTTTATGCCCAAACAAAATGGTGATTTAATATGTATATGGGAGTCTTCCTAATCTAGGACTGTTTGCTTTAATTCACAAATGAGAGTCGGCTTGGGTGGACTCTCATTTTGTTTTGAAAATGGTTTAGTGTTCATGTCCGGTAAAGGAAACACATAAAGGGGTGGGGGATTATAATGTACAATGGTGAACAAAAAGGGAAACAAATCCCCTAACAAATAAATATCCAAAAATCCGTCCCCAAGCATTTTTAGGGACTGCTGTCCATCTTTCTTTCTTGTACCTGTTCTTAAACTCACTTAATCCAGAAAGTAAAGGTCAAGAAAATTTTCTAACACATCAAGAATCAACCATGAATTTTCCTCTGATTTTAGGAGCATGTTATGGTGTTCAAATAAGGAATGCAAGATCATACTTTCAACAGCCAGATCTGACAGATATTCATACACTCATAAAAGATCCACTTTTTTTCATTATGAAAAAGGGGGAATAATGGAAAACACTAAACATGAAAGTTATTCCTAACATATCAAAGTTTAGATCTGGAAAGTTTTAAGGCCAAAAAGAAAGTTTAAGTCACACAAAACACCTCTGAAATTTTTGTGTCAGAACAGGAAGTATGCTAATCTGAGAACAGAGAGTTGGAACAAAAAATGGAAAGAACCTCTTCCATTTGGGGTAAAAATAATATATTTACATGCTAATATTCCAATGTTTGTTTAGAACAAAATACTTTTTGTAGTCTAAGACCAAAACCCAAGTTCTCTATGCACAAATAGAGCAACAAGACAGAAAGATGCAGATGGACTGTCTGCTGGAAATCTACAAAAGGGACTAAAACGCCCATGAAAACTCACTCAAATGAGATGCTATGAACATGAAACTTTGGATACACATATGTCTATATGTGAACAACACAAAAAAACAGCCATTTGAGCATTTTATCATGGTATATCATCATTTAGAGAGAAGAACAACAAGAGTATCAACATTACATCTTTTGGACATCAAATGGGGGTCTAGCCTAACAAGTGGCTAGACCCTTTTCCAAATCACATAGGTATCTAAATTTTACATGGATGAACTTTACAAGAACAAGAGATTACCAAGATGTGCTTCCTTTGCTTCCAAGGGAAGGCTGTTTTGGTTGCTTTTCTTAAGGTGTTTGCCTTGGTTGAATGAGTGTTTGAGTGAGTGTTTTGGTTTGTTTTTGGTGAATGTTTATGGTGGTGCTATGGTGGTGTGGTGGTGGTTTAGTGACTGAGAATTGGGAGTATTTTTTTTGCTTGAGAGAGAGCAAAAAGGGCTGAATATGGAGTGGAGTGAGTTGGAGAGTTGTGTATGAAGTGTGTGTGTTCTCTCATGTAAAATGGATGAGGAGGGTGGTGATATGGAGGAGGAGGTTGTCAAATGACCTTAGGTCACCCTTGCTAGGCTTAGGAGCCATTTTAGGGGTCATATACCCGGGTAGGAGCAGCTGGGAAGGGTTTAAAGTTTATTTGAGTGAAAAAGTTGCTGAAGAACAAACTGTAGGTCTAGTCCTCCCAAACCAGCCATACGGCTCATGCCTCCGTCCCTTTTTCTCAAAGTGCCACTTGTCGCATTATGATTGGCTCCTTCCTTATTATTTTGGCCAGCCAACTTGGGCCACTTGTCTGACTCTTTTAGGCGTGAATGATCACAATTTTTGCTCTGGTATTGGTTCCGCAACAGTCCAAGTTTTGTCCGAGTGTGCGCACAACGGTGTCCCGGTTGTCCGCGGTCCCAACATGAAAGTTGCTTGAAATAATCGTGTGGTCACGTACGTCAATCTGAAAAATTTTAATGATTAAGGGATGACAATTATACATTTTTAAGTGCACAGAATGGATAATTTTTAAGTGCACAGAATGGATAATAACGAGCAGTTCTAAGGGTGCGGGCCCCACTTTCAGGTCCCGCCACTCAAAAATAGAAGTACATGACAGTTCACTCCTTTTTTTCGCTCTGATAATGAATTTAAAGTGCGTTAATCCATTCGATGCACCGATAAGGCTTACGGCACTCCCGCATAGCCAAATCAAGGGCTTAGGTCAATTTTAGGGTTTAGACCAATAAAAGGGGTTTGATAAGGGGTCCGAGATCGGGGTATCTACAATTCCTTCTTGTCTATAAGGTCTTGGATGGTGTTTTGGATGGAGAAGCAATCCTCGGTGAGGTGGCCGGTGCATTGATGGTAGTCACACCACTTGTGGTGGGCATGGTTGGGACGGAGCGGTTGTGGTTGCTTGTACCCTTGAAGAGGAGTGATTTGTCCCTTGGCCTTTAGAGATTCATAGGCCTCAGTGATGGTCATGCCATTGAGAGGAGTGTAGACGCGGTCATTTTGGAACCGCTTGCCTTGTGGTGGAGGGACCTTCTTGTAGTTCCCCTTGTCGGTAGTAACGGCATTGACAAAAGCCTCTTTGTTTGAATTAGCGGCGGCCTTGTAACGGTAAGTAGGAGTGGCTTTCTTAATCTCATTGAGCAAGTCATTCATGCGTACCCCCGCCTCATACATTTGGGAGAAGTCGGAGTAGCAAGCCCCACTTAGGTAGGTGCGGAGATCAATCTTGAGACACTTGAGGAAGATGTCCATTTGTTCTTTCGTGTTCAGCCTCTCAATAATTTCATAGAGCTTGTCATTCCATCTCCTTGTGAAGTCAATGAAGGACTCGTTGTCTCTTTGAGTGGTGTTCTCGAGCTCTTTCGTTGTGGGCCGGTGAGTGGTGTTGCCTTGATATTGATTTTTGAAGGCAAGCATAGCGGCGTCCCAATCAAGACGGACAGTGAGCAGGAGAGTTGCATACCAATCCTTTTCCGCCCCCTTGAGAGTGAGAGGAAAGCATTGAGCCATCACTTTTGGGGAGACCTTCTTCAGAACCATAGCCCAAATGTAAGTCTCGATGTGAGCCATCGGGCATAAGTTGCCCTTGAACTTGCTAATGTCGGGCATTTTGAACTTATCGGGGAGAGAGGCCATTGTGCTCATGAAAATGGATGACTGATAAAGGCTTGTGTTGGAGCCTTTTCCCATGTTGAGGCCGTCAAATTTCTGATCAATGTAGGCCATGATGGAATCGACCATTTTGTGGTCGTTGTTATCGGTGCTTGGTTCCCCCACCTTTTTGGTACGGGCACTAACATATGGGCTTTCAAACAAGCGTTGGGTCCACTCGGATTCCTCAATGTCATTAACCTCCTTGTTCTTGGAGAGATTGAGAAGCTTGGCTTTCAATTGGTCGACCTCGGCCTCGTGGGCTTCCCTTTGACTGTCGACATGAGCTTGCCACAAGGCTTCTTTGGTTTGAGCCTCGTTGTTGAGAGTGGTGACTTGTTGTTGAAAGGTTTGTACCATGGCAGAGAGTTGCTCGAGAGTCATGGCGTTGTTGGTGCTGGAGTCGCTGGCCATTGATGATGCAGAAGCTGTTGGAGTGATCGGTTCACGGACAAGCCTGTTGGATGAATCCCTGTAGACGCGGAGAGTACCAATCGGACCTATAATTGGAGAAGTATCCCTTGCCAGTCTTGGTTCACACTTTTGGTCCATGAAGAGGTTGAGAACACACAGTTGGAGACACGACTCTAACCACATAAGAAAAAGACTCTTTCTTCTTCTTTTTTTTTTTTTTTTTTATAAGTCGGAGGGAACGGGTCTCTTTTGGGGTTTCTAAGAAGATAATGCAATCGTCACACTAGTATATAGACCATCTCGCGGTCCCATATACTCATCAGATTCCATCACGTTTGTGAATCCTACATGTATCGGGATTAAACTAAATTAATGTACTAAAGCATACATACGGGGACAAATTTTTATTTTCGTCCAAAATAACAACTTTTGGGGATGGATTTTTATTGCGTCCGTTTCAACAAGTTGGCATGTATGATTTGAAAACATTAGTTTAGGGAAATCTCGGTACATGAAAACCGACTTGGTCACGGAGTGTTAGACCCTAACTAGAATTGTGTGGTTTGTGCTCGGCTAAAGAGAGGCTTAAAGGTCACCCCCGGCATGTAGTCATGAACTACGCCATGGGCTGAGGTTTACCGCTTCGAAAGAGTCAAGGTTGAGTGGAGCTTGAAACCTTCTAGGACGGGCCTCGACGGGTTTGGGGTTGGACTTGTGCGACTCGATAGTGAGCAATTCATAGGAGTAATGTGCATGTAGTGTGAGGTCTATCACGTGACAAATTTATTTATTTATTTATTTATTTTTTTTGAAAAGAAAAGATAAAAAAACACATAAGCACGTAAATTACAACTCCCGAATCACCCGTGTAACCGGTAAATAAACATAAAATTAAAACAGTCCAAGGGTCCAATTCTGTTCTGATGCAGGCAACTGTGCCCACACCCCACTGTTCTGTTCAGTCCCTGAAACTTGTTCTTGTCCTGGAAATTGGCCCAGAAGCGCGCGCCTCATCCTAGTGTTGTGGAACGCGCGCGCCTGGCGCATTGTATATGGGAGGCGCCCGCTTCTGGGCTGACCTGTCAGATTGTCAGAAACTTATTGACTCAGGGGATTGCCCTGGTCCTGATTCTGTGATGAAACCCCTGCAATGTTTGTTAGCATGAAATAATAGGAAGAATAGGAAGAACACATGGAAGGTGGGCGATTCTGTAATTTGATGTGGGACGCGTGCGCCTTGGACAATGAAGGTCCGAGGCGCGCGCTTCCCATATCAATTTCCAGAATGCCCAGAAAAGTGAATTATGAACAGAAATACAAGTTTAACCCTCAAGCAATCCCCAGCAGAGTCGCCACTGTAGATACCCCGGGGAGCCGCGGCTTGGCTAGAGCGCGCGAGTTACCCTAGGATGTCTACTTGATTTTAGAGTCGCCACCCATGTTTTTGAGGAACGTAAGAAAACCTAATGTTTATGAGCCTATGTTTGATTTTCGAAAACAAAGATTCTTTGGGATGAGGGGTTCGGGGGTTAGGTTACGAAATGGGAAGTATTTAAACACCCATTTCGCCCGAGCAAAGTCGGTCTTGTTTGTTCATAATTCACTTTAAAGATAAATGTGTTCTTCCTATTATGATAAAGAGGGGTTTTATTGTTTAAAATGTAGGGAGATAACTCCTAGGCCAATTCAATGTAATGAAAGGGCCATTGGTGTCATGTCCCAAATGGTTTTGGGGTGATTGCACATTTGATTGAAGAAGAAGAAGAATTAGAAGAAGAAGAAGAAGAAGAAAGTTAAGACATTTTACCTATAATATCCTTCAAAGAGAACCTCTTGAAAAGTCTTGAAGAAGAGGTTGAATACTTGGAGAGAATATATTTAGTAAATTGCCTAGAGTAAGGTTCAAGGTGGAAAATTCATAACGTCAAAAAGAGGTCCCTTCCAATGATGGATTTGAGGGGTTTTTATAGTTGAAAGAGGGGAGTTTTTGGAGCCAAACAGAGTCTCCAAGAATTCTTTCCCGGGCAAAATCATGTATAATGAGCAAGGGAGAGATTCTTGGGCAGAATCTGTAACTGATGCACCCCAGAAGCGCGCGCATCCCACCTAGGCGGCGGAAAGCGCGCGCGTCTGGCCTCAAGGGGCGGAGGCGCGCGACTCTGAAAGGCAAAATCTGACAGAATGGACTAGAAAGTTAGAACTGTTATTCAGTTTAGTCCTTGGACTTAACGGAGCCCGTCTGGAACTTAACCAAAGTAACAGAAACTAACAGAAAACACTTAAAAGAGGTAGAAACACAAAATCAAGTGTGCAATCGGGGTGAGCGGTCCAAGGCGGGGTGTCTACATTAGGTCATATTTTGAAAGATATTTTCGTAGCCGAGACATGCTGTCCTGTTTGTTGCATTTCTGACCAAGATGTGTTTTCATGATTAAAACTCTATCAAAACTCGATTTTCAAACTGAGGTCAAAACATAAAACTTCTTCTAAACTGAAAAGACCTCTGAAAAGGCCTCTTTCTAATTTTTGAAACAAGTGCCTGCTCTCAGATAAATGATTCCTAGATTCTGACACCTAAATGTCAGAGGTCTTTTGAACCCTTTAAACATGTTTTCTGGACTTGAAACTTAGAAAAACTTTTGTTTGGTATGTGATCTTCAACTTTCATGTTTTGTGTTTTTCCAGATTCATAAGCTATGATAGAGTACATTTTCCATAAAAGTCTGACATGCCATGCTTTTTTGTTCTGGGCAGATTTTACATCTGTGTTTATTACATGATTTTTGCTTAAAATACTAATCAATAAATCCAACAAAAATTCATTTGTGTTCTCTAATGTGTTGGGGAGAAAATCCTAAGTTTTGTTCTCTGGATTTGGAGCAGGTTTGACAGGTACAATTGCATGGGGACGGAAGATGGTCCTGAACCAACAAAAACCTCTAAAACTTAGACATTTATTCATAAGGGATTTGTCTCCCATTTTTGTGTATAATTTGTACATAATTCCCTCTCCCCTTTATGTGTTTTCCTTTTCTATGTGTTCAAAACCCTTTTCGAAAATTTGAATACCCCTTTCCAAATGCGGGTGACGCACGGGACGTCTTTCTTTTTATTTATCTTTATTTATCTCTTCTATAGGATTAGGATATTCAAGTTGGCATTTAACTTTATTAAGAGTCGCCACATTGTTTTTATTGAGCTAAAACATTGAGAAACAGCTAACAGAGAGGGTTCGGGGGTCAAGTTACAAAAAGAGAAGAATATCAAGTTATCACTCCTATCGCCCGATAGATCAGACTTTCTATCATGATGAATGTGTTAGTAGTATGTTAGTGATTGAGACCGGATCCGAAAATTGCCTACGTTCCTATCATGATGAGAAGCTTAGGTCAGCGTAGTTCGCAAATAATTGAAATAAAGAGAAGAAGTGGGATCATGCATAATGAAGGGGGAGGAGAAAGAAACATGCAAGATGATCCATTGATAACATCAACGTGTAGTCCTCATATTCATCCTTGGAGAGTTATTGATTATGGGAGTAATTACCTAAAGTTTAGGGTTTAGAAGTAGTTCCTAGATCTCGTTGATCATCATCGGATATGCATTATAAGTAGGGATTAAAACATTAGATCTAGCATGTTATGCATGGGATAAGCTGTAGATCTAGCATAATAGTAAGAATATCATGAACATGTATGAATGAACACATAAGCATGAAGATCGCTACCCTAGATGTAGAGCTTATTATGAATTCTAGCAAGAACATGAAGAACACGTTATGAATCACATGAATATAGGTGTATAAACATAATGAAACTAGCATAAATCAGATCTAAATCATAGCATGGCATGTAGTTGCATTAGAAACTTATTGAGATTTATCTCACCCCTTTTCTTTTATCTTTGTTTTTCCTTAACGCCCCCCCCCCCCAGGTGCTAAGGATTAGTCTCGCTAATCACGAGAAAGAGGACGTCGAGTGTGGATACATTCTTTTGGGGAAGGTTGTCATAGGTTGGTTTACATTATGTAAATGTGTAACCATTTTGGGATAGTTGTACCAAATAATGACGTCATTAAGAATTGTATATTTATATTTTTTTGGGCATAAACTTGTGGAAGTTTATGATGGTTGTAATTGGTTTTTATCAAACTGGGTTTTGTAAAACTTTGGATCATCACCTTTTTGTATCAAATGGAATTTTTAACTTCAGTATTTCACAGTTTTGGTTTTAGAGTCGACGTCCAGCTCGCGGTCTCGGGCCCGCGGGGTCCGGGGTCGCGACAGTTGGTATCAGAGCTATGGCATTAGCTCGAAGTATAAGTATAGGTGGATTAGTATGACCTAGGTGGGTAGTAGTGTGCGGAGTGATTAACGGTTGATGTCTTATGCAGGTAATTACTCGCAATGTCTGGAAGAAGAAATAGAGGAGGTACTAGTGGGGCACAGAATCAGAATGATACAAGGGAAGAAGCACGTGCTATGTTTCAAGGCATGTTCGAGGCGGCCATAAAGGCCATACATGATCAAGGTCCGAGGGTAGAACAAGCACCACCCCGCTATGGATTGGAGAAATTTCTGAAGTTGAAACCGGTTGAATTCAATGGGGAACCCGATGTTCGGAAAGCTGAGTTGTGGATTGAGTTGATGGAAAAGATTTATGATGTATTTGGGTGTTCGGATGAGGACAAGGTCCGGTTCGCGGCTTACAAGCTTGTGGGAGCCGCCGAGCATTGGTGGAAGGGTGTTAAAGCTACTTGGGATGATACTCGCACGGTGTATGCGTGGGAGTTGTTCGTGCGCAAATTCAAGGAGCATTTCATTCCGGTTGTTGATCAAAACCGAAAGGAGATCGAGCTAGTCAACTTGGAGCAAGGATTGTTGTCTATAGTACAATACTCAGCTAAGTTCATAGAATTAGCCCGGTATTGCGACTATTTGGTAAGGACCGAGGAACAAAAGGCTATGAGATTCATTCGGGGATTGAAGACCTCCATCCGTACTCAACTTATTGCTCAACGGATTGTGACATTCCAAGATGCGGTGGACCGAGCCTATTTGATAGAGCAAGATATTGGGGAACATAAGAGGAAGACCGAGGTGGCCAACCCGAGTAAGCAAGGAGCGCAAAGCAAGCCACAACACCGTTCCGATAATCGAGGTAACTTTGGGGGACAATCTCAGTTTAAGGGGCAAATCACACCGAGGAATCCGGGTACTACTCCGGGGATTCAGAATAGGAAGCCTTGTACCTTTTGTCAAAAGGTAGGCCATTCGGAAGATAGGTGTTGGAAAAATCAAGGCAAGTGCACCAATTGTGGTGAAATGGGGCACTTTGCGAGAGAGTGCACGAGGTACCGAGGTCAAGCATCCGGGTCAGGAGTTGGTATTAATCAGGGCCAGAAAAGGGATGCCACCGGGAAGCCCAAAATTCAAGGAAGGGTATTTGCCATGAATCAACAACAAGCTACCGATGATCCATCCGTTAATGGAGGTATTGTTTCTGTGTCTAATGTGAGCGCACGAGCGTTAGTAGATCCAGGATCCTCTCATTCATACATTTCTGTGCAATTTTCTTCCATGTTAAATGCTGCATTTGAGTCTTTACCGTACGTGCTAGAGGTGTCGACCCCTATATGAGAATGCTTGATTTCTGATCGAGTCTTTCGTGATTGTGATGTGGTTATTTGTGGTCGTGTCCTTTGTGCGGATTTGGTGGTTCTTCCTATCCAATACTTTGATGTCATATTGGGTATGGATTGGTTGAGAAAGTTTCATGCTTCCGTTGATTGCCGTAAGAAAACTGTTACTTATTCTATTCCCGATGTGCCTAAATTTGTGTTTGAGGCTAGTCCTCTGAGTAGAAAGGTTCGCCTAATTTCTTTTATGAAAGCGAGAAAATTATTGCATAGTGGTTGTGAGGGGTATTTGGCTAGTGTTCTTGATACTAGGAAAGAATCCCCTAGTTTGGATAGTGTTCGGGTAGTTTGGGAATTTCCCGATGTTTTCTCTACCGAGTATGATATGCCTCCCGATCGTGAGATTGAGTTTTGTATAGATCTTTTGCCGGGTACGGCTCCGATTTCGAAAGCACCTTATAGGTTAGCTCCCGCAGAGTTGAAGGAATTAAAGGTTCAGTTGCAAGAGTTGCTTGATCGAGGGTTTATCCGCCCTAGTGTTTCCCCGTGGGGAGCGCCGGTTTTATTTGTGCGAAAGAAAGATGGTTCCTTGAGATTGTGTATAGATTACCGGAAGTTGAATCAGGTTACGGTGAAGAATAAGTATCCTCTACCGCACATAGATGATTTATTTGATCAGCTTCAAGGGTCTGTGGTTTTCTCTAAACTTGATTTGAGGAGTGGGTACCATCAGTTGAAGGTTCGATCGGAGGATATTCCGAAGACTGCTTTTCGCACTCGTTATGGTCATTATGAGTTCTTGGTTATGCCGTTTGGGTTGACTAACGCGCCGGCCATGTTTATGGATTTGATGAACCGGATTTTCCATCCTTATCTCGACTCGTTCATGGTAGTCTTCATCGACAACATTCTTGTTTATTCGAAATCTCGAGAGGAGCACGAGCAACATTTGAGAACAGTTTTATCCGTTCTTGCGAGGGAGAAATTGTTTGCGAAGTTTAGTAAATGTGAATTTTGGCTCGAGAAGGTGTCATTTCTGGGTCATGTTATTTCGAAAGATGGAATTTCGGTGGATCCTTCAAAGATTGAAGCCATAGTGGATTGGAAGAGACCCGAATCAGTGACAGAGATTAAAAGTTTTCTTGGTTTAGCCGGTTATTACCGAAGATTTATCGAGGGATTTTCGAGGATTGCTACTCCGATGACTCAATTGACCCGGAAGAATGTTCCGTTTGTGTGGACCGAGAAATGTGACAAGAGTTTCGAGGAATTGAAGAAGAGGTTGACTACCGCACCGATCTTGACTTTGCCTAATGGGAGCGATGGCCTAGTGATTCACAGTGATGCTTCGAAAGAGGGTTTGGGTTGTGTGTTGATGCAGAATGGGAAAGTAATTGCTTATGCTTCGAGGAAGTTGACCCCGAGTGAACAGAATTACCCGACTCATGATATGGAATTAGCGGCTATTGTCTTTGCGTTGCACAAATGGAAACACTACCTTTATGGGGCGAAGTTTGAGATTTTTACCGATCACAAGAGTTTGAAGTACCTTTTCTCCCAGAAAGAGTTGAATAATAGGCAGCGCCGATGGATGGAATTGTTGAAGGATTATGATTGTACGATTTCTTATCATCCGGGGAAGGCGAATGTGGTAGCCGATGCGATTAGTAGAAAATCTTATGTGGCTTCGATGATGGTCCGTGAATGGAAAATGCTTGAGGATGTTCGAGATTGGTCTCCTCGTGAATCGAGACATGAGGCTATTTTTGCGAATATTAGGGTATCTCCGACCCTAATTCAAAGGATAAAAGAGGCACAGAAAGAAGATCCCGAGTTAGTGAAGGTAATGGGTAAATTGAACGAAAAGAATTTCGAGGATTTTTCTTTGAGTTCGAGTGGAGTTTTGACTTTCCGTGGTCGTTTGTGTGTTCCGGATGTTGATGGAATAAAACAGAGAGTTCTTGATGAGGGTCACAAATCGAGGTATACTATTCATCCGGGTAGTACGGAGATGTATCAGGATTTGAAGCAACAATTTTGGTGGATTAATATGAAAAGGGAAATAGCCGAGTATGTATCGAGGTGTTTAACTTGTCAGCAGGTCAAAGCCGAGCATCAGAGACCCACGGGATTACTTCAGCCGTTAGAGATTCCCGAGTGGAAATGGGAGCATGTGACCATGGATTTCGTTACGGGACTACCTCGTACCCGTAGGAAGTATGAAAGTGTTTGGGTAATAGTGGATAGATTGACCAAGAGTGCCCATTTCTTGCCTATTGACATCAGATATTCGATGGAGAAGCTTGCGACCCTTTATATCGATGAGATCGTTAGATTGCATGGAGTTCCGGTTAGCATTGTGTCAGATCGAGACCCGAGGTTTACTTCCAGATTTTGGAAGGCGTTTCAGGAAGCTTTGGGTACAGATTTGCGATTCAGTACAGCTTTTCATCCTCAGACCGACGGTCAATCCGAGAGGACTATTCAGATTCTTGAGGATATATTGCGAGCTTGTTCGATAGACTTTTCTGATTCTTGGGATTCGCACCTACCGTTAGTGGAATTCTCTTACAACAACAGTTATCAGGCTAGTATCGAGATGGCACCATTTGAGGCCTTGTATGGAAGGAAATGTAAATCGCCTATTTGTTGGGATGAGGTTGGTGAAGCGAAGATCGTGGGTATTGATTTGCTTCGGGATTCGGTTGAGAAAGTTAGAGTTATCCGGGATAGATTGAAGACAGCCCAGAGTCGACATAAGAGCTATGCAGACAACCGAAGGCGAGATCTTAGTTTTCAGATTGGTGATTTGGTGTTCTTGAAAGTGTCTCCGAAGGTGGGTATTCGTAGATTTGGGAAGAAAGGTAAATTGGCTCCGAGGTTTATTGGCCCGTTTGAGGTTTTGGGAAAGGTTGGACTTCTAGCGTATCGTCTTGTGTTACCGTCATCTTTGGACCGGTTGCACAACGTTTTCCACGTTTTTATGCTTCGGAAGTATGTTCATGATCCGTCTCACGTGTTACCGAGGATACCGGAGGATATTGAGCCCGATATGACTTATGAGGAACGACCGGTTCGGATCTTAGATTCTAAGGTTCAAGAGTTGAGGAGCAAGAGCATTGCGTTGGTTAGAGTCCTTTGGAGGAATCATAACATCAAGGAGTCGACGTGGGAGCTTCGTGTTGAGATCGAGAGGAAATTTCCGTGGCTTTTTGTTTAAGGTGAGTCTCGTTAAAATTCGGGTCGAATTTTCTTTAAGGGGGAGTGACTGTCACGACCCGAAATCTAGGCTCTATTTTATTAGTAATTAAATGATTTTATTTAATTATTTGCTTATTTATTTATTTAAATTATTATTTATTTAAATAATTATGTGTGCAATTTATGTGTTATAATAATTATGCCTAGCATTTTATTTGGGTCTTAATTGTTAGTAGGGAGTGCCGTTTTTGGGTGTAGTGTAGTGGAGGGGGGCCTAAGTAAATCTTTTAAAAACATTTCCCTACTCCCTCCCTACTCCTTCCCTCACCTCCTTCTCCCTCTTACACTCCACCTCCCTCACCATCTCTCTCTCTCCAGCCCATTTCTTCCTCTCTCTCCAAGCTAGAAGGTGAGTTTTTCTCCTCCTCCTTCTCTCTTCATTTTCTTCTTCTTCCTCTCATAATCTCTCATTTCTTAAAATGTGAAATGTGTTTAGATCGTCGATAGGATCGCGTAGAACCAAAAAGAATTGAATTCCGTCAACTTTGAGATTTATCAAGTAATTTACTTTTCCCCCATTTTGATGTTAAAATGTTCATATCATGTTTATATAATGCTTGATGTGTTATATTTGAAGTTTGGTTGGGTTTTGAATTTATTTTGAATTTATTTGAGTTTTTTGTTAAAAATTGTGAATTAATGAATGTTGGGTTTCATTCTTGGTTTTGGGTGGATAAATGGTGTATTTGGATTCCCATTCTAGTTATAAGTGGTTTTGGTACATTTTTAGAACTTGTAGAAGGAGTTGATTTTGAGTATTTGGTGTTTTGGGAGAATTTGGTTCGAAATTTGTGAAGCCCAGCTCTGTTTTCCTCCCAGCCCGCAGACCAGGCGCCCGCCCGCCTTGACCCGAGCGCCCGCCTGCTCCTTGTTTTCCAGTGACCCAAACCTACTGGCCAAACAAGCGCCCGCCCGCCCCAGGCCAGGCGCCCGCCCGCCCGCCTGCTTGGAAAATTGCCCTTTTGCTTGTTTAAACTAAATGGCTTAACTAGTTTAGGTTTAATCCTTCTAATTAACTTAATATAACACCGTGGAACACTTTATTGTGTGGATTTGATTCTTTTGTGAATAAATATGATGTGAAATTTATTTAAGTACCGTTTTGGTAATGTTGGGCATCTTTGATGTGCGGTTTGGATTGGTTTACCTTTGTGGTAATTTAATTGGAATGGTTCCCTACTTTGGAACCTTAAGTTGTTTATTCATTCTAAATTATTATTACTTAGCATTTATTTGGAAGCCCAGCTGGCATATTTGTTGCATCGGGCGATGGGAAGGATTATAATGGCAAAGCCAAGTCCATTATAATGTTGACCATTGTTTTGCCCCCTTCTTTACCCTTTTCCAGATTGGCCTTGGAAGAGATGAGTTAGCGTTCCTTTGTGAATGTATCTAGCTAGCGGGCATGACTTTGTGTCATGGTCCTTGTCCTTTGTGACACTTTTATAGTTATTGGTTCCGGTACCGGGGTTTTCTCTTCGGCTTTCATGCTATTATGAAGATGATGATTTGTTGATTATTGAAGCTGCGCAGCGATCCTTTATTTGGATGTTCCGGTTTGGAAAACCTTGGCTATATCCTTTGTTATGTGTTTATTTCCGCTGCTATCTGTTATGTGATAAATGCTATGTGCTATGTGATATTATTATTGCTTATTGCTTCTTGCATCATAGCATGGCATGTAGTTGCATTAGTAACTTATTGAGATTTATCTCACCCCTTTTCTTTTATCTTTGTTTTTCCTTACCCCACCCCCCAGGTGCTAAGGATTAGTCTCGCTGATCACGAGAAAGAGGACGTCGAGTGTGGATACATTCTTTTGGGGAAGGTTGTCATAGGTTGGTTTACATTATGTAAATGTGTAACCATTTTGGGATAGTTGTACCAAATAATGACGTCATTAAGAATTGTATATTTATATTTTGTTGGGCATAAACTTGTGGAAGTTTATGATGGTTGTAATTGGTTTTTATCAAACTGGGTTTTGTAAAACTTTGGATCATCACCTTTTTGTATCAAATGGAATTTTTAACTTCAGTATTTCACAGTTTTGGTTTTAGAGTCGACGTCCAGATCACGGTCTCGGGCCCGCGGGGTCCGGGGTCACGACATACGTTCCTATCGACGATCTAAACAAGATTCATGTTTTAAGAAATGAGAGATTATGAGAGGAAGAGGAAGAAAATGAAGAGAGAAGGAAGAGAGAAAAACTTACCCACAAACATGGAGAGAGAGAGAGAGAGATTTGCTGGGAGATGGAGTGTGAGAGTGAGGGAGGTGAGGGAGGCGAGTAGGGAGGGAGTAGGGAGAAGATGAATTATTTGAAATGTTACACTAAGGCCCCTCCCACTAATACTACCCTTTCAAATAAACTCCCACTAACAAATAAGACTCAACACTTCTACACTAGCACAAATGACCCAAATAAAATGCTAGGCATAATTATTATGAAACATAAAATGCACACATAAATATTTAAATAAATAATAATTTGAATAAATAAATAAGCAAATAAATAAATAATAATTATTTATTACTAATAAGATAGAGCCTAGTTTTCGGGTCGTGACAATCACTCCCCCTTAAAGAAAATTCAACCCGAATTTTAACGAGACTTACCCGAATTAAAAAGCCACGGATATTTCCTCTCGATCTCATCTCGGAGCTCCCATGTCGACTCCTCGATATTGTGATTCCTTCAAAGGACTCTAACCAACGGGATGCTTTTGTTTCTCAATTCTTGGGCTTTGGCATCTAAAATCCGAACCGGTCGTTCCTCATAAGTCATATCGGGCTCTATATCCTCCGGTACCATCGGTAACACGTGAGATGGATCATGAACATACTTCCGAAGCATAGAAATGTGAAAAACATTATGTAACCGGTCCAAAGATGGCGGTAACGCAAGACGATACGCTAGAAGTCTAACCTTTCCCAAAATCTCAAACGGGCCAATAAACCTCGGAGCCAATTTACCTTTCTTCCCAAACCTACGAATACCCACCTTCGGAGACACTTTCAAGAACACCAAATCACCGGTCTGAAAACTAAGATCTCGCCTTCGGTTATCTGCGTAGCTCTTATGTAGACTCTGGGCTGTTTTCAATCGATCCCGGATAACTCTAACTTTCTCAACTGAATCCTGAAGCAAATCAATACCCACGATCTTCGCTTCACCGACCTCATCCCAACAGATAGGCGATCTACATTTTCTTCCATACAAAGCCTCATACGGTGCCATCTCGATACTAGCCTGGTAATTGTTGTTGTAAGAGAACTCCACTAACGGTAAATGTCTATCCCAAGAATCGGAAAAGTCTATCGAACAAGCTCGCAACATATCCTCCAAAATCTGAATGGTCCTCTCGGATTGACCATCGGTCTGAGGGTGAAAAGCTGTGCTGAACCGCAAATCTGTACCCAAAGCTTCCTGAAACGCCTTCCAGAATCTAGAAGTAAACCTTGGGTCTCGATCTGACACAATGCTAACCGGAACCCCATGCAATCTCACAATCTCATCAATGTAAAGGGTCGCAAGCTTCTCCATCGAATATCTGATGTCAATAGGCAAGAAATGGGCACTCTTGGTCAATCTATCCACTATTACCCAAACACTGTCATACTTCCTACGGGTACAAGGTAGTCCCGTAACGAAATCCATGGTCACATGCTCCCATTTCCACTCGGGAATCTCTAACGGCTGAAGTAGTCCCGCGGGTCTCTGATGCTCGGCTTTGACCTGCTGACAAGTTAGACACTTCGAAACATACTCGGCTATCTCCCTCTTCATGTTATTCCACCAAAAATGTTGTTTCAAATTTTGATACATCTTCGTACTACCCGGATGAATAGTATATCTCGATTTGTGACCCTCATCTAAAACTTGCCTCTTTATTCCACCAACATCGGGTACACACAAACGATCACGGAAAGTCAAAACTCCACTCGAGCTAACAGAAAAATCCTCGAAGTTCTTCTCTTTCAATTTACCCATTATCTTCACCAACTCGGGATCTTCTTTCTGAGCTTCATTTATCCTCTGAATTAGGGTCGGAGATACCCTAATATTCGCAAAAATAGCCCCATGTCTCGATTCACGAGGAGACCAATCTCGAACATCCTCAAGCATTTTCCATTCACAGACCATCATCGAAGCCACATAAGACTTTCTACTAATCGCATCGGCGACCACATTCGCCTTTCCCGGGTGATAAGAAATCGTGCAATCATAATCCTTCAACAATTCCATCCATCGGCGTTGCCTATTATTTAACTCTTTCTGGGAGAAAAGGTACTTCAAACTCTTGTGATCAGTAAAAATCTCAAACTTCGCTCCATATAGGTAGTGCTTCCATTTGTGCAACGCAAAGACTATCACCGCCAACTCCATATCGTGAGTCGGGTAATTCTGTTCGCTAGGGGTCAACTTCCTCGAAGCATAGGCAATCACCTTCCTGTTCTGCATCAAATCACAACCCAAACCCTCTTTCGAAGCATCACTGTAAATCACTAAATCATCATTCCCATTAGGCGAGGTCAAGATCGGTGCGGTAGTCAACCTCTTCTTCAATTCTTCAAAACTGTTTTGACATTTTTCACTCCATACAAACGGTACATCCTTCCGGGTCAACTGAGTCATCGGAGTAGCAATCCTCGAAAACCCCTCAATAAATCTTCGGTAATACCCGGCCAAACCCAGAAAGCTACGAATCTCGGTCACTGACTCGGGTCTCTTCCAATCCACTATTGCTTCAATCTTTGAAGGATCCACCGAAATCCCATCTTTAGAAATCACATGGCCCAGAAAAGAAACCTTCTCGAGCCAAAATTCGCATTTACTAAACTTAGCAAACAACTCCTCCCTCGCAAGAACGGATAACACTGTTCTCAAATGTTGCTCGTGCTCCTCTCTAGATTTAGAGTAGACGAGAATATCATCAATAAAGACCACCACGAACAAATCAAGATAAGGATGGAAAACCCGATTCATTAAATCCATAAACATGGCCGGCGCGTTAGTCAACCCAAACGGCATAACCAAGAACTCGTAATGACCATACCGAGTGCGAAAGGCAGTCTTCGGAATATCCTCCGTTCGAATCTTCAACTGGTGGTACCCACTCCTCAAATCCAGTTTAGAAAACACAACGGACCCTAGAAGCTGATCAAACAAATCATCAATGTGAGGTAGAGGATACTTGTTCTTCACCGTAACCTGATTCAACTTCCGGTAATCGATACACAATCTCAAGGAACCATCTTTCTTCCACACAAACAAAACCGGTGCTCCCCACGGGGAAACACTAGGGCGGATAAACCCTCGATCAAGAAACTCTTGCAGCTGAACCTTTAACTCCTTCAATTCCGCGGGAGCCAACCTATACGGTGCCTTCGAAATCGGAGTCGTACCCGGCAAAAGATCTATACAAAATTCTATCTCACGATCGGGAGGCATATCATACTTAGAAGAGAAAACATCGGGAAATTCCCTAACTACCCGAACACTCTCCAAACTAGGGGATTCTTTCCTAGTATCAAGAACACTAGACAAATACCCCTCACAACCACGGTGCAACAATTTTCTCGCTTTCAAATAAGAAATTAAACGAACTTTTCTACTCAAGGGGCTAGCCTCAAAAACAAATTTAGGCACATAGGGAATAGAAAAAGTAAAAACTTTCTTACGACAATCAACAGCATGAAACTTGCTCAACCAATCCATACCCAAAATAACATCAAAGTCCTGAATAGGAAGGACTACCAAGTACGCACATAAGACACGACCACATATAACCACATCACAAGCACGAAAGACTCTATCAGTCACCAAACACTCTCCTATAGGGGTCGACACCTCTAACACATAAGGCAATGACTCGGATGCAGCATTTAGCAGAGAAGCAAATTCCACAGAAATGTATGAATGAGATGATCCTGGATCTACTAACGCTCGTGCGCTCACACTAGATATAGAAATAATACCTCCAATAACTGTGGGATCATCTGTGGCTTGTTGTTGATTCATTGCAAACACTTTCCCTTGGACCTTGGGCTTCCCCGTAGCATCCCTTTTCTGACCCTAAGGAGCCCCAGCTCCTACCCTAGTCGGTTGCATCCTATTCCTCAGACAATCCCTCACATAATGCCCCATTTGGCCACAATTGGTGCACCTTCCTTGTTTCTTCCAACAACGGTCCTCCGAATGACCTTCCCTTTGACAAAACGAACAAAGTCTCCTTTTTTGGTTCCCTTGGTTCCCGGAAGTAGTGCCCGGGTTCCTTGGGTTTTGTTGCCCTCGGGACTGAGATTGTCCCCCAAAGTTACCTCGGTTATCAACCCGTGGTTGTGACTTGCCTTGCCCTCCCGGCTTGCTCAGGTTAGCTACCTCGGTCTTCCTCTTATGTTCCCCAATATCTTGCTCGATCAAGTATGCCCGATCTACCGCATCTTGGAACGTCACAATCCTCTGGGCTATAAGCTGAGTACGAATAGAAGTCTTCAAACCCCGGATGAACCTCATAGCTTTCTGCTCTTCGGTCCGCACAAGATAGTCACAATACCGGGCTAATTCTGTGAACTTAGCCGAGTACTGAGCTATAGACAACAAACCTTGCTCCAAGTTGAGTAGCTCGATCTCCTTTCGGTTCTGATCCACTACCGGAATGAAATGCTCTTTGAACTTCCGCACAAACAATTCCCATGCATACACTGTGTGAGTGTCATCCCAACTCGCTTTAACCCCTTTCCACCAATGCTCGGCGGCACCCACAAGCTTATAAGTCGCGAACCGGACTCTATCTTCGTACGAACACCCAAATACATCATAAATTTTCTCCATAGACTCGATCCACATCTCAGCCTTCTTTACATCCGGCTCACCGTCAAACTCTTTTGGCTTCAATTTCAGAAATTGCTCTAGTCCATATCTCGGTGGTCCCACATGCTCTTCTCGTGGCCCTTGATCATGAATGGCCTTCATAGCGGCCTCGAACATTCCTTGGAACATTGCCCGGTTCTCTTCCCTTAAGTCATTCTGATTCTGTGCTCCACTAGAGCCTTCGCCTGCTCTCCTTCTAGCCATTTCAAACACAACTACCCACCTAGGTCATACTAGTCCACCTAGACTTATACTTAGAGCCAAACCATGGCTCTGATACCAACTGTCGCGACCCCGAACCCCGCGGGCCTGAGACCGCGATCTGGACGTCGACTTAAACAATAAACTCTAAAATAATGGAGATAAAAATTTCCTTTTATACCAAAAGAGGATAGCACAAAGTTTTGGGAAAACAATTTAACAACGACAATGTACTAGTGTAAGACCCATAAGCTCACACTACAAAATAATAAGATATACAAATCTTAGTGACGTCAAACTGTGGTACAACTATCCCCAAAAGAGTTACACATTTATATAATGTAAACCCACCAATATACACTTGCCCCAAAAGCTCAACCCACTCGACGTCCTGTCTCGTGATCAGCGAGTCTAATCCTTTCCACCTGGGGGGGTTAAGGAAAAACAAAGACAAAAGAAAGGGGGGTGAGATAAATCTCAATAAGTTACTAATGCAACTACATGACATGCTATGATGCAATATACGATAATAAACATGGATAGCACATAGCAGTTATCACATAACAGATAGCAGCGGAAATAAACACATAACAAAGGATATAGCCAAGGTTTTCCCAAACTGATAAACCAAATAAAGGTCGCTGCGCAGCTTCAATAATCAACCATCAACATCTTCATAATAGCATGAAAGCCGAAGAGAAATCCCCGGTACCGGAACCAATAACAAAGTAATATGCCACAAAGGGCGGGAGCCATGCCACAAAGTCATGCTCCAAACGTCTCAACCAAGGCCGATCTGGAAGAGGAAAATAAGGGCAAAACAATGGTCGACACCATAATGGACTTGGCCGGTGCCATCACAATATCTCACATCGCCCGACACAACCACAAATACCAGCTGGACTTTCAAATAAATGCTAAGTAATAAATACTAGCTTAATTAAACAACTTAGGGTTCCAAAGTAGGGAACCATACCAAGGAGTCACCAAAAAAGTGAAATGAACCAACAACACACAATTAAAGTGTTCCAACAATCTCAACAATGATAACACAATTCCCATATCACATTTGACCACAAAGGATCCAGTTAACTCAAGAACACAACCAAAACTACTTACTCATCTCGAAGAGCTCAAGGAGAGATTTAAAACGATAATTTATACGCCTAAAACGGAGTCCGGATGAACAAGATATGGGCCTCGAAAGATTGGACACAAAGGGAAATAAATTTCACAACAGGGGAGAGGGTGCGCGCGCCTCCTAGATCAGAAGGAAAATCAAGTTTGGAGGAGGAGAGGGTGCGCGCGCCTCCTGAAGTCAGAAGGTTTTTGTTCAAGAGGGGCATAAGGGTGCGCGCGCCTCCTTGCCCGGAAAGGCAAATTCCGGCCAAAAATCTGGGTTTCTACCATTAACAACCCCAAATCCAAAACCAACCCAAATCTTCACCATTTCTAACACTACAAAAATGTGAACTAAGGTACCCACACCATTTTGAACCAAAAGGACTCCAACAACATCATCTAAGGAACCTCAATCAAAGATGATTCAAAAACCAAATTTTCACAAAAATGAACAAAATGCAAATCACTCCTAAATCAACCCAAGATGCAATAAATATCATTCATAACATCAAATAAACATGGAGTAGCATTTCTAGCATAAAATAGGGGAAAAGAAACTTACCCGGATTTTCTTAAAGTTGCCGGAACTCGAATATTTTTGGCTTCCTACGATCCTATCGACGATCTAAACAAGATTCATGTTCTAAGAAATGAGAGATTATGAGAGGAAGAGGAAGAAAATGAAGAGAGAAGGAAGAGAGAAAAACTTACCCACAAACATGGAGAGAGAGAGAGAGATTTGCTGGGAGATGGAGTGTGAGAGTGAGGGAGGTGAGGGAGGAGAGTAGGGAGGGAGTAGGGAGAAGATGAATTATTTGAAATGTTACACTAAGGCCCCTCCCCCTAATACTACCCTTTCAAATAAACTCCCCACTAACAAATATAAACTCCCCACTAACAAATAAGACTCAACACTTCTACACTAGCACAAATGACCCAAATAAAATGCTAGGCATAATTATTATGAAACATAAAATGCACACATAAATATTTAAATAAATAATAATTTGAATAAATAAATAAGCAAATAAATAAATAATAATTATTTATTACTAATAAGATAGAGCCTAGTTTTCGGGTCGTGACAATATCACTTACATCACACAGAAATCCGTGAGAGGAAGAGTCTTCGCGGATCATTAAGCCGAATTTCCATATGATGAAGCGAAGGGGGAAGACCCACGATTCCCTGATAAGGACATCATGACAAAAGCAAAAAATAAGTGGCAATTATTTTTCGATGGCGCAGCCAATAAATGGGGACATGGCATTGGCATGTTACTAGTAGATCCCTCAGATTTCTACACTCCACTCGCAATCCGCCTTGATTTTGAGGCCACTTACAATATAGGCGAGTACGAAGCTTGCATAGCGGGGCTTGAAGCAACCTTAGAAAGAAATGTTACCAAACTAGAAGTGTACGGAGATTCACAACTTATAATCTATCAGTCACTCAAAAAGTGGAAGGTACAAGATCCTACACTCTAGAAATACAACGACCATCTCCAAGACTTGGTCAAACAGTTCAAAGAGGTCAGTTTCTACTATCTTCCTAGAGATAAGAACCGCTTAGTAGACTCGCTAGCCATGCTAGCATCACTTGTGGAAATTCCCGAATGGACTGAGGCCAAGACATTCAATGTCGCGAGGCGAACGACTCCTGCTTATTACTCGATCATAGACCTACACGACTACAAAGAAGAGTGTAACTCTGTGAATGCCTAGGACGATAAACCTTGGTATTATGATGTATGGCGGTTCCTCCTAGACCGAACATTCCCATCAGACGCATCACCTAAAGCAAAGATAGCCCTTAAACGTATTGCCGCCCAATTCGTTATAATAGATGATCGCCTCTACAAGAAACACCACGAGCAGTGTCTACTCTGTGCCGACGAGCACAAAGCCATAGAAATCATGGACCAAGTCCATCAAGGAGTCTGTGGAACCCACATGAATGGCAATATGCTAGCAAAGAAAATTATCCGACTAGGGTACTACTGGGCTACTATGGAAGCCGACTGCACCGAGATGGTTAGAAAATGCCACAAGTTCCAGATACATGCCAACCTGCAACACGCACCACCGTCCGTGTTATACCCCATGACATCCCCTTAGCTATTCTCTACATGGGGAATAGACGTTATTGGCAAAATTTCACCGACGGGTCATAATGGACACTCATTCGTGTTGGTCGCAGTTGATTACTTCACTAAGTGGATCGAAGCTTAATCCTACAAAGTCTTGAATGCCAAAAAGGTGGCTAAGTTCATTAAGACCAACATAATATGCTGATATGGGGTACCTTATGAGATGATATCCGACAATGGCACGCACTTCGAGAAAGAATGCGACCAACTACTTGCAGAGTACAAGATAGAGAGACATAAGTCGTCACCGTACCGACCACAGACCAATGGAGCAGTCGAAGGTGCTAACAAAACCATAGAGACCATCATTAGGAAAACGGCTAAGACTGGCAGAGACTGGCCCGACAAGTTACCTTTTGCACTCTGGGGCTACCGTACTTCGATCCGTACCGCCACCGGTGAAACTCCATATGCCCTAGCCTATGGGATGGAAGCAGTGTTACCAATCGAGCTAGAAGTACCATCACTAAGGGTTCTCCTAGAAAACCAAGTGAATGAAGTTGCATGGTTGAACAGCCGTTATGAACAACTAGCCCTGCCAGATGAGCGACGACTTCGAGCCGCCGAGCATATCCAAGCGTATCAACGGAGAATGGCCAGAGCATTCAATAAGAAAGTCAAATCCAGAAACATCAAAGAAGGGGACCCCGAACTACGCGAACACCATCCTGGACCATTCAATCATATGGGAAAGTGGGGACCAAGATGGATAGGCCCTTACATAGTCAAGAAAGTCTTCTCCGGAGGAGCGGCACAACTCGCAGACCTAGATGGAGATCAACTGCCGAAGCCCGTCAACATGGACAAATTGAAGAAGTACTACTCATAGCTCCGTCCCCTATTTCAAAAAAAAGAGAGGCTCACTAGGTTGAAAACCCACAAGGGCGGCCTAGGAAAAAATTAGAGCAGAGAGCACGAGAAAAGAAGCCCGCTAGATTAAAAACCCGCAAGGGCGGTCTAGGCAAAAATCAGGGTGTGCATAAAAAAAAAATAAAAAAAAAAATATATATATATATATATATATATATATATATATATATATATATATATATATAATAGGGGACAGTCTCGTACGAGATACCTATGTCTCGTACGAGACATGTCAGTCAGCAGACATATTTTTCTCTTTCTTAAACAAGAACTATGATGACCTGAGCTCCTTATTTAATTGATGTAAAAGGAGAACGTAGGCAGCCTTTTGGTCCGATCTATTCAATAAATAAAATACTAAAAATCTAAACATTGGTCTATCTATTGCAATCTCTCGATACTCCTAAGGATCTATTTCTTCCTTGACTTAGTAGGGGCTTGACCACGATCCGCCTTGTCATCCCTCTTCCTCTTGAACCAAGGAATCTCGTAACCGGGAGGAACATCAAGTCGATTGAACACCGAGGGAGTCAATAGCGCAAACACGTGAGGCCTATCTAGAGCTTGAAATTTATCGGGAAGTCTGTTCGCCCTCTTCTCATAAAAGTCACTGTCCAGAAAGTCTTGGGTGGCATCTACTCTGACATTAGAAGGATCCTCCTTAGCTTCCTTCTTCCTCAAATTCAAGCTAGGCTCAAATTGGTCCCCCAACAGAGAGAGGCGAATCTCATCAATGCCCTCAGCATTGGGACGGAGTTCTGTGAGAAACCAATCCAAGTATTTTCCGACAAATAAATGCTCCCTCTATCATGACGAAGATTGGTCCAACGATCCATAGCGGTGCCTTACCCCCAAACTCGAGCCAAGCTAGTAGAGAACTTTGAGTCTATGAAAGAGATATCTTGAGGCCGTCCCCCTAACACGTGCAGCTGACCAAATTGTCGCATCGCATTACCTTCCGAGTAAAATAGAAAGAGGAATCCCTCAAACCCAGAAGGACGACCCTGTCGTACCCAAGGGTATTTACTACGAACCGCTTCACCTTCCAAAAGGAGGGGAACCAAGCAATATCATCAGTCTCCACTGTGGCAAAAAGAAGGGCCCACTCCTCGACGCTGAGACCCTTCACCAACAGTTTCTGCCTATGGAAAGTATAAGGAGAATACTCGACCAGAGAGTCCAACTGTTTAAAATGTTCTCTGAGCCAAATGGTCAACAATAATGGACTTCCCTGAGTCATGTAGCCGGTTCGGTGTAGCTCATCATGACCATGAAGGGTCTCCCCAAAGATAAGAGGAATTATGTTGAAGGCCCGTCCTCTAGCTTGCAGAACAATGTCTACGAGCTCCGTGTTTACCATGCCACACTTGCTCACGAAAAGTGCGTTCCGGAACAAACATAATGCCAAGAGGCAACACTGGGAATCCACACCGTGACCACGAGTCACCCGACCTTTAAATATCCCAAGTAAAGAGTGGAGATCGACATAGCGGTTATGAATATAACTCTGCACCTCGGGAAGGCCTATACTCAATAATTCCCTAAGAGACTCCGCCGATACCTTGTCATAATTAGGAACCGCAATCGCCCCGGTCAATGGCATATCCAGGATAGCCACCATCTCCTCTACCGTAGGGACCATTTCATTAAGTGAAAAGTTGAAGAGATGAGTCAATGGATCCCAGAAACGTGCAACTACCTTTAAAAGGTCCCAATCCAGTTTTAGATTCTTCAAGGTGAAAAGAATCTTAAACCCGAACATCTCCACGAATCTTTCTTGACGAGCTTTGTCAAACGAGTGGAAGAACGTTGCTAAATCACCCTTGTAGTGTTCCACTAATTCTGAGTCCAAGGAGAACTCATCAACAATCATTGATGAAGGGACGAACTTACTTAGGGACATTGGGAGCAAAAGGTTGAGAATTTTACTCCAAATGAAAAGTTCCTAGAACTGATTTAAGGCTGCATGGTATTCTAGGACGGACTAGAGGTGCTTATACAAGTTCGGATACCAAATCCTCGAGGAAAAAGGAGAAACAGCCGTAGATTAATAGGATGGCTCGTACGAGACATCGATGTCTCGTACGAGGCATCTCCCCAGTTCAGAACAGCAACAACTCTGCTCAAATCCCAGGTTTCCCGGACAAGTCAAAACATGTCTCAATCACCTCAGAAATGTACTCGAAACAGTTTATACATCACATACAAGTGACCCAACACGAATCCATCTCATAAAAATCTCCCTCGGTTGACCAACCGGATGTGAATCAATTCATTTACACAGTTAGAAATAAAAACTAAAATCAACTAATGTATTGTGTGTTATAGTTAGGAGTTAACTGTTGCATAGGTACAAAAAAAAATTGTCTTCGCCTACGCTGAGGCAATAAATATATCATCAACCGAAAATGGAATAGGGGATTCTATCTACTCGGGCATCAAAAGAAAGGAGACGTCGCCACCGCCACGTGATAATTCGTCAGTCCGAGGTCTTTTCCCGCAAGAAGCTGACTTTGCTATCTAGCGAGCCAATCGGCCTAAGAGATCTGCAGTCTCTCTCTTCACCCTCTTGGCATAGGCCATAAACTGGGCAAGCCATCCGGCGACCTCCCTATACTCAACAATGGGCACCTATTGAGAAGAAACAAATAGAGGTGTAAAAAATGTTCGAATAAACGATGAACAGAGACATGATATGGTAAAATGACAAGAAATGACGGAAGAAAGGTCATAAATCATACCATGGTCACGTCGGCGGGAGGTACGAGTCGCTCAGGCATATCGTAATCGGTGGGAAGGTCCTCGACGCTCTCTATCCCCTCAGCCATGCTGTAGGTAAATGAAGCCGGTCTAAGCTGTGGACGGAAAGGGATGTGGAGAACTCCCTGGGCCTGAGCTTGATCACCCTCTATAATCAACCGAGGAATCAGACGAGCGAGAAAGTCCTGATAATCGGCCTCCAGAGACATATGGTCAAAATCATCCTGACCAATGATGAGGTCCCCTCTCTCCTCCTCCGCGATGGCATAAGAATTAATCATATGGGCCGGTGGGTCCAGAGGAACAACAACATCGAGTCTGCCACCACCTTGCTGGCGACCTCAGGGACGACCTCCCATCTGTCAAAATAGAGTCGCATGCGCTCCACCGGCATATCATCCCCCTCTGCCTACTCATCATGGGTATCCCTGTTACCCCGGCGCCATCTCAAAGTATCTTGGAACATAACAGTGTTGTCTCGAAGGTTGAAAGTGAAGAGACCAAACATGGCGTATCCCTAAGCCTGCAAAACGGGAGAAACATAGGAAAATGTCAAAACTAAATGAGTTACCGAGACAGAAAGTAAACTGGGGCTGACATTAAGGAGGAATACAAAATAAGATGAGTATTATACCTCCCAAGCATGACTGTAGCCGCCTAAGCCAGCGTTCACCCGATCCCGCGAACTCTCATCCATCGCCACATAGCAGTGGGCCAAGCCAGCAGAACCCCAGCTAGCATCAGTGACATGCTGCATGTCTCTCAACATACTCAGAAGAGTGAACAGGGTTGTCGATCCATGATTGGCAAATAGCATCACAAAAAAGGCCCACCACAGAAAACCGCGAATGGATGCAATGCGAGTAGCAATAAGATGCATCTGGCCAGCATTAACGGTAACATAGGCATCGACCCTATCCCTCAAAGCCTTTAGAGGGACACCCTTGCCTAGGGTACGCATAGAGAATCCTAGAAAGCGCATAATATCATCCCTACAGGGAGAGAAGTCGACATCCACCTCAAGCAGCTCGCTGACGATGGCAAGCCCCGTAATGGCATGAAAGTCAGTAGGGGTCATGGTAACCTCCCCCCACTGCATGTGAATGGTATGAGTACTATCCCACCAGCGCTCCCGAATGGCTTGGAGCAAGTGAACGTTCCTCCTCTCAGCGACTAAGCCGTCAAAGAAGGATTGCAGCCTGAGATTCTTGATCTATTCATTCATCTCGCCATTGAGAGTTGCCGGCAAGTGAACGTTCCTCCTCTCACCGACTAAGCCGTCAAAGAAGGGTTGCAGCCTGAGATTCTCGATCTCTTCATTCATCTCGCCATTGAGAGTTGCCCACCTCTTGGAAACCGCTCGTACACTGCCTCTACAGTTGTTAATCACCCTGAATGACTGCAAACAACATAGACAAAAGAGACAAATGTCAGAAAATCGGTAAAATCCTCATTTAAGTATTTTACCCGAAAAGTCGCAGAATTTCCTAAAACGACAGTCGAAATCATGTACTACTATACTACAATGATTTTCAACATCAACAAGGATAAAATTCCATCGAAAGATCATCCATGCATGGTAAACCCTAGCAGCGAAAATTCTAGGCAAAAATTGACAAAAGTCGAATTGCTAGAACACTAAATTGAGACATGCAACAACGAAATTGGCATGGAAACTCAGTCAAAGGAAAAAATCCTTACCCGTCTAGACCGAACGGCATGAGAGATGTGGTCCTCGAGGAACGGGCACAACTCATCCGTCTCCCACCGCTTTCCCTTCAAATGCCTACCAAAGAGGTGTCCTTTGTGGGATCGATTAGCACCGGCCATTTGAAAGGGTTGGAAATCACTAAAGCTTGGTGAAAATAAAGATTTTGGATGAAAAAATCGCCTAGGGTTGAGAAGTCCCAAAGTAAAATAAGAAAAAGTGTTTTGAAAATCACTTTCAGCGCCTAAAAATGTCTCTGATCTGCGCAAAAATAGAAAAGTCTCGTACGAGATATCTCCAGAAAAACCTCAGAAAACCATGTTTTCTTTAGAAATTCCAGAAAAACCCTGCTTTAAACAGAAATTTCAGAAAAGCCCTGCTTTTTAACAGAAAGGTCAGAAAAAGCCCTGCTTTAGACTGAAAAGTCAAATCTGAACCCGGTTCAAGATGGAACATTGGGTCATCAACAAATGGATATTTTCATAATTGGAACAAGCAAAGTTGTTTCTCAGTACAAATTTATTCTCACCGCACATCCAAGATCATGGGTGAGCAACAAAATCTGCATCAGCAAACTCTGAATCCAACGACTGTCATTAAGACTTACGTTAGTGGTATAGGATTTACAACCAGGCGTCCCATGACTGTCATCGAGGCGTATGTCAATGACATAGGATTTGTAACCGGGTATCCCACGACTGTTATCGAGGCGTAAGTTAATGACACATGATCCACCATTTAGAGTCCCACAATTGCCATCAAGGTGTAAGCTAATGGCATAGGATTTATATTTTTCGACGGAGAGGCAATCTCGTTGGAAGGAGAAGCAAGGATTCAAGTAATTGGCGTCTCCAAAACCAGTGATCCCATAATTATTATCGAGGCGTACGCCAATAACATAGGATTCGTACCCCTCAAAGTCCCATAATTGTCATCAAGGTGTAAGCTAATGGCATAGGATCATATTTTCCAGCGGAGAGGCAATCTCGTTGGAAGGAGAAGCAAGGATCCAAGTAATTGGCATCTCCAAACCCGAGTCCGATAATTGTTATCAAGACGTATGTTAATAACATAGGATTCCCACCAGAGCTGAAGGCGGTTCGTCATCAACAACAAGGTATATTCAGAATTGGAGTCAAAGAGATTGATTCCTCAGTATGGATTGCAACTGGAGACCGTTCGTCATCAACAAAAAGGAGTATATTCAGAATTGGGTCAAGGCCATTAATTCCTCAGTATGGGTTACTCTCTAAACTCTAAACTTTACTTACTGCAAGTATTGTTTTCAAAAATCATTTTCAAAATACCTTAAACCTCAGTTTTTGCGTGTTTCAGAGTCGAACTACGTTTGGTCTGATTTCCTTCCGAGGAATACGTAGGCAGCTTTTTAGAACGACCATACCCCTAGTTCAAAATGGTGTCTTTTCTATCGACGACGTTACTTCATCCATAAGTATCGTCGCCGAGGGGCTCTATAGACACCCCATTTTGGACATTCATTCATAATCACACTACTTCTGTGTCTCGCCTTTGATTTGGGTCAAAACTCGTTAAGTGTCTCGCCTTTGATTTGGGTCGAAACTCGTTAAGTTGGACATGTTTCGTTAAGTTTCTGACTGACTCCATTAGTCAGGGGCCTAAATGAACATTAAAACAGCTGCAGAGGGCAAAAATGTGATTCCAGCACATGGATGTCTTGTACGAGACATTGATCTCTCGTACGAGATATCCCCCCTTGACAGTCGGGTTTTGGTCAGTTTCCTTATTAATCTTAACCCCTTTTCTTGGCAAACACTTAAGCAATCCGGGGAAAACCTAATGGACGATCCTAGAGTCCAAAAATACCTTTGTGGAAATCAAGTCTTGGATTCCCATCACAAATTACCTTCTTTGCCAAAACCCTAGGTCTAAAACTCCTAAAAATATAGAGGTTCTTGAACCAAAAAAAGGCTAGAATCCTCATTCACCCAAAAACTACTCCAAATCAGATCAAAGAGGTCCCCATAATCAGTCCCTCTTCATCACCCACAAAATTCAATCCTCCACAACACCATTCAAGCCAAGTTCATTGGATCATCAAGGCCTTTAGTCAAGGCCATCCATAGGATTCTTGAAGAACGCTTAGGTAAAACTCTTTGTTTTCTACCTTCTCATCTCCTTCTTTGTCTTTGAAGTAGTGTGATTCCATCAAAGGATCAGCCTAGAGCCTCTCCAATCCATGGAGATGGTCTCGAATCACATGATCTGACATCCCAAATAAATAAGCAATTATTTATTTGTTCGTTTTCATTTTGCGTACGTTGTGCATGATTTTGAAACAATGGTGATGATTTCTTAGCAAGACCAATCCTATATTGGGTGAATTGGGTGCTCCTTGACCTTCCCAATAACTTAGCCCCCGAATCCAGATATCTCGGTCCATGCTCCGACAAAAATATGGTGGCGACTCTCAAAACAATCAAAAAGGTAAATCAAAGGATGAAAACTGCCTCAAAAAACCCGCGCGCAAACACTCCCGGTTGACATTCCCGCCCCAAAGCACAGCTACTTGTTGTCGCTGTGGGTGTAAGCCTCATACAAGCCAACCATTAATTAAAGCCTCGATGTCCATGTTTTCAAAATGACACGTCCTCGACTTTAAGCCAGTTTTTGTCTAAAAATTTCCCTTCGACCCTATGCATACCCCGAAAGTTTATAAAACAACCTAAAATGTGGATATTGTTTCGGATGCTTGGGTCAATCCGAAATTGTCAAGACCTTCCCTTAGACCGTAACCCGAATGGTGGATCCCAGAAAGAGTATAGGCCCTTTTCTAGTGGCTTTAGACGACCATTAGTACAGGTGAAAAACGTTGGTCCTATACTTTTGAGACGGTATCCACTATTGCAGGATTTAATCATCGAATGTGTCAAAACAAAGCGAGGTGCTTGTCCAGCTTCCTAGGTTTTTGTGCGTTGCTTACACTTCAACTTTTTCGAAAACAATTGGTTTCAAAATCTTATACTTTCTTCTCTTTGTTCTTTTTTCTTGTACATAAAAGAAAAATCATTTCATAATCTAAAACATTCTTTAAATCAATTTTTGTAAAGGGAGAAATTCAAGGTCCCTTCTTTTAGTGTTAGTGCGCTAGGCACGTTTGTTAAACGTTATGTATGTTATCATTTTATTCATATTAATAAATAGATGTTTGATTATTACTGTTGTTCATGTTTACTTATAATAACTTCCGTCCCTAGTACTTGTGAAGCACTAGTATAAAGGCTAAATGATCATGGGATGATCATGTTAGATTAATGGATACTTGTTTGGAACAAGGTACTGGACATGACCCACTGAATGAGATTTATGTCATGGTCAATGTCATATGTAGATCTCATATTAGTTATGTCATTTGAATCTTTAGACATGAAGTTGTTATAGTCTTCCACTTGATGAACATAATGTTTGACATATTCAAATGCTACCTTTAACCATGAAGTTATAAAGGGTATGATTGGCATAATCGGATTCACCTAGGGAAGAATAATAAGCTAAGTTAGATTTGTCCCTCTTCGGAGAGATGTCAAGCTTGGGCCCCTCGTAGAATGATGTTGATGAAATGTTTGGCCAAACTCAAGTGAAATGATTGGATCAATGTCATTTGGATTATCAACATATTCGGTATCGAGAATGTATTGAACAATACAAGTTGACTTGTTGACCATGACTTGTGTTCAATGACATCGTGGACAAAGGGATTGTGACATGTTCTATAAAGGAATGCGAACTTGTATATAGTTACACTATTTGGGTAGGTATGATGGTTTGCTAGAACCTAATCATATCTTATGGGTTTATGTTTAAGCCCATTGCCAACTTAGTGTAATCCTATAGGGTCACACACAAATAGAAGGAATCGTAAAGGACTTAATTGGAATTTGGGTCGAAGGGCCTTTGAGGAATATTAGGACTTTAGAGGAGAAAAATGGAAAAGGGGAGGGTCCGCGCGAACCACCTAAAGGACCCGGTCGGACCATGCTTGGATCCGGCCGGACCCCTTACCTTAGTGTACCCGGTCGGACCTCCTGTCTGATCCGGCCGGACTCCCTTGGCTACCCAGGCGGACCTAGTCGGTTTCGGCCTGGGATTTTCCTGTTCCGTTTTCTTGCGGGTTTAGTCACTTGCTACCTATTTGGAATAGGTTAAACATGTATAAAAACCCCCTCTAGTTGCCCTAATCCGTAAATAACATTGTGAGTGCCTCCAAAGAGTTTGAGAGGATTATTTTCTTGTTCTAAGAGATCCCTAGATTGAAGAGCAAGAATATCATCACATAAATTCCATATAGTTCTTATAATTGTGAAAGCGTGTTTCACAATTCGGTCTAGCAAACAAGACCAAGTGTTCTTGATATTCGTTCGTGGTGTGGATACCGATAGATGGTGATGCTTTTCATCTTCAAAGTTCGTGTTCCTGATTTTGTTCGTGATCAAGCTTTCTAGTCTCCACCAAGATTCAAGGTTGCAATAAAAATCAAAGGCATCAAGTGTCGCGCCCCGTACCCGTGGTCCTACTTGGCCCCACGCTCGGGACACGATTGGAAGACGTTACAAAACCTTTTTTAGAAAATTTTTTGAAATATACTTTTAGAAAGTTAAACAAAACACACTTGAAGTTCAAAGACTTCACTTAACTTGAAACAACCCTTTTACAACCACGTTCACAATGAAAGTATTTAGCCCAAAGGCTTACAACTTTTAAACAAATATACATACATCAACATTTACCAAAATAGATGGAACCATAAGAAAGTACGGGTACTCTACCCAAAGGGTTTACATTTACATAATGTAACCTTCAATAAAACAAGTCCCAACTCTTACCAAACGAACGTCCTCCCGTGCCAAGTGTCCTATCCCCTGGACCCGCCTTTATCTAAAATAGTAAACAAATAAGGGTGAGAATAAATCTCAGTAAGCTACTAAAATGCAACTACGTTACATGCTGATATGATGATCATAAAGAAACGATATCAACAAGTAAACATATAGCATATATCACATAACATCAACTCATATATCACTTTTATCACATTGCCCACACTCCGGTGGATACCAAGCCAAGGTTTACCCAATAACCATAACTGATGAGAATACCATCTGAGAAACCCATCAGAGAAAACCATCTGAACAGCATAAATAGCTGAAGCCGTCGGGATCCCGAAAACCAAACCATACCGATAGAACCAAGTAACCAGAGAGGGAAATATGACACAAAGTCATAACCCAAATACTCACCAAAGGGAGCAATTCATCCCATCCAAGGCCAATCTGGACTGGGGAAACTAAAAGGCACAGTGGACTGGGGAGCAATTCATCACAACGTGCAGCGTATCCTAGAATTTGCTTTCATGATATTTCTCTCGAATGTTTGAAATGTCTTGAATCTCGAAAACTTTGGTTACTCTGGTCTATTCGGTCACCCCCGAATTTGATCATTTCGAATAGTTTGGTTACTCTGGTTTGTTCGGTCACCCCCGAATTCGACCTCCTCAAATTATGTTTGGTTACCTCTTGGTTCGTGATAAATGACTATTTTATAGTCATTTAAGGTCTAAATTACTATCTTTTTAACTTTATTTTAGTAAGTAATAAGATTATTTTATTTTATATTATTTCAATATTCAGATATAATGTGCTTGGTATAGTTGTGTGTGTTTTGGACAGAATTCAGGTACCCTTTAGAGCAATTTTGGACTAATGGAATGCTTGGGAGCTTGGTACACAAAGGAACAAAAAGCAGAAGCAGAGAAAGACATAGGTCCGGTCGGACCTTCTGCAATACTCGGCCGGACCCCATTGATAAAGTAAATTCCCAGATTTTGAGAAGCATGGTCCGGTCGGACCAGGCCATATACCCGGCTGGACCTTTGAAGAATTGGTGTTTCTGGAGCCTTGGTCCGGTCGGACCAACCACAGTACCTGGCCAGACCTCACCATACCTGCTCTGAACCAGTGTCCTCCAAGAGGTGCCTTTTTATGCTGAATTCCGGGAATGGGCACATCTTTCAGCCCCAATGGCTATTAAGAAGAAATTTTCAGTCTTGTAAAATACTTAGAAATTATTATAAGAATACTCTAGCAAATTCTCAGTTCAAAACATCATTTATACTCAGATTTTGAGTGAACCATCAAAGATGTTCTTGAGCAAGTTTGAAGCAATAATATATTGAGATATGTTTTCATTCATTTTTTATCTTCATTCACTTTTTGAATAAGTATTTTCTTCCCTTTTCTTACTTTTATGTCTTATTCATCTATTGTTTTTATGCTAATATCAATGGCTTGTGAGTAATCCTCCATATTCTTGGGGTTGGAAACTCAACAATGATGTGTTCTTCAAAGTAAATCATGCTCTCTTTTCTTCTCTTCATTTTAAAAAAATTTCTTCAT
This sequence comes from Campanula takesimana, assembly GCA_026119855.1. Taxonomy (NCBI): domain Eukaryota; kingdom Viridiplantae; phylum Streptophyta; class Magnoliopsida; order Asterales; family Campanulaceae; genus Campanula; species Campanula takesimana. The sequence goes on along the minus strand of JAOWBW010000286.1, from coordinate 601,546 downwards.
ATCATAACTAAACCCCTATGACCATGATGACGTCCTTGTTCGTATGAATTCTAGTTAGTCGAGAGAAGGACCTAGCGGTGAATCTCGACTAGCGGAACCATATGAAGTAACTGGGTTTCTATTAATCACGAGAGTAGATTAATGGCCTAGGAATATTCCTTGAGTGGAAAGTATGTGGATTTACATGAACTTAATGGGATTTTACTAATGAATGGAACGATCGAGAGAAAGGCCGTGTTAGTATTAAAATACGAGTGTTTTAAGCCTTGGTCATAAGAAGTTGACACAACCTAACGTATAGTCCTTGTTTTAAAATGGAACTTTAATCTAAAGAGAGCATGATTACTCGATGAACACAGGATTCTTCGAGTCCCAATCCCGGGAATCCTTTCAATATATGAAGTTTTAAAGTTAGAGTATTTATAATTTATTTCTAGATAGTGACAAACAAATTATACCCCCAATCATTTATTTTATTATTTTTCCATAAAAGCAAACATTTCCTAAAGTAAACTCTGTCTCCGTGGGATCGACCCGTACTTGAACTTTTCTATACTATTTACAACTCGTGCACTTGTGGTTTATAAACTAAGCCCTCGTTTAGGCTTAACAAGTTTTTGGCGCCGTTATCGGGGACAACGGTTTACTTTTTAAAATTTTTGCTTTATATTTTTATTTTTATTTAACATCTCTTCCGAGGTTTTGTTATGTTTTTAATTAGGTACTCTCAAAGTTTATGAAAAGAAACCGGATCTTCCTTGAAGAATTCGATCCGGAACCTGAAAGAACCACTCACGAAAGGTTAAGAAGATTTAGGGAAGTACTTGAAAGAGAGATGGAACAAAACGAAGAAGGAGAACCCATTACACCACCACCTAGAACCCTACGGGGCTTTGTTAATCCAAGCACCCCAGGAACTAGGTCGCTGATTGTTGTACCGAATGTCGATGCGGTCAATTTTGAGATCAAACCACAACTATTACACATGGTCATGAACAATCAATTCAGCGTTTAGGCGTTCGAAGACCTCCATCTCCACATCCAATTTTTTTTGGACTATTGTGACACTACCCGAATCATCGGTGTCACACCCGAAACCATAAGAATGCGTCTTTTCCCATTCTCTTTGAAGGATAAGGCAAAACAATGGTTAAACTCGGTCCCCCATTATTCATTGATCACATGGGACCAAGTTTAAGAGGCATTCCTTGGACATTTCTTCCCACCATCTAAGACCGCTCAAATCCGTACTAAAAGAACAAATTTCAGTCAAAACGGAAATGAGTCTCCTTATGATGCATGGGAGCGTTACAAGGAACTCTTAAGGATGTGCCCACACCACGTACATGAGAAGTGGTTGATAGTGCATTATTTCTACAACGGTCTCACATTCAAGATGATGGAGACCATAGATGCCGCCGCTGGAGGAGCATTAATGAACAAAGCAGTGGACGAGGCTTATGATTTGATCGAAAACATAGCCTTAAACAAATACCAATGGTCAAATGAAAGGGAGCAACAATAAGGAACTCCAGGTAAGTACAACATAGATTCTGTTACTCTCCTTTCTTCTAAAGTTGACATGATTTTAAAGAAATTTGAAAGTCTTAATGTGAATCCCGTGGCTATTGTTAACATCATTTGTGAGTTATGTGGGTCAAACTCACATAAATCTGAAAGTTGTGAATTGCTTGACACTACTTCTAGTGAGCAAGCTAATTTCGTTGCTTCTAATGGACAAAGAGGGGGTATGTATTCAAACACATACAACCCAGAGTGGAAAAATCACCTAAATTTTTTCTATAGGAGCAACAACGTTTTAAACCCACAACCTTCTACACAACCACCGGGATTTGCACAAAAGAATTTCAACAACAATAATGCTTTCCCTCCCCCTAAATCTAAGTTGGATCTTTTAATGGACTTTGTAGTTAAAAGTAAAAATAATCAAGAAAAGATCAATTACAAATTTAGGGAATGTTTCAAGCAATTAAATGCTAGGTTTGATAACTTAGTCGCACATAATAAGATGCTTGAAAACCAACAAGCTCAACAGGCCAACATCTCATATAGACCACAAGGGAGTCTTCCCGGTCAACCGCAAAGGCCTAATGAGCATGCAAATGCAATAATCACCATGAGCAAGGAAGTAGAAATCCATAGTCTGACCCCATCGATGGTCGAGACCAATGAAGAGGGTGAAAATGAGACCAAATCCCCTTGTTTTGGTAGATACTTTGTTCCCTTGATACCCTATCCACAAAGATTGATTAGGAAAGGAGTAAACGATCAGCATGCTGAGTTTTTGAATATTTTGAAATCATTAAATGTTAAGGTTCCATATTCTGATGATGTGAAACAGATGCCTGCTTATGTAAAACCTTAAAGGAAATGCTTTTTAAATAGAGGCCGTTAGAAGAATTTGAAAACTTTACCTTAGCAGAAGAAGTGAGTGCAATTTTACAAAAGAAACTTCCCCCAAAACTCAAAGACCCCGGTACTTTTTCAATTCCTTATAGCATTGATAGGTGTAACATGGAGAACGCAATGCTTGATTTAGGGGCTAGCGTTAGCATAATGCCATTTTCGGTAAGTGAGAGACTATGTGTAGGGGAACTCAAACCCACCACCATTTCTCTCCAATTGGCAGACCGCTCCATACAATACCCGATAGGTATTATGGAAAACATGCCTTATCGCATAGGGAACCTAATCATCCCTGTCGACTTTGTAATCCTCGAGATTGAGGAAGATCAGCGAATTCCGGTCATTTTAGGAAGGCCTTTCCTTGCCACCGCAGGAGAAATAATTGAAGTGAAAAAGGGTACTCTTAATTTAAATGTTGGAAACGAAAAGATTGAATTTAGTAAGAATAACCCTATTGGAGATTATGCCCTAGGCCCTTGAGAAAGGCCTTACGTTGCATCATTTTCTCATTTGTTATGGAGATAATAACCCTGGACTATTATATGTTTTACATGTTTATTATAATAATCCCCATCCCTAGTACTTATGAAGGACTAGTATAAGTTTAATCGATAATCATATGATGATCATGTGTATATGATACAAATTAAACTTATGGGTACTTGTTGGAGAACAAATACTGGACTTGACCCACCTATGAGATTTATGTCATGGTCGATGTCATAATTAAATCTCATAATAGTTATTTCATTTATCCTTAGACCTGAGATTATCATAGTCTTCCACATGATGAACATTATGTTTGATGTACTCAAACGCTACCCTAACTGGGTAGTTATAAAGGCTACGATTGGCATAATCGGATTCATGTGGGGATGAATGATAAGTCAAGATAGGATTTGTCCCTCTCTCAAGAGAGATATCTGCTTGGCCTCTCGATGAGTGAGATTGATGATAGTGTATGGCCATACCCAAATGAATTGAACTGTTCAATGTCATTTGCTCATATCAATCTACTCGGGATCGAGAAAGCATTGAACAAGATAAGTTGACGTTGACCATGACTTATTCTCAATATGATATCACGTGACAAAAAGATTGAGATATGTTCTATGAGGATAACGAACTTCGGTTAAGTTATATTAATTAGGTAGTCATGATGGCTTGCTAGAGTCCGCTCATGATTTATGGGTTTGACCTTGGTCGGACTCATTACCAACTTAATATAATCCTATGGTGTCACACACAAAAGAACGAATTGATCAAAAGGCTAAAATTGGAAAAAGCTAAAAATCTGGCAGGTTCGGCCCAAATGGCACGACCGTGCCAAATGGCGCGACCGTGCCAGATGACAAGCTCGACCATGCCATAATACACAAAAGGAGATTTCAGTCGGCATAATTGGCACGGCCGTGCCACTTTGTGAGCACGACCGTGCCAGAACCCCTGAAGTCAGTTTTTGGCCAATTTAATTGGGTGACGGGATTTAGGTCTTCTAGGTCATTAAGGGTTAATAACTAGGGACTATAAATACATCTTTTTATCATCCATTAAACTAATGCAACCTAGTATGTTTGAGAAACATAATTCTTGATCTGAGATTGAGAATCAAATATCAAGAACACCAAAATTCATATAGCCTTTGAAGATTAGAAAAGTGTTTTCTAATGGGTCTAGCAATCCAGATCTAGAATGGTTCTAGATATTCGTTCGCGTGCGGATACACATGGAGAATGCTTTCTTTAGCATCTCAAGTTCATGTTCCTGTGATCGTGATCCGATGAACTTGAAGAACGAGGAGATCAAATCTAAAGCTTGAAGACTTGAAAATTTGAAGATCCGAAAAAATTTAAACGCTCTACAATGGTTAGTATTCTAAATTTATCTTGCTATTAATTTAATCAACTTGAATGGATCTTGGGGCTTAGGGTTTTGTTTATTTTATATTGCCGTTTTCCGCTGCGCATGTTCCCTCAAAACCCAACAGTGGTATCAGAGCCCCATTCATGTATGGTTATTTTGATAAATTGCGTTCGTGCGGTTCGCGTGCAGTGCACGTTGTCGTGCAGAATTTTCATCCATAAAAGATCAAGATTTGATAAATTGCGTTCGTGCGGTTCGCGTGCAGTGCACGTTGTCGTGCAGAATTTTCGTCCAGAATATTCGCACAGTACGTGCAGCGCACGTGAAGTCCAGAATTTTGTGCAGAATTTTCGTGCAGTTCGCGTGCAATGCACGAATTCGTGCAGATTTTTTCGTGCACTTCGCGTACATTGCAGATTTCTGAATTTGTGTTTTTCAGACTTGGAGATGCATTGTAGAATACATATTGTTCATGGAATTGGATTCTATGAAGTAATGTATTCTTAATAGAGTTGGACTCTATGAACGAAATCATTATTCAATATGTAATGTAACTAGAGTGGGACTCTATGAAAATCTAAGATTCATAATTATATTCACATAGTATATGTTCATTAATTAATTGGATTAATTATACCTTTGTTATCCGCGTTGCTATGTGAAAGAACCTTCTTTAAATTTTAAGTCATGTGCCAACCCATGATAGACACTTGTGAGTACACCGGGTAGTTTCATGTGGGCTCTGCCAAAGTGAGGTGCATTGATTCTATCACTGTATGAGCAAGATGAGTGAATGAGGGTTTCCTATGCGTCTATCATGGTTTGACTTAATTAGGCTATCAAAAGACAAAGTTTTAGGCCTAAGGCACAAGATGAGATTAAAACATATTTGACATAAGATGTCTAATTAAAATCTCATAAAAGATCTATGAATCACATATGATGTGATTGATAAGAGTTATCTATTTAATTAATTTAATTTTGAGCAGTATCGTCAAAGCGGACTTAAAATTAAATTAAAGTTGGATCTTAGTCCACATAAATTATATTATACAATTGTTGTATATGAAGGTTATATAATTTAGTGGGAGTATTTATGAAATACAATAATTATCCCTTAAATGATTGGTATGAAATATAGTTGTATATTTATTTGCATATTTGTGTAGAATATTGTGTCATACTTTAATTATGTTTGTTACTGCGATCTATTCTTTATAAGGACAAAGTTAAAAGAGAATAAAATTAATTTCTTTGATTGGATCATGAGCTTAAAAAAATTTCTAAAGCAAGAACAGAAATTGTGCATTCTTAATAATCCTAATTCCTTCAAAAAAAAAAAAAATCCTAATTAAACCTAAATTGCAATATTAATTTGATTAAAATGTTCCGTAGGATCATCAAAATTTAATTTGATTAACTTGTTGATGATCTTAGATTCATGAATAAATTGTTTATTCTGGGTTTTGATAATCATGATGATTCGATCACCATGAACACCAAATCCTAATTGAATCAAGGAAAGTAATTTTGAGGTAAATTTTGGAAATTTAAAATCTACCACTTTTATGATAAATATTTTGAGTTGAATTTAATTGTTAGATGACGGGTTTTAGAAACCATGTTTCCTGAAATTAAATGTCAAGTTCAAAACTACTTTGGGTTGAATCTAGTTTCAGATAGCTAGTTTGCGAAACCGTGTTTCCAGAAAAGTGATGTCAACTCAAAATTCAGATAAACTGAAATCAGAATCCTGAATTGTTCTGGATTGCTGAAATCAATTAAATGGATGAGACATGGAATTTTGAAACAAGACTACAGATTCATACGGAAATGTGGACGCGTTTTTGGCTTAGTTTCGGCCTTATGGACTGTTCTCTAAATTTCTGAATGATGTGCGGAATTGTGGATGCCTTTTGGCTTAGTTTCGGCCGTAGAGTTTGTGCTCTCAATATCTGAACTAAAGTGCGGAAATATGATGATCTAAGTCGAAAATTTGATTTTTGACTTAATAAATTTCTAAAAGTAAAATGGATTAAATGAGAAAGGTAAGACAAATATTGACAAACCTAAAGGCAATAATTGTGGCTAAAGTTATAACTCTAAATAGTGCAATTTTATAACATGGAAATTGGATTGACCATTTAAAATTGCAATCAAAATTCTGGATGATCAAAGAAAGAGAATGGTAATGAGACTACCACTTCGGACATTTATGTTATAAGATTAATATTTCTAATTTTTAATTATTGGGTATTCGATACCGGATTTGATCCCACATTTGTAAAAATGTGCAAGAATTTGTAAATTGAAAGACTACTTAAAGTAAAGTTAATCTACAAATGGTAATGATGTATTGTTTGTAGAACACTTATGAAGTGGCTTTATTAATTAAGTAGAAAGTATTATTTTGTTACAAGATAATGAAGAATATTTATTTCTTATTGTGAATAAGAAAATGCTTTATTTATTATGATTTGCTTTATTGTATTGTTAAATCATATAAATAAATCAATTGTCCTAAATATTGTAGAACAAAATAATGAATAAGATTATAACATAAATTATTAAATCCTTAAGGTATTATTGTTTTGATCAAATAAATGAGAAACGCATATCTAAAATTTCATGGGACGGAGTTTTAAAGTCATATGATTTTGAATCATGTGATATATGCAAATCTTATTTACTTGGACCAAGACATCATTACTAGGAGTAGTAAAAGGGCTAGTGACTTATTAGACCTAATACATGTGGTTGTATATGGTTCATTAAGTAGCAATGGTAAAAGAGTATTTTGGTACTACTTGGTAAAACTATTCAAAGATTCCGATTCGATCGAGATGATGAATAATTGAACCAAGAATTTGACAATCATCTTTAATATTGTGAAATTGTTTCACAATTAACTCCACAAAGAACACCATTTTGGAATGATGTGTCTACGTGGAGGTATAGAACCTTATTGGATATGGTTCATTAGATGATAAAAGTTAAATTGATCTTCCATTATTTACTTTAGGGTTATATATTGGAAACCGTTATAATTACACTAATTTGAGTTCCATCAAAATAGGTTCAAAGGGTCCATATGTGATATGGAATGAAAGAAAAACTCGATTTGTCTTTCATGAAGATTTAAGAAAGTGAGACTTTTGCGAAAAGACTTGTTTGGAACAAGCTCACACTTAAATCTAATAAATGTATTTTCATGGGATATCCTAAGGAAACTTGAGGATATTATTTACCTCATAAGAAACAAATTGTTTGTTGATTATGATGGTACTTTTCTAGATAAATTGTTTATCTCTAAAATAACCAGTGGGAGTAAAATAAATCTCGAATTGTTCGAGACCTAGAAAATAACATTGAACCTTAGATGGGAGTTGAACAAAGATTCACAAGGAGTTGTGAAAATTCGTTCAAGTTACACAAGTTACTTGCATGTATGATAGGATACATTCTATAACAAGAAATATTGGATTTCGTGAAATAGAAAGTATTGTGATAATTTTCATTGAGAATGATATATTTACCACCTATCAAAATGCGAAGTCCGCTCCATATTTAGATTAATGGCTTGGAGTCATAAAATCTAAAATGCAATCCATGTAGTATAATCAAGTTTGGAACTTGATCATTCTAACCTAAGGTGTAAAAACCAAAGGATGGAATTGAGTTTTCTTGGAGAAAACTATACATGGGTAGCAAAGAACATACTAATTAAGCAAAACTAAATGTGAAAGGTTGACTCATATTTTGACTATGATATAAACTTTCTCACTTGTAGTCATGCTTTAAGGTATTAGAATTCTCATTGGCAAATCTTCATATTTGGAATATGAAATTTGACAAATGGATATCAAAACAGCGTTCCTTAACGGGAACTTACTTAAGGATGTATTAGATACAACCAAAAGGTTTTGATAGTCTGGAAATTCTAATAAAGCATGTAAGTTGCGGAAATCCATGGGATGGGTTGAAGCAATCTACTTGGAGTTAAAACAATCATTTTGATGAAGTGTTCAAATCGTTTGAAATTCATCTAAAGATGAGACTTGTGTTTGCTAAGAAATTAGTGGGAGCATAGTCTAAATCCTAGTCTTGTATATGTGGTTGACATATATTTCATTGGAAAGAGTTTCTTAATGAAGGACTTATAATAAAGCCACTTATATCCTTGGAATCAATATCTATTGATATAAATCTAGGAAGTTGATTGGTTTGTGTCAAATTACTTGTAGAGATAAAGTACTGAATTGTTCAGTATGCAAGACTCTTGGAGAAGAACTTGCAAGTCGGATGACAATCTTCTTGGCAAGACGTAGTCTTATTGGAAGACTAATGAGTAAGAATACATGATTATAATTCCATATGCTTCGGCAATTGGATCTATCATGTATGTCATATTATGTACTTAGATGGGATAACTCGTATACTTGGAGTATGATGAGAACAAACTAATCATATCTTAGTGAAAGTCACTAAATAGTGGTCAAGAATGTCCTTATGTACTTGAGAAGAACTAAGGATGCATTCTTGATGGTTGTTGACATGGGAGATGATCTAGTAAATGGTTACATAGGTGCATGCTTCCACATCGACAAGGGTAATTTAAATCGCAGTATAAACATAAGTTTAAAGTAAGTGCTATTAGTTGGAATAGTTCCAAGCAAATACACTATAAATTATTCTACGAATAATGTTGAGTATTTAGTTACAAAAGTTGTAATAAGGGAGTTGTTTGAATATAGATGTTATTAGTAAAACTAGAAATAGTTTCTAGTACTACTAATCCTATGGACCTCCATTGTGAAATAATTTTTATTGCACAAGATAAGGTGCCAAAGGCTCATCTATGATACAAACACACACTCAGACATTTCCATCTCTATGAGAAATCGTTGACATGGGAGATGTCAAAACATGCAGAATACCTTATGATGATAACAAGGATAATATTCCTACATAATATTCTCTGCATGTTGTTATGATGGTCATAAGCTAAGCTCAATGGTATTGGATACGCATTGATCAGGCCTAGTGCAAGTGGCGGATTGTTGGAGATTATGCCCTAGGCCCTTGAGAAAGGCCTTACGTTGCATCATGCTCTCATTTGTTATGGAGATAACAATCCTGGACTATTATATGTTTAATAATCCCCGTCCCTAGTACTTATGAAGGACTAGTATAAGTCTAATCGATGATCATATAATGATCATGTGTATGTGATGCAAACTAAACTTATGGGTACTTGTTGGAGAACAAATACTGGACTTGACCCACATGAGATTTATGTCATGGTCGATGTCATAATTAAATCTCATAATAGTTATATCATTTATCCTTAGACCTGAGATTATCATAGTCTTCCCACATGATGAACATTATGTTTGAGGTACTCAAACGCTACCCAAGTGAATTGAACTGTTCAATGTCATTTGCTTATATCAATCTACTCGGGATCGAGAAAGCATTGAACAAGATAAGTTTACATTGACCATGACTTATGTTCAATATGATATCGCGTGAAAAAAAGATTGTGATATGTTCTATGAGGATAACGAACTTCGGTTAAGTTATATTAATTGGGTATTCATGATGGTTTGATAGAGTCCGCTCATGATTTATGGGTTTGACCTTGGTCGGACTCATTACCAATTTAATATAATCCTATGGGGTCACACACAAAAGAACGAATTAATCAAAAGGCTAAAATTGGAAAAAGCTGAAAATCTGGCAGGTTCGGCCCAAATGGCACGACCGTGCCGTTCTGTGCGCACGATCGTGCCAAATGGCGCGACCGTGCCAGATGACAAGCTCGACCATGCCATAATGCGCCAAGGGAGATTTCATTCGGCATAATTGGCACGGCCGTGCCACTTTGTGAGCACGACTGTGCCAGAACCCCTGAAGTCAATTTTTGGCCAGTTTAATTGGGTGACGGGATTTAGGTCTTGTAGGTCATTAAGGGTTAATGACTAGGGACTATAAATACATCTTTTCATCAGCCATTAAACTAATGAAACCTAGTATGTTTGAGAAACATAATTCTTGATCCAAGATTGAGAATCAAAGATCAAGAACACCAAAATTCATATAGCCTTTGAAGATTAGAAAAGTGTTTTCTAATGGGTTTAGCAATCCAGATCTAGAATGTTTCTAGATATTCGTTCGCGTGTGGATACACATAGAGGATGCTTGCTCTGGCATCTCAAGTTCGTGTTCCTGTGATCATGATCTGATGAACTTGAAGAACGAGGAGATCAAATATAAATCTTGAACACTTGAAGATTTAAAGATCCGAAAAATTTAAACGCTCGACAACGGTTAGTATTCTAAATTCATCTTCCTATTAATTTAATCATCATGAATGGATCTTGGGGCTTAGGATTTTGTTTATTTTATATTGCCGTTTTCCGCTGCGCATGTTGCCTCAAAACCCAACAAACCCGACTATCAAAAATTCCTGCCATGAAGATAAAGAACATCATAAGGAAGTAAATATTATACAATCTATGGATTCAAAAAGGGATCATATAGATAAACTTAATACTTATGAAAAATATATCAAAGAAATGAAGGAATAAAAGGCTAGTGATAAATGTATAGATTGGAAAAGGTTGCTACACGACGATGATGAAGGAGATGACATAATTGAAAAGTCGAAAGAAGTGGCACCAAAAGAAAAGAAAACAACGGGATTGCGAGCATGCAAGGACTATCAAGAGTAAATCCCGTCAAAAATAAATAATGGATGGCGCATGTGCATCGATCATAGGATCTCAATCACTCCAACGATCATGCAGTAGCGAGTTGTTAAAGACAATAGACCATCACAATATCATGCCATGCCCATTCCAGTTAAAAGAAAGCGGTCGAGGTAATGACCTTAAACAAGCATCATCGGGATGGTAACCGATGGATTATTTTATTTTATTTTTATTTATTTATTTATTTTTATTGTTATTTTGTTTTTGTTTTTCTAATATTTGTTTTGCAGGTAAAAAAATAAAAATAAAAAATTGGTGCAGGTAAGATCCGGCCGAACCAACCTCAATACCCAGCCGGACCATAAGAGAAATAAAAATGACGTAAAGCAGCATCAAGAAGTCCGCCCGCGTCAACAAATCTGCCCGACCGCATCATTTGAGTAATCCGCCCGGGGCATGTAGGAGGTCCGACCAGACCCTTTGGGCTGAACAACGCATACTTAGCCAAAAGATGGGTCTGTTGAAATTTATTTTAAACTCTTCTTCTTCATCTTCTTCTTCACTCTCTCCAAAACCCTCACAACTCTACCTGCCTCTCTTTCCAAAATCTCACAAATTCAGCCATAAAACCCTCAATTGTCACAAAATCATTCCTTCTCATACCTCCACTAAATCTCCAAACATCCAACCCATCACAATTTCACCCAAAATCAGTCCAATTTCAAGAAATTCCGAAACCCTAGAATTTTTCCCAATTTAAAATTCTCAGTTTTGGGTCAAATTGAGCTTCAAGGTTTGGTTTTTGGAAAGATTCTAGACTACCGGAAGTGAAAGAACAGGAATTTCAATCTGAAATTCATTGGACTAACTCGGATTCAAGAGTATTTGGACGAGATTTCATCATCAAATTCCGGGTAACAAAGTTCTTGATTTTCTCTCTCTAGATTCTGCTGGGTTGAAACTTTGCTTGTTAGGATTCTTGTTCTGGTTATTCTTGCTGTGATTTATCTTTGTTAGTATTGAAATTATGGATGGTAGAAAGAGTATCACAAAGGGAAAAAGAACAAAAACAGGTGCTAACAACCCCCTCCCCCTAAGAAAAATCGTCATGAAAAGGTTTCTAGTTCCCGTTTGAGTGTTCAATTAGACTATCTGGGAATCATTTTTGAAAAAAAAAATCTGAGGAAGACAATTTTGCTTGGCTATGTTTGAAAAATATTAAGCCCACTTAATTTCCGGATTACGAAGCTAAGGTAGCCTTAGGAATTTAGGGAAACATTTGGAGTCTACACCAAGGATTAAGCGCAGAAAATTTCACCCGTCTTGGGGCATACACATATAAGAGACTAACTCTAGAGTTCTTAAGCACGACGTGTAAGCGAAAAAAGAGGGTGCTTGATAGAGATACCGGGGAGGAATTTGAGGATATAGAATTACGTTTTCGTCTCCTAAACACAGCCTATTCCCTAGACCTCGAGGAGATTAATAGTATCTTGCAATGGCCCAACCCGAGCAATTTCACAAATGAATTTCTCCTCCATTTTAATTCTGACTTGTTTTGGGAAAAAATAACAGGGGAACCACGATTTGTAACTAAAAGGGAAAAAGCATCCCAAATAATCCATCCTGTCCTCCGCTACATTCACCGAATGTACGCTTGCACAATTTTTGCAAAAAAAAGAAAAGGGGGCCATCAATAAAACAGAATTATTTTTATTATGGGCTTTTATAATGGGCTATAATGGCATAAACTATTAGTGTTGGTGCCCTATGAACGTTTATTTAAACGTTGTATATGTTATCATTTGATTCATATTAATAAAGAGATGTTTGATTATTATTGTTGTTCTTGTTTACTTATAATAATCTCCGTCCCTGGTACTTATGAAGCACTAGTATAAGTCTAAATGTTCATGGGATGATCATGTTAGACTTATGGGTACTTGTTGGGAACAAGGTACTGAACATGACCCGCTGTATGAGATTTATGTCATGGTCGATGTCATATATAGATCTCATATTAGTTATGTCATTTGAATCCTTAGCCATGAAGTTATTATAGTCTTCCACTGGATGAACATTATGTTTGACATATTCAAACGCTACTTTTAACCAGGAAGTTATAAAGGGTATGATTGGCATAATCGGATTCACATAGGAAAGAATAATAAGCTAAATGGATTTGTCCCTCTTCGGAGAGATGTCAAGCTTGGGCCCCTCGTACAATGATGTTGATGAAATGTTTGGCCAAACTCAAATGAATTGATTGGATCTTTGTCATTTGGATTATCAACATATTCGTTATCGAGAAAGTATTAAACAAAACAAGTTGACTCAATGACCATGACTTGTGTTCAATAACATCGTGGACAAAGGGATTGTGACATGCTCTATAAAGGAATGCGAACTTGTATATAGTTACACTATTTGGGTAGGTATGTGTGAACGCGCGTGTCCGGTCCGGCGCTTCGGGTCGTGAGGACTTGGTTGTTGCTCGATTGTTGTGAGTGTCCACCATGTTTAACGGAACATGGACCTTGAGATTCTTGAGTTCAGGGGTTAAGTTATGGATTAGGAAGGTCAAGGAGCACCCAATCCACCCGATCTAGGATCGGTCTTGCTTACGAAATCATCATTATCATCATTAGAATTATGCATTCATGTACAAAAGGAACCAAATAAATAATTTCTTATTTATTTGGAATGTTGGATCATGTGCTTCGAGACCATCTCCATGAATTAGAGAGGCTCTAGGCTGATCCTTTAATGGAATCGCACTACTTCAAAGCAAAGAAGGAGATGAGAAGATAGAAAACAAAAGAATTTACCTAAGCGTTCTTCAAGTATCCTATAGATGGCCTTGACTAAAGACCTTGATGATCCAAAGAACTTGGCTTTAATGGTGTTATGGAGTTGTGAATTTCGTGGCTGAGGGAGAGAGGCTGATTATGAGAACCTTCTTGATCAGATTTTGAGTGGTTTTTGGGTTAATGACCATTCTAGAGGTTTTTAGTTCAAGAACCTCTATATTTATAGGATTTCTTGACCTAGGGATCAAGCCAAGGAGGTAAGTTTGGATGGGAATCAAAGACTTGATTTCTAAGGAGGTATTTTTGGACTCTAGGATCGCTCATCATATTTTTCCCAGATTGCATGAGTGTTTGCCAAGAAATGAGGTTGAGATCAACAAGGAAACTGCTGAAAACCCATCTGTCAAGGGGGATGTCTCGTACGAGACATCTAATATCTCGTACGAGACAACTTGTGTTTGAATCACAATTTGCCCTCCTGCAGGAGTTTAAATGTTCATTTTGGCCCCTAACTAACGGAGTCAGTTAGAAACATAACAAAACATGTCAAACTTAACGAGTTTCAACACAAATCAAAGGTGAGACACAAAAGTCGTGTAATTATGAATGAATGTTCAAAATGGGGTATCTACAGAGCCCCTCGGCGATGATACTTATGAAAGAAGTAACGTCGTCGATAGAAAAGACACCATTTAGAACTTTGGGTATGGTCGTGCTGAAAAGCTGCCTACGTATTCCTTGGAAGGAAATCAGACCAAACGTAGTTCGACTCCAAAATACGCAAAAACGGAAGCTTGAGGTATTTTGAAAATCATTTTTGAAAACAATACTGCAGTAAGTAAAGTTTAGAGTTTAGAGAGTAACCCATACTGAGGAATCAATGTCTTTGACCCAATTCTGAATGTACTCTTTTTGTTGATGACGAACCGTCTCCATTTGCAATCCATACTGAGGAATCAATGTCATTGACCCAATTATGAATATACCATGTTATTGATGATGAACCACCTTCAGCTTTGTTGGTGCCGGAATGACCATAGAGGTGCTTTGGTGTGAATCCTATATTATTATCATACGCCTTGATAACAATTATGGGATTCCCGATTTGGAGACGCCAATTTCTCTGACCTTTGTTCTCCTTTCAACGCGACTTCCTTTTCGTTGAAAATATGAATCCTATGCCATTAGCTTACACCTTTATGACAATTATGGGACTCTGAGGGGTGTGAATACTATGTTATTAGCATACGCCTTGATAACAATTATGGGACCACTGGGATTTGGATTCACCAATTACTCGGACCTTTCTTATCCTTCCAACGCGACTTCTTTTCCATTGGAAAAATGAATCCTATGCCATTAGCTTACACCTTGATGGAAATTATGGGACTCTAAAATGGTGGGGACCTTGTGTTATTAACTCACGTCTCGATAACAGTTGTGGGATTCCCGGATTTGTATATCCTGTGCCACTAACATACGTCTTGATGATAGTCATCGGATTTAGAGTTTGCTGATGTAGATTTTGTTGCTCACCCATGATCTTGGATGTGCGGCGAGAATAAATTCGTACTGAGAAACAACTTCATTTGTTCCAATTATGAAAATATTCTTGTTGATGACTCAATGTTCTATCTTGAATTGGGTTCAGATTCGACCTTTCAGTCAAAGCAGGGCTTTTAATGACATTTCTATTAAAAGCAGGGCTTTTATGATATTTTTGTTAAAAGTGGGGCTTTTCTAGAATTTCCCAAAAAAACAGGGTTTTCTGAGGGTTCTCTGAGGATACTCGTATGAGGGAGGGATGCCTCGTACGAGCCATCTCCATTTTTGCGTGAAACAGACGCATATCTGGCACTGAAAAGTGATTTCAAAATTACTTTTCTTATTTCATTTCGAGAGCTCATCAACCCTAGGCGATTTTCTTCCCAAAAAATCTCCATTTTCACCAAGTTCTAGTGATTCCCCAACCCTTTCTAATGGCTGGTGCAAATCAATCTCACAAAGAACACCTTTTCGGTAGGCATATGAGGGGTAAAGTGTGGGGGACGGATGAGTTGTGCCCATTCCCCGAAGATCATATCTCTCACGCCATTTGGAAAAGACGGGTAAAGATCTCTTCCTTTAACTAAGTTTCCATGTCATTTCGTTGTTGCATGTCTCAATTTGGTGCTTTCGCAGTTAATTTTGTCGACTTTTGTCAATTTTTTGCCTAGAATTATCGCTGCTAGGGTTTATCATGCATGGCTGATCTTTTGATGGTATTTCACCCTTTTTGATGTTGAAAATCATTTTAGTATAATAGTACATGATTTTGACTTTCGTTCTAGGCAATTCTGCGATTTTTCGGGTAGAATGCCTTGTAGATACCCCGGGGGAACCACGGCTTGGCTAGAGCGCGTGAATTATCCTAGGATGTCTAACTTGTTTTTAGAGTTGCCACCTATGTTTTGAGGAACATAAGAAAAACCTATTGATAATAGCCTAAGTTTGATTACGAAAACAGAGATTCTTTGTTTTGAGGTTCGGGGGTTAGGTTACGAGATGGGAAGTACCGAAACACCCATCTCGCCCAACTAAAGTTGGTCTTGCTTGATCAAAATCTACATGAATGATAAACGTTCTTCTTCTTCTTCTTTAAATCATAAAAAAGGGTTTTAAAATAGAGTTTGGAATGTAGGAGATAACTCTTTAACCGACCTCAATGAGATGAGGTGATCATTAGAGTCATGTCCCAAAATGATTTGGGTGATTTCACTTTGATAAAACAAAAAGAAAGAGAAAAGAGATGAAGTTAAGAAGAGGAAAGAAATAACCTTACCTATACTTCAAGAGACTTCAAACACTTCTTGATGAATTCCTTGGAGAAATCCTTTGGAAATGCTTTGTAAGTGTGAAATTTTAGTGTCTTATTGAGAATGTAAGATTGAGAGCCAAAGGTTCTTGAAAATGGAGGTAAAGGGGGGTTTTTATAGGTGAAAGAGAGATGTTTTTGGTGCCAAAACTCAGTCACCAAGAAATCTTTCCCGGGCAAAATCCTGTAAATTGAGCAAGGGAGAGAATCCTGGCCAGAAATCTGTAACCGACGCCCAGAGGCGCGCGCTTCCTGATTTGGGGGCGGGAGGCGCCCGTGTCTGGATCCTCCTGTCGGAGGCGCGCGACTCAGAGAAGGCGATTTTGACAGAATAGACTAGAAAGTCAGCCCTGTTATTCAGTTTAGTCCCTGGACTTAACGAAGTCAGTCAGGAACTTAACGAAAGTAACAGAAACTAACGAGAAACACTTCAAATGGGGATAAACACAAGAACAAATGTGCAATCGGGGTGAGCGGTCCAAGGCGGGGTGTCTACAAAGCCCCTCGGTGACGTGGATTGCAAAGCAAAACACGTCGACAAAAGTTAAAAACACCCGCCGAGGACATCACCAAGAAAAAGTAAAGACTCGATGAAAGCAAGAATTTTAAATTGCGAGAGATAGTGGTGCGCTCCCTGTGTGTCACGACCCGAAAACTAGGCTCTATTTTATTAGTAATGAATAATTATTATTTATTTATTTGCTTATTTATTCATTTAAATTATTATTTATTTAAATATTTATGTGTGCATTTTATGTTTCATAATAATTATGCCTAGCATTTTATTTGAGTCATTTGGGTTAGTGTAGTATTGTTGGGTCTTATTTGTTAGTAGGGAGTGTATGTATTTGTGTGTAGTGTAGAGGAGGGGCCTGAGTGTAAGTTTTTGAAATAATTCCCCCTACTCCCTCTCTTCTCCCTCACCTCCCTACTCTTTCACCCTCACTCCTCATTTCTCTCTCCCAGCTCATTTCTCTCTCTCTCCATTGTCAAGAAGGGTAAGTTTTTCTCTCTATCTTCTCTCTTCATTTTCTTCCTCTTCCTCTCATTATCTCTCATTTCTCATAACTTGAAACTTGTTTAGATCGTCGATAGGATCGTAGGAAGCCAAAAATATTTGAAATCCATCATCTTTGAGAAATCTCAAGTAAGTTGCTTTCCCCCATTTATATGCTAAAATTGTTCATCTCCATTTTGTATGATGATATATGAAGCTTTGAAATGATTATTTGATGGTTTGTGAAGGTTTAGAATTTATTTGGCATTTATTATTGTTTTGGGTGGTTTTGTGATAAATCAAATGTGGGGATTGAAATGTTGCTTGGGGTTGATAGATGATGTTGTTTTGGTCTCTCTTAAGCTTAAATGTTGTTTGGGTACCTTGTCAAACCCATTGAAAATGTTGATTTTTGGTTGAATGGAGGAATGGTGAGAAACCTTTGTAAACCCAGTTGAATTCCCTCCCTGTCGTCGACCGAGCGCCCGCCTGCGCGGACCCAGGCGCCCGCCTACACCCCTTTTTCCAGCGGCTTGACCTTCTGGTCAAATGAGCGCCCGCTCACCCCTACCCAGGCGCCCGCCCGCCCGCCTGCTTGGAATTTTGCCCTTTTGCTTGGTCTAAGGCTAATGGCTTACCTAATTTAGGTTTCCTTCTTCTAATTAACTTAAGATAACACCGTGGAACACTTTATTAAGTGGAATTGATTCTTTTGTGAATAAATATGTTATGGAATTTTATTAAGTATCATTTTGGGAATGTGGTCCATCCTTGATGTGTTGTTTGGATTGGTTTACCTTTGTGGTAATTTATTTGAATTGGTTCCCTACTTTGGAATCATTAGTTGTTTATCGTGCTAGTATTTTATTACTTAGCATTTATTTGAAAGTCCAGCTGGTATTTGTGGTTGTGTCGGGCGATGTGAGATATTGTGATAGCACCGGCCAAGTCCATAATGGTGTCGACCATTGTTTTGCCCTTATTTTCCTCTTCCAGATTGGCCTTGGTTGAGACGTTTGAAACATGACTTTGTGGCATGGCTCCCACCCTTTGTGGCACATTACTTTGTTATTGGTTCCGGTACCAGGGATTTCTCTTCAGCTTTCATGCTATTATGAAGATGTTGATGGTTGATTATTGAAGCTGCGCAGTGACCTTTATTTGGTTCTATCAGTTGGAAAACCTTGGCTATATCCTTTGTTATGTGTTTATTTCCGCTGCTATCTGACATATGATAATTGCTATGTGTTATGTGATTTATTATTGATTATTGCATCATAGCATGTCATGTAGTTGCATTAGTAACTTATTGAGATTTATCTCACCCCTTTTCTTTTTATCTTTGTTTTTCCTTAACCCGCCCCAGGTGGAAAGGATTAGACTCGCTGATCACGAGACAGGACGTCGAGTGGGTTCGAGCCTTTGGGGCAGGTTGATATTGGTGGGTTTACATTATATAAATGTGTAACCTTTTTGGGATATTTGTACCAAACATTGACGTCATTAGGATTTGTATATTTTATAACCTTGGCGTATAAGCTTATGGAGTTTATACTAGTTTTATTTTGTTGTTGTCATATTGTTTTCCAAAACTTTGTGTTATCCTCTTTTGGTATAAAAGGAAATTTTTATCTCCATTATTTTAAAGTTTATTGTTTAAGTCGACGTCCAGCTCGCAATCTCGGGCCCGCAGGGTTCGGGGGCGCGACAGTTGGTATCAGAGCTATGGTTTGGCTCTAAGTATAAGTCTAGGTGGACTAGTATGACCTAGGTGGGTAGTTGTGTTCGGAGTGAGTAACGATTGATGTCTTTTGCAGGTAATTGTTTGAAATGGCTAGAAGGAGAGCAGGCGAAGGCTCTAGTGG
This sequence comes from Campanula takesimana, assembly GCA_026119855.1. Taxonomy (NCBI): domain Eukaryota; kingdom Viridiplantae; phylum Streptophyta; class Magnoliopsida; order Asterales; family Campanulaceae; genus Campanula; species Campanula takesimana. Next base: position 582,017 of record JAOWBW010000286.1, on the reverse strand, counting down.
AGCACAGAATCAGAATGACTTAAGGGAAGAGAACCGGGCAATGTTCCAAGGAATGTTTGAGGCCGCTATGAAGGCCATTCATGATCAAGGGCCATGAGAAGAGCATGTGGCACCACTGAGATATGGGCTAGAGCAATTTCTGAAATTGAAGCCAAAAGAGTTTGACGGTGAGCCGGATGTAAAGAAGGCTGAGATGTGGATCGAGTCTATGGAGAAAATTTATGATGTATTTGGGTGTTCAGACGAAGATAGAGTCCGATTTGCGGCTTATAAGCTTGTGGGTGCCGCAGAGCATTGGTGGAAAGGAGTTAAAGGGAGTTGGGATGACACTCACACGGTCTATGCATGGGATTTGTTCGTGCGGAAGTTCAAAGAGCATTTTATTCCGGTAGTGGATCAAAACCGAAAGGAGATCTAGCTTCTCAACTTGGAGCAAGGTTTGTTGTCTATAGCTCAGTACTCGGCTAAGTTCACAGAATTAGCCCGGTATTGTGACTATCTTGTGAGGACCGAAGAACAGAAAGCTATGAGGTTTATCCGGGGCTTGAAGACTTCTATCCGTACTCAACTTATAGCCCAAAGAATTGTGACATTCCAGGATACGGTGGACCGAGCCTATATGATCGAGCAAGATATAGAGGAGCATAAGAAGAAGGTAGAGGTGACTAATCCGAGCAAACAAGGAGGGCAAGGCAAGCCTCAATCCTGTTCTGGTAACCGAGGTAACTTTGGGGGACAATCTCAGTTCCGAGGGCAACCGATCCCAAGGAACCCGGGTACTACTTCCCGGAACCAAGGGAACCAAAACAGGAGACTTTATTCGTATTGTCAAAGGGAAGGTCATTCGGAGGACCGTTGTTGGAAGAAACAGGGCAAGTGCACCAATTGTGGTCAAATGGGGCATTATGTGAGGGATTGTCCGAGGAATAGAATTCAACCGACTGGGGCTCCTCAGGGTCAGAAAAGGGACGCTACGGGAAAACCCAAGGTCCAAGGGAAAGTGTTTGCCATGAATCAACAACAAGCCACAGGTGATCCCACAGTTATTGGAGGTATTATTTCTATATCTAGTGTGAGCGCACGAGCGTTAGTAGATCCAGGATCATCTCATTCTTACATTTCTGTGCAATTTGCTTCTCTGCTAAATGCTGCATTTGAGTCTTTACCTTATGTGCTAGAGGTGTCGACCCCTATAGGAGAATGCTTGGTGACTGATAAAGTCTTTCGTGCTTGTGATGTGCTTATATGTGGTCGTGTCTTGTGTGCGGACTTGGTAGTCCTTCCCATTCAGGACTTTGATGTTATTTTGGGTATGGATTGGTTGAGCAAGTTTCATGCTTCTGTTGATTTTCGTAAGAAAGTTGTTACCTTTTCTATTCCCGATGTGCCAAAATTTGTTTTTGAGGCTAGCCCTTTGAGTAGAAAAGTTCGTTTAATTTCCTATGTGAAAGCGAGAAAATTATTGCACCATGGTTGTGAGGGGTACTTGGCTAGTATGCTTGATACTAGGAAAGAATCCCCTAGTTTGGAGAGTGTTCGGGTAGTTAGGGAATTTCCCGATGTTTTCTCTTCTGAATATGATATGCCTCCCGATCGTGAGATAGAATTTTGTATAGATCTTTTGCCGAGTATGGCTCCAATTTCGAAAGCACCGTATAGGTTGGCTCCCGCAGAGTTGAAGGAGTTAAAGGTTCAGTTGCAAAAGTTGCTTGATCGAGGGTTTATCCGCCCTAGTGTTTCCCCGTGGGGAGCACCGGTTTTGTTTGTGCGGAAGAAAGATGGTTCGTTGAGATTGTGTATAGATTACCGGAAATTGAATCAGGTTACAGTGAAGAACAAGTATCCTCTACCTCACATTGATGATTTGTTTGATCAGCTTCAAGGGTCCGTTGTGTTCTCTAAACTTGATTTGAGGAGTGGGTACCATCAGTTGAAGATTCGATCGGAGGATATTCCGAAGACTGCTTTTCGTACTTGGTATGGTCATTACGAATTCTTGGTTATGCCGTTTGGGTTGACGAACGCGCCTGCCATATTTATGGATTTGATGAACCGGGTTTTCCATCCTTATCTTGATTTGTTCGTGGTGGTCTTTATTGATGATATACTCGTCTACTCTAAATCTAGAGAGGAGCACGAGCAACACTTGAGGACATTTTTATCCATTCTTGCGAGGGAGAAATTATTTGCGAAGTTTAGTAAATGTGAATTTTGGCTCGAGAAAGTGTCATTTCTGGGCCATGTGATTTCTAAAGATGGGATTTCTGTGGATCCTTCAAAGATAGAAGCCATAGTGGATTGGAAGAGACCCGAGTCAGTGACCGAGATCAGAAGTTTTCTGGGTTTAGCCGGGTATTACAGAAGGTTTATAGAAGGGTTTTCGAGGATTGCTACTCCGATGACTCAGTTGACCCGGAAGAATGTCCCGTTTGAGTGGACCGAGAAATGTGACAAGAGTTTCGAGGAATTGAAGAAGAGGTTGACTACCACACCGATCTTGACCTTGCCTAATGGGAATGATGATTTAGTAATTTATAGTAATGCTTCGAAAGAGGGTTTGGGTTGTGTTTTGATGCAGAACAGGAAGGTGATTGCCTATGCTTCGAGGAAGTTGACCCCTAGTGAACAGAATTATCCTACTCATGATATGGAGTTAGCGGCTATTGTATTTGCGTTGCATAAGTGGAAGCATTACCTTTATGGGGCGAAGTTTGAAATTTTTACCGATCACAAGAGTTTGAAATACCTTTTCTCCCAGAAAGAGTTGAATAATAGGCAATGCTGATGGATGGAATTATTGAAGGATTATGATTGTACGATTTCTTATCATCCGGGGAAGGCGAATGTGGTAGCAGATGCAATTAGTAGAAAATCTTATGTGGTTTCGATGATGGTCTGTGAGTGGAAAATGCTTGAGCATGTTCGAGATTGGTCTCCTCGTGAATCGAGACATGGGGCGATTTTTACGAATATTACGGTGTCTCCGACCCTAATTCAAAGAATAAAGGAAGCTCAGAAAGAAGATCCCGAGTTGGTGAAGATAATGGGTAAATTGAAAGAGAAGAACTTTGAGGATTTTTCTTTGAGTTCGAGTGGAGTGTTGACTTTCCGTGGTCGTTTGTGCGTACCCGATGTTGGTGGGATAAAGAGGCAAGTTTTAGATGAGGGTCACAAATCGAGATATACTATTCATCCGGGTAGTACGAAGATGTATCAAAATTTGAAACAAAATTTTTGGTGGAATAACATGAAGAGGGAAATAGCCGAGTATGTTTCGAAATGTTTAACTTGTCAGCAGGTCAAAGCCGAGCATCAGAGACCTGCGGGACTACTTCAGCCGTTAGAGATTCCCGAGTGGAAATGGGAGCATGTGACTATGGATTTCATTACGGGACTACCTCGTACCCGTAGGAAGTATGACAGTGTTTGGGTAATAGTGGATAGATTGACCAAGAGTGCCCATTTCTTGCCTATTGACATCAGATATTCGATGGAGAAGCTTGCGACCCTTTACATTGATGAGATTGTGAGATTGCTTAGGGTTCCGGTTAGCATTGTGTCAGATCGAGACCCGAGGTTTACTTCTAGATTCTGGAAGGCGTTTCAGGAAGCTTTGGGTACAGAATTGCGGTTCAGCACAGCTTTTCACCCTTAGACCGACGGTCAATCCAAGAGGACCATTCAGATTTTGGAGGATATGTTGCGAGCGTGTTCGATAGACTTCTCTGATTCTTGGGATTCGCACCTACCGTTAGTGGAATTCTCTTACAACAACAGTTATCAGGCTAGTATCGAGATGGCACCGTATGAGGCCTTGTATGGAAGAAAGTGTAGATCACCTATCTATTGGAATGAGGTCGGTGAAGCGAAGATCGTGGGTATTGATTTGCTTCAGGATTCAATTGAGAAAGTTAGAGTTATCCGGGATCGATTGAAAACAGCTCAGAGTCGACATAAGAGCTATGCAGACAACCGAAGGCGAGATCTTAGTTTTCAGACCGGTGATTTTGTGTTCTTGAAAGTATCTCCAAAGGTGGGTATTCGTAGGTTTGGGAAGAAAGGCAAATTGGCCCCGAGGTTTATAGGTCCGTTTGAGATTTTGGGAAAGGTGGGACTTCTTGCGTATCGACTTGCGTTACCGCCATCTTTGGACCGGTTACATAATGTTTTTCACGTTTCTATGCTTCGGAAGTATGTTTATGATCCATCTCACGTGTTACCGAGGATATTGATCCCGACATGACCTACGAAGAACGACCGGTTCGGATTTTAGATACCAAGGTCCAAGAGTTGAGGAACAAAAGCATTGCGTTGGTTAAAGTTCTTTGGAGGAATCATAATATCAAGAAGTCAACGTGGGAGCTCCGAGGTGAGATCGAGAGGAAATATCCGTGGCTTTTTAATTCGGGTAAGTCTGGTTAAAATTCGGGTCGAATTTTCTTTAAGGGGGAGTGAATGTCACGACCCGAAAACTAGACTCTATTTTATTAGTAATAAATTATTATTATTTATTTATTTGCTTATTTATTCATTTAAATTATTATTTATCTAAATATTGATGTGTGCATTTTATGTTTCATAATAATTATGCCTAGCATTTTATTTGAGTCATTTGGGTTAGTGTAGTATTGTTGGGTCTTATTTGTTAGTAGGGAGTGTAAGTATTTGTGTGTAGTGTAGAGGAGGGGCCTGAGTGTAAGTTTTTGAAATAATTCCCCCTACTCCCTCTCCTCTCCCTCACCTCCCTACTCTTTCACCCTCACTCCTCATTTCTCTCTCCCAGCTCATTTCTCTCTCTCTCCATTGTCAAGAAGGGTAAGTTTTTCTCTCTATCTTCTCTCTTCATTTTCTTCCTCTTCCTCTCATTATCTCTTATTTCTCATAACTTGAAACTTGTTTAGATCGTCAATAGGATCGTAGGAAGCCAAAAATATTTGAAATCCATCATCTTTGAGAAATCTCAAGTAAGTTGCTTTCCCCCATTTATATGCTAAAATTGTTCATCTCCATTTTGTATGATGATATATGAAGCTTTGAAATGATTATTTGATGGTTTGTGAAGGTTTAGAATTTATTTGGCATTTATTGTTATTTTGGGTGGTTTTGTGATAAATCAAATGTGGGGATTGAAATGTTGTTTGGGGTTGATAGATGATGTTGTTTTGGTCTCTCTTAAGCTTAAATGTTGTTTGGGTACCTTGTCAAACCCATTGGAAATGTTGATTTTTGGTTGAATGGAGGAATGGTGAGAAACCTTTGTAAACCCAGTTGAATTCCCTCCCTGTCGTCGACCGAGCGCCCGCCTGCGCGGACCCAGGCGCCCGCCTACACCCGTTTTTCCAGCGGCCTGACCTTCTGGTCAAATGAGCGCCCGCTCGCCCCTACCTAGGCGCCCGCCCGTCCGCCTGCTTGGAATTTTATCCTTTTGCTTGGTCTAAGGCTAATGGCTTACCTAATTTAGGTTTCGTTCTTCTAATTAACTTAAGATAACACCGTGGAACACTTTATTAAGTGGAATTGATTCTTTTGTGAATAAATATGTTATGGAATTTGATTAAGTATCATTTTGGGAATGTGGTCCATCCTTGATGTGTTGTTTGGATTGGTTTACCTTTGTGGTAATTTATTTGGATTGGTTCCCTACTTTGGAATCATTAGTTGTTTATCGTGCTAGTATGTTATTACTTAGCATTTATTTGAAAGTCCAGCTGGTATTTGTGGTTGTGTCGGGCGATGTGAGATATTGTGATGGCACCGGCCAAGTCCATTATGGTGTCGACCATTGTTTTGCCCTTATTTTCCTCTTCCAGATTGGCCTTGGTTGAGACGTTTGGAATATGACTTTGTGGCATGGCTCCCGCCCTTTGTGGCACATTACTTTGTTATTGGTTCCGGTACCGGGGATTTCTCTGCAGCTTTCATGCTATTATGAAGATGTTGATGGTTGATTATTGAAGCTGCACAGCGACCTTTATTTGGTTCTATCAGTTGGAAAACCTTGGCTATATCCTTTGTTATGTGTTTATTTCCGCTGCTATCTGACATATGATAATTGCTATGTGTTATGTGATTTATTATTGATTATTGCATCATAGCATGTCATGTAGTTGCATTAGTAACTTATTGAGATTTATCTCACCCCCTTTCTTTTTATCTTTGTTTTTCCTTAACCCCCCCCGGTGGAAAGGATTAGACTCGCTGATCACGAGACAGGACGTCGAGTGGGTTCGAGCCTTTGGGGCAGGTTGATATTGGTGGGTTTACATTATATAAATGTGTAACCTTTTTGGGATATTTATACCAAACACTGACGTCATTAGGATTTGTATATTTTATAACCTTGGCGTATAAGCTTATGGAGTTTATACTAGTTTTATTTTGTTGTTGTCATATTGTTTTCCAAAACTTTGTGTTATCCTCTTTTGGTATAAAAGGAAATTTTTATCTCCATTATTTTAAAGTTTATTGTTTAAGTCGACGTCCAGCTCGCAATCTCGGGCCCGCGGGGTTCGGGGGCGCGACACTGTGTGAGCGGCTTTTGTTGATAGAGGGGGTGGCATGATCCGTTAGGTGAACCTGCTGGCTGAATATGTTGAATGTGGCCGTTAGTTAACCTTTGAACGAGGCCGTTAGTGAACCTTTGGAGAGGCCGTTAGTGAACCTTTGAAGAGGCCGTTAGTGAACCTTTGGAGAGGCCGTTAGTGAACCTTTGTTGACGAATCCGTTAGTGAAATTCGTTGATGAAATATTGCTTTGAAGTCGCATGCCACTTGGAGTCACACTTGACTTTTTGACTTGTGGGGTTCGGGCACAGTTGACCGCGACCAGAAGAATGTTCCTGCTGGGAATGAAATGTTGAGATTGACTCTTGAGGGGGGTATGGCACCCGTGATAGAACTTAGGGAGTTCGGAATCCGTGGGGAAACATTGATGCTGTGCATGGATTCTTGCATGGGAGACTTCTTCTGAACCTGCCTGATGATGGGAAGAGCGCGCGTCTGGACCTCGTTGTGGGATGCGCGCGCCTCGGATGAGTATGTCGGGGGACGCGCGCCTGGCGCATAAGTTCAGCATATTTAAACAGACGGTTCACTATTTTCGGCGAGTTTTCAAAATTTTGAAGAACCCTCCAAATTCCAAACCAAATTTTTCGCGGAGAAATCACCCCAAAACACTTTCTTGCTTCTCTAGGATCAATTCCGTCATAGAAACGATGTCGGATCGTCAACAATCTCCTCCGTTCGAGATGCCACAGGGCGAGGAGCCCGAAATTAGGGTTGAAGCTATGGACCCGAGCTTGCTTACCTTCCGGCCTGATACCCACATTTCTCATTTCGTGACTTCGGGTTTGGTAAGAATGCCTCACCTTTCTTGTCGGTTTCGGATTTCATGAAGTTCCGTTTTTTACACGAAATTTTGTTGCAGCAGCTTTATTGATCATTCCTTGCATGTTGTTTGTTGCTGCTGATTTGTTGTAAGAAACATGTTGGGGCGCCCATTTTCATGTTCACACACTTGCTTGCACATTACCCTGCCATTGAAATCTTTGTGTCGAATTCATCCGTTTTCTAGCAGTCATGCTGATGAAATTTTCGTTGTTCCTTCTTTCCTTTCAGGAGTGGACCCGTCTGACAGAGATTCGTGGTAGGGCTCATGTGCCCATCTCTATATGGAAGAGGTTGCCTGAGAATGTTCGGGCCCGAGTTACAGGGACTCATTTTGGTCTTTTTATCACCAACCTCCCAGCTTTGAAGAATGACCCCGATGTGGTCCAGGCATTGAGGGAAAGATGGTGGGACACCACCCATACCTTCCATTTACCCATGGGCGAGGTGACTATGACGCCTATCGATTTCACATCTTTGACGGGCTTGCCGTTCATAGGGATGCCTGTCCCTTTTGGTTTGAGAGGGGCTGTTCGGACTCCGGACGAGTTACTGGCTTTGGTTGACTGCCGGTTCGAGGTCAAGAATTCTCAAGTGACATGGGGGCGAATCCGGGCCTATTTCGGCATCTTAATGGCTGAGGCTCGAGGTGTTACTGCTGATCGGGTCGATGCCGTGGTCCGTTGCTTTATTTGGTACCTGTTATCTCATACTCCGTTTTCCAACGGGGGATCTTCGGCCTCTTTGGCTCTGCTCGACTTGTTAGTCGATCTGGACCAGATCGGCCAGTATAACTGGGGCGTAGCGGGCTTAGCTACTTGTTATCACGGCATGGATTTGACCAGCCGCTCGACCACTAGCTCGGTTACGGGCTTTAGCTTGCTGTGGGAGGTATACCACTTACTGTCCCTTTTATATTCTCCTTGCCTTGGTCATAACTGCCTCTTTTGTTGACTGTCATTAACTTTGCTTCTGCCTCTTGTCTACAGCTCTGGGCCTTTGCTATCCTGAATCTGAGGGATTTCAAGATTGATAAGGAAGGCCAGCCCCAATATCCGGACTGCGCACGGTGGGCGTACAAGAAGAGTAATGTGAAGACTGGTACGAACCCCATTAGTCTTACTTCGGCTCGACGGCATTTGGACACCTTGAGGTCTGAGTCTGTTGCCTTCTCTTTGTATCCGTGGAGATCAGTTCAGCACTGTTTTGAGCATACTCTTATTCCTACCCGTTCTCAGCTTTTGATGAGTTCGGGTGAGTGTATGGCTCTGTATTTGGGAGATAGAGTGTTCTGGCAGCACGGTATCCAGGTGACAGACCTTTATACCCCCCCTCGTCCTGCAGTTCCAGACGTTCCTCCTTTCTGCCCTCGTAATTGGAGGTCAATTTCAGAGGCCGATCGCGCGGCATACATGGCAGGGATTGATGCTGTCCCTCACATTCACTTGGATCAGGATTATGGCCTCTTCAGGGAGAACAACTTGATGCAAGGCTTCATGTTTGCTGATCCGAGGAGATCACAGGCTGCTCCTACGACCTCCGCTCGGTTTTATACTACCGGTGCCGGGTATTGCTTTGATCCTCCTTTGCCTCCTCCCTACTACACTTATTCAAACTTCAGGGTCTTTGAGGAGCAGAGGGAGATTGTTCCCGAGGACATGACACCAGAGAGAGAGCCTCCTGCTCAGGCTGCTGTGGTATGTTTTTCTAACCATCTTTGCATTTCTCAGTTCCAGTCTTGTTTTTCTGTCCCTGATGCAATTTTCTTTTCTGCCCCCCGTTGTAACAGGTACCGGTAGCTGCTTATAGGCACTTGGGCAGACAGAACAAGGGGATGAGGAGGAGACTGCGTCAGCTGGAGGAGAAAGTACTAGAGCTGTGCAGGGACATTGCCGACATGACTAGAGAGGCTGCTGGTGCTGTCTCTGGTGCTGCGAGAGGAGCTGCCCGAGGTGCTCGAGGCATGAGACGAGGTTGCAGGGATGCTACACTGGATATTGATGAGGCTGTCTCTTCAGCGAGGCAGTCACTGAGCAGGAGTCTGAGCCGGGGAGGCAGTCAGAGCAGGGTGGAGCCAGCCAGAGCAGAGGTTGTGCGAGTTTGTCTCGGCGGGTGCAGAAGAGGAGCCGGCATGAGATCAGAGTTGAGGAGTCTGAGTCTGAGGATGATGATGATGATGATGATGAGGATGATGATGATGAGGAGGAGACCGAGAGCGGCGGCAGGGTTGAGCACAGTGCTGGTGATGATGTGCCTGAGTTGTTGTGGCTGAGAGGATGAGGGATTGAAACACCTTTACTTTTGAAATTTTAGTGTCTTATTGAGGTCAACCTTTACAAACAAATGTGTGCCCAAAGAATGCTTGTTGATGATGCTTGAACTCCTTTTCGCTGCTGGGATTTGATTTTGCTGCAGGTTGGATATGTTGAAGTGCTTGGGTTCTGTTCTGAACTGACAAGGGCTATTTCTGTCTGAACTGCTGTCAAAGGCGCGCGCGTTGGGCCTTGCTTGTGGGAAGCGCGCGCGTTGTGAAGCCTTGGTCGGAGGCGCGCGCTTCTGGCCTGCTGAATTACAGCCCCTTTCTTTTTCTGATCAGAATGTTCCAAAAGCTATAATTTTGAACCATTTTCGACCAGAATGGTCACACAGCATTCTTCTGCAAACACTTTCTCCTCCTAAACCACAAAATTCTTGTCATAATGGCCCCAATGACTTTCTCTTTTGAAGTCAAGGTTTCCGTCCCCGAGGGTGAGAAGTCCGTTCCAATGGTGAACGCCATTCTGTTGGGTTTCGTAGTAACATGCGCAGCGGAATTAAGCATTTAAAATTTATGAAACCCAAAGCCCATAGATCCATTCATATGATTAAGTCAAATACAACATAATGAATACTAGAATACTAACCCTTGATGCCTTTGATTTTGCAACCTTGAATTCGATGGAGGCTTGAAGTCTTGATCATGAACAAAGCAAGAATCACGAACTATGAAGATGATAAGATTCACCCTCTAGCGGTATCCACACCACGAACGAATATCAAGAACACTTGATCTTGGTTGCTAGACCAAATTATGAAACACGCTTTCACAATTGTAAGAACTATATGGAATTATGAATATTCTTGTTCTTCACTTGTGGGATCTTAGAACAAGAAAATAACCTCCCACAACCCTTTAGAGGCACTCATAACAACATGTCTAATGGCTGTAAAAAGAATCCTTAAATAGGTCCTAATCCTTAACCCTTAAGGACTTAGGAAACCTAAATCCCGTCACCAAATTAGGCAACAAGGAATTCTGGCCGACTTGACTGGCACGGTCGTGCACTACAATCTGGCACGGTCGTGCCATCTAGTCCGCGCGAATTCCCCAGCCGCCCATTTTCAGCACGGTCGTGCTTTGTAATTTGGCACGGTCGTGCCAATCATGTCGACAGGTTTGCCTTGGTTTGGATTTGTGGCACGACCGTGCCATTTTAAGGCGCACGACCGTGCCAGAGCCAAACAATGATATTTTTCCATAATTCCCATTTAGTCCTTTACGATTCGTTCTATTTGTGTGTGACCCTCTAGGATTACACTAAGTTGGCAATGAGCCCAAACATGAACCCATAAGATATGATTAGGTTCTAGCAAACCGTCATACCTACCCAAATAGCGTAACTAGATACAAGTTCGCATTCCTTTTAGAACATGTCACAATCCCTTTGTCCACGATGTCATTGAACACAAGTCATGGTGAACAAGTCAACTTGTATTGTTTAATACTTTCTCGATTCCGAATATGTTGATAATCCAAATGATATTGATCCAATCAATCCATTTGAGTTTGGCCAAACATTTCACGAACATCATTCCTTCGAGGGGCCCACGCTTGACATCTCTCTGAAGAGGGACAAATCCATTTGGCTTATTATTCTTCCCTACGTGAATCCAATCATGCCAATCATACCCTTTATAACTACCGTGTTAAGGCAGCGTTTGAATATGTCAAACATAATGTTCATCAAGTGGAAGACTATAATAACTTCATGTCTAAGGATTCAAATGACATAACTAATATGAGATTTATATATGACATCGACCATGACATAAATCTCATACCGCGGGTCATGTCCAGTACCTTGTTCCAAACAAGTACCCATAAATCTAACATGATCATCCCATGATCATTTAGCCTTTATACTAGTGCTTAAGAAGCTCTAGGGACGGAGATTATTATAAGCAAACACGAGCCATAATAATAATCCTATTATCTCTTTATTATCATGATAACTTACAACGTTCAACAAACGTCCCTAGGGCACCAACACCAACAATCTCCCACTTGCCCTAGGCCCAATTCCCTAGGTATCCAATACCCATGGACCTAACATGACCATCATGTTTAGATTTATGGAAGTCCCATTGTTTAGCGTGTCTGTAACGTTATCATTAGTAGGTACTTTGCATATATGTACGTCTCTCTTATCAACGATTTCTCGAACGATAAGAAAACGCCTAAGTATGTGTTTGGATTTAGGATGTGCCCTTGGTTCCTTTTGCTTGATCAATAGCACGACTATTATTGCTAATAAAGTCTATTTGATTAGCAATGATAGGAACCATCTTAAGTTCACCCATGAACTTCTTAATCCAAACAATTTCCTTTGCGGCATCCAATGCAGCAATATACTTAGATTTTAGTATGTAGAATTAGTGACTGTACTCTGCTTGGAACCATTCCAACTTACAGCTTCACTATTGTCAGTTTGGAAGTATGCATCTGTGTACCCATATACACCGAGATCATCTTCCATCCCTCCATAGATCATAAACGAATCTTTAGTCCTTCTAAAGTACTTTAAGACTCGCTCTCATAGCCATCCAGTGAATCTCACCGGTGTCGGATTGATATCTACTCGTCATGCTCCAAGCATTAGATATATCCGGCTTAGTACTTATCATGGCATCATGGATCCAATTGTCGAAGTAAATGGCATCTCATTCATTTTCTCATGCTCATCTTTTGTCTTTAGGACATTGAGTCTTTCTTAGAGAAACTCCATATAACACTGACAAATGTCCTCTCTTAGAATTTTCCTTGCAGAATCTTCTTATGACTTTGTCAATGTATGTACATTGGCTTTAAACCATTTAGCTTCCTTGATCTATCTCTATAGATCTTAATGCCAATGACTTATGCGGCTTCATCCATATTCTTCATTGCGAAACACTTTCTTAACCAAGTCTTTACAGATTAAAGTATAGGAATGTCGTTTCCAATGAGCAATATGTCATCCACATATTAGATAAGGAATAGCACCATGCTCCCACTAATCTTCTTGTATATACAAGATTCATCTTCGTTCTTGATCAAGCCAAGCTCTATGACTTATCAAAACGGATATTCCAACTCCCAAAATCTTGCTTCAATCCATCCAATGAATCTTCGCAACTTTTATACCTTTTAGAATTTTCTTGACTATCAAAACCTTTAGGTTGTATCCAATACATCCTTAAGTGAGTTCCCGTTGAGGAACGCTTGTTTTGACATCATTTTATCAAATTTCATATTCCAAATATGAATATGTGACTATGAAAATTCTAATAAGTTTCTTGCTACCCATATAACATTTTTCTCCAAGAAAAGTCATTCATCTCCTTTGGTTATTACACTTTAGGTTAGAATGATCAAGTTCCAAACTTGATTATTATACATGAATTGCCTTTAAGATTTTATGACTCCAAGCCATTAATCTAAATGTGGAGTTGATATTGCATCTTTGATAGGTGGTAAATACTTCATTATAAATGAACTTTACCTCAATACTTTCTATTTCGAAATATCCAATATTTCTACTAATAGATTGTATCCTATCATGTATTGCAAGTATTTGTATATCTTGAACAGACTTTTCACGACCCCTTGTGAAGACTTGTTCAACTTCCATCATAGGTTAAATACTATTTTCTGGGTCTCGAACCATTCGAGATATGTTTTACTCCCATTGATTCTTATAGAGATAAACCTTTTATCTAGAAAAGTATCATCATAGGCAACAAACCATTTGTTTCTCATGAGTAAAATTTTATCCTCAAGTTTCCTTAGGATATCCCATGAAAATATATTTATTAGATTTAAATGTGAGTGTGTCCCAGACAACTCATTTCCAAAAGGGTCTCACCATCTTAAATCTTTATGAAAGACAAACCGAGTTTTCTTTCACAATTTAACCTCTCTTGATGGAATTCAGATTAGTATAATCATAGCGGTTTTAAATACATAACCCCAAAACAAATAATGGAAGATCAATATGACGTTATCATCTAATGAAGGTTCTTATACTTCCACGTAGACACATCATTTAGAATGATGTTCTTAGTGAAGTTAATTTGTGAAACCATTTCACAACTTTAATGATGACTGTCAAATTCTTGGTTAAATTATTCATCATCATGATCCAATCAGAATCTTTGAATAGTTTTACCAAGTATAACCAAAATTCTCTTTTAGCATTGCTTCTTAATGCACCATATACATCAAAATGTATTAGGTCGACTAAGATATTAGCCTTTTACCAATCATAGTAAAAGATGTCTTGGTCCAAGTAAATAAGTTTGCATAAATCATATGATTCCAAATCATATGACTTAAAACTCCGTCCCATGGAATTTTAGATATGCATTTCTCATTTATTTGATCAAAACAATGATGCATAAAGAATTTGATTATTTATGTTATAACCTCAGTTATTATTTCGTTTTTCAAGATTTAGGATATAAGAGTTATTTATATGATAACACAATTAAGTAAATCATAATAAATAAGGCACCTTTCTTATTCCAAATAAGAAATAAATATCCTTCATTATCTTATAACAAAATAATATTTTCTTCTTCAAGTAAAGTCACTTTACAAGTGTTCTACGAACAATGTTGCAACCATTGCATCATTACCATTCATGGATCAAACTTTACTATAAGCAGTTTTTTAATTTACTAATTATTGCGATATCCAATACCCAATAATTAAATTTAGAAAGATTAATTTATAACATAAATATTTCCAAGCGGTAGTCCCACTACCATTTCTTTTATTGATCATCCAGAATTTTGACTACAATTCTAAATGGTCAATCCAATTGCCACATTACCAAATTGCATCAATTTAGAGTTATTATTATAACCATAATTATTTCCTTTAGGTTTGACAACTCTTGTCTTACCTTTCCTTTGGCAATTGGCCCCTTTCCATCATGAACCATGAGCATTGGAGAGCCATTCTCCAATATCTTCATCTTCGCAGTTTTTCAGCATGTTAATGCAATTCGAAGAGATTCTTATTCATTCTAAGCATGTCATAGTTCATCACTAAGTGATCATAACATTTGAACAATGAATCAAGAATGAGATCCGTGGCTTGCTCCAATCCAATTGGACAACCAAGTTTCTCAAGATGCTCTACGTAGCCTTTATCTTAAGCATGTGAGGTTCCATTCTTTGCCCTTTACTCATTTTGCAATGAGTGAATTCAACAATGGTTTTATACCTCTCTTGATTAGATTGCTCTTTGAAACATGTAACTCAACTCCACGCCTATCTAATAGGCTTCTATAAGTTCCAAACTTTGTTGGAGTTTTGAGCACATAATCGCGAGCATAAGACAACTCACATTCCTAGAATCATACTCATGATTCTTGTGATTGTCTATTCCGGCTTTGGGTTCTTTAGGAATAGGCCCATTAAGAATGTACAACCCATCTTCTTGCCTTAGAACCATTCTTAGGCTCAGGATCCAATCCATGAAGTTTGTACCATTCTTTTGAAGCTTTATCCTTAACAAGGATTAATCGCAACGATTTTAGTTGTCATCTACAACTTATGCAAAATTTCCAAAATTTTACAAGTACCAATCTCATTAAAGAGATAAATAATGTATTTTCCAAAAATACTCCGACTAAATTATATAACCTTCTTATACATCCAATGTATAATATAATTTAAATGGGCTAAGATCCAACTTTAATTTGATTTTAAGTCCGCTATGGCGGATTACACAAAACCAAATTAATTAGGTAGGCAACCATGTCAATCATATCCCATATGACTCTTAGATCCTTTCATGAGACTCTTTTAAAGTGGGCTAAGATCGAACTTTAATTTAATCTTGAGTCCACGGAGGCGGACCGCTCAAAATAAAATTAATTAGGTAGACAATTTCTTGTCAATCATATCCAATATGATTCTTAGTGATCCAATTTCAAAAGCATGTTTAATGTCATCTTTTGCCTAGGCCCAAAACTGTTTTGACGCCTTATTAAGTCCAACCATTTTAAACGCATGGTTGATGTGCCTCGCTAGGGCGTGCCCACATCATCCATCTTGCTCATACATAGATAAAGTCAATGTACCTCGCTAGGGCGAACCCACATTAAAATTACCCATGCACTAACAAGTGTTTTAATCATGGCATGGCAAGAGGACTTAAAACTTTCTTTGAAGGTTCATCACATATAGCATACAACATATTTATGAGCACACAAGATAAACATGTTACGCATCAAGTTTAGCCACTAAATTAATCTCCATTAATTTTAGCATAATATTTATGTGTCATTAGTTTCTCTATTATTATGAGGATGAGATTATTTGAACTTTTGTCATCATCTCCAAATCAAGACAACATGAAGTGCGGCCGAACTAAGCCATTGGCAACCACAATTCCGCACTAATTCAAGAAATCAAGAAAGTAGTCCATGTGGCCAAAACTAAGCAATAGATGGTCTCGATGAACGTAGGCCAATTGCATTCACAATTCCACATGGATCTCCAATCATTGAATCAAGAACTTTGTTTCTCAATTTTAGCAATTATGAACTCTTCATAATTCTAATTTCGTTTTATCTTTGAAACCTTGATTGCGATCAAGTTTGGGAAACACAATCTCGATGAACGTAGATTAGCCATCCAAACCTTGAACTAATCTTAGAATCACAAGACTAAAACAAATAGGAGATTTAAACCCAAGATCCACACCCAAAACCCAAACCCTACCCCCGCGCCAAACCCTAGGTCCGGCCGGGTCAAGGCTTGGGTCCGGTCGGACCCCTTGCGAAAAATCCAAATTTTTAAAGTTCCAAAATTTATCTCAAATTGTTTTTCCCGATTCAATTAGGATTTGGTGTTCTTGGTGATCCAATCACCATGATCATCAAAACCTTGAATAAACGATTTATTCTTGAATCCCTAGAATATCAAAACTTTGATCCAATCAAAAATTGATAATCCAAACAATTGTAAATCCCCCATAATTTTAATTGCGATTGAACAGTGCGATTAAAGTTTATAAAACAATAAACCACATAAAACGCATAGACCACATAAACATCATAATCCCAATATTCAAATCATGCTAGGCACATAAACAATTTATGTACACACAACATGATTATGTATTGAAATAATCAACATGAACGGGGCTCTGATACCACTGTTGGGTTTCGTAGTAACATGCGTAGCGGAATTAAGCATTTAAAATTTATGAAACCCAAAGCCCATAGATCCATTCATATGATTAAGTCAAATACAACATAATGAATACTAGAATACTAACCCTTGATGCCTTTGATTTTGCAACATTGAATTCGATGGAGGCTTGAAGTCTTGATCACGAACAAAGCAAGAATCACGAACTATGAAGATGATAAGATTCACCCTCTAGCGGTATCCACACCACGAACGAATATCAAGAACACCTGATCTTGGTTGCTAGACCAAATTATGAAACACGCTTTCACAATTGTAAGAACTATATGGAATTATGAATATTCTTGTTCTTCACTTGTGGGATCTTAGAACAAGAAAATAACCTCCCAAAACCCTTTGGAGGCACTCATAACAACATGTCTAATGGCTGTAAAAAGGATCCTTAAATAGGTCCTAATCCTTAACCCTTAAGGACTTAGGAAACCTAAATCCCGTCACCAAATTAGGCAACAAGGAATTCTGGCCGACTTGACTGGCACGGTCATGCCCTACATTCTGGCACGGTCGTGCCATCTAGTCCGCGCGAATTCCCCAGCCGCCCATTTTCGGCACGGTCGTGCTTGGTAATTTGGCACGGTCGTGCCAATCATGTCGACAGGTTTGCCTTGGTTTGGATTTATGGCACGACCGTGCCATTTTAAGGTGCACGACCGTGCCAGAGCCAAACAATGATATTTTTCCATAATTCCCATTTAGTCCTTTACGATTCGTTCTATTTGTGTGTGACCCTCTAGGATTACACTAAGTTGGCAATGAGCCCAAACATGAACCCATAAGATATGATTAGGTTCTAGCAAACCGTCATACCTACCCAAATAGTGTAACTAGATACAAGTTCGCATTCCTTTTAGAACATGTCACAATCCCTTTGTCCACGATGTCATTGAACACAAGTCATGGTCAACAAGTCAACTTGTATTGTTCAACATCATTTGGCCAAGCTCTCATCAAAAAGCAAAGGGGTACCAATAAACCTCAACCCCGTGATGGCCGCAAAATCCGTCGGCGTGATGGTAATCTCTCCCCAACTAAAGTGGAAGGTATGGGTGGTATCCCACCAGAACTCCCGGCACACCTCTATCACCGCTGCCACCTTCAGGGTAGCCCCGACCATGCAGACACTGTCAAAGAATGGGCCAAAACCCATAGCCTCGATCCGAGCACGCAAACCACCCGGTCCCTCCGGCAGAGACGCCCACAGTTTGCCCACAGTCACTGTGGACCCACGAGCCTTGATCCTCTGCAGGTAAACACAGCACAGGTATGTTACCATTCTAGCAATTTACAATTCCAGCAATTTAAATTCTAGCATTCCATTATTCTAGCATTTCATATTATGTGCATAAAACATACAAATGTGCGAGAAGGAGAGGAACGAAAATTCGAAATTTACCTCTCGCGTCTCCGGAAGCCCCATCGACCAATGACGCTCAGAGTCGATGTAAAAATCGTAATCTTGGTCGAACGTGGACCGCAGCAGATTATCGCGATAATTCCGAGTCGCGGCTCATGGTCTCAAACCGCCCCGCGGAATCAAAGGTGCCGCTTCAAATCCCGCTCCTGGGTCAGCCCCTACATTTCCTCCGCCTTGAGCATTACCGTGCCCCTCTCCTTGCGGCTCTTTTTGTGGGATCATATACCCACCATGGCCCGGAAAATCTCTAAATAATGCCTCATTGATCCAATCCGCCATAGCTTCAGGAGATATGTGAAATGAAATCTTCAAAATTATCAAAATCTGAGCTTTCTCTCTCTAAAAACTCAATTTTCTCTCTCTAACTCGTCAATGGAGGAAGGAAGAAGAAGAAAGAAGAAAAGAAGAAGAAGAGGGAGGGTTTCTGGTGATGTGACCAAGGGTCAGCCCGCCGGCTACCTTGGCCACGCGGCCACTTTCGCCATTCCAACCCTAGCCGTCAGATCAGCAATCCGCGTGAAGGAGATCTGACCACTCAGCGGTCTTGGCCACGCGGCCACTTTTGCAGTTCAGTGTGTTTGGCCACGCGGCCAACCTTGCTCCTTCAGATAAAATTCCATTTTTGTCCCTGATCTTTTCCCTATTAATTCATCTTAAATGCCTTTAACACTACTTTGACTGATATTCGTTACCTTTGGGTACGGAAAGCCCCTTAAAATTTCCATTCTTCACCAAATATTTTCTTAGGATTCGTATGATTGTAGAGACTTCGGCGCCTCTATGACATACCATCCTAGATCAATCGTAATTGGCAGAAGCCTCAGCGTTTCTATTTGCGAGCAATCCAGCATCTATTTTAGGATTCGCATGATCGTAGAGACTTCGGCGCCTCTATGACATACCGTGCTAGATCAATCGTAATTAGCAGAAGCCTCGGCGTTTCTATTTGCGAGCGATCCAGCATCTATTTTAGGATTTGCATGATCGTAGAGACTTTGGCGCCTCTATGACATACGCATCCTAGATCGATCGCGATTGGCAGAAGCCTCGACGTTTCTGTTCGCGAGAGATCCAACATCTATTACTTTAGCGCGATCGGCAGGAACCCTGGCGATCCTGATTGCGTTTACCATTGCTTACGAATGATTCGTGCTTCGTACAGGATAGTGCCCGTAGGTATATTATCCGCAGTAGAAGTCCGACATCTCGTTTTATCCCCAGTAGATCTCTGAACTACGACCGGCTTGATTCCTCGGAGGATACGTAGGAAACCTGAAAAGGGTTCAGCCACCCGACCGACGCGGTCATCTATCATCCCCAGCAGGTGCGTTTTCCCCAGCAGAAGACGTTGCTCCCCATCAGAGGACAGTCATTCCCAATTTCCCATTCGATTTGAACTACGTTTGGCTTGATTCCCCCGCGGATACGTAGGTCGCCTGCCAAGGTTCAGCCGTTCCCTTACCTTTCATCTGTTTTGAAACTCATGTTTCAGACGGATCCTTCTTTTATCGTCGACCCCACATTGCCTTGCAAGAAGCGTCGCCGAGGGGCTACTGTTAGTACCCGACCTGAAAATGAGTTTATTAGGACTTTCCCAAAAATACAAGGACTTTATAGGAATTAGAAACCTTGCAAAGACTTGTCCTGGATTCCCAAAATATCTCATTTATGGCAAAATCTATCAAAATAGGCAACTTAGGGTTACCATAAAGCAACAGTGAAACCCTAGCT
Organism: Campanula takesimana; assembly: GCA_026119855.1. Lineage (NCBI taxonomy): Eukaryota > Viridiplantae > Streptophyta > Magnoliopsida > Asterales > Campanulaceae > Campanula > Campanula takesimana. Next base: position 561,962 of record JAOWBW010000286.1, on the reverse strand, counting down.
TGAAAATCAAGTCAGCCTGCAGACATGGCCAGGCGGCCAACCTTGCCACGCCTCGACCTTGGCCACGCGGCCAACATTGTCGCCGTCTTCATTCTTGGCCAGGCGGCCAACCTTGCGCCGGATGATCTGGACCATCAGATCCTCCCCTCAGTTTACTATATAAACCAATCCCATGCTATTGGTTTGGGGGTCCGATTTTGAGAGCTCTAAATACGAATTTTGGAGTTCTTAAACAATATTTTGCTCTCTAATTAGCATTCAAACCTCCAAGAAGACCAAGGTTTATTTCTTGCCAACATAGGTAAGTTTTCTAACTTTTTCTTCGTGTTCTTGCATTATTTTTAATGTAGATCTTTAATATTCATGTTCGTACATGTTTATTCATAGTTTCTTCATATGTTTTGCATGCTCATTCATATGTTCATAATATGTTCTTCCCATGTTCTTCGTGTTCATAGATTAAAACCTTATTTATGCTATATTTAGGGTTGCGATCTTCATAATGACATGTTATTTCATAGCCGATGATGATCGAGGGTTCATCAACCCGAGGATGATCTAGAAACTACTTCTAAACCCTAATCTTTAGGTAAATTCCCCATCATTATGCATGATCCCGATTCTTCTGCCTATTCTAATTCTCTGCGAACTACGCTGACCTGAGCTTCTCACATTGAGAGGAACGTAGGAAATCTTCGGATCCGGTCTCAAACACTAACACACTACTAACACATTCATCATGATAGAAAGACCGATCAATTCGGACAATAGGAGTGATAACGTTCAATATTCTTCTCTTGTTGTAATTTGACCCTCGAACCCACTAAACATGCTTTTTTCAATGTTTTGGCTTTAATTAAAACGGCGTGGCGACTCTCATAATTTTAAATGTCGTTAAGAATATTCCCTTTGTAAATAAAAATAATCACAAGATACTTCCCATGCGTCGCTTCATCGGAAAGGCGTATTCACAGTGGCGACTCTGCTGGGGACTGCTTTGAAACTTTTTCAAACTTAGTGGGTCTAACTTTCGTTCACATCATGATGTCTGCCATGTTCTCACATGCACCTTACACACTTGCCATGTTTACACATGCTCACACTTGCCATGTTTAACACATGCACACACCTTGCCATGTTTACACATGCTCACACTTGCCATGTTTAACACATGCACACACTTGCCATGTTCATACATGCACCTCACATACTTGCTATGTTCACACATGCACCCGCGCACTCCACCATGTTAATACTTGTACCTTGTACCTTGTACCATGTACCCTTGTTATCTTCGCTTTAGTTTTAGGGTCAAACAAAACTCTGCTATGCTCCCTTGTACATTATTCTCTCTCTCTCTCTCTCTCTCTCATACATTGCATTGCATCATCCTAACATCAAAAACTTCTCTCTTTGCTCCTTAAAAAGAATTAGTTTCTTGCCACACACTACCACTAGTCCGTGTCAGCACTGCACAGGTCCCCATTACCCGGAGTATTCGATGTGCAGGAATTTGTGCGCTACTGTCGCCCTCTTTTCGAGTCACTCGTCTACTCCACTCACCGTGTACGTTCCGCGAGCGGTGGGAACCTTTTACCTAACCCGTGTCAACCCACACTAGTATAGGTAACACACCTAGGTTTTGACCGGTTGGTTTGGCTAGCTTTTTCTTAATAGTCAATTAACGTGCTGTCTATGTCGAGTCATCCCCAAGTCAATGATGAATCGAGATCTTTGAGAGAAAGTGCACAAAAAAGTGATTTCCCTACAAGGGACGTGCCATGGTGAGATGAGTGTTTATTGTCAAGATCTCCACTCATCATTAACTTGCGTAGGATGTAACATAGACATCATGTTAAATACCTTTAAGGAAGGGTTAGTCGTAGGATCCGATGGTTGGTGGAAGCCGCTTGCTCTATAGGACCCTCGCCCAAATTGTCCGTTTGGGGGGTGCAATGCAGGTGAAAAACGAGGGGTCTATAGACGTAATGATGGCCTCCACTGATCGTAGTCTTCTAACTAGTTGCGAAAAAGGGGTATCCCTTCCAACCAATTAGGATATAAATAACGTATGTTTTTGTAAATTAAAATATACTTTGCATGAGCCTTCCCCCTCTCCTAAAGCTCCATTGCCCTTCAATCTTTCAGCAAAGCGGGTTTGGATCCGTTCGGGTGGTCGACTACAACGTGAAGCTTCTACTCCGTCCACGTTCTCAGTCTCGTCATCAGCAATGTCAACTCCCGCTTCAGCTTCAGCCTCTGCTCCTCCTGCCAGTACCGCCGAGCTCAACACCGAGGCTACTCTCAATGGTATTCCCCCAAGCCTCCAGAACTTCCTCGCCGGTCTCGAAGCCAAGATCAGGAATCTCGAGGAAAGCAACAAGATGTTGGAGGACCAAAACCAACAGTTGAAGGGTCACATTCAACAAAAGGGGACTAAACTGGTGCCCGATGGAGAGAATTTCATTTATGTCGAGGATGAAGAGGTCAATACCAACTGTCCCCCCAACACCAATGCTACTACCTTCCCATTCCCAAGCTACCGCAATGTTCCACCTCCTTCTCTCTACACCCAACAAGGTTTCACTACCATGAGCAAGAACAAGGCTGTCTATGAACCTTCCCCTGAACTGCTTGGAGGCTACCTCTCCGCTAGCAAACTACCCGCACCCTCGTTGCCTTTGAGTATTGGGATGGCCGCTGCTACTGCTTCCACTACTCCTCCCGTCATTCTGTCAGAAACTATCCCCGATATCTCCAATCACCCTGTGGTTATGGCCATGCAAGAGCAAATGCGAAAGTTGATCGAGACCGTGGATAAGCAAAGTGCACCGACTACCAAGACAATCAACCCTAGCCAAGTGGGGGCTCTCCCCTAGGATTTCAAGATGCCTAAGGTGGCAATGTTTCATGGTGACTCGTGTCATAAGACTCATTTGGATAGTTATGTGTTGGCCATGAGGGCTCGTGACTGCACCAACGAACAAATGGCTCGCGTATTTCATAGCACTTTGGATGGTATAGCTCTGCGTTGGTTCTTGGGGCTAGAACCAAGCGAGAGGCAAACTTGGGATCAGATCAGCGCTATTTTCTGTGAGAAGTATCAAGCTAATTTGGATTGGCACGTGAATCGAACAGATCTTGAGAACACTATGCAAAATCCCAGCGAGGCTATTTATGATTTTTACAAGAGGTGGAATCATCGGCTGTGCGAGGTCCAATACTCACCAAAGGCAAAGGAACAGAAACAGATTTTCTACAAATGCTTGCTACTGGAGATGAAAGCAGCTATAGGTAATGGTTACTTCCCTGATTTGCGGGAAATGGTTGACGCCGGAGTAAGGTACGAAGCAGGGTTCACTGGGATTGTGCCGCCAAAGGAAAGTCCAAAGACCAACAACAACAATTCCTTCCGCTACAAGGCTCCCACTGCGCCTACGCCTCCTAGGGGTGGAAAGGAGGCCGTCGGCCAAGTGAATATGGTCCAGAAAGAGGTCCCGTTAGATGTCCAAGCCGTAACAAGGAATGGGGCTCCACCGCAAAGAGAGAGGGAGCACTTTGACGATTTTGGAATGCCTATGGGGAAAGTCTTTGACGTGTTAGTCAAGAGAGGTCTTATCAAGCACATCGGGCACACAACAGATGGTTGTATTCAATTGAAGCGCGTAGTACAAGGGTTGATCAATGACAAGAAGATTGAGAAGCCGAAGGGTCCTAATGTGGTGAATAACCCTCTTCCTAACAATGGGGGTGGGGTGAATATGGTGCAAACAGGCGAGATTAGTATTCTAGAGCTCATGGACGCCCTTAACAAGATAGGGCTCACGATGGTGGATATCTTCATGGCATTGGTGACGCTAGAAATGCTTGAACCATTAGAAGGACACCTTCCCCGCCTTGGTTGCGATTTGTCGAAGTTTTGCCACTACCACAAGTGCACCGGTCACACTCCCGAAGAATGCTTTAAACTCAAGAAGGCCGTGCAAGAGCTCATCCACAAGGGAGTCATCGAAGACCCTAGAGATTATGTAGCTAGCAATGTACTCATGGTAGAACTTAGTGAGATCACTGATCCGGCCGAGCCTGTTGTGGCGGACTGTGATGAGATGGGTTGTATTTCAATGACTAATAATAAAGAATCTTCTTGCTACTTGTTGTCTTTAGAAGAACTAGTGAGTGAAGTCGAATCTCTAGAGGAGGAGAGTCCCAAGCCCTCTCAACCTCTTTCTTGGGCCGAAATCTTCGAGGAGGCCGAAAAAACCGAAGTTTCGCTCCCTTGTCATGACTCGCCATTGTCTTTGGAAGAGCTACGTGCAGAAGTTTGTCTCCTTACTAGATCCGGTCAAGTGTACCAATCCGACCCGAAGGGTGCAAAGAAAGTCTTTGGGAAGGAACCCGAGCAAGCCGACCTAGACAAAGAAGACCCTATCCTCACTCAACTCAAACAAACCCAAGCCCATATTTCACTATGGTCCCTACTCACCTCCTCCCTAGCCCATCGCCTCATGCTCGAGCAAAACCTCGCCGCCACCATGGTACCATCCACTATTACCCCGGAGGACGTCACCCACATGGTTGGTAATATCCACTATGGAAACATCATCACTTTCTCGGAGCTAGACAAGCCAGTGTTCGGAGTTGATCATAATGAGCCTTTGTACATCACTGTCGAAGTAAATGGCAAGAAGATTCCCCGTGTATTCATTGACAATGGTTCTGCTATTAATATCCTGCCTTCAAGGATGATGGATGTGATTGACGTTCATGGTGTTGATTTACGCCCATCCAAGCAAACCATCAAAGCTTATGACTCTACGTGCCGCGCCGTGATAGGCGAAGTCACCCTTCCCATTACCATCGGAACAAAGATCCTGCCGACAGATTTCCACGTCATAGACATCCCCGCAACCTTCTCACTCCTCCTCGGCCGGCCATGGTTACATCAATCGGGTGCTGTCCCATCTTCCTTGCACCAGTGTGTGAAGTTTCAATCTGGTAATGAAGTGACCATCATCTACAGTGATCTTGTAACTGTCCAAGGGACGGACACCAAGGGCGTTCCTGTCTTAGAGATTCAGCATGGGGAAGAGAGCCGACTCTTCAATGGCTTCGAAATAGTCGCTTAAGCACAGATCTGCACCATCGACCTCACCAAAACAACGGACAAAGTGGCACCTGTTGTCAAGATACTGAGTAACATGGGTTTTATACCGGGGCTGGGGCTAGGTAAGAACTTGCAAGGCCCCACAGAATTGGTTGAAGAGATTAATCATCGAGGGTTGTTCGGTCTAGGATACACCCTTACTCTTGAAGACAAGATGGAGCAACAAAGGATAGAATTGCTTAAAAAGATGAAGCTTCCCTACAAAAGGCCTGAAATGCGGCCATACCGCCTGTCCCTGAATAGCTACTTTGTCAAAGAAGGTGAGGAGTTTTCGTGTTTTGAGTTCGCCGAGCCATGGATTGACCACACCGGGAAATTGCAGAAAGGGTTCGAGATTTTCAGAGATGTGGAATTCGATCGGTCCAACATAAAGCTGACCTACATGGAATATGACAAAGCCACGGGCAGAGTTAGAACCATCAGGCATGAGTACTCCACCAAGGTTGCAGAAGACTTGGCAGATCAACTTGAAGCCACAACCCTTGACAAGCCAGTAATAGAAGCCGCAGCAACTCCAAGTTTGACTGAGACGTGGGACGGCCAACATCTGCTTCAACATCTGGGTAATCTGAGGCTGCACGAAGACATGGTTGCCGTCATCGGGGACGATTCTGAAGATAAGGTGGACCCAAGGACATTGGTGGTACCCATGGGGGACAAGCTCAAGAATTGGTGCATCATTGGGGGACCTACAGCTACTCCGGAATTTATGATGGGAACACTGGGGCTTACTCCTTCTCCTGTCGCCACTCCTGCAGCATCTCCTGTCACTCGCCCAAAATCCCCGTCCCCAGAGTCTAGTGTTTTACATTTTGAATTTGAGTCTTCCTCTAAGTCTGACGACCTTACGTCTGAAGACTATGATCTTGTTGCAAACGCTATTTTCCCTTTTGCCATGAATGAAACCCTCGACCTTTCCGAGTATCCCTCCATAGTCACTCTTTTAACTGATAAATTGGCTAATAATCAAACAAATGATATACACTTAGTTAATAATGATTCATTAGAAGAGGCAGACACAGACACATTAAATGATGAATACATTAAAGAAATCTCAGAACAGGTTATTAATCAAAAAGAATCTCGAGCCCAAGCTGCCGATGAGGTGTTAACATGCGTGAATTTGGGGACCGAAGCCGAGCCTAAGGAAACGCAGATTGGAAGCTTCTTCAGCGGAGCCGAAAGGGAAGCACTGATTGAGCTACTCAAAGAATATGTGGATGTGTTCGCATGGTCTTATAGGGACATGCCGGGGCTCGACAACTCGATCGTAGAGCACAGAATTCCGACAGCACCAGACGCTAAGCCAGTCAAGCAGAAGCTGCGCCGTATTAAGCCGGAATGGTCTTTGCAAGTGAAGGAAGAAATTGAGAAGCTACTCCGTGTGGGTTTCATCAGGGTGATCGAGTATCCAACCTGGTTATCAAATCTGGTGACTGTCAAGAAATCCAACGGTAAAGTCAGGATATGTGCGGATTTTCGGGATCTCAACAAAACTACGCCAAAGGACGGCTTCCCCCAGCCAAATATCGACATGTTGGCGAACGCAACCACCCATTATGAGAACAAGTCGTTCGGTGATGGGTTTGACGGCTATAACCAGGTCGAGACAACCGAGGAGAACCAAGAAGCAACCCCCTCCGCGACCTCGGGGAGGACCATCATTCGGTGAGTTCGAGCCGTGTTAAGAACGCAATCTCCTCGGAACAAAGCCGAAAAGGAAGAACTCATCAAGTTACTGTAATACCTCAACCATTTCACAACAGTGGGGGAACCGACACTCAGAGAAATAGAAAGGGCCCGCGACCAAGAATGGAGTTCGAGATGTGAGTTCGCATTATGCTGCCTCAAGGAGTACCTCACGAATACCCCAATCCCGCACCCGGCACATGGGAATGAACTTCAGACCCAACACCAACGACAGGATCGTGGCCCTCGCGCCAGGAAAAGGAAATCAGTAAAAAAATGCAAAGATTTTTGGAAAAATACCCCCTCTCGGTCCCCCGCTACACAAGAATAGGGACCCCTTTCGCAAGATTGTTCGACCAACTAAGACAAATGGGCAAGATGCAGCCTCTAGAAGAACATTCACTCCTCTCCGAATTACCACCCCTTCAACCATTTGAACCTACCAAAAGTTGCTCTTACCACCAAGACGAAGGCCACGACACCAACGACTGCGTCGCCCTACAAAGGAGAATCCAAGGCTTGATGGACGAAAACATGCTCACCGACGTAAGAGGATTTTGGTTCTATGGAGAAAGCGGAAACTTAGAACTCCTCGGCTGCTACGAAATCGAGCCCTATGTGAGGAACGGCCCAGAGATACTCTCGCACCTGGCTGCAGAAACGAGTCAAGCCATCTCAAGAGAAATAGAGGATTTGAAGCAACGCGTCGACGCAATGACCAAAGCTCGAGGTGCACCACAAGACTGACAGAATGACAGATTTGGATGGCAGCCCGCCTAAGGAAACAGTCAACATCAGCAAACTCGGACGCTACTATGACTAGACTCCCCTCTCTAAAAAAAAAAAAAAAAAAAAAATTACTACGCAAAAAGAAGCCCGATGGACTAAAAACCCGCAAAGGGCGGTCTATGCAAAATAAGGGTGCGTACAAAGCTCGCTAGATCAAAAACCAGCAAGGGCGGTCTAGGCAAAAGTTAGAGCATTCCCCCTTCTATCTTCCCTTTCTTTATAATCATTCTAGTCTGACTGGAGTGAACTACGGTGACCTGAGCCCCTTAGTCCTATTTGTAAAAGGGGAACGTAGGCAGCCTTTCAAAAGGTGCGGTCTAAAAAAACAAATAAACATCCAAATCTTGTCACAAGGCAATAAAAATAGAAGTTGTATTTTCTGGAAGCAAGTCATTGCGTATTAACACTTATTTGATGAGTCTAAGCTTGACATACTTTTTGAATAAATAACCTATTCTGAAATTGAAACTAAAACAAAAGTAACTAAATTAAACTAATGTGTCTGCATGACTATGGAGAGGCGCTCGGGATTACTCCTTAGTGCCATTTGTGCCCTCGGTCTCTTTCTTCTTGCTTTGCCCACGGCGAACTTTCTTCTTGCTAGGATTCTCACAAAATCTTCTTTCGAACTCGCTAACACCTTTAGCCTTGCCATTAGGAGCCTCTTCGCCTTTCCTCTTCTTTGACGCCCCCACTTCTTCTCCGCCTCCGTTAACCACGCTCTTACTCATCCTCCTCTCATAAGCCTCAGCCTCCTTAATCCTCAGTGAAGAACTTGGAGCACAGGATCCCAAGATAGTGCCCCTTAGGGTCTCTAGAGTCTGCTCCGCATGCCCAAGTCTCCCCATATACCAATCCAAATACTCGCGTGGCAGGAAGGTGTTGCTAGAGCGTGTGAAGAAGGTCCTACGACTAAAGCCGGCCTCGCCCCACATCTGAGAAAGAAGGACTGAGGCACTATCATCCAACTGAAGTACCCCAAAGGGAAAATCATCTCTCTCCTCGTCCAAACCCTCTGGGATGGTCTGCACCAAACCATACTGACGAAGCACTCTAGAGGGATAGTAAAAGGTAGTCCCAGAAAGGGTTGGAACTTTGATCATGTGAAGTCCCACTTGTTTCTCCCTCACAGAGTGAATGTGCCAATGGGGCACCACCCACTGAATGTCGTCAGTCACCATTCCCGCCAAATACTTTTCCCAACCTTTGAGAGTCATGCCCTCAAACCGATCCACCATGCCTCTAATGCGGTGCATCCATGGGGCCACCTTCAGAGAAGCCGCCGGTTTATTCACTCGAAGCCGCTCTTGCAACCACATGGTCAAAAGCCTATCACTACCACAAGGCATCCCACCATAAGCCGCGAGATGGGGAATCCCACAGAGCATCTCCCCAAGAATGGCCGGTACAATATCATAACCCAAACGAGCCAAGTTCACCATACCCAAACATCCTTCACTGGCAAATCCCACCTCAGAAGGGAAAAGGATAGAGCTGAACAAGCACAGTGCAAGATGGTCCAAGGAGCGGTTAGATGTCACGTCTGCATGCATGAAGTGTTGCGGCATCCAAGAAAGGTCGACATAACCGCCCCTAGCATACCTATCAAAGTCGTCCGCGGGTACGCCAAAGGTCACCAACTTGTCCCTCAAGCAAACGAAGTCAAAAGGCAAGGCAACTTTACCCTTCCCTTCGTAGCCACATAAAGCCGCGATGTCCTCATAAGTGGGTGTTATCTCGTTGAATGAAAAGTTGAAGACATGGAGGGTATCATTCCAAAATTTACCACAAGCTTGCAAAAGGTTGGTATTGGAGTTCATGTGCAAAAGTGACCAGAGACACTTTATCCCATACCATTCATCAAGCTTCCTACGACTAGAGCCAGGAAGTTTGGCAACCCACTTCTCCAAAGAGGTTATAAAGACTTTTTTCTCAAGGCTTGTGATCCTAGCCTCTTGATCCATGGCAAAGAGCAAGAAAACTGGCTAAAAGGAACTCAAAAACTGCTCAAAAGGTTGCTGGTACGTTTTTTATGGCTGCAAAGGGTTCATTAAATACTGCACAACTCCCGATTCTTGCCAGGAAAAGGAAAACCGGAGGCGGCGCATGATTTGGCCACGCGGCCACATATGCCCCTGGCCCCGCGGCCGATATTGTCCTTGGCCAGGCGGCCAACTTCGTCCTAGGCCACGCGGCCAACTTTGCTCCGGATCTTGCCATGGCCAGGCGGCCAACATTGCTCTGGGCCACGCCATGGCCATGCGGCCAACTTTGCTCCATGCAGAAATCCAGTTTGTTTGTTCCCACTCCGTAACGGATCCATGCAACTACGTACCTGCCCCCTTCCATGGCTTATGCATTGTATAAAATTAGGAACATTGTAAAATAATTAGTTTGCACAAGTAGGCTCCCACAATAAAATTGCATTTCAGGACGTAATATACCTACATGCATTTTATACATTTGTTCTGTACATACATATCCCTCTGCTCTCTACTAGCTAACAGTGTAGGAAATGAAGACGGACCCCGCCTAATCAGAATCCTCCTCCGTGGTGTCTCCACGCCGCGCTAAAGCCCGAGAGCTACCGGCACCCGAACTCCGTCCCCGGACCGCTCGACCACCAATGTGAGAAGAGCCCGCGCCGTTCGGAGACCGCTCCCGACGCTGGGGTGACGCAACGTCATCCCTCTGACAAGTACATGAATGGTACGCCTCCCTCAGTAAGCGCATCAACACGTTCTCCCGCCGAGCTGAACGGATGTAGGCCTCCCGAGTCACCTGGAAGTGAAACCAAGGCAATGATTACAATGCAGAAAGAAATAAGTGTGTGCGAACATGACTGAGGTAAAGCACAAAGCCGTACCCCAGCGTCGGGCGGAGGAATGAATGTCTCCTCAACAAGATCGGCATCAGTCAGCTCCAAGCTAAGCTCCACCTCCCGGCCGCCCCTCATCATTCTCACGCTACTCGAGCGAAGGGGCATGTCAACCAAAGGCCGACTCCGACCAACATACCGGGCCAAGCTCGATCCCTCTCCCGATAGCATCCGAGCCCAAACCTGAGGGCTGATCAGCCGTGTCCGCACGTAGCCAGCATAGTCGTCGCTCCCCCTATAATGCTCTGCCGGAGTGGGAGCCAAGAAAGTCGCCAACCTCGCGGGACGGAGCATATCCCGAGGAGGGTCATGAGGAGCCCACGGTAACGCACCAGCCCTGTGCTAACGAACCACCCTCTCCCCAAGATACATGGCCTACCCGGTGAGACCCACAAGCAGAACCCTAGAAGCGGTCAACTCCACAACATAGGGACCCACCGAAGCCTCATTGGTCGGGCTCCATGGGTAAAATCTAACCCCGATGGGCTCAGACATCGCGAACGCCCTCCTCAGATCAGCAGCATCCACTGTCTTCCTGTCCCGGTTTCTGCGGGAAGGAGCCCTGTTGCCCTTGCACCAGTACGACATGATGGGAACAACCTTGTTAACGCTCATCACCAACTGAAAAGGGGCGACACCGAAGACCTCGTACACCCAAGCCTGTGCATACAATAAGAGAGGTATTTCAGACCAAAAAATAGAACAGGAATCTCAACAAGTGAAAAGAAGGGTAGTCGAGAGCATACCTCAAAGGCGAACTGGAACCCGTCAAAGGCCGACGAGCTAGCCCTCGAGCAATGGTCCAAAGCCCGGTAAATCTCAGCCAAACCGGCTCCACCCCAAGAAATCCCACCGACTAAGTCCAAGTCCACAAGAGCCCCTAGCAGTGAGTACCGGCAGACAATAGCCCCACTGGGAAACAAAATCTCTGAAAAGCTGTACCATAAGAACAGCCGGACCAAGCAATCCAAATCATATTCCCCCCTACTAAAGGCCTCAATAGCCACCTCCACCAAGCGATTCACCTTCCCGGCCTCCAATCCGTAACCCTTGACACCTCCTCCCAGGTCGGTGTCAACTCCCAGCAGAGCCTGTCTATAATCCCGCCGCTCCGCCAAGCTCTCATCAAAAAGCAAAGGGGTACCAGTAAACCTCAACCCCGTGATGGCCGCAAAATCCGTCGGCGTGATGGTAATCTCTCCCCAACTAAAGTGGAAGGTATGGGTGGTATCCCACCAGAACTCCCGGCACACCTCTATCACCGCTGCCACCTTCAGGGTAGCCCCGACCATGCAGACACTGTCAAAGAATGGGCCAAAACCCATAGCCTCGATCCGAGCACGCAAACCACCCGGTCCCTCCGGCAGAGACGCCCACAGTTTGCCCACAGTCACTGTGGACCCACGAGCCTTGATCCTCTGCAGGTAAACACAGCACAGGTATGTTACCATTCTAGCAATTTACAATTCCAGCAATTTAAATTCTAGCATTCCATTATTCTAGCATTTCATATTATGTGCATAAAACATACAAATGTGCGAGAAGGAGAGGAACGAAAATTCGAAAATTACCTCTCGCGTCTCCGGAAGCCCCATCGACCAATGACGCTCAGAGTCGATGTAAAAATCGTAATCTTGGTCGAACGTGGACCTCAGCAGATTATCGCGATAATTCCAAGTCGCGGCTCGTGGTCTTAAACCGCCTCGCGGAATCAAAGGCGCCGCTTCAAAGCCCGCTCCTGGGCCAGCCCCTACATTTCCTCCGCCCTGAGCATTACCGTGCCCCTCTCCTTGCGGCTCTTGTTGTGGGATCATATACCCACCATGGCCCGGAAAATCTCTAAATAATGCCTCATTGATCCAATCCGCCATAGCTTCAGGAGATATGTGAAATGAAATCTTCAAAATTATCAAAATCTGAGCTTTCTCTCTCTAAAAACACAATTTTCTCTCTCTAACTCGTCAATGGAGGAAGGAAGAAGAAGAAAGAAGAAAAGAAGAAGAAGAGGGAGGGTTTCTGGTGATGTGACCAAGGGTCAGCCCGCCGGCTACCATGGCCACGCGGCCACTTTCGCCATTGCAACCCCAGCCGTCAGATCAGCAATCCGCGTGAAGGAGATCTGACCACTCAGCGGTCTTGGCCACGCGGCCACTTTTGAACTTCAGTGTGTTTGGCCACGCGGCCAACCTTGCTCCTTCAGATAAAATTCCACTTTTGTCCCTGATCTTTTCCCTATTAATTCATCTTAAATGCCTTTAACACTACTTTGACTGATATTCGTTACCTTTGGGTACGGAAAGCCCCTTAAAATTTCCATTCTTCACCAAATATTTGCTTAGGATTCGTATGATTGTAGAGACTTCGGCGCCTCTATGACATACCATCCTAGATCAATCGTAATTGGCAGAAGCCTCAGCGTTTCTATTTGCGAGCAATCCAGCATCTATTTTAGGATTCGCATGATCGTAGAGACTTCGGCGCCTCTATGACATACCGTCCTAGATCAATCGTAATTAGCAGAAGCCTCGGCGTTTCTATTTGCGAGCGATCCAGCATCTATTTTAGGATTCGCATGATCGTAGAGACTTTGGCGCCTCTATGATATACGCATCCTAGATCGATCGCGATTGGCAGAAGCCTCGACGTTTCTGTTCGCGAGAGATCCAACATCTATTACTTTAGCGCGATCGGCAGGAACCCTGGCGATCCTGATTGCGTTTACCATTGCTTACGAATGATTCGTGCTTCGTACAGGATAGTGCCCGTAGGTTTATTATCCGCAGTAGAAGTCCGACATCTCGTTTTATCCCCAGTAGATCTCTGAACTACGACCGGCTTGATTCCTCGGAGGATACGTAGGAAACCTGAAAAGGGTTCAGCCACCCGACCGACGCGGTCATCTATCATCCCCAGCAGGTGCGTTTTCCCCAGCAGAAGACGTTGTCCCCATCAGAGGACAGTCATTCCCAATTTCCCATTCGATTTGAACTACGTTTGGCTTGATTCCCCCACGGATACGTAGGTCGCCTGCCAAGGTTCAGCCGTTCCCTTACCTTTCATCTGTTTTGAAACTCATGTTTCAGACGGATCCTTCTTTTATCGTCGACCCCACATTGCCTTGCAAGAAGCGTCGCCGAGGGGCTACTGTTAGTACCCGACCTGAAAATGAGTTTATTAGGACTTTCCCAAAAATACAAGGACTTTATAGGAATTAGAAACCTTGCAAAGACTTGTCCTGGATTCCCAAAATATCTCATTTATGGCAAAATCTATCAAAATAGGCAACTTAGGGTTACCATAAAGCAACAGTGAAACCCTAGCTTGAAAATCAAGTCAGCCTGCAGACATGGCCAGGCGGCCAACCTTGCCACGCCTCGACCTTGGCCACGCGGCCAACATTGTCGCCGTCTTCATTCTTGGCCAGGCGGCCAACCTTGCGCCGGATGATCTGGACCATCAGATCCTCCCCTCAGTTTACTATATAAACCAATCCCATGCTATTGGTTTGGGGGTCCGATTTTGAGAGCTCTAAATACGAATTTTGGAGTTCTTAAACAATATTTTGCTCTCTAATTAGCATTCAAACCTCCAAGAAGACCAAGGTTTATTTCTTGCCAACATAGGTAAGTTTTCTAACTTTTTCTTCGTGTTCTTGCATTATTTTTAATGTAGATCTTTAATATTGTACATGTTTATTCATAGTTTCTTCATATGTTTTGCATGCTCATTCATATGTTCATAATATGTTCTTCGCATGTTCTTCGTGTTCATAGATTAAAACCTTATTTATGCTATATTTAGGGTTGCGATCTTCATAATGACATGTTATTTCATAGCCGATGATGATCGAGGGTTCATCAACCCGAGGATGATCTAGGAACTACTTCTAAACCCTAATCTTTAGGTAAATTCCCCATCATTATGCATGATCCCAATTCTTCTGCCTATTCTAATTCTCTGCGAACTACGCTGACCTGAGCTTCTCACATTGAGAGGAACGTAGGCAATCTTCGGATCCGGTCTCAAACACCAACACCAACACGTTCCAGCTGTGGGGTCCGTCTCGATGGTGGAGAAGCGTTCGAACGTTTTTGATCGTTTGGGAAGGCCCAATGACGATGTTGTTGACCCCGTGAGACCGGTGGTTCATGTGCGGGACTATAGACCCCATCATTTTCCCAAGAAGAAGAAAGGTAAGGGAAATTCCTCCCATGTGTGGAAGCGTCCCATGGTTGTCCCGGCTAAGGCTCCGCTTGATAAGGGAAAAGGGAAAGCCATTGATGAAGCTACGTCCCGTCCTAGAGTTTTCTCCCGTCTTGGCGGTCCCAAGAATGTTCCGTCCCCATCCAAGAAGACTAAAGGGCATAACAAGAAGCAATGGGTTCCCAAACCTAAGAAAGATTAGATTTTTCTTTGTACCCCAAGAGATTGCAATTAAATTAGACCACTTTGTTTTAGGATTTAATGTTTTGATGTCTTTGTTGCTCAATAAATCCGTTGTAATGGCTTGAATAATTCATTGAATGAATAAAAATTGCATCTTGTTATTTGAAGTGAATTGGGTATTTTTGATATGTTTTAGACCGCACCCGAAGGTTGCCTACGTTCCTCCAGTTGGGAGGCTCAGGTCTCCGTAGTTCAAACAAACAAAGACCATTTTTTTTGTGTGTGCACCCTGTTTTTTGCCTAGACCGCCCTTTCGGGTTTTCAATCTAGCGGGCATCTTTTTTGCACGTGCTCTAATTTTTGCCTAGGCCGCCCTTGCGGGTTTTCAACCTAGCGAACGATTTTTTTTTTTTTTTTTTTTATGGTCTTTGTTTATTAAGCATAGAACCTCTTGAGCTTGTCGAGGTTGACCTCCTTTGGAAGCTGGTCACCATCTAAATCCACGAGTCGGACTGCTCCGCCGCTTAGTATCTTTTTGACCACGTACGGACCGATCCATCGAGGTCCCCATTTCCCCAGGGGATTCATGGCATTAGGAGGATGTTGTCTTAAGACCAAATCTCCCACATTGATGTTTCGAGGCTTCACCTTTTTGTTGAAAGCTCTTGCCATCCTTTGCTGATACGCCCTTGTGCGTTCGAGTGCTCTTAGCCTTTTCTCGTCGAGTAAGGCTAGCTGTTCATATCGACTTTGCATCCAATCGACCTCGTTGACTTGATTCTCGAGGAGGACCCGTAGAGATGGGACTTCAAGTTCGATTGGGAGTACGGCTTCAGAACCATAGACTAATGCATAAGGAGTTTCTCCTGTTGCTGACCGTATTGATGTGCGGTAGCCCCACAATGCTAATGGTAGCTTCTCGGGCCAATCCCTTCCTGTTGAGGCCATTTTCTTGACGATGGTCTCGATGGTCTTATTTGCTGCTTCAACCGCGCCATTTGCTTGGGGACGGTAAGGAGATGACTTGTGCTTGGTGATCTTGTATTCTACCAAAAGTGCATCCATTTCCTTCTCAAAGTGAGAGCCGTTGTCGGAAATGATTTCATGAGGCACGCCGTATCGGCACATGATATTAATCTTTACAAATTCGGCCACTTTCTTGGCGTTGAGGGTCGGATAGGCTTGTGCTTCGACCCACTTTGTGAAGTAGTCGACGGCCACTAGGACGAATGACTGCCCATTGCTTCCGGCAGGATGGACTTTACCGATGATGTCTATCCCCCAACAAGAGAAAGGCCAAGGTGTGACCATGTTGTAAAGTTGCGAGGGTGGAGCATGTTGCAGATTAGCATGGAATTGGCACTTGGCACACCTTTTGACTTTCTCGATACAGTCTCGTTCTATAGTGCTCCAATAGTAACCAATGCGGAGTATCTTCTTGACTAGCATAAACCCATTCATGTGGGGTCCACACTCTCCTTCGTGCACTTCACACATTATCTCTTGAGCTTTGGCCTCATTGGCGCATAAGAGATTGATCCCGTCGTGGTGCCTTTTGTAGACTTGGTCCCCAATCAGTACGTACCGAGAAGCTAGCCTTTGCAGAGCCGCTTGAGACTTCTTAGTGCTATTCTCGGGATAAGTGCCATCTTTGAGGAAAATCATGATATCCGAATACCACGGAGAGTTTATTTGAACCTCGTTGATCTCGATACTCATACAGTACGCCGGACTGTTCCTTCGGGCAATTTTGAAAGACTTCACCATTTTCCCTTTGGGCATTTCGACTAATGAAGCTATGGTGGCCAGTGCATCGGCGAAGTGATTTTTATCCCTTGGCAGGTAGTTGAAAGTGATCTCTTGGAATTGTTCAACCAATTCTTCAAGGTATTGATCATACTGTTGGAGGGTCGGGTCTTGGATTCGCCATTTACCCGATTACTGATTGATAAGGAGCAAAGAGTCGCCGAATACTTCTAGTTCCGTGACGTTTCTTTCGAGAGCTTCTTCGAGCCCTGCTATGCATGCTTCGTACTCGGCAATGTTGTTGGTAGCTTCGAATTCCAGACGGATGGCAATGGGAGTGTAGATGTCTTTTGGATCGACAAGCAATACTCCTATACCAAAACCGTGTTTATTGGCGGCGCCATCGAAAAAAATTTGCCACTTATTTTCCTCGGTTGCAGTACAAATTAAATGCTCGTCGGGGAACTGTACGTCTTCCCCCTTCACTTCATCACAAGGGAATTCGGCAAGCTGGTCACTGAACACTTTCCCCCTGACGGATTTTAGCGGGTCCACCTTTGCTACTAGCTTGATCGGAAAAGCTTCCATATAGTGTTTGAGCTTTTGAGTAACCCAAACCAATGCTGCACATGACTTCTCTAAGACAGAGTAGTTCTTTTCGCCTCCTTGGAATCGGCGACTGAAAAAATAAATGGCATTCTCCTTTGTGGACTCTCGTTGCTCTTGTACTAACATAGCCCCTAGGGCTTCATCATTGACAGTGAGATAGAGCAAAAGAGGCTTCTCCGTGTGCGGTGGAACTAGAACAGGAGGGCACGTCAAGTAATGCTTCACTTGGTCGAAGGCTTCTTGGCACGCGTCGGTCTATTCTAGAGCCACATTCTTCTTGAGTAGCTTGAAGATTGGCTCGCACATGGAAGTGAGTTGGTGCACAAACCGACTGATGTATTGCAGTCTACCCATGAAACCTTTGATCTCTTTCTGCGTCTTTGGAGGAGGCATGTCAATGATTGCCTTGATTTTGGAGGGTTCTACTTCAATTCCCCTTTTAGTGACCATATAACCAAGGACTTTGCCTCGGATAACCCCGAACGGGCACTTTGCAGGGTTGAGCCTCATCTTGTGTTGACGAAGCCTTTCGAAGAACTTGCGGAGATCGATTAAATGTTGACCATCGGTCCCTTTGGAGTGAATAATCATGTCGTCCACATAGACCTCGATTTCTTTTTGAATCATATCGTGGAACAAGTCACGGCTCTTTGGTAGGAAGCCCCAGCGTTTCTTAACCCAAATGGCATGACTGTGTAGCAAAAGGTACCCCACGGTGTTGTGAAGGCTGTCTTATGTTGATCTTCCCCGGCCATGAGAATCTGATTGTACCCAGCGAACCCATCCATGAATGAACGAACTTCGTAGGCAGCAGTGGAGTCGACCAGCATGTCGATGTTAGGGAGTGGAAAATCGTCTTTCGGGGAAGCTTTGTTCAAATCCCGAAAGTCCACACAAACTCGAACCTTGCCGTTTGCCTTTCTTACTGTCACGATGTTGGCTAACCATGTCGGATACTCGATAACCTTGATGAAACCCACACTGAGGAGCTTCTCGATCTCTTCTTTGACTTGCAGAGACCATTCTGGCTTGATCTTTCTGAGCTTCTATTTTACCGGCTTGGCATCTTCTCTGATCGGAATTCTGTGCTCCGCTACCTTTCTGTCCAAACCCGGCATGTCTTTGTATGACCATGCGAACACATCCACGAACTCCCGTAGTAGTGCAGTCAATCTGTCTCTATCGTCCCCCTTGAAGAAGCTTTCGATCTTAGTTTCCCTTGGCTCTTCGTCGGTACCCAGATTAACAACATGCAATTCTTCGTCAGCCCCTGGACCATTTTCACCACGACTACAGACCTGTTGAGCAAGTTCATTTAAGTATGTTGTGTTTTCGTGGTCTATTTCATCATGATTTTAATCGTTATTAACTTGTTCATTAAGTTCATTATTAGTTAATTCATCATTTATGATATTTGCAATCTCAGGGTACTCAGAAATATCAATTTTTTCATTAGCAAAGAAAGGAAACACACGCTCGGCTATGGCCTCCATATCCTCTTGGGTGAGGGTATTAGAGACACTCTCGGACTCAAAAGTAAGTGTGAGCCGCTCTTCCTTTGTTGCTGTGTGGGGTATGCAACCCATTTCTTGGACTAAGAATTCCTCGGATACCACGGGCCCTTTCGTAGAATACCAATTGTTGATCGGCTCGGAGCTTGGCGGGATCTCACTGATAGTCTCATTCATGATGACGGTGTCATGGATGGCGTTGACTTGGCATTCATTCATTATGGCAAGCTCTTCGAACATGGAGGCTAAATCTGTCGGTTCTTCCCCCACGATGATTTCTGTCTCGGACTCTATAGTCAGCTTCCTTCCCCACCATTCACGGGGCGACATGGGAGTTGGTTCCCTTTCGGATTTCTGGATCTCACAATCGGAGAATATTTCGAGACCGGGCTTTTTGACACCCTTATTGTTAACCCATGGCTCGGGAAAGATCATGTATGGAACTTCTTCCCCTTGGCGGACAAAATAGCCATTCAACGTCTTGCGGTAAGGCCTTAGATTAGGGACCTCATAACGACGGCCTTCTTTACGAGCTCGGGCCTTTTCATTCTTGATCGCTTGCTCTTGTTTCAAGTCTTCTCTGGAAGGCTCGTACCCCAAACCGAATGTGTTCTTGACAAATGGGACTTGCATAGGATGTAGGATTCCTTGTTGATATTTCCCTAGGCCTAAACCAGGGAAGTAGTCTATATTCCTCATTATGAGGAGGACTTTGTGATTGCTGGGGGTCCATGATCCATTTCATCCTTCTTTGTCAATGGCGTTGATTGAGACACCGGAGAGAGTGGAGTCTGGTAAACCATGCTGAACTTGGTGGACGGACTCACCTTTTCTGTGGATAGTGACGTTTTCGGCCATGACAGTCACTATTTCATCACCATTTCGGATCTTGACACATTGATGGAGAGTTGACGGGACGGCATTAGAACTGTGAATCCATGGTCGACCCAAAAGCAAGTTGAACGAGGCCGGGATGTCAAGCACTTGGAATGGAACGGACATGACCATGCTCCCAAACTCAATGTCTATTTCGATCATGCCCATGACTGTACGGGCGGTGCTGTCATAACCTCAGATTACTTGAGTAGAAGGCTTCAAATCGGAATCCTTAAGCCCCAGTATGCCCATGATTCTGCCAGGCATGAGGTTGAGTGCGGAACCACCGTCCACTAAGACTCTTGAGATGGGCCTCCCCCTTGCTCGTACCTTGAGGTAAATAGCGTCGTTGTGGTCGGAACCAAATGGTGGAAGGTCCATATCGGCAAAGGTGATGACGTTGCCAAAATGAATGTGACCGATCATTGCTGTCGCGACCCCGAACCCCGCGGACCCGAGACCGCTAGCTGGACGTCGACTTAAAACCAAAACGGTGAAATACCGAAGTTAAAAAAAAATTCATTTGATAACAAAAGGTGATGATCCAAAGTTTTACAAATCTTAGTTTGATAATAACCAAATACAACTATCATAAACTTCCACAAGTTTATACCCAACAGAAGATGAATGTACAATTCTTAATGACGTCATTGTTTGGTGCAACTATCCCAAAAAGGTTACACATTTATATAATGTAAACCAACCTATAACAACTTCCCCAAAAGAATGTATCCATACTCGACGTCCTCTTTCTCGTGATCAGCGAGACTAATCCTTAGCACCTGGGGGGTTAAGGGAAAAACAATGATAAAAGAAAGGGGGTGAGATAAATCTCAATAAGCTACTAATGCAACTACATGACATGCTATGATGCAATAATCCATAATAAATCACATAACACATAGCAATTATCACATAACAGATAGCAGCGGAAATAAACACATAACAAAGGATATTAGCCAAGGTTTCCAAACCGGTACATCCAAATAAAGGATCGCTGCGCAGCTTCAATAATCAACAAATCATATCTTCATAATAGCATGAAAGCCGAAGAGAAACCCCCGGTACCGGAACAATAACCATAAGAGTGTCTCAAAGGACAAGAGCCATGCCATAAAGTCATGCTCGGTAGCTAGATACATTCACAAAGGAAGCTAACTTGACTTTTCCAAGTCCAATCTGGAAAAGGGGGGTAAAGAAAGGGCAAAACAATGGTCAACATTATAATGGACTTGGCTTTGCCATTATAATCTTTCCCATCGCCCGATGCAACAAATATGCCAGCTGGGCTTCCAAATAAATGCTAAGTAATAATATATTAGCACGATTAACAACAAAGGATTCCAAAGTAGGGAATCATACCAAATGATCATCACAAAGATAAGTCAAACCAACAATACCTCAATAAGATGTTCCAAAATCCCAATTAACACTTAATTGATTCAAACACAAACTTGATCACAAAGGACCCAATTCTATCACTAGAGTGTACTACAATGTTCACTAAGGTCAACTAGAAGGACACCCAAGACTTAGACCAAAACGCATTCTTCAATCACACGAAATAACAAATGAAAACTTTCAGAGGTTCTGTGCGGCCGCCCACAAGGGACTGTGCGGTCGCCCAAAAAGCCCTCAAACAAGAACAAAACCTTTCAGATAGATGTGCGGTCGTCCAGACATTTTTGGGCGGTCGCCCAACCTTCTGGACTGCCGGAATTCGGGAGGGAAGAAATGGGTTCTTCATTTTCTTACCCAATTCACGCAAATACTCAAAATCAAACACAACCAACAAGTTTGCTAAGGTACCCAAACAACATTTAAGTTTAAGGGAACCTAACTAACACCATTTATCAACCCAAAATCAAGATTGAATCATGGCATTCATCCAATCACCATTTTAGCCAAAAACTCAAATAAATTCCAAATCAATTCCAAACTCAACCAAACTTCAAAGATAACAATTAAAGCATTGTAGAAACATGTTATGAGCATTTTAGCATAAAAATAGGGGAAAAGCAACTTACTTGAAAATAATGAAAGTTGACGGAATTCGAATATTTTTGATTCTACGCGATCCTACCGACGATCTAAACACATTTCAAGTTTTAAGAAATGAGAGATTATGAGAGGAAGAGGAAGAAAATGAAGAGAGAAGGAAGAGAGAAAACTTACCCACAAATGCTAATGAGAGAGGGAGAGAGTTGCTGGGAGGTGATGAGGGTGAAGGGGAAGAGTGAGGGAGAAGAGAAGGAGTAGGGAGGGAGTAGGGGAAATGATTTAAAGAATTTACACTTAGGCCCCCTCCTCTACACTACCCACAAATACTTGCACTCCCTACAACAATTAAGACCCAACAAAACAATACAACACTAACCCAAATAAAATGCTAGGCACAATTATTATGAAACATAAAATGCACACATAATATTTAAATAAATAATAATTTAAATAAATAGATAGGTAAATAAATAAATAATAATTATTTATTACTAATAAAATAGAGCCTAGATTTCGGGTTGTGACAATTGCCGTGAGGTCCTCGGGAGTATTATCGGGAGAAATTGATGTATCATCGAGATTGCGGATGACAAGATCTCGGTGTTTCTTTGAGGATGCGATGAGGTCCCAGATAGAGATGTTGGCTTGAGTTTTCTTGAGTTGGACAAGTAGAGGATCTTCGGGAGTGTCGCGAGCTTGCGGCCTTTGAGAAGAGGAGCTTGGTGCGGAAGTGGAAGGGTTGCTTGCTATGTCTCGACCGGATCGAGTTAGCATGTTGACGTTCCCATCTCGCTTCTTTTTCCTATTCTCTAGTACTTCCCTCATTACCTCATCGTAACAACATAACAAGAATTGTCAAGTTTATTCATAACATTGGGCCCCCCATTCACAATTGGGATTGAATGGTTGGTCCCCTCGAGTTCTCCTATCTCTATTACATTGACATGTTCGCCATTAGTCACTACAAATTCTTTCTTGTCTATGAGATCTTGAATGACATTGCGGAGAACGAAGCATTCCTCGGTGGTGTGGCCACTATATTGGTGGTAGCCACAATATTTGTGGTGAGCATGATTGGGGTTGACCGTCTTGGGTTGGTACCCTTGTACGGGTGTGACTTGACCCTTTGTTTTGAGGACTTCGAAAGCTTCGGTTTGAGTCATGCCTTGGAGAGGCGTGTAGACACGGTCATTTCGAGACTTCTTCCCTTGGGGTGGAGGAACCTTTTTGTAATTCCCCTTGTCGATAGTGACGGCGTTGACCGAGGCCTCTTTTGTGGAGTTGGAAGCGGCCTTGTAGCGGTAGCTAGGAGCACTTTTCTTGACTTCCTTGAGCAACTCGTCCATTCGGACCCCCGCCTCATACATTTGGGAGAAATCCGCATAGCAAGCCCCACTTAGGTGGGTGCGGAGATCAATTTTGAGACATTTGAGAAAGATGTCCATTTGCTCCTTGGTATTTGCCCTTTCCACAATCTCAGAGTGTTTATCATTCCATCTCCTTGTGAAGTCAATGAAGGACTCGTGGTCTCATTGAGTAGTGTTCTCTAGCTCTTTCCTTGTGGGCCGGTGAGTGGTGTTGCCTTGGTATTGGTTCTTGAAGGCAAGCATGGCGGAGTCCCAATTAAGATGGATAGTTAGCGGGAGAGTAGCATACCAATCTTTTGCCGCCCCCTCGAGAGTGAGAGGAAAGCATTGAGCCATCACCTTGGGGGAGACCTTCTTCGGAACCATTGCCCAAATATAAGTCTCAATGTGAGCCATAGGACAAGATTTGCCCTTGAATTTGCTTATGTCGGGCATCTTCAACTTATCAAGAAGAGCGGCCATAGTACTCATGAAGATGGATGATTGATAAAGGCTTGTGTCGGAGCCTTTCCCCATGTTGAGCCTATTGAATTTTTGGTCGATGTAGGCCATGATAGAATCCACCATTTTGGGCTCATTGTTCTCGGAACTTAGCTCTCCACTTTCTTGGTGCGGGTGTTGACATAAGGACTTTTGAACAAACCTTCGGTCCATTCAGATTCGTCATCGTCATTTTAACTCTTCCCCTTGGCAAGATTAGTGAGGTTTTCTTTCATTAGCTCCATCTCGGCCTCGTGGACCTCCCTTTGGCTGTCGAGGTGGGATTGCCAAATGTCGTCTTTGCTTTGTGCCTCCTTATTAAGGGTGGAGACTTGCTCTTGGAGGAGTTGGACCATGGTTGCGAGTTGCTCGAGAGTCATGGTATTGTTGGTGTTGGAGCCGCCGGCCATTGTTGATGTAGGAGCTGTTGGAGTGATCTCTTCACGGACTAACCGATTTGCCGAATCCCGATAGACTCTGTAAGTACCATTTGAACCTATATTGCAGAAGATGCCCTTGTCAGTCTTGAGTAACACTTGCGGTCCACGAAGAGGCTTAGAACACACGGTTGGGCACACGACTCGAACCACATAAGAAAAGACTCTTTTTTTTTTTTTATAAGTCGGAGGGAATGGATCCCTTTTGGGGTTTCTAAGAAAATAATGGAATCGTCACACTAGTAAATAGACCATCTCGCGGTCCCATATACTCATCGGATTACATCACGTTTGTGAATCCTACATGTATCGGGATTAAACTAAATTAATGTAGTAAAGCATACATGCGGGGACGGATTTTTATTTTCATCCAAAATAACCACTTTTGGGGATGGATTTTTATTGCGTCCGTTTCAACAAGTTGGCATGTATGATTTGAAGACATTAGTTTAGGTAAATCTCGGTACATGGAAACCGACTTGAGTCACGGAGTGTTAGACCCTAACTAGAATTGTGTGGCTTGTGCTCGGCTTGAATATGAGGCTCAAAGGTCACCCCCGGCACGTAGTCATGAACTACGCCACGGGCTGAGGTTTACCGCTTCGAAAGAGCCAAGGTCGAGTGGAGCTTGAAACTTTCTAGGACGGGCCTCGACGGGTTTGGGGTTGGACTTATGCGACTCAATAGTGAGTAATTCATAGGTATATGTGCATGTAGTGTGAGGTCTAACAGGTGACAAAATATTTTTTATATATTTTTTTTAAAAGAAATAATAAAAAAAAAAACAAATAAGCACATAATTACAACTTTCGAATCACCCGTGTGACCGATAAAATAGAACATAAAATTAAAACAGTCTGAAGTTCAGAATAACCACTGATGCAGGCAACTGTGCCCACACCCCCATCATACTTCTCTGTTATGAGACCTGTTTCTATTCTAGGAACTAACCCAGAAGCGTGCGCCTTTGAGTGTTGATACGAGACGCGCGCGCATGGCGCGATGCTATTGGGAGGCGCACGCTTCTGGGCACACCTGTCAGATTGTCAAATTTTGGACTCAGGGGATTGCCCTGGTCCTATGTGCATATTGTAACCCCTGCAGAAATGATTAGTGGAGAATAGCAGAAGAAGAAGATGAAGAAGCGGGCGATTCTGGTCCTTGATACGGGATGCGCGCGCCTTAGGCTGAAGAGGCCAGAAGCGCGCGCCTCCCCCATCAGGAGTCAGAATGCCCAGAAAAGATGTAGATTTTGATCAGAATGCAAGTTTAACTCTCAAACGTCCCCAGCAGAGTCGCCACTGTAGATACCCCGGGGGAACCATGGCTTGACTAGAGCGCGTGAATTATCCTAGGATGTCTAACTTTTTTTTAGAGTCGCCACCTATGTTTTGAGGAACATAAGAAAAACCTATTGATAATAACCTAAGTTTGATTACGAAAATAGAGATTCTTTGTTTTGAGGTTCGGGGGTTAGGTTACGAGATGGGAAGTACCGAAACACCCATCTCGCCCAACTAAAGTTGGTCTTGCTTGATCAAAATCTACATGAATGATAAATGTTCTTCTTCTTCTTCTTCTTTAAATCATAAAAAGGGGTTTTAAAATAGAGTTTGGAATGTAGGAGATAACTCTTTAACCGACCTCAATGAGATGAGGTGATCATTAGATTCATGTCCCAAAATTATTTGGGTGATTGCACTTTGATAAAACAAAAAGAAAGAGAAAAGAGACGAAGTTAAGAAGAGGAAAGAAATAACCTTACCTAGACTTCAAGAGACTTCAAACACTTCTTGATGAATTCCTTGGAGAAATCCTTTGGAAATGCTTTGTAAGTGTGAAATTTTAGTGTCTTATTGAGAATGTAAGATTGAGAGCCAAAGGTCCTTGAAAATGGAGGTAAAGGGGGGTTTTTATAGGTGAAAGAGAGATGTTTTTGGTGCCAAAACTCAGTCACCAAGAAATCTTTCCCGGGCAAAATCCTGTAAATTGAGCAAGGGAGAGAATCCTTGCCAGAAATTTGTAACCGACGCCCAGAGGCGCGCGCTTCCTGCTTTGGGGGCGGGAGGCGCGCGCGTCTGGATCCTCCTGTCGGAGGCGCGTGACTCAGAGAAGGCGATTTTGACAGAATGGACTAGAAAGTCAGCCCTGTTATTCAGTTTAGTCCCTGGACTTAACGAAGTCAGTTAGGAACTTAACGGAAGTGATAGAAACTAACGAGAAACACTTAAAATGGGGAGAAACACAAGATCAAATGTGCAATCGGGGTGAGCGGTCCAAGGCGGGGTGTCTACATGCCTAAATGAGGATTTTATCAATTTTTTTGATATTCGTGTCTTTTGTCTCTGTTGTTTGCAGCCATTCAGAATCATCAACAACTATAGAGGCAGTGTGCGAGCGGTTGCTAAGAAGTGGGCAACTCTCAATGGTGAGATTAAGGAAGAGATTGAGAACATAGGGCTCAAGCCTTTCTTCGATGGCTTGGTGGGCGAGCGGCGAAACACCCACGTGCTCCAGGTTACTACGGAGCGTTGGTGGGATAGTACCCACACTATGCATATGAGGTGGGGTAAGGTCACCATGACTCCCACTGATTTTCATGCTATTATTGGGCTTTCTATCGCCGGTGAGCCGATCGAGGTGGATACTGATTTCCTCCCTGATAGTGATGATATGAGGCATCTTCTAGGCTTCACTGTGTGCACCTCGGGCAAGGGTGTCCCTCTCAAGGCTTTGATGGATAAGGTGGATGCCTATGTTACCGCCAATTCGGGTCAGATGGGATCTGCTAACACCCGTATCGTAGCTGTCCGCAGCTTTCTGTGGTGGGCTTTTTCTGAGATGCTGTTTGCTAACCACGCGTCGATTGCCTTATTCACTCTGCTGAGCTGCCTGAGGGATATGCAGCATGTCACAGATGCCAGTTGGGATCTGGCTGGTTTGGCCGATTGCTACGTGGCTATGGATGAGAGTTCGCGGGATCGGGCGAACGCTGGCTTAGGCGGTTACAACCATGCTTGGGAGGCATAATACTCATTCTCTGCTGTATTCCTCTTTTTATTTCAGCCCCCGTTTACTTTGTCTTGGTAGCACTTTTTACATTAGCCATTGTTTGTTGACATTTTCCATGTTTATCCCATTTACAGGCTTGGGGTTATGCCATGTTTGGCCTCTACAACTTTGATCTCCGGGACAACACCATCATGTTTATGGATACCCTGAGGTGGCGTAGCATGCTGAGGGGGCAGACTTGTCAGTGGAGCACATGCGGTGATACCTCGATGAGTGAGTGGTCATCCCTGAGGTTTCTACTGCTCTTTTTCCTTGGAAGAGCTTGGGGATCGACCATGCTTATGGCAGGCGGGTCTGAGGTTATTGATGATTGGCCTCGGTGGGGGATGCTTTTATTTGGGAGAGCGAGTCTCTTGTCAGCATAACGGCGGTAGGCTAGACCTTATCATCCCTTTAGATCCACCGGCTCATATGCTTAACTCATATACCATAGGGGATACGGAGAGGGAGGACCTTGTGATAGGCCAGGTCGCTTTTGACCATATGCACCTTGAGGCTGATTATGATGATTTTTTGACTTGCCTCATGCCTCGACTGATCATAGAGGGTAATCAGGCTCAGTTCTAGGGGGTTGTGCATGTCCCTTTCCATCTGCAGCTCGGACCAGCTTCATTTTCCTACAGTATGGATGAAGGGATAGAGACCATCGAGGACCTTCCCACTGAGTACGACATGCCTGAGGGACTCGTACCTCCCGCTGATGCGACCATGGTATGATTTCATGACTTTCTTCTTGTCATTTTGCCATTTCTATATTCCTGCTTATCATTTGATTAAGAATTTTAATATCTCTCCTTGTTTCTTCTCAACTGGTGCCCATTGCTGAGTATAGGGAGGTTGTAGGATGGCTTGCCCAGTTTATGGCCTATGCTAAGAGGGTGAAGAGAGAGACAGTGGGGCTGTTAGGCCAATTGGCTCACCAGACAGCAGAGTCGGCTTCTTTCGGGAAGAGACCTCGGACCGATGAGTGATTACGTGGCAGTGGCGACGTCTGCTTCCTTTTGATGCCAGAGTAGATAGGATCCCCCATTCCCTCTTTTGTTGACGATGTATTTATTTCCTCGGCGTAGGCGAAGAAAATTTTTCTTTCTTCTGGTTTATACCATGCAACAGTTAATTCCTAACTCTAACACACAAAATTTTGTTAATTTTTTTTTTTTTTTATTTCTGACTGTGTAATGAATTGATTCACATCCGGTTGGTCAACTGCGGGTTCTTTTATGAGTTGGATTCGTGTTGGGTCATTTGTATGTGATGTACGAACTGTTTTGAGTGAGTTTCGAGGTGATCGAGACATGTTTTGACTTGTCGGGTAGCCTGAGTCTGAGCAGAATTTCTGCTGTCTGTAGTGGGGAGATGCCACGTGCGAGACATCGATGTCTCGTACGAGTCATCCCTTGAATCTGAGACTGTTTCTCCTTTTGCCTTGAGGATTTGGTGTCCGAACTTGTATATAAACACCTCTAGTCCATCCTAGAATTCCATGCAGCCTTAGATCAGTTTTAGGAACTCTTCTTTTGGAGTAAAATTCTCAACCTTTTGCTCTTAATGGCCCCAAGCAAGTCCGTCCCTTCATCAATAATTGTTGACGAATTTTCTTTAGATTTGGAATTGGTCGAACGCTACAAGGGTGACTTAGTAACGTTCTTTCGTTCGTTTGACAAGGCTCGTCAAGAGATATTCGTAGAGATGTTTGGTTTTAAGATCCTTTTCACCTTGAAGAACCTAAAACCGGATTGGGACCTTTTAAAGGGAGTTGCACGCTTTTGGGATCCTCTGACCCACCTCTTCAACTTTTCACTTAATGAGATGGTCCCTACTGTAGAGGAGATGTGTTAGTACCCAACCTGAAAATGAGTTATTAGGCATTCTAGAACTCACAGGGACCTCCCAGGTATTTACAAGATGCGCAGGACTTATCCGGAATTCCTGAAAAGCCCAGATAAGAAGATATTGATGACCTGATCGGATGATCTGCAAAGATAGACGTTATCTAGGGTTTTCTCCAGAGTCCAGAATGATCAGAGCATTAGTGTAGACACCCCATTTTGGACGTTCATCTATAATCACACTACTTCTGTGTCTCGCCTTTGATTTGGGTCAAAACTCGTTAAGTTGGACTTGTTTCGTTATGTTTCTGACTGACTCTGTTAGTTAGGGGCCGAACTGAACATTAAAACTATCGCAGAGGACAAAAAAGTGATTCCAGCACTTAGATGTCTCGTACGAGACATTGATGTCTCGTACGAGGTATCCCCCTCGACAGTCGGGTTTTTGGTCAGTTTCCTTGTTGATCTTAACCCCTTTTCTTGGCAAACACTCATGCAATCTGGGGAAAATCCCATGGCCGATCCTAGAGTCCTAAAATAACCTCTTGAGAATTAAGTCTTTGATTCCCAA
Source organism: Campanula takesimana (assembly GCA_026119855.1). NCBI lineage: Eukaryota > Viridiplantae > Streptophyta > Magnoliopsida > Asterales > Campanulaceae > Campanula > Campanula takesimana. The sequence goes on along the minus strand of JAOWBW010000286.1, from coordinate 532,557 downwards.
CCATATGTTGGTAGTGGTGCCCTAGGCACGTTTAATAAACGTTGTAATTGTTATCATTTATTTCATATCAATAAAGAGATGTTTTCATTATTATTGTTGTTCATGTTTACTTATAATAATCCCCGTCCCTAGTACTTGTTAAGCACTAGTATAAAGGCTAAATGGTCATGGGATGATCATGTTAGATTTATGGGTACTTGTTTGGAACAAGGTACTGGACATGACCCGCTCTATGAGATTTATGTCATGGTCTATGTCGTACATATATCTCATATTAGTTATGTCATTTGAATCCTTAGACATGAAGTTATTATAGTCTTCCACTTGATGAACATTATGTTTGACATATTCAAACGCTACTTTTAACCGAGTAGTTATAAAGGGTATGATTGGCATAATCGGAATCCCGTTGGGAAGAATAATAAGCTAAATGGATTTGTCCCTCCTCGGAGAGATGTCAAGCTTGGGCCACTCGTAGGAATGATGTTGATGAAATGTTCGGCCGGACTCAGATGAATTGATTGGATCAATGTCATTTGGATTATCAACATATTCGGAATCGAGAAAGTATTGAACAAAACAAGTTGACTGTTTGACCATGACTTGTGTTCAATGACATCGTGGACAAAGGGATTGTGACATATTCTAAAGGAATGCGAACTTGTATCTAGTTATACTATTTGGGTAGGTATGACGGTTTGCTAGAACCTAATCATATCTTATGGGATCATGTTTGAGCTCATTGCCAACTTAGTATAATCCTAGAGGGTCACACACAATAGAACGAATCTTTAAAAGGGACTATATTGGAATTTTGGAAATTCTGGACATTCTGAAGAGTGGGCGACCGCACAGTATTGACTGGGCGGCCGCACACTTAGTTCAGTTTTATACCAGTTTTGCTTCAGATAGTTGTGCAACCGCACAGATGATTTTGGGCGGCCGCACAGTGCTGTCGGGTGGAAGATTCCTAATTTGATTTGGAAACGAATTTTGGAAGGATTTTGACACAAGTTTCCTATTTGGAATAGGTCATACTTGTGTATAAAAGACCAAATTCGGCCAGCACTCAAAGCTAATGATTTTGTGAGTCTCAAAGAGTTTGAGAGAGGGTTTATTTTGTTCCAAGACATTCTTGGTTGAGGAACAAAATAATACACAAAATAAATTCCATATAGTTCTTTTGATTGTGAAAAGTGTTTCACAATTTGGTCTAGCAACCAAGATCAAAGAAGCTCCTTTGATATTCGTTCGAAGTGTGGATACCGCTAGAGGGTGAAAATCATCATCTTCAAAGTTCGTGTTCAAGCTTTGTGATCGTGATCAAGTCTTCAAACCTCCACCAAAGACCAAGAGAATTTGATAGCCATCGAGGGTTAGTTTATTCCTTTATTCCTATGTCGTATTTGATTTAATCGTATGAACGGATCCATGGCTTTGGGTTTCTAAATTTTAAATGCTAAATTCCGCTGCGCATGTTTGATCGAAACCCAACACCATAAACAACTCTCCAACTTAAACCCTAGGTCACTAAAAACCTATAAATAAAGGGTTTCTTTCACTCTAAAAAAAAAGAGGAGAATTTCTAGACAGCCCCAAGGCCGTTAAACCACCAAAAAGCTCTCATAATCAGTCTCTCTACCATACCCACAAAATTTGGAGGATCAAAGGCCTTTAGTCAAGGCCATCCATAGGATTCTTGAAGAAAACGCTTAGGTAAAATCTTTGCTTTCTATCTCCTCATCTCCTTCTTTGCTTTGAAGTAGTTTGATTCCATCAAAGGATCACCCTAGAGCCTCTCCAATCCATGGAGATGGTCTCGAAGCATATGATCCGACATCCCAATTAAATAAGTAATTATTTATTTGTTAGGTTTTCTCTTTTGGTACACGAATGCATGATTTTGAAACGATGATGATGATTTCTTAGCAAGACCAATCCTAGATTGGGTGAATTGGGTGCTCCTTGACCTTCCCAATTCATAACTTAACCCCCGAATCCAGACATCTCAGTCCGTGTTCCGACAATAACATGGTGGCGGCTCTCGAATTAAAAAGAAGGTAAATCGAAGGACGAAAACGTGCCTCGAAGCAAAACCTCACGCGAAAATAGTGGCGACTCCGCTGGGGAAAAGATCATAGTAAGTGGGTTAGACTTGCGTCGAAAGAAATCATCGTTGTTTCAAAATCCTGCATTTTGTATGATAATATGTTCCCAGACTGGGATGCCTCATACGAGGTATCACTTGTCTCGTACGAGACATATCAGTTCTGCCTGGCGGATCTGACTCTCTGGTTTGAAAAGTGAATTTTATTCGGTTCAAACACGTACACAGAGTCTCAAACCTGCTCTCCCCTCTGTTTCTGAGTCTTGGGACCTTCCTAACGACAAAAGAACTCCCCATATATCATAAGGCTAACCTTTTTTTTGCAGGAGTATGTGCTAAATGCTTTATTCTCTATTTTTCTTATGTTTTCCTTTATGTGTGAACTACGACGGCCTGAGTTCCTCCATAAGAGGGAAACGTAAGCAGCCACTTGGCCCGACCATTGCTTGTTTTTGCTTTTACATTCAAGAAAAAAAACTTTCTATTTTATCCTTGACACCTAGATCTTGACTCTCACACACGTGCACACATGTAGAATAATTGCACTACATACCCTGCAAACCCGGGTCCCAATCGGAGGACGGATGTCGGTCAGCACCCCCATTCTAACGAATGGCCCTCACCGGTCTCTCCAAAGATGGTGTACCTACTCCTTGATATGCTCCTAGACTGTGTTTATGGGGAGCCTTAGCTGTAAGCCTTACATCAACCTCAAGCATACATACTAGTTAATAAGACACTCCTCGAGACTGGTCGGTTCGATTCTTAAGGCTGTTTTAATCTTTGCCCAAGATAACGCATTTTTTACAATCTATAATCCTCCCTTGTGAATATGACGAATGTCCCTTCGGTAAAATGTTAAACAAAGGATCCTGAAAGAATGGAGAACCTCTCTACGGGAATCCGAGTTTATGTTTTCCTACTTTCATTATTCTATGCGGGATTGTGGATGCCATTTTGGCTTAGTTTCGACCGCACCGTTCAACATGTCCCCTTCGGTTGTCCCTTAAAATTCACAAGGTTTGATTGCATTAATGCGTTGTTTAACAAAGTACAAAACAACTACGGAATCACTTAGGTTTGGCTTAATTGAATGGTGGATTCCGATGAGAATATGGGACCCTTGCCCGAATTGTCCGTTTGGGAGAGTGCAATACAGGTGAAAAACAAGGGGCTCATATTCTAGGGTGACAGAATCCACTGTTCTAGGATGAACTAGAGTAGTAACCTTTTAAAATGGAGAGCATGCCCTCCTATCAAATTCAATTTTTAGTAATAGTTAGTTTCTTTTAAATTTCTCACTTTTTCGTACTTTTCCAAAAAGAAAGTAGTGCAGAGATAGTAGAGGTGTACAATGAAAATGACTATTCAAAAGCGATTCCATTCTCCGGAACGTGTCCAGTACTTAACATGATGCTAAAGGAAGGGTACTTCCCCGGTCTTGGACTTGGCAAACATTTACAAGGGATAAAAGAACCACCACCTATCGTTCTATACCCCCCAGAATATGGTCTAGGGTATGTATCACCACTCAAAGGCATCCCTAAAGAAGAAAGGGATTGGACTTCGTACATTGTACCACTAGCACCGCCCTATCGAAAGACTCTAAACGGGAACTTTGTACGCGAGGGGGAAAACTTACCATACTTCATGTTCCCTGAACCATGGATTGATTATAAGGGGAAGCGCCAACCGGGCTTTGAAATCTTCAGTGACTTTGATCCGTACTCACTAGAAACAGAACCGACGCAATTCTCGTGGCTACCTCGAGAATTAGGGGGTACCAAGGCCGAGGCATTCAGTGAGTGGGACTTTGTGTTGGGAGAATACCTACTGCGCCAATTTCTCAACCTCTGCAAGCTAGAGGACACTCAGATCAATGCAATAGACAAGGGGGACGCTCCGAACCAAGACTACACCAAGCTCATCGAGAAGAGTGACGAGCCTATCCGGAATTGGTATGAAACTGGGGGACCCACAGCAAGCGAAGACTTCCTGATTAAGGAATTAGGATGTACTCCCTATCCCCATAAAGAAAGAAAATTTGTAAATCTTACCTTAGAGTCAGATACCGCTACCGATGAGATCACCCAAGAGGACTTGGATGCCATCGCGGAACGTGTATTCCCCTACTTCCTTAATGAAAAAATAGATATTTCTGAGTATCCCGAGATTCCTAGCGTCCTAAATGATGAATTAACTAATAACTCTAACGAATTAGATAATAATGAGTTTATATGACGAGATAGATCAAGAAAACGAACAAATCTTAAAATAAATTAATAAGCAAGTAGGTCTTCGTGGCGGAAATGGTCCTATTGATGCCGAAGAAATGCAAACAGTTAATCTGGGGACGGACGATGATCCGAAAGAGACCAAGATTGGTAGTTTCTTCAAGGGGGAAGACCGACAAGCCTTCATAGCGCTTCTCCAAGAATTCGTATATGTGTTCGCTTGGTCCTACAAAGATATACCGGGGCTAGCCAATTCAATTGTTGAGCACAAGATACCAATGATTCTTGATTCAAGGCCAGTCAAGCAGAAACTCCGCAGAATTAAGCCAGAATGGTCGGTACAAGTCAAACAAGAGATAGAGAAACTCCTGAGTGTTGGTTTCATCAAGGTGATAGAGTACCCAACCTGGTTGGCTAATACTGTGCAAGTTTTCAAGGCAAATGGAAAAGTCCGAGTCTGTGTTGATTTCCGTGATCTCAACAGAGCATCTTCGAAAGATGATTTTCCTCTTCCAAACATAGACATGCTCGTTGACAATATCGCGAAATACGAAGTCCGTTCATTCATAGATGGATTCGCCGGTTACAACCAGATCCTCATGGCCGAGGAGGACCAACACAAAACAACGTTCACCACACCTTGGGGGACGTTCTATTATACAGTCATGCCATTCGGACTCAAGAATGCCGGAGCCACCTATCAGAGAGCTGTAACTGCGTTGTTCCATGACATGATACATAAAGAAATGGAGGTGTACGTTGACGATATAATCACTCCAATGAATTGTTCTTGATTGCTGAAATCAATTAAATTGATGAGACATGGAATTTAGAAACAAGACTACAGATTCATACGGAAATGTGGATGCCTTTTGGCTTAGTTTCGGCCGTATGGACTGCTTTCTAAATTTCTGAATGATGTACGAAATTGTGGATGCCTTTTGGCTTAGTTTCAGCCGTACAGTTTGTGCTCTCAATATCTGAACTAAAGTGCGGAAAGATGTGATCTAAGTCGAAAATTTGATTTTTGACTTAATGAAATTCTAAAAGGAAAGTGGATTAAAAAGATAAAGGTAAGACAAGTGTTGTCAAAACTAAAGGAAATAATTGTGGCTAAAGTTATAACTCTAAATAATGCAATTCTGTAATATGGCAATTGGATTGACCATTTAAGATTGCAATCAAAATTCTGGATGATCAAAGAAAGAGAATGGTAGTGAGACTACCACTTCGGACATTTATGTTATAAAATTGTTCTTTCTAATTTTAATTATTGGGTATTGGATACCGGATGTCGATCCCACATTTGTATGAATGTGCAACAATTAGTAAATAGAAAAGACTACTTATGAATGGTAAAGTTAATCTATGAATGGTAATGGTGCAAGAGTTGAAACATTGTTTATAGAACACTTATGAAGTGACTTTACTCATTAAGTAGAAAGTATTACTTTCTTATAAGATAATGAAGGATATTAATTTCTTATTGAGAATAAGAAAGTGCTTTATTTATTATTATTTACTTTATCATATTGTTAAATCATATAAATAAATCTAATATCCTAAATTTTGAAGAACAAAATAATGAATAGGATTATAACATAAATTATTATTAAAATTCTTAAGGCGTTATTGTTTTGATCAAATAAATAAGAAACGCATATCTAAAATTCCGTGGGACAGAATTTTAAAGTCATACGATTTTGAATCATATGATATATGCAAATCTTATTTACTTGGACCAAGAGATCTTTTACTAGGAGTAGTAAAAGGTCTAGTGACTTATTAAACCTAATACATGTCAATGTATATGGTTCATTAAGTGGCAATGCTAAAAGAGGATTTTGGTAAAACTTGGCAAAACTATTCAAAGATTCCGATACGATCGTTATGATGAATAATTGAACCAAGAATTTGACAATCATATTTAAGATTGTGAAATTGTCTCACAATTAACTCCACCAAGAACACCATTTTAAATGATGTGTCTAAATGGAGGAATTGAACCTTATTGGATATGGTTCATTAGATGATAAAGTCAAATTGATATTCCATTATTTACTTTGGGGTTTTGCATTGGAAACCACTATAATTACACTAATTTGAGTTTCATTAAAATAGGTTCAAAGGGTCCATATGTGATAAGGAATGAATGAAAACTTGGTTTGTCTTTCATAAAGATTTAAGAAATTGAGACTTTTGCGAAAAGACTTGTTTAGAACAAGCTCACACTTAAATCTAATAAATGTATTCTCATGGGATATCTTAAGGAAACTTGAGGATATTATTTTACTTCTAAGAAACAAATTGTTTGTTGGTAATGGTACCTTTCTAGATAAATTGTTTATCTCTAAAAGAACCAGTGGGAGTAAAATATATCTCGAATGGTTCAAGACCTAGAAAATTACATTGAACCTAAGATGGAAGTTGAACAAACTTTCACAAGGAGTTGTGAAAAAGCGTTCAAAGGTACACAATGCGAAGTCCGCTCCATATTTAGAATGACATATTTACCACCTATCAAAATGCGAAGTCCGCTCCATATTTAGATTAATGGCTTGGAGTCATAAAAACTAAAATGCAATCCAAGTAGCATAATCAAGTTTGAAACTTGATCATTCTAACCTAAGGTGTTAAAACCAAAGGATGGAATTGAGTTTTCTTGTAGAAAACTTACATGGGTAGCAAGGAACATACTAATTAAGCAAGACTAAATGCGAAAAGGTTGACTCATATTTCGACTATGATAAAACTTTCTCACTTGTAGTCATGCTTTAATATATTAGAATTATCTTCGTATATCTTCATATTTGGAATATGAAATTTGACAAATGGATGTCAAAACAGCGTTCCTTAACAGGAACTTACTTAAGGATGTATTAGATACAACCTAAAGGTTTTGATAGTCTATAAATTCTAATAAAGTATGTTTATTGCGGAAATCCATGGGATGGATTGAAGCAAGCTTCTTGGAGTAGAAACAATCATTTTGATGAAGTGTTCAAATCGTTTGAAATTCATCAAAGATGAGACTTGTGTTTGCTAAGAAATTAGTGGGAGCATAGTCTAATTCCTAGTCTTGTATATGCGGTTGACATATAATTCATTTTGAAAGAGTTTTTTTTAATGAAAGACTTAGGAAGAAGCCGCTTACATCCTTGGAATTAATATCTATTGATATAAATCTAGGAAGTCGATTGATTTGCGTCAAAGTACTTAAAAGGACAAAGTACTAAAACGTTCAGTATGCAAGGCTCGTGGAGAAAAACTTGCAAGGTTGTGTAATGACAATATTATTTGCAAGACTTAGTCTTAGTGGAAGACTAATGAGCAAAATACATGATTAAGATTCCGTATGCTTCGGGAATTAGATCTATCATGTATGTCACATTATGTACTTAGACGGGATAACTCATATACTTGGAGTATAATGAGAACACACTAATCATATCCTATTTAAAGTCACTAGATAGTGGTCAAGAATATCCTTATGTACTTGAGAAGAACTAAGGATGCATTCTTGATGGTTGTTAACATGGGAGATGATCTAGTTAATGGTTACATAGATGTATGCCTCCACATCGACAAGAGTAATTTAAATCACAGTATAAACATATGATTAAAGTAAGTGCTATTATTTGGAATAGTTCCAAGCAAATGCACTATAAATTATTCTACGAATAAAAATGAGTATTTAGTTACAAGAGTTGAAACTAAGGGAGTTGTTTGAATATAGATGTTATTAGTAAAGCTAGAAATAGTTTATAGTACTACTAATCCTATGGACCTCCGTTGTGAAATAATTGTTATTAGTAAAGCTAGAAATAGTTTATATTACTACTAATCTCTACGAGAAATCGTTGACATGGGAGATGTCAAAATATGCAAAATACTTTATGATGATAACAAGGATAATCTTCCTACATAAGATTCTCCACATGCAGTTATGATAGTCATAAGCTAAGCTCAATGGTATTGGATATGGATTGATTGGGCCTAATTCAAGTGGGAGATTGTTGGAAATTATGCCCTAGGCCCTTGAGAAAGGCCTTGCGTTATATCATGTTCTCATTTGTTATGGAGATAACAACCCTGAATTACTATATGTTTTACATGTTTATTATAATAATCTCCGTCCCTAGTACTTATAAAGAACTAGTATAAGTTTAATTGATGATCATGTGATGATCATGTGTATGTGATTCAAATTAAGCTTATGGATACTTGTTGGTGAACACGTACTGGACATGACCCACCTATGAGATTTATGTCATGGTTAGATGTCATAATTAAATCTCATAATAGTTATATCATTTATCCTTAGACCTGAGATTATCATACTCTTCCACATGATGAACATTATGTTTGACGTACTCAAACGCTACCCCTAACCGGGTGGTTATAAAGACTACGATTGGCATAATCGGATTCATGTAGGGAAGAATGATAAGTCAAGATGGGATTTGTCTCTCTCTCAAGAGAGATATCTGCTTGGCCTCTCGATGAGTGAGATTGATGATAGTGTATGGCCATACCCAAGTGAATTGAAGTGTTCAATGTCATTTTCTCATATCAATCTACTCGGGATCGAGAAAGCATTGAACAAGATAAGTTGACGTTGACCATGACTTATGTTCAATATGATATCGCGTGACAAAAGGATTGTGATATGTTCTATGAGGATAATGAACGTCGTTAAGTTATATTAATTGGGTAGTCATGATGGCTTGCTAAAGTCCGCTCATGACTTATGGGTTTGACCTTGGTTGGACTCATTACCAACTTAATATAATTCTATGGGGTCATACACAAAAGGACGAATCAAGAAAAAGACTAAAATTGGAAAAAGCAAAAAATCTGGCAGGTTCGACCCAATTGGCACGACCGTGCCGGTCTGGCACATGACAGTGCCAAATGGCGTGACCGTGCCAGATAAGCTGCTCAACCGTGCCATTAATCGCTGAAGGAGATCTGGGTCTGCACAAGTGGGACGGCCATGCCACTTTGTGAGCACGACCGTGCCAGATTTCCTGGAGGCGAGTTTTGACCAGTTTAATTGGGTGACGGGATTTAGGTCTTCTATGTCATTAATGGTTAATGACTAGGGACTATAAATATATCCTTTCATCAGCCATAAAACAAATGCAACCTAGTATGTTTGATAAACATAATTCTTGATCCAAGATTGAGAATCAAAGATCAAGAAGACAAAATTCATATAGCCTTTGAAGATTAGAAAAGTGTTTTCTAATGGGTCTAGCAATCCAGATCTAGAATGGTTCTAGATATTTGTCCGGGTGTGGATACACATAGAGGATGCTTGCTTTTAGCATCTCAAGTTCCTGTTCCTGTGATCGTGATCCGATGAACTTGAAGAACGAGGAGTCAAATCTAAAGCTTGAAGACTTGAAGATTTGAAGATCCAAAAAATTTAAACGCTCTACAACAGTTTGTATTCTAAATTCATCTTTCTATTAATTTAATCATCATGAATGGATATTAGGGCTTAGGGTTTTGTTGATTTTATATTTCTTTATTCCGCTGCGCATGTTGCCTCAAAACCCAACACCTATTGTGGCAGACTCCGAGTTTTGTAGTGATGATGAGATAGGTTGTAATTCAAAGTTTATTAATGATAGCCATTCTTCTTGTTATATGCTCTCATTAGATGAACTATCTTTAGAAGCCTCTCTTTTAGGAGATTGCGACTCCGGTCCACTTAAACCTCCACCGCTATCTATAGCCGAAATCTTCGCAGAATCCGCAAAAATACCACAGTCTCCATACAACATGCGAGCAGAAATCAACCTACTTACAAGGTCCGGACAGATCTATTAGTTAGACGCCAAGGGTATGAAGAAGGTGTTCAACAAAGAGTCAGAGAAAACAGATCTTGAGAAAGAGGATCCAATCCTTACACAGCTCAAATAGACACAAGCTCACATCTCTCTCTAGTCTTTGCTCACCTCATCTCTAGCTCACCATCAAATTCTTGAGAAGAACTTGGCCGCTACTATGGTCCCATCAGACACCACTCCTGAGAATGTCACACAAATGATTGGCAACATTCACTTCGGGAATATCATCACCTTCTCAGAGCTCGATGAACCTCCATTTGGCATTGATCATAATGAACCTCTGCACATCACAGTCAAAATCAATGGGAAGAAAATCCCTCGAGCCTTTGTGGACAATGGATCCGCCATCAATGTACTGCTGTCACGGATGATGGACGTAGTGGGTGTAGATGCAACTACTCTAAGGCCCTCCAAGTAGACGATTAAAGCCTACGACTCTACATGCAAATCAGTGTTGGGAATTGTTACTCTGCCCATCTCTGTGGGAACTCAAACTCTGTCTATGGATTTCCAAGTGATCGACATACCATCCTCCTTCACCATCTTGCTAGGACGCCCCTAGCTCCATAAGTCCAATACCGTCCCCCGTCTTCTTTGCATCAGTGTGTTAAGTTCCAGACAGGGAATGAAGTGACAGTTATCTACAGCAACCTAGTAATATCACAAGGCACCAACACGAAGGGAGTACCTGTGTTACAGATTCATCATGAGGAAGACCACAGACTCTTTAGTGGGTTCGAAATAGTGGCATAATCTCAGATATGTGATAACAATCTCACCACAACTTCTGATAAAGTGCTACCCGTCTACAAGATACTTCGAAACATGGGCTTCATACCGGGGTTGGGGCTAGGTAAGCACTTACAAGGACCCATAGAGCTAACAGAGGAGGTAGACCATAGAGGCCTGTTCGGGCTAGGGTACGTACTTACTACCATTGACAAAGCAAAGCAGAAGCAGATAGAGGTACTCAAGAAGAAGCAGCTCCCTTACAAGAAGTCAGACATGAAACCCTGCCACCTTTCCCTCAACAGTTACTATGTCAAAGAAGGTGAAGAGTATTCAAACTTCGATTTCACAGATCCATGGTTCGACCACAACAGAAAACTACAAAAGGGCTTTGAAATCTTCAGAGATGTCGAGTTTGACCGGGCTAATCTAGAGCTAAGGTATATGGAACCCCGAAAGACCACTGGCAGAGATACCTCCATCCAGACGAGTACTGCATCAAGGTGAACAAAGACCTGACTTACGATTCAGAGTTCGTGTCTCTCGATGAACCTTTAGTTGGTGAAACCAAGCAGAGCCATGGGACGGCCAAGATTTTTTCCCGCACTTGAGCCTAGAAGATGACATCGTGGCTGTTATTGAATACGGACCTTTGACTACTGCTATCGAGAATCTGGGGCTGGTCAGCTCACCCCCTAGAGAGTCAATTCCCCCTAGGTCAGTTAGGTCCCCCTTTCTCACTTATGAGTTCGTGTCTCCGTCTAAGTCTAATGACCTCAAGTCAAAAGACTACAATGTAATCGCAAACACTATATTTCCTCGTGCATTAATTAAAAATCTCGATCTTTCTGAGTATCCCGCTATATCCACTCTTATAAATGAGAAATTAACTAATCAACTTAATGATATACAAATAGTTAATAACGATTCATTAAAAGATGCAGACACAGACGAACTAAATAACAAATACATTCGAGAAATCTCAGAGCATGTTATCAATCAAAGGGAAAATCGAGCCCAAGCTGCCGATGAGGTATTAACATGTGTGAATTTAGGAAGACAAGACAAGCCGAAGTGGACTCAGATTGGGAGTTTCTTTCAAGGCGAAGAGCGAGAAGCGTTGACTAAGCTGCTCAGAGACTATGAAGACATCTTTGCATGGTCTTGTAACGACGTGCCAGACAGACATTGGGAACAAATAGTAATGCCAGGTATTGGGTCAGTTAGATAGAAGCTACGATCAGTCAAGCCAGAATGGTCACCACGCATGATGATAGAAATCGAAAAACTACTACAGAGAGACTTCATCAAATCCGTATACTGGCCAAAGTGGTTACTCAACATCATCGCCGCAAAAGGGAGGTGTCGGTTCACGTAGACATCATGAGTCTCAACGAGATAAGACCTAAAAATAGGCTCCCTCCATTTGACATAGACGCACTGCTAGAAGCTACCAAAGACAGAGAAGCTTGATCATTCCTCAAAGTTTTCCCCGATAAAAATTGAATACCCACCGCAGTACAGACAGATGAGAAGTTACTATTTCACACTCTATGGGGTACTTATTGTCACGCCAACAGATTCCTGGCATGGAAAGGTATTGGTATCTCTTACCACATGCCGACAAGATCGCCAACAGATACAGACGTCTACATAGATGATTTAGTAATACACTCCAAGAGACCCTACGGCTGACACATCGAGGATCTACGAAAAGTCTTCAACATTCTGAGAGGTCAGAAAATTCTCTTGGATCCGTTAAAATGCAGATTTGGTACTATTCAGGCAAAAGCTCTAGGGTACAGATTGGGACAGAAGTTCGAGGCTGACCCGAAAAAGATCAGAGAGTTAATAACAATTTCATCCCCTCGTCAAGAGAAGGAAAGGATCAAACTCAAAGGTCTACTGCACTACATCAGTCGCCTCACAAGAGCAGGAGACCCGGTCCTTGAAGAATTACAGAATTGCTCAGACGAAGTTTGGAATCAGAAATACAAATTGGCTCTAGCTCAACTAAAGAGCCACTTAGTGAATACCCCGTCCTTACGACCGACGCACGGGAGGTTCGATTCACAGAATGCAGCCCCCATCCTTTTCTGACACTGCACAAGCTCGGATCTACCGTTGGGCCTCATGTTCAAAGCACTGAAGAGAATTGCTAAACTACAAATGATACAAGAATTTGGTCCTACTCCGACACTACATATTTCTGAGCCAAACAGAAGATGTTCCTATCACCAGAATAAAGGGAATAGTACGGACGACTGTCAGGAATTGAAAGAAGAGATCCGACTACTCATCGAGATGGGTCGCTTAACCAAGCAGAATGAAGATTGGGTATACATGGACGACAACGGCCTCCTCCCAGTCAAGGTTTACAATCTCCACCACTACTACAACTAGCCACCACGGTCATCCTCCACAAGCGGTACTCTCCATCAAACGGTCTTCTACAACGGCCGTCCCCTTTATTAAAAAAACCTATTATTCTCTTTACTTCCCTCCTTCTATCTTCCCTTTCTACAATCAGAAATGAACTACGGTGATCTGAGCCCCTTAGCCCTACTTGTAAAGGGGAACGTAGGCGGCCTTCAAAGGTGCGGTCTCAAAAATAAATAAAAATCCAAATCTGGTTTGAGCAAGATTCAATAAAGCAAACAATCTATTTATAACTAAAGAAAAATCTCTATTTCCACAAGTCACTACACGTTAACATTTTTTGATGAGTCTAAGCTCGAAAGAACCTGCTGTGAATACCCCTTTCCGTAAATGCGGGCGACGCACGGGAAGCCTTTCTTTTATTTATCTTTATTTATCTTTTCTATGGGATTAGGATATTCCAATTGGCATTTACCTTTATTAAGAGTCGCCACGTTGTTTTTATTGAGCTAAAACATTGAGAAAAAGCTAACATAGAGGGTTCGGGGGTCAAGTTACGACAAGAGAAGAATATCAAGTAATCACTCCTATCGCCCGAGAAGTCGGACTTTCTATCATGATGAATGTGTTAGTAGTGTGTTAGTGATTGAGACCGGATCCGAAGATTTCCTACGTTCTTCTCATGATGAGAAGCTCAGGTCAGCGTAGTTCGCACATAATCGGAATAGAGAAAAGAGTAGGCATCATGCATAATGAAGGAGGAGGAGAAAGAATCATACAATATGATCACATCCTAGAATAATGATTATACCATTGATAAGATCAACGTGTATTCATCATATTCATCCTTGGAGAGTTATTGATCATGGGAGTAATTACCTAAAGTTTAGGGTTTAGAAGTAGTTCCTAGATCTCATGGATCATCATCGGCTATGCATTATAAACAGGGATTAAAACTAAGAAAACATGACAAATTCTCACCAATCTTGACAAGAACGAAGTCGAATCTCTTGCGCGGATTCGTCGGACCTTCAGGATTGCTAGAAAGGCTTGGAGAGAGAGTTCTGCCTTCAGTTTAGGCTGTAAAACTTGGGGGAGAGAATTGTGTATCAAAATAATGAACTGACGTCACCTATTTATAGGAAAAGTTGACCCGGAGGAAGTGGCCTCCCGGCCGACGATGTGGCCGCCCGGCCGGTCCTAGAGATTGACACAATTACCGAGGCTCTGATCAATCTGGACTCTGGAGGATGATGAGATAATGCCTATCTTTCCAGCCTCATCTGATCAGTCATCAACATCTTCTTATCTAGGCTTTTTGAGAAATCTTGGTTAAGTCCTGCGCAGTTCGTAAATACCTGGGAGGTCCTTGTGAGTTCTAGAATGTCTAATAACTCATTTTCAGGTTGGGTACTAACACCTGTGAATAAATAACCTGCTATGAAATTTAAATAAACTAAAACAAACTAAAATCTAAACTATGTGTCTACAACGGATGTGGTTGGATACTCGGAGTCATTCCTCCTCCTCCTCCTCTTCCTTCTTCGGTTTCATGTCCCTTCGTCCACATCTAGCCTGTCTAGTAGGGTCATCAAATAAAGCTTTCCTCAACTGAGTCACCCCCGTTGGGCCTTCTCTCTTTCTTTTCCTCTCAAGAGGTGAGCCAACTCGGCCTTCACCTCGCGTTGTGGAGTCTCATCCTCCCTTAAGCGTCTACTCGAGATATAAGGGACCACCACCTTGCGTCTCAGTCATCTCAGAGTCTGTCCCATATTCCCCAGAGTTGTTTGGTACCAGTCCAAGTATTCTTGAGACAGAAGTGTGTCATAAGGTTGCTGTATACAGAGAGTGCCGGGCATGAGAGCATAAGACCAGCACCGCTCCAAGAGCACTGCAACCCCAGTGTTCATAGTGAGTACCCTGGCATTAACCCGGCTGCAAGTATCATCCCATGAAGAAGGCATAATTTGAGGCATCCCATACTGGCGGCACACCCGCACTGCAAAGTAATAAGTGGTCTCATCAAAGGCAGTAACCCGAATCATGCAAAGACCGCTCTGAGTCCACCGGGCTCTGATAATTCCCCAATGAGGTACCATCCACTTAAGCTGAGCCATACCCATCTGCGCTATAAATGTTACCAATGCAGGCCGAACCATCCCTGCAAACGGCTGTCTCACTCGCCTACTCTGGCAAACCCAATGTGATACTGGTCCAACCGAATCGTCCAAAACTCGTAACCACTCCTACAACCACAAGGTTAGTAGTCGGGTACTCCCTCTGGTCATCTTATGAGCTCCCGAGGACAACTCTCCAATACCATGCAAAGTCTCCCCAAGCAAACAAGGGATAATACTCCGATTGGCCCGAGTCTGGTCCACCATGTCAAGACAACCCATTGTAGCCACTCCTACATAAGGTGGAAAGAGTACCGAGGCAAACAGATAGAGTGCTAGACAGTCCAAAGCAGTGTCAGACTCCACTGTACTATTAATGAACCTGATGGGAAGTCCACAGATATCGACGTCACCATCCAACATCAAACCTCTAGCTTCTTCGATGAAAATCCTCAGCAGTTGGGAAACCCGAAGTTCTGAAGGCACTTGGTACTGTGGCATGGCCACCCTATCCATTACTCTCGCACCACAAAGCTCCACAAAGTCTTCATACGTTGGGGTGATCTCATTATAAGAGAAGTTGAAGAAATGATTCTCATTATCCCAGAACTTGCCAGCAGCGCGAATCAGGTTCTCATCAGACTTAACCCTGAACAGGGACCAAAGACACTTGATCCCAAATCTCCTGTCAAAATACACACAAGTTGTCTTTGAAAGCCTCTGGACCTATATCTTCAAGCTCTTGATGAAGTAGCTTTGCCTCTCTTCAGAAATCCTAGGGTGTCTATCCATCAGAAGAACGCGGGAAGAACGAAATCTAGGGCAAAAGAAAGAAAAACCGATGTCTTCCTCGTCTCTCTGTGAGACTCCTGATTAAATAGGGTAGGGAGTTCAAGTCCTGATCGTACAAGGAAAAATTTGACGAAAATCGTGTCAGACCAGGGATTAGCCGCGCGGCCAGTCTTTCCCCATGGTTGGCCACGCGGCCACATAAGCCAGTCCGTACAGATCTGCAAGTCCGTCCCTGTCAAACGCTGGAATGGACCCATCTCAGACATTTTGAATGTCCCGAGTCACAAAAGAGGTCCGATAAAGAGGGTGGAACCACCCAACAATGTGTATAATCCCCGTTTTACCCCTAAAGCTCATGCATTGTACTAAATATAAAAACATGTAAATAAAATACTAATTAATTACATATAAAAGCAAATAAAAATAATGTACATAAATGTATCTGTTTGTTTCCGTCTCTCTCTCCCGCTAACAAATGCAGGAATAAAGATTACATCTAATCTGAGTCTGAATCCTCAATATCAACCTCCTCTTCCTCATCATCAACACTATCATCATCATCATCATCATCACCATGGCCCCACTGCTGCACATAGTGGGATCCACTGGCTCCCGAATCTCTACCACTGACAGACCTCCTGCGGGCACGAGACCAGGAAGCAGCCTCCGTAGGTGTTCTCTCTCTGCGCGGTGGCACCACCACATCTTCCTGACTGCAGGTACAAGCAGTGGCCAAGCTCCTGAATAACCGCTCAAAAATGTTGCCCCGACGGACAGAGCGTATATAAGCCTCCTGAGTCACCTGTGACAGATAAGCACAGTTCAGATACAAATCTAAAGTGTGTGTGTGCAAGACAGAAATGAAAAGCAAAGGGTATCATATCGTAGCTCCGAGCAGAGGAAGCTGAGGCCCAGTAACCTCGTCAGCCTCAGTGGGAGTCAGATCGAAATCCACCTCAATACCACCCCGCTGCATCCAAATACTGTCAGGGAACCGCGGCATATCCATACCATATCTAGCCCCTCTACTCGAGCTATCCGGAAAGGCACCAGCTTGTCTCCTCGCTAATACTTGTGGGCTCACCAGCACATGCTCCACGAACCACTCATAGTCAGCCCCACTCTAGTACAAATAGGCCGGAGTCCTCACCCGGTAGTCACCGCTCGTCCTCAGCCTAACCGGATACAACATGTTCCTCGACGGCTCAAGCGGGGCCCACACCGCAGGATGTCTGCTATGCTGCCTGCAGACTCTCTCGCCAAGGTACATGGTATCCCAAGTCAACCCCACCATGAAACAGCGGGAAGCAGTAAAATCCTGGGCCTGACCAACCCCTTCCAGCACTAGATCCGACCAAGAAAAGAACTGGAAGTCCTCATGCAGCGGACCACTCAACCTCAAAATAAAAATCCCAAGATTCGGAGTCTTCCTGGCCTTGCCGCGGCCCTCCAACCGGTTCCTCTTTGCCTAGAACCTCATAACCGGGACTTCTTTGACCCCCTCCACACCGAAGGGAGCAATGTGGAATAACTCGTAGACCCACACCTGTGGAAGGAGATATCATTTCAGTCTATACAGTTCTACACGAAAGACAGACATGGAATAAAAGAGTGAGTTACCTTAAAAGCAAACTGAAAGCAGTCAAAGGATGAGGTACTGGACCTCGAGTAGATTCGAGCAGACAGAGACTCATCAAAAGGAAGCTCCACATCCGTAAACATAAGCCCGGTGATGGCAGCAAAGTCAGTAGGAGTGATGGTCACCTCTCCCCAGCTGAAATGGAATGTATGAGTAGTGTCCCACCAGTACTCCCTCATCACCTCAATTAAACCCATCCCCTTCTGGGTTCCCTCCACGGTATGCACCGCGTCAAAAAATGGACCGAAACCAAGGGCCCTGATCCTCTCTTTCACCGCACCAGCCAGCAGCAACCTCTGCCATATCTATGCCACCGCTTTCATGGACCCACAAGATTTCATTCTTTGCAGGTAAACACAAGAAAGGTATGTTACCGACTAGCAATTAAATACCAATTCTATGATAAGTGTTATATTTAAAGTGTTCATGCATGCTTTATTTATTTAACTGGCGCGTATATTGGCCGTCCCCAAATAATCAACAATCTCATGAAAATTAAATAATCTACAACGGTTAATTAATTAAAGCAGTCTTAAATACGACAAGTATAAATAAAAGACCCAAAACCGATAAAAAGCGAGATTGTTACCTCCTTCGTCTCCACCAGCCTCCCTCCAGACCAATGTCTGTCAGGGCCGACGTACAAATCAAAGTGATGTCCCATCGTGAAATGCCATTCATCAGGACAGAAGTTCCTAGAAGCCATCCTCGCCTGTTGTTGATGTTGCTCCGCTTGTTGAGGCGGTCCCGCACCTCTGCCTTGTTCAAATTGTTGTCCCACACCTTCACCTTGCTCATAAGGTTGCTCTGCACCAAAAAGATACTGGAAATCCATCGCAACAATAGCAAAAATAGCTCAAAAATCTATCTTTTCTCTCTCAAAACTCGACAAGGAAGAAGGAAAGTGAAGAAGAAAAGCAACAGCCAGCGGCTGTTTGTAGGTCTGTCCAGCGAAGGGACTAGCCGCACGGCCAGTGTTTCCAGGTGATGTGGCACAATCTCAACCCCCCATCTCACGCGCCCACCAGCGATCCTCGTCAACGATGTCCAGCCAATCAGAAAGACTGGCCACGCGGCCAGTTATTCCCCTAGACAAAAAAATTACAAATTAGCCCCTCAGCTTATTTTTAATCTAAAAATAGTACCCTTAACCAAATTCAACCAGAGTTTGACCTAAATTACCAAACCCAGCCCGGAAGGCCTCCAAGATTCCGAAATTTACAAAATTTGGTCCGGAAGACCTTCAAAATTACCAAACCCAGCCCGGAAGGGCTCCAAGATTCCGAAATTTCCAAAATTTGATCTGGAAGACCTCCTAAATTACCAAACCCAGCCCAGAAGGGCTCCAAGATTCCGAAATTTCCAAAATTTGGTCCGGAAGACCTCCTAAATTACCAAACCCGGCCCAGAAGGCCTCCAAGATTCCAAAATAATTTATAATTGGAGGTCGAAAACTCCGTTAACTCAAAAGATTATAATTTGAGGTAGGAAACATCTATAAACCCGAGGGCGGATTAAGGAAACCGTCATAAAATCCTTTAATAACCAAATCAATTTATAATTGGTGGTCGGAAACTCCGTAAGCCCAAAAGATTATAATTGGAGGTCGGATGCATCCATAAACCCTTCATGTTGAGAAAGTTATTTAGCGTAACCCGTGCGAGCTCTAGACAATCGGTGTTCCCAGTTACCGGATTCTGCGATATTGAGGACCACACCTCTCAAAGTATCGTAGTTTGCCGAGAAATTATGCGATTACGCGTGCTCTATAGGAAGTTAGAATTCATCCCTAATTCTGTTCTCGATTCTTTAAACTTCTTGTCGAATCGTGCGTATGACCTTTCCTCCTTTCCCCTATAAAGTCCATTTGCAATGACTTTATTTCTCTATGAATGTTTCGCTTCTTTTTGATTTCTTCCTTTTCACCTCTTCCCCCAATAAAGTCCATTTGCAACGACTTTATTGCTCTACGATGTTTCGTTTCTGTAAAGTCCATATGCAACGACTTTATTGCTCTGCGATGTTTCGTTTCTTTTTGATTTCTTTCTTTTTACCCCTCTCCCCAATAAAGTCCATTTTCAACGACTTTATTGCTCTGCGATGTTTCGTTTCGTTTTTGCTTTTCTCCCTAGTAGGGTCCACGCGACTTTTATTGCTCGACGAATGTTTATCTATCCTCAGCGAAAGATGATGTCTCGTTTCTTTCTCCCTCATATTCTCGAACTACGACCGGCTTGAGTCCATTTGGATACGTAGGTAGCCTGACATAGGTTCAGCCGCTGGACCAACCTGGTCACCTTCTTTCGCACTCCTCCCTCAATTTGGAACTCATGTTTCAGATCAGCTCCTTCTCTTAAACGACGACCCTCCATGCCTTGCAAGAAGCGTCGTCGATGGCCTACTATTAGTACCCAACCTGAAAATGAGTTAATAGGCATTCTAGAACTCACAGGGACCTCCCAGGTATTTACAAGATGCGCAGGACTTATCTGGAATTCCCGAAAATCCCAGATAAGAAGATATTGATGAGCTGATCAGATGAGCTACAAAGATAGACGTTATCTAGGGTTTTGTCCAGAGTCCAGACTGATTAGAGCATTGGGAACCGAGCCAAACACTTAGTTTGGCTGGGCGGCCAGTCAAGGAAGGGTCGGGCGGCCACTTCCTTCAGGTCAGAAATCCTATAAATAGGTGACCTCAGTTCATAATCAAAGACAACAACTCTCTCCCCGAGTTCCACAGCCAATACTGACGGCAGAACTCTCTCTCCAAGCCTTTCTAGCAATCTCGAAGGTCCGGCGAATCCACGCGAGAGATTCGACTTCGTTCTTGTCAAGATTGGTGAGGATTCTACATGTTTTCTTAGTTTAGATCTGATTTAGACTAGTTTCATTATGTTTATACACCTATATTCATATGATTCATAACGTGTTCTTCATGTTCTTGCTATAATTCATAATATGCTCTATGACTAGGGTAGCGATTTTCATGTTTATATGTTATTTCATGCATGTTCACGATGTTCTTATTATTATGATAGATCTACGGCTTACCATGCGTAACATGCTAGATCTAATGTTTTAATCCCTATTCATATGCATAGCCGATGATGATCCACGAGATCTAGGAACTACTTCTAAACCCTTAACTTTAGGTAATTATTCCCATGATCAATAACTCTCCTATGATGAAGGTGATGAATACACATTGATCCGATCAATGGTATAATCATTATTCTATGATGTGATCATCTTGCATGATTCTTTCTCCTCCCCCCCTCATTATGCATGATCCCCTATTCTTCTCTCTATTCCAATTATGTTCGAACTACGTCGACTTGAGCTTCTCATCACGAGAGGAACGTAGGTAATCTTCAGATCCTGTCTCAATCACTAACACACTACTAACACATTCATCATGATAGAAAGTCTGATCTATTGAGCGATAGGAGTGATAACTTGATATTCTTATCTTATCGTAACTTGACCCCCGAACCCTTTCTGTTAGCTTTTCTCAATGTTTTAGCTCGATAAAAACAACGAGGCGACTCTTAATAAGTTAAATGCCAACTTGAATATCCTAATCCCATAGAAACGTTAAAATAAGATAAATAAAAGAAAGACTTTCCGTGCGTCGCCTTCATTCGGAAAGGTGTATTCACAAGATGGCGGCCATCTTGGATATGCCATTGACCGGGGTGATTGCGGTGTCCAAGTATGACAAAGTACCGGCAGAGTCTCTCAGGGATTTATTAACCATAGGCCTTCCCGAGGCACAAAGTTACATTCATAACCGCTATGTTGATCTCCACGCTTTGCCTAGGAGATTTAGGGGTCGCGTGACACATACTGTTGGTCCCAAAGGGGCAACAAGGGTATGAAAAATGCTAGAGGGGGGGGGTGAATAGCGTTTTTAAATTCTTTTCAAACCCTTTTGCAAATCAATGGCTTATGCGCACAGTTCTCAAATAAGCTAAGTATAGCGCGCAGAGAGAGTGTGAAATGCACAGCAGAAAATAAACAGCGAGAATAATGAACAAGCTATTTGGAGAGCTTCGATCAATGAAAGATCTACGTCCTCTACCAAGATGGTTAGTCTTGGATTTTCTAATGGAGATCTTATTATATGAGAGAGTTACAAGATACAACAATGAAAAACAAACTATCTCAAAGATCTATAATCTTTGAAGAACAAATCCTAAACTAAACTGGTGTATCTCAAGATGTAAGATCTAAATGATCGAAGCTTCAAGAGGTGTGTGTGTGTTCAGAAATTCTGGGCTCTATGAATCTATGAGATGAAGAGCACGAAGAATTCTGGTGATTTAAGGCTTAGGATCTGGGCAGGAGTTTGAAGGTATGAAGGTTTGAAGGTTGATCTTGAATCTAGGAATAGTAAGCAGCAGTCTTCAGAACTTCAAAGATATTAGAAGGCACAAACTCTAGCAACTTGAAAATGAAGATGAGCAGGCTATTTATAGCAGAGAGCTTAAAACTAGCCGTTGGTGCTCTGAGCAAGGACGATGAGCTGGCACAATATGATTGGTGTGCAGGTGTCCTTTATAGCCGTTTGGGCTCTGATCAAAGTTGATGACCTGGCACAATATGATTGGTGCGCAGGTATCTTAGAGCCGTTGGAGACTGAGCATGAAGACCAAATTCAAAAGCTTCTTCTAGGAGGTTGACAGCTGTTTTCATTTGAAATATTTCTCTTGAGCGCGTCTCCACCGTTGGATCTGCTGATCTACTGAGTGTGCTTGCTTTGTCGATTCTGCACACCTCAGCATTTTTAATAAGCGAGCATCTTCTAAGCGCTTTCCAAGTTAGGTGATCTGAATGCATTGAAAACTGAGAAAGATATAATGCTGCGCAGGAGAGACCTGCGCAGTGGTGTACTATGCAGAGAAGTCCTGCACAGCGACCACAGTCTTGCTTAGATCTTCATTCCCTCACTCCAAGTCCTATATTCTAAGCCTATACTATAAAATGGACTTAGCTAAAAATTGAAGTCATAAGACTTTTACATAGGGTCCTAAAGTCCATAGAATATACTTAGGTGATGGTATCAATCAATTCTAACAAAATTAGGAGGGTTAAGAGATAAGCATACCCAACAATCTCCCCCTAAATGATTGATGCCATTACCTACTATAACAAAGGTAATCCATTGTACTTGATAATAACATGTCCATAAAAATGAAAATGGTAAATCATGCCTCAAGTCAATGCACACACTAGCCTATGCTATAGATTTCTAGTCTATCCAAAAGATTAACTTACAAAATGGGAAAGACAGAAATAACATGCAGCATATACAAATGATATGAGTTTTAGTTTAAGTATGCGTTTAAACTGAATGTTTAAACATTATGCGAAGAAAATGTGAGCAGTTAATAATATGCGCATGAGGTAAAATAAAACATTGTTCCACAAACGAATAGTTTGAATTGAACAAGGTTTTGGAAACTAATAATGCGATTTTCTCATTAAAACTTGGACTGTTAAGAGTTGAGAATACAAGTTTGAAAGAGAAAAGAAATATGCGCACAAAAAGAAATAACTTGCGCAAACAAAAAAAAATTACATAGATCCTAATCAATGTTGATCCGGTGAAGGGCTTCGCGCAGCTCATTCTGCAGGCTGTTGAACTTGTTCATAAGCTCAACTTTGAGCTCTTGAAACTTTTCTTTGAACGCAACAGCTTCTTCAACATAAACTGTGATTCCTCTGCGCACATCCCTGTTGTCTGCTTGCAGCTCTCAGAAGTTTACTGCGTAGGCCATCTGATGCCCAGTCATCTGGTTGAAATATGACTGCTCAGTAGCATTGATGGTGTCGATGATGGTGGCCTACGTAGCTTCAAGGCGAGTGTTAGTGTGGAGGCACTGGGTGTTCACGCTGGCCTGAATGTCAAACATTGCTTGGTCCATCCTAGCGTTGAACCCGTCAGCGAAATCAGTCATCGCTTGAGTAATGTTCTCCCTGACGCTTTCCATATTTAGCACACCAGCTTGCGCAGGACCACCTTAGCCAAATCTCTCCTCTATCTTTGCTTCAAGGCCAGCAAACCCTTCAAGTAAACCATCGGCCAGGCTCTTGCGCAGACGCTTCAGCATTCCTATAAACCCATCATTTATAGCGGTATAGGTGCAAACATTTTCGAGCATCCCAACAATTGAATTCAACGAGTCCAGGATCATATTATCTAAAGCATCTGGGACACGCTGCGTAGAGGGGCCGGCGGCAGAGGTACTTGCCTTTGATGCATTCTCCCCCTTAATGGCAACAATCTCCAATCGCTGCGCATCAAGTTGATCTTGAATAGCGGTTTGCGCAGTGATGAGTTGAGCCATCTGAGACTGCGCAACAACTTGATTCACTTGAATGGAATTCAAGGCTTGTAGGATATGGCGCAGCTCATTGGAGGAGGAGAGAGACGAGGTAGATACCGCAGGAACCGTTGAGGTAGCAGGAGGCGGTTGCTCTGTCGGCTTGGGAGGAGAGGTTGTGGAGATGGGATCAAGAGGGGACAGCCGCGGAGGAGATGGATGCGCCGGAGATCTATGCGCAGAAGAATGTTCACTGTTTTCAGAGGCAGTGGCACCATCCTTAGTATAATCTTCCGGGATAGGATCAGCAGCAGGAGGAGGCGCTGGAATCTCAGGCGCAACAAAGTCAGGTTTATCAGTGGGCGCAGCAGTAGGCTCAGGAGCTGCGCCATCACCACCAATAGTCTGATCCACTTCATCAGCATCATCCTTATCCTCAGGCTCAATGTCTATGCCTTTATCCAGGACAAAGGTAACCCTGTGAGTGTTGCCAACAGGGATATCAACGCGCTGAAATGCGCTGGATGTTGGTCCTCGAGGAGAGCTTGGAGGAGAGGGAGTTTGGCGCTTTTTGGCGCTTTTTGGAGCCCTTTACGCGACTATGCACCTTCTGTTTGCGCTGAGGAGAAGAAAGGGGGCATCAGCAGGAGGCGCGGGAGCAACAACAGGGTCTTGTACAGCTGGGGCCTTAGGATGAGTCTCCCCCTGAATCTCAGCATCTTCAGAATCACCAGTATGATCCATGCGTGACTCAGTGTCATGCGCAGATGGAGGAATACGTTGGAAGGCACCCTTGGCAGTCTTGGTCTTCTTCGGGGAAGGCGCAGGCGCATCAGCCTCCGCTTCTTAGAGGGAGGCTTTAGAGCAGCAGGGGCAGGCTCTCTGATCTTAATGCCTGCAGTGGATTGGACATTGGGAATATCCTTGTGCTTCTTTGAATTGGGCTCAGCAATGCCCTTGCCTTTGCGCTTGGAGGCTTCATCAGCCGTTTCCTGCGCAGCACTTGGGCCTTAAGTACCCTTGGCCTTGCCTTCCTTGGGTAACTTTCCCAACCAAGGTTCTCTATTAGGATCATCATCAGATCGCCAGATTCTGTAGTAGTCCGCATCGCGAATCTCATCGCGCAGCAGATGAAGCTGCGCTCGAGAATAAAACTTTGAAGCACAGGACTGCTTCAGAATTGGCGTCTTTCTTACAAAGTCATTTAATTCAGTGTATTGGAGCAAGAGCTTGGATAGCAGGCGACAGTGCGTCCGATACTTAGGTTTTGACGCGTTGAGGTGCGTATCATAGCTCGTCATTGCCTTAGTGATCTTATTCCAGATGATCTGAGGCCAATCCAGCCTTTCCTTCAAGTAGATGGCGTAGCAATATTCCCATTGCTTGGAAATAAACTTTCCCTTGTTCCCATTCTTGCAGTTTAGGGAATCGCCAATCAAGGTGCACAGGTGATACATCACCTCACTAAACTCTTTGCGATCATGCACAGACCATCGCTTGATAAGAGTGAGCTCGCCAACTAACTTCATCGCCAATCTGTCTTGACGCGCAGTATCAAAAGTCTCTGGCGCATCACCTACATCGAAATCGCAAAGTCTACGGATGTGGTTAGGGTGAACCAAGATTTCGCAATTCTGCACCACCGCCATAATGATCTCAGTGCTCTCACCCTTGTGCTTGGAAGGAACAACACGTGCAGTCTCAAAGAATTCATCGACAAGAGAAGGCACGTAGAATGGCTGGTCCAAAGTGAAGAGAGGAAGAATTCCAGAGGATCGCAGATGTCTTATCAACCTGCGCCCAACAGCATCCTGGTTGAGATCTTGCGGATTGACTTCCCATCCACAGATGAAATAGAAGGGATTCCATTTCTCCTCTCAAGAAGACAAATCTTTTTGCGTCAAGAGCCTTTGTGAGGATATCAGCAATTTGATTATCTGTGCCCACGTGCTCTAAGTGAATATTTCCCTTTTCCACGTGGTCCTTGAGAAAATGATATTTGATGTCGATGTGCTTTGTCTTTGAATGCATGACAGGATTGTTGGAGACTGCTATAGTGGACATATTGTCGCAGAAAATTGGGCAATTTCCTTCATTAATTCCATAATCCACTAGTTATTGCTTCATCCATAGGATTTGGCAGCAGTAGCTTCCAGTAGCAATGTATTCAGCTTCTGTAGTGGAGATGGACACAACATCTTGTTTCTTGCTTGCCCACGCAACAAGTCGATTTCCAAGGAAATGACAAGTTCCACTTGTGCTCTTCCTGTTGTTACGTTTAAACCGCAAGTGCACGGGTTATTAATAGTATAGTATGTGCAAATACGGGTCGATCCCACGGAGACAACTTAATTCTAAAAATATTTTTTTGCTTTGGATAAAAGTAAAGAAAATAAAATGATTGGGGGTAGGAAAATTTGTTTGTCACTTAAAATAGAAATGATAGTAAAAGCTATTTATGTAGGAAAAACTCTTATTTTAAAGGAATTCCCGGGATTGGGACTCAAGTATTCATATATTCATCATTCATTTATGCTCTCTTTTAGATTAAGGGTTCATTTTTATACAAGGATGGTATGCTTAGCCTACACTACTTCTCACGATCAAGCAAGTAGTGTTTGTATTCTCATACTAATTATGTCCTAACTCTTTGAGAAATCCGTTTATGTTTTTCCCCCGCCCTGTCACAAACGGGCATTCCGGCTTATCTCTAGCTGACCATAATTAGTAAGAATCCATTAGGTTTTCTTATGAAAATCGGCACACTTTCCACTCAAGGAGCATCCCTAAGCCATTACACTACTCTCGTGAGTAATGAACTTAGTTTTGACTATATGGGTCCGCTAATCGAGATTCACCGCTAGGTCCTTCTCTCGATTAACTGGAGTTCATATAACCAAGGACGTCATCGTGGTTATAGGCGTTTTAGATTGATATAGTAAAATTGTTAAAGATGAAGAGAAATGAATTTAGAGAACATAAAATTATGATGAACATATGAACACAATGAGTATCCAACCCCAAGAAAGAGGGGGATTACTCACTAGCCATTAAATAAAACATCAAGAATAAGAATAAAGGATTAAGATAGAGAAGAGAATACTTATTCAGATTGGAGAACTTAATGATGGAAGAATACTTCTTTATTGCTTAGGAACCCTCTCTCAAATTCACTCAAAATTCTGGAAATGATAATGTATACTTAGAATTTCACTATAATAACTTTACAATCAATCTCTAAAAATATCTCTCTCTTTTCTAAGGCTGTTGTAGCCTTCTTATATAGGCCCTAGGACTGATTTGAGTGTCTGTTCCCGGATACATCCACCAAGAGGAGTGTCTGTTGGGAAACACTCTTTCAGAACAGGCGTCAAGATCCGGGCGGGTCTTCATAATGGTCCGGCCGGATCCAGTTGGTCCGACCGGATTTTCTCCTTGCCCCGGTCGGATCTTTGTCTTCTGGAAATTTGTTCTTGTATTGGTGAGGTCCGGCCGGGTTTTATAGATGGGTCCGGTCGGATCTTTGACTTCTGCATCTGATTTCTCCTTTTTAAATGTTTTGCTCCCGTCTTTCCTTCCTTTACTCCCTTTAGCTCAAAATAGCTCCAAATAGTACCTGTTTTCTGTCCACAAAACCCATACTACACCACGCACATTATATCCGTAAAAGTAAAGTGAAATAATGCAATATGAGACTCATTAATACTAAATTGACTCTAAAAAGACATATATTTAGACCTTAAATGACTATAAAATAGCCATTTATCAACTCCCCCACACTAAAACCTTGCTTGTCCTCGAGCAAGCTTACAATTTTGAAGAAGAGAGAGTGACAAATGACATAAAATTTTTGAAAAATCAAAGAAGGTTTCAATGCTCCCTCAGAATATTTGTTATATTGTATTGCCTTTACAAAATCATTTCCTTTTAAATTTTCCGTCCCAAGAAACTTGTGAGAAAGAACATAAGAGGATATTGGAAAGTAAATAAAGAATTTTGGATGTTAATATAACATGAATAAATACTATTGAACAAGAGCATATAGGAATAACTAAATGAACTTGTGGATTTCAAGTATGAAATAGAATTTAAGTTCACTCTTTGAGTGCTTTGTGAATAGGGTTTTTTATGCTTGGGAATACATTTCTTAAACTCATGATTTTATTCTTTTTCAAAGATATTCAGATTTTGTTATGCTCCTTGAATCACAAAAAATAAGGCGGATGAAGGTAGTGGAAAATTTAATTTCATTAAGTTTTAGAAGTGGCAATTGAGTTCTTTGTAAATCATCACACTCTATAATGATAAATTCATTTGGATATTCGAGTGGATGATATACAAGAAGATTGATTTATGTTATTAAGTCTTAAAAGTGGAAATGGAAAGCTTCGTGATTCTTAAAGATCATAACAATGTAGTAAATCTTTGGAAAAGAGTAGAAGTAAAAGTTTTTGAAATGTATATACAAGGATGTTTTATAACTTTTCACAAGTGTAATGTATTCAAACTTAATATCCACAATTTCATTAATAATGTAATGCTTCTATTCAAGAATATTTAAAAGTCTATATAAATTTTGAAAATTTTTCATTTACAATCCAATATGATCCTAAGTTCTTTGTGACAAATCTCTCAAAAAGTAAAGTTTAAGAGGAAATAATTTTACTTAGGCAAATTGTAAGTATAGATAACATTCTCATCAATGGGAGCATTGGCAAAATTTTTTTTTTTTTTTTTTTTTTTTTTTTTAGAATACTTAACTAAATGCAAGCAACAAGCTAACTAAATGCAAAGAAAAAGAAAAACGGATATAATAATTTTATTATAATAATTTTATTAAAATCCTCCCCCCACACTTGAACTAAACATTGTCCCCAATGTTTTCATGAAAGTAAAAATTGGACAAGAAAGTAAAAATGGGGACGGGGGAACAAATAACTTATCACTGAAATGGTGGTGGAGGTGGTGGTGAGACAGGTTTGAGATGAAGAAGAAGGGAAGAATGAGAATACAATTGAACAGATCTGACCTTTTGGCGAATCGGTATGTCCTTTTATGCGACTGATCCGGGCGGGTCGCTCTGGGGATCCGGTCGGATTTATTATGGTCCGGTCGGATTATTTTTCAGACCTGGACGGATAATTTTCTCTGGAATCTCCAGAGTTGCTTGATCCGGTCGGGTGCTTCAGCTTGGCCCGGTCGGATCTAGATGATCCGGTTGGATTATATTGTTGACCCGATCGGATCTTCGAAAATTCTTCCTCTCTTTTTTTTTTTTTTTTTTTTTTTTTTTTTTTATTTTTTTACCTACAAAATGTTAGAAAAACAGAACATAATAACAATAATAATAATAATAAAAAAAAAACAAAATAATCCATCGGTTACCACCCGATGATGCTTGTTTAACGTCTTTAGCTCGACGCCTTTTTGTTAATTGGAATGGCCATTGTACGGTATCGAGATGGCCTATTGTCTTTGACAATACGCCACTTCTTCTCCGGTGGATTGTTTAGGGCCCTATGATCAGTACATATGCGCCATCCATTCTTTGACGGGATTAATTTATGAAAATCTTTGCAAGCTCGTAATCCCGTTATTTTCTGTGGTGCTACTTTCTTTGGTTTTTCTATGATGTCATCTCCATCATTTTCATCATGTAGCACCCTCTTCCAGTCTAAATTCTTGGTACTTTCCCTTGCTTCCTTTATTTCTTTCAAATAATTTTCATAAGCTTTGAATTCATCTATATGATCCCTTTTGGAATCCATAGATTTTATGACATTAATTTCCTTATGATTTTCTTTTAAAATATCAATTTTTTGACAAGAGTCTTCAATGGTTGGGGTACTCCTCCAAAATTCCTCTTTTTGATCTCCAACATTTAAAGTAAGAGTACCCTTTTTCACATCAATTATGGCTCCCGCAGTTGCAAGGAAAGGCCTTCCCAAGATGACTGGGATATCTTGATCCTCCTCAATCTCGAGGATCACAAAGTCGACAGGGATGATTAGGCTCCCTATTCGACACGGCAAGTTTTCCATAATACCTATCGGGTATTGAATGGATCGGTCTGCCAACTGCAGAGATATGGTGGTGGGTTGGAGTTCCCCCACACCTAATCCCTGACTAACCGAAAAAGGCATTATACTAACGCTAGCCCCTAAATCAAGCATAGCATTATCCATATTGATCCTACCGATACTACAGGGGATAGAAAAAGTGCCGGGATCTTTGAGTTTAGGCGGAAGTTTCTTTTGTAAAATGGCACTAACATCTTCCGCCAAAGTGAAATTTTCAAATTCCTCTAAAGACTTCTTTTTAAAAATCATTTCCTTCAAAGGCTTTGCATAAGAAGGTATTTCTTTCTGGTCATCAGAATAAGGAACTCTAATATTCATTGATTTTAATGTTTCCAAAAATTCGGCATGTTGTTCATCAACCCCTTTCTTTATTAATCTTTTTGGGTACGGTATCGGTGGTTCAAAATATCTATTGTAACTAGTCTCATTTTCAGTCTCAACTTTTGGTGGGGTTGGACTTTCATTTTCCTCTTCTTTATTTATTGAAACTATTACATTTGCATGCTCGCTAGGCCTTTGAGGTTGACCGGGAAGACTCCCTTGTGGTCTTTGCGGCAGGTTGGCCTGTTGAGCTTGCTGGCTCTCTAACATTTTGTTATGAGCAGCTAAGTTATCAAACCTAGCATTCAAAATTTTAAAATTTTCCCTAAATTCATTATTGATTTTCTCTTGGTTCTTATTATTTTCAATCATATAATCCATAAGAAGATCTAATTTAGATTTAGGGGGAGGGAAAGCATTATTGTTGAAATTCTTGGGTACAAATCCCGGTGGTTGTGAGGAAGGTTGTGGGTTTAAAACATTGTTATTTCTATAGGACAAGTTGGGGTGATTTTTCCATTCGGGATTGTATGTGTTCGAATACATACCCCCTCGTTGTCCATTAGAAATAAAATTAACTTGTTCACTAGAAGTAGTGTCAAGTAAATCACAACTTTCGCTACTATGTGAGTTTGACCCACATAGTTCACATAAAACATTAATGTTAGCCACGGAATTTGTATTCAAGCTATCTATCTTTTTGAAAAGAGTATCGAATTTAGAAGATAGAAGAGTGACTACGTCAACATTAAACTTACCTGATGATACTTGCGGTTGGTCCCTTTCATTGGACCATTGGTAGTGGTTCAGGGCAATGCTCTCGATCAAGTCATATGCCTCGTCCACTCCTTTATTCATGAGTGCTCCTCCCGCAGCAGCATCTATGGTCTCTCTTGTCTTGAATGTGAGACCGTTGTAGAAGGTGTGCACTATCAACCACTTTTCAAGCCCGTGGTGTGGGCACATCCTTAGGAGTTCTTTGAAACGCTCCCAAGCATCATAAAGCGACTCATCTCCATTTTGACTAAAATTAGTGATCTTGGTCCGGATTTGAGCGGTTTTTGAAGGAGGGAAGAAACGTCCAAGGAAAGCCTCTTGAACTTGGTCCCATGTTGTTAAAGAGTTGTGTGGGACCGAGTTCAACCATTGTTTCGCCTTATCCCTTAATGAGAATGGGAATAGGCGCATCCGTATTGCCTCGGGTGTGACTCCAACAATCCTTGTAGTATCACAATACTCCAAGAAAGTTTGGACATGGAGGTGCGGATCTTCAAGTGCCGAGCCACCAAATTGGTTGTTCATAACCATATGGAGAAGTTGTGGCTTTATCTCAAATGTGATTGCGTCGGCATTTGGTACTACTATGGGCGTCCTAGAACCCGGGGTGCTTGGGTTAACAAACTCCCGTAAGGTCTTAGGTGGTGGGGCATCGCCCGAATTTTGCCCGTCTTCGTTGTTTTCTCTCACCATTTCTTTCTCTAAAGTTTCTCTCAAATTTCTAAGTCTTTCTCTAAGGTATCTCTCAGGTTCCGGATTGTATTCAACGTAATTGTCACCTCTCCGGACTCTTTTCATAAACTTTGGAAAAAACACTTTAAAGAAGAATTCAAAGAAAAATACTTTGAAAAAAAAATGATGAAATAAATAAAAATAAAAAGAATAAAAACAGAAAATTGAAAAGCAAAAACTTTTTTTTTTTAAAATTTAACCGTTGTCCCCGGCAGCGGCGCCAAAAACTTGTTACGTTTAAACCGCAAGTGCACGGGTTATTAATAGTATAGTATGTGCAAATACGGGTCGATCCCACGGAGACAACTTAATTCTAAAAATATTTTTTTGCTTTGGATAAAAGTAAAGAAAATAAAATGATTGGGGGTAGGAAAATTTGTTTGTCACTTAAAATAGAAATGATAGTAAAAGCTATTTATGTAGGAAAAACTCTTATTTTAAAGGAATTCCCGGGATTGGGACTCAAGTATTCATATATTCATCATTCATTTATGCTCTCTTTTAGATTAAGGGTTCATTTTTATACAAGGATGGTATGCTTAGCCTACACTACTTCTCACGATCAAGCAAGTAGTGTTTGTATTCTCATACTAATTATGTCCTAACTCTTTGAGAAATCCGTTTATGTTTTTCCCCCGCCCTGTCACAAACGGGCATTCCGGCTTATCTCTAGCTGACCATAATTAGTAAGAATCCATTAGGTTTTCTTATGAAAATCGGCACACTTTCCACTCAAGGAGCATCCCTAAGCCATTACACTACTCTCGTGAGTAATGAACTTAGTTTTGACTATATGGGTCCGCTAATCGAGATTCACCGCTAGGTCCTTCTCTCGATTAACTGGAGTTCATATAACCAAGGACGTCATCGTGGTTATAGGCGTTTTAGATTGATATAGTAAAATTGTTAAAGATGAAGAGAAATGAATTTAGAGAACATAAAATTATGATGAACATATGAACACAATGAGTATCCAACCCCAAGAAAGAGGGGGATTACTCACTAGCCATTAAATAAAACATCAAGAATAAGAATAAAGGATTAAGATAGAGAAGAGAATACTTATTCAGATTGGAGAACTTAATGATGGAAGAATACTTCTTTATTGCTTAGGAACCCTCTCTCAAATTCACTCAAAATTCTGGAAATGATAATGTATACTTAGAATTTCACTATAATAACTTTACAATCAATCTCTAAAAATATCTCTCTCTTTTCTAAGGCTGTTGTAGCCTTCTTATATAGGCCCTAGGACTGATTTGAGTGTCTGTTCCCGGATACATCCACCAAGAGGAGTGTCTGTTGGGAAACACTCTTTCAGAACAGGCGTCAAGATCCGGGCGGGTCTTCATAATGGTCCGGCCGGATCCAGTTGGTCCGACCGGATTTTCTCCTTGCCCCGGTCGGATCTTTGTCTTCTGGAAATTTGTTCTTGTATTGGTGAGGTCCGGCCGGGTCTTATAGATGGGTCCGGTCGGATCTTTGACTTCTGCATCTGATTTCTCCTTTTTAAATGTTTTGCTCCCGTCTTTCCTTCCTTTACTCCCTTTAGCTCAAAATAGCTCCAAATAGTACCTGTTTTCTGTCCACAAAACCCATACTACACCACGCACATTATATCCGTAAAAGTAAAGTGAAATAATGCAATATGAGACTCATTAATACTAAATTGACTCTAAAAAGACATATATTTAGACCTTAAATGACTATAAAATAGCCATTTATCACCTGTAAATTGTGCATGCTACGTAATCTGCATCTGAATAACCTAACAAGTCAAAATTCGAATCTTTGGTGTACCAAAGTCCAAGGTTAACAGTTCCAGAAAGATAACAAATAATGCGTTTAACAGCAGTTAAGTGCGCTTCTCTAGGGTCCGCTTGATAGCGCGCACAGACACAAACACTAAACATAATATCTGGCCTACTTGCAGTAAGATAAAGGAGAGAGACAATCATACCTCGATATAAAATTTGATCAACTTTCTTACCATTCAAGTGTTTATCAAGTTTATTGCCCGTAGCCATTGGAGTGTCGTATGCTTTAGCATTCTCAAGTCCAAATTTCTTGATTAAGTCCCTTGTGTACTTGGCTTGATTTATGAAGATGCCATCATTCAATTGCTTGATTTGAAGTCCGAGGAAGAATGTGAGTTCTCCCATCATGCTCATTTCAAACTTGCTTTTCATGAGCTTCTCGAAATGCTTACAATGTAACTCGTTAGTAGAACCAAATATAATATCATCGACATAAATTTGGACAAGTAAAGAATGATCATTATACTTCGCAATAAAAAGAGTTGTATCGATTTTACCGCGCTTGAAGCCTTTCTCTAGCAGGAATTTTGATAGAGTATCGTACCATGCTCTTGGAGCTTGCTTAAGTCCATACAAAGCTTTCTGAAGCTTGAAGACGTGATTTGGAAATCTGCTATCTTCAAATCCAGGAGATTGAGCTACGTAGACCGTCTCTTGGAGTTCACCGTTGAGAAATGCGCTCTTCACATCCATTTGATAAAGCTTGAATTTCTTGTGAGAGGCATAGGCTAAGAAAATTCTGATAGCTTCTAGTCTTGCTACAGGCGCAAACGTTTCATCGTAATCGATTCCTTCCTCTTGCCTATAGCCTTGCGCAACCAACCTTGCTTTGTTTCTGGTGATGCTTCCATTCTCATCCTTCTTGTTTCTGAATACCCATTTTGTACCAATAACTCCTTGCTCACGAGGTCTGGGTACTAAGGTCCAAACTTTGCAGCGCTCAAATTGATTAAGCTCTTCTTGCATAGCAGTAACCCAGCTTGAATCTTGGAGCACTTCATCAATATTCTTTGGTTCGATTTGAGAGATAAAGGAGTGATATTCATCATCAAAGTTTGATGCTCTCCTAGTACGAACCCCTACATTGAGATCACCAATGATATTTGAAGTTGGATGATCTCTAACTTCATGAACCTCAGGAGGTAAGTTAGGTTGAGTGGTAGGAATACGAAGATCTTCGATGGGTACTTCATTTGCTCCAGCATCAAGATCATCAAAAGTGATTTGCTGAAGCGGAGAAACAGCATGCGCAGGAGGAGGTGTTTGCGCATCAGGAGTCGTCACTTCTGGCGCAGCATCTAGAGTATGCGTATGAGATGGGCTTCCTTGATTCTGGTTTTGATCAACTTGATTATCATTCTACACAGGTGCAGTTTGAGGTTACGTACCTGTCTCATCATTCTCAGCAGAATCATCAGAATCATTTGGAGCCAAATGTGGCTCAAGGAGAGAATGCTCATCAAAAGTAACATGTACGGATTCAACAATTACTAGAGTAGTTCTATTAAAAACACGAAAAGCTTTAGAATGTTTGGCATACCCAACAAAAATTCCTTCATCTGCTTTGGCGTCGAATTTACCTCTATGATCTTTGCCATTGTAGAGAATATAGCATTTGCAGCCAAAAATCTTAAAGAAAGCAATGTTGGGCGCTCTTCCTCTCCATAGCTCATATGGAGTCTTGTTGTAGGCTTTGTTAATGAGGGATCTATTCTGAGTAAAGCAAGCAGTGTTGACAGCTTCTCCCCAGAAATACTTTGGAAGCTTAGCTTCAACTATCATTGTTTTTCCAGCCTCAATCAACGTGCGATTATTTCTTTCCACAACGCCATTTTGTTGAGGAACTCCAGCAGCAGAGAAATTGTGATCAATTCCATGGTCATCGCAGTATTGAGCAACACCGTTATTCTTGAATTCAGTTCCATTGTCTGATCTAACGCTCATGATGTCGTCTTCCTTTTGAGTTTGGAGCTTTCGAAATAGTGCAGTCAAGATGTCATAGCAGTCATCTTTGGATATCATCATTTCGACCCATGTGTATCTTGAGTAGTCATCCACCACAACTAAAGTATATTTGTTTCCTCCAATGCTCGCGGTGGTAACCGGTCCAAACAAGTCCATGTGAAGCAGTTGTAAACATTTGGAAGTTGAGGAGGCAATCTTGCTGGAGAAAGACTGCTTAGGTTGTTTACCGAGCTGGCATGCTGCGCATTTTCTGTCATGATGGTCATCTACTTTGGGAAGTCCTTTGAAAAGATTTTCCCTTCCTAGTTTAGCCAAATACTTGAAGTTCAAATGACTTAAGCGCTTATGCCATAGCTAGCTTCTTTCACTTACATTCTTTGCTACAAAACAGAGATTAGTGATAGAATCTATAGCAGTAAGATTAATAATGTAAACATTAGTCTTACGAGTCCCTGTGAGTAAAGTCAGTCCGGATATGCCATCTTTGATATAGCAGTGCGTTGCAGTGAAGTGACAATCCAAACCTTTATCGCAGAATTTATATGGAGAGCAGGTTGTGCTTGAGACCTTCTACGAGCGCAACTTTCTCAATGCACACTTTATCTTTTCTGATTCTTCCATATCCAACTATGTGCCCTTTGTTGTTATCTCTAAACGTTACTGACGGACCTCTTCCTTCATGCACATCTTCAAGAGCGGTGACATCTCCAGTCATGTGTCTAGAACATCCACTGTCGAGGTACCATATATGCGCTTTAGCTTGTGAAGAGTGCGCAGTGAAGCAGGAGACCTGAAATAGACATTAAGAATGCAGGTCCCCTTTATTCTTGGGTCCTAGAGTTAGCAACTTTTGACAACCCACTCCTGTCTGACCTTAGGATTTTTACGTCCCTTGGCATTAGGAGCAAATCGCAAAAGGCATTCTGCAGCCTTGTGACCTAAACCATCACACACAACACAATGATGAAAGCGACTTATAGATTGGGTTTGTACAAACTCTTTACTTTTTTTGGGCGCAGCATTCTTTACTGGAGCAGATGAACTTGCTTTGACAAATATCATTTTCTGAGGTTTGGGTGCGCTTTTCTTAAGAATGCGCATCTGGCGTTGAGGCGCATGGCTTTCATGCGCATGACCCTTTTGCACAGATTTGACATTTGAAGTTGAAGGGCAACCATAGTCAGAATATGAGTTGTTATGCGCAGTTTCAACTTTAGCCTTACCCTTGGATTTCCCAGTTTGCATTTTTGGGTAGACATAATGGAAATTTTGTCTCTGGACTTTCTCTTGTCTTTTACCCATTGAAGCAGAGTGCTTTGCTTTAGAAATTTCAATAGTTTGCTGTGGTGTAAACTCCTTTTCCTTTTCAGAGCAAACTGCGCATTTAAAGTTATCACTAGTTGAGAACCCCAAGCCTTCCTTATCTCCACTGGCTTTTTGGGATTCTAGAATTTGGTCCATAGTGACACGAGATTTGGTCCACTCATCAGTGATCTTTGTGAGATCAGCTACTTGAGCAGCCAATTCTTCGTTTCTTACTTTAAATAGCACATTTGATCAGTAAGAAAACGGTTCTTTTCAGTAAGAGGAGTCATGCTCTTAATCTGCTCCTTAAGGAGGGTGATCTCAGATCTTAAAAGAGTTTTCTCCGTCTTAAGATGTGAAATTTCTCCAATTGATAAGTCCACTGCTTCTTTCATAGAATTAAATTTCTTGATTACCTTTTCAGCTTGCTGAAAAATAGACTCGCGCTCAGCAACAGAGTCATTCTTTTCTATTACAATTTCAGCAGGAATTTCAAGAGATTCTTCGCGCGGAGGCGCAGCTACAAATTTCTTTGATAGGTCTGCTCTGGCAAACAAGTACTTTCCATTCTGTCTACTTGGAGTCAGATGTCCCATTTCCACCAGTTCTGTGATAGTGGGACCTTTCTTCTAAATTGTCATTGGCGCAGCCTTTGTGTCCGCATCGGGATCATTATCTGAATCGCTATCAGCATCAGCATTGGCCACCAGGCAGAGCAGTCCATCCTCAGAGTCATCATCATCACTGTCTTCAGTGTCCGTTTCTATCCAAGTCTTCAGTTCCTTTTCTGCGCAGTCTTCTTCAGTAATCATTTCGCGCTGCCTTGATGACCTCTGCGCAGTATTTCTCTTCATGTACTCATATTTTGGAGTGGGACATTTTGAAGCAAAATGACCGTGCTTTCTGCAGTTGTAGCAGACCAACTCTTCATCTTTCTTTGAGTCTCTGCCACGAGAGAATTTAGCAGGTGGTTTGCTCGAGGATCCAGGTTTAGAGAATTTTCTGAATTTTTGGAATCGCTTAACGAACATAGCGAAATCATCATCATCCATTTCAAGTAAAAAGGAAGTAGAGACTTTGTCTGACGTTTGAGCAGGCACAGGTTCCTTTTGCGTAACATAGGAAACAAGTTTTCCTTTACCTTCAGTTTCGTCAATTCGATCAAGCTTTAGCTCATACACTTTTAAGTTAGCGTATAAGCTGCGCAGAGGCCAAGTGTCTAGAAATCCAGAATCTTCCAGATGACTTGTCTTGTGCACATATCTGGAACCTAGCGCATCTAAGAATTGAGAATTCACTTCTTTATTGGTGAAGGTAGTTCCAAGAGATTTACAAGAGTTTACAACAGCACAGAAGCGATCATAAGTTTGTCTCAAGGTTTCACCATCCTTTCTCATGAAGCAGTTGAATTTTCTTTGCACCACAAATCTTTTGTTTTCGTTGCTTACTTTGTCTCCATTCACATATACTTCAATAGCGTCCCATAGTTCCTTTGCAGTTCCACCGCTCACAATTTGATTGTGCGTGGAGAGGTCTAGAGTGCTAAGAATGATGTTCCTTGCTCTTCCATCATAGCCAACCCATTTCTTTTCTTCATCAGTCCATTCCTCCTTGTTCTTCTTGATGGTAGGATTCTCCTTATTTGTAGCAACATCAGGATTAGCCTTCATTGGAATGTAGATGTCGTGGAGGATCTCGTCGATAGAAGAAAAATGAGTGAGCATGCAGTGCTTCCAGATTTCGAAATGATCTTCATTCAGCACTGGAACATGTGAATAGTTAGCCATTGCCCAAGATTTTGAAGCAATCTTGAATCGGCACCCAAGCTGTTAAGCTTGAAAAACAAAACAAGTTTTATGAAGGTGTTTTCTCTGATACCACTTGTTGGTCCCAAAGGGGCAACAAGGGTATGAAAAATGCTAGAGGGGGGGGGGTGAATAGCGTTTTTAAATTCTTTTCAATCCCTTTTGCAAATCAATGGCTTATGCGCACAGTTCTCAAATAAGCTAAGTATAGCGCGCAGAGAGAGTGTGAAATGCAAAGCGGAAGTTTAAGCAGCACCTGCGCAGGAAAAAGCTGCGCAGAGATAAAAACGCACGCGCTAAGTTTTGGCTTAAAGTGTTGGATAAAAATTTCTAAGGCAATAAGCAATAACAAACACAGCAGCAATAGCAGCAATCTGATAAGATCAAACAAAGCAGTTATTTAGAAATGATTAAGCAGGAAATAAACAGCGAGAATAATGAACAAGCTATTTGGAGAGCTTCGATCAATGAAAGATCTACGTCCTCTACCAAGATGGTTAGTCTTGGATTTTCTAATGGAGATCGTATTATATGAGAGAGTTACAAGATACAACAACGAAAAACAAACTATCTCAAAGATCTATAATCTATGAAGAACAAATCCTAGACTAAACCGGTGTATCTCAAGAAGTAAGATCTAAATGATTGAAGCTTCAAGAGGTGTGTGTGTGTTCAGAAATTCTAGGCTCTATGAATCTATGAGATGAAGAGCAAGAAGAATTCTGGTGATTTAAGGCTTAGGATCTGGACAGGAGTTTGAAGGTATGAAGGTTTAAAGGTTGATCTTGAATCTGGGAATAGTAAGCAGCAGTCTTCAGAACTTCAAGGATATTAGAAGGCACAAACTCTAGCAACTTAGAAATGAAGATGAGCAAGCTATTTATAGCAGAGAGCTTAAAACTAGCCGTTGGTGCTCTGAGCAAGGACAATGAGCTGGCATAATATGATTGGTGCGCAGGTGTCCTTTATAGCCGTTTAGGCTCTGATCAAAGTTGATGACCTGGCACAATATGATTGGTGCGCAGGTATCTTAGAGCCGTTGGAGACTGAGCATGAAGACCAAATTCAAAAGCTTCTTCTATGAGGTTGACAGCTGTCTTCATTTGAAATATTTCTCTTGAGCGCGTCTCCACCGTTGGATCTGCTGATCTACTGAGTGTGTTGCTTTGTCGATTCTGCACACCTCAGCATTTTTAATAAACGAGCATCTTCTAAGCGCTTTCCAAGTTAGGTGATCTGAATGCATTGAAAACTGAGCAAGATATAATGCTGCACAGGAGAGACCTGCGCAGTGGTGTACTGCGCAGAGAAGTCCTGTGCAGCGACCACAGTCTTGCTTAGATCTTCATTCCCTCACTCCAAGTCCTATATTCTAAGCCTATACTATAAAATGGACTTAGCTAAAAATTGAAGTGATAAGACTTTTTACATAGGGTCCTAAAGTCCATAGAATATACTTAGGTGATTGTATCAATCAATTCTAACAAAATTAGGAGGGTTAAGAGATAAGCATACCCAACACATACTCACGGTGTGGATTCCCAATGTTGCCTCTTGGCATTGTACTTGTTCCGAAGCGTTATTTTCATGAGTAAGTGTAGCATGGCGGACACAAAGCTCGTAGACATCATTTTCCAAGCTAGAGGACGGGCTTTCAACGTAGTTCCTCTCATCTTGGGGGAGACCCTTCATGGCCTTGATGAGTTACACCAAACCGGCTCTATGACTCGGGGAAGTCCGCTATTATTGACTATTTGGCTTAGAGAGCACTTCAGACTGTTGAGTTCCCCAACCGAGTATTCTCCTCATACTTTCCATAGGCGGAGATTGTTGTTAGTAAAGGGGCTAAGCGTTGAGGAGTGAGCCTATCTTTTTGTGAAAGCGGAGACCGGTGATATTGTTTGGTGTCCACCCTTTCTACGAGCATTTATTTATCGGATAAATATTTGGACCGTTAGACCAGTCTTCGTCATGATGGAGGGAGCATTTATTTATCGGATAAATATTTGGATTGGTTCCTCAAATAACTCCGTCCCGATGTTGAGGGTATTGATGAGATCCGTCGTCATCTGTTGGGAGACCAGTTTGAGCCTAGCTTGTGTTCGCGGAAGAAGGAAGCTAAGGAGGATCCTTCTAATATCAGTGTAGACGTCACTCAAGATTTCCTGGATAGTGACTTTTAGAGAAGAGGGGGAATGGACTTCCTGGTAAGTTTCAAGCTCTTAACAGGCCTCATGTGTTCACGTTCCGTGATGGCATCCAAGTCCTCTTGGGTGAGCTCATCGGTAGCGGTATCTGACTCTAAGGTAAGAGTTACAAGATTTCTCTTCCTATGGGGATGGGGAGTGCATCGTAATTCTTTGATCAGGAAGTCTTTACTTGCTATGGGTCCCCCAGTTGTGTACCAATTCTTGATGGGCTCGTCACATTTCCTGATGAGCTCAGTGTAATCTTGGTTTGGAGCGTCCCCCTTGTCTATTCCATTGATCTGAGTGTCCTCTAGCTTGCAAAGGTTGAGAAATTGGCGCAGTAGGTCTTCTCCCAACACAATGTCCCATTCACTGGATGCTTCGGCCTTGGTACCCCCTAATTCTCGGGGTAGCCACGAGAATTGTGTCATTTCTGTTTCCCATGAGTACGGATCACAGTCACTGAAAATTGCAAAGCCCGGTTTGCGCTTCCCCCTATGGTCGATCCATGGTTCAGGGAACATGAAGTATGTCAAGTTTTCTCCCTCGCGTACAAAGTACCCGTTCAGAGTCTTTCGATAGAGTGGTGCAACTGGCACTATATATGAAGTCCAGTCCCTTTCTTCTTTATGGATGTTCTTGAGTGGCGACTCATACCCTAGAACATATTCGGGTGGATATAGAACGACGAGTTGTGGTTCTTTGATTCCTTGTAAATTTTTGCCAAGTCTGAGACCGGGGAAGTATCCTTCTTTTAGCATCATGTTAAGCACTGGGCATGTTCCAGAGAAAGGAATTGCCTTTGAGTAGTTATTCTCGTGGCGTACTTCTATCATCTCTATACTACTTTGCTTTTGGACTTCGAATCCATTGAAGAGGTGGTCAGCCGCCTCATGCTGAATTTCTAGGATCGGGCTAGTGGTGATTAGTTCCGCAAGTACGGTGAGTATCGTGTCATTGTGCTTAAACTTAACACATTGATGGAGAGTTGACGGTACTCCTCCCGTTTGATGTAGCCACGGACATCCCAAAAGAAGGTTGAAGGAAGAGGGGATATCAATGATTTGGTATTCCGCTTTTGTAGTTATCTCTCCCACTACAACCGTTAGAGTGATCGCCCCTATAGGTGAACGTGCAGTGCAATCAAATCCTCGTACAGTAAGAGTCAACGGTTTCAGATCTCTTGAGGTAAGGACGAGCGCTACCATGACTTTCTTTGGCAAGACATTTATGGCGGATCCATTGTCTACCAGGATTCTGGGAATTCGATGCCCATTGACCTTCACGGTTATGTAGAGAGCCTCGGTGTGCCCTCCACCATACTGTGGTAGATCTAAGTCGGTAAACGTGATCACATTGCCAAATTGGATTTGGCCTACAGTTTGTGTTAACTCTTCGGGAGTTATTCTTTTGGTACCTCGACTTAGGCTAATGCTTTTGAGATCATCATTCGATGCTTGTGGGATGAGCCTAAGAGATCCCATATGGAAATGTTGGATTGTGTTTTCTTTAGTTGTTTAAGAAGTGGATCATCAAGCTCAACGGGTTCAGGCTCTTTCGAAGATGATGGCTCTTCTATTCTTGGATCTTTATTGATTATGACTCGACCGGATCAGGTGAGTAAGTTAACATCTTCTTTTTCTTTGTTATTCTTCCTATCTAGTACTTGATCCCAAGACAACATGTAACAGAAAGAAATTTTATTATTAAATTTTTGAGTGCTCTCGCCCACATTTGGGACTAGGCGAGTAGTCTCCTCTTTCTCACTAGCTATCTCTATTACATTGATCCCTCCTTTCGCAGTTGGGAGGGGGTTTGTCACTACATTAGGAACACCTAGCTGCTTAGAGTCTATGAGATCTTGGATCACATCTTTAAGGTGGTGGCAAGAGTCGGTGTCGTGGCCACTAAACTGGTGGAACTTGCAGTAGAGATGATGAGCATGATTAGCGGGGAGTTCTTTCGGAGTAGCAGGAGGCTTCCTTGGAGTGACTTTACCGGCTTCCACGAGTATGTCAAACATTTTGCTTTGAGTGATGCCTTCATACTTATGGTAGGTTCTCAGCCTTACCTTAGCTCTGGATTCAACTTCCATTTTGTAACATTCTCTTTGGGCTTGTAGGCATGCTTGGAGCGTATCAATCTTCTTCTCGTAAAAGGGGAACGTAGGCAGCCTTCAATGGTGCGGTCTCAAAAAATAAATAAAATCCCAAATCTGGTTTGAGGAAATTCCAAATAAATCAAACAATCTGTTTATTACTAAAGCAAAATCTCTATTTTCACAAGTCACTACACGTTAACATTTATTTGATGAGTCTAAGCTCGA
Source organism: Campanula takesimana (assembly GCA_026119855.1). NCBI lineage: Eukaryota > Viridiplantae > Streptophyta > Magnoliopsida > Asterales > Campanulaceae > Campanula > Campanula takesimana. Next base: position 489,057 of record JAOWBW010000286.1, on the reverse strand, counting down.
AATAACCTGCGACTAAATAAACTACTTTGAAATTTAAATAAACTAAAATCTAAACTATGTGTCTGCAGCGACTATGGTTGGATACCCGGAGTCAATCCTCCTCCTCCTCTTCCTCTTCCTTCTTCAGCTTCTTGTCTCTTCGTCCGCATCTAGCCCGTCTAGTAGGATCCTCAAATAAAGCGAGCTGAGTCACCCCACTTAGGCCTTCTCTCTCTCTTTTCCTTTCCGTAGGTGCTAGCTGAGCCAACTCGGTCGACAACTCCCGTTGTACTTTCTCGTCCTCCCTCAAGCGTCTGCTCAAAATATAAGGGACCACCACCCTACGTCTCAATCTTCTTAGAGTCCGTCCCATATTTCCCAGAGTCGTCTGGTACCAGTCCAAGTATTCTCGAGACAGAAGATTGTCACGTGGTCGCTGTATATAGAGCGTGCTGGGCATGAGATCATAAGACCAACATCGCTCCAAGAGCACTGCAACCCCGTTATTCATGGGGAGTATTGGGTCAGTAACCTTGCTACTAGTCTCGTCCCATATGGAGGGTATAATCTGAGGCATCCCGTACTGACGGCACACCCGCACTGCATAATAATAAGTGGTTTCCTCAAAGGCAGGGACCCGAATCATGTAAAGACTTCTTTGAACCCACTGTGCCCTGATAATATCCCAATGAGGCACCATCCACTAGATATGAGCGGTACTAACCTGCGCCAGATACGTCACCCATGCAGACTGAACCATCCCTACGAAAGGCGGTCTCATTCGCCTACTCTGACAAACCCAAGGTGATACTGGTCCCACGGGTTCCTCCAAGACTCGAAGTCTCTCCTACAACCACAAGGTTAACAACCTGGTACTTCCTCTGGTCATCTTTTGAGCTCCTGAAGCCAATTCTCCAATGCCATACAAGGTTTCCCCGAGCAAGCAAGGGATAATGCTGTGGTCGGCCCGAGCTTGGTCCACCATGTCAAGACAACCCATGGTAGCTACTCCTATGTAAGGTGGAAATAATACCGAGGCAAACAGACAAAGTGCCAAGCAGTCCAGAGCCGTGTCAGATTCCACCGTGCTATTAATAAACCTGGTGGGAAGCTCACAGAGATTAACACAACCATCCAACAGCAAGCCCCTAGCCTCTTCGATAGAAACCCTCAGCAGTTGGGAAATCCGAGTTTCTGGAGGCACTTGAGGCTGCGGCATGGCTACCCTATCAGTCACCATCGCACCAAAAAGAGCCACAAGATCTTCATATGTTGGAGTGATCTCATTATAATAAAAGTTGAAGACATGGTTCTCGTTGTCCCAAAACATAGCAGCAGCGCGAATCAGATGCTTATCCGATTTAACCCTATACAAGGACCAAAGGCACTTAATTCCAAATCTCTTATCAAATCTTGCATGGGTTGCCCTCGAAAGCTTCCCAACCCAGGTCTTCAAGCTCTTGATGAAGTGGTTTTGTCGCTCCTCAGAAATCCTAGGATGTCTATCCATCAGAAAGGCTTGGAAGGATCAAAATCTAGAGCAAAAGGGAAGAAAACTGCAATCTGCCTCGTCTGTTTACGCAGGCTGTTATTATATAGAGTTGGGAGTTCAAGTCCTGATCATACAAGGAATAATCTGACAAAAATCGTGTCAGATCAAGGACCAGCCGCGTGGCCAGTCCTTCCTGCAAAGATTGGCCAGGCGACCACATCATCCGGTTCAGACAGATTGTCAGTCCGTCCCCGACAAACGCCGGAATGGACCCATTTCAGACATATTGAAGGTCCCAGATCACAAAAGAGGTCCAATAAAGAAGGCAGAATTACTCGGCAAGGTGTATAATCCCTATTTTACCCCTAGGCCTCATGCATTGTACTAAATGTAAAAAAAAACATGTAAATAAAATACTAACTAATTACATGCCAAAAGCAAATAAAATATTGTACATAAATATATATCTATTTGTTTGTCTACTCTCTCTAACAAAATGCAGGAAATCAAAGGACTACATCTAGTCCAAGTCGGACCCCTCGACATCAACATCCCCTTCCTCATCATCACTCTCATCATCATCATCACGGCCCCGCTGCTGCACATAATGGGATCTACTAGCTCCGGAACCCCTACCTCGAGTAGATCTCCGACCGGCATGAGATGGACAAGCAGACTCCACAGGCGATCTCTCTCTCCGCTGCGGTAACACCACGTCCTCCTGATGATAGGTACAAGCAGCAGCCAAACTCCGGAATAGCCTCTCAAAGATATTGCCCCGACAGACAGAGCAGATATAAGCTTCCCGAGTCACCTGGGACAAATAAAGCACAGTTCAGATACAAGTCTAAAGTGGTGTGTGCGAGACAGAAAGGAAAATGGTATCATACCGTAGCCCCCATGGGGGGAAGCTGGGCTCCAGTGACCTCGTCAACCTCAGTTGGTGTTAGACCAAGATCCACCTCAACACCTCCCCACCGCATCCGGATACTATCAGGGAAACGAGGCATATCCATACCATATCTGGCCCCTCTACTCGAGCTAGCCGGATAAGCACCCGCCTAGCTCCTCGCCAGAACCTGTGGGCTCACCAGCACATGCTCAACGAACCACTCATAATCAGCCCCACTCTGATACAAATGGGTCAGAGTCCTCATCCGGTAGTCGCCACTCCTCCGTAACCTAGCCGGATACAACATGTTCCTCAGCGGCTCGAGCGGGGCCCATATCGCAGGATGTCTGTTATGCTGCCTGCAGACTCTCTCGCCAAGATACATGGCATCCCCAGTCAACCCCGTCAAGAAGCAGCGGGAAGCAGTGAACTCCTGGGCCTGACCGACCCTTGCCAGCACCTGATCCGACCAGGGAAAGAACTCAAAAATCCTCATGCAACTAGCCACTCAGCCTCGCAGTAAAAATCCCCTGATCGGGAGTCATCCTAGCCCTGCGACCCTCCAACCGGTTGCTCTTCGCCCAGAATCTCATAACGGGGACCTCCTTTACCCCCTTCACAGCAAAAGGAGCAATATGGAACAGCTCGTAGACCCATAACAGTGGAAAAGGCAGCATTTCAGTCTATACAGTTCTAAACAAAGGACAGACGCGGAATGAAAAAGATCGAGTCAAAGACATACCTCGAAGGCAAACTGAAAACAATCAAAAGATGAGGTGCTAGACCTCGAACAGACATCAAGGGCTCTATCTATCTCTGCCAGTCCGGCTCCGCCCCATGAGACCTGACTCGCCTGCTCCAGATCAGCCAGAGCACCCAACAAAGAGAACCGACAGAAGGTCCCTGCACTCGGGAACAGAGTCTGAGATAAGCTGTACCACCGAATGGCTCGCACCAGACAGTCGGTGTCACTAATACCCTCGACAAAATCGCCAATGGCCCTATCCACCAAGGTCCTTAGTCGACCTGCCTCAAAGTCGTTGCCCTTAACGCCTTTGCCCAACGGCATCCCAATCAGCTCCACCTGACGGTGTGGGTCTGCAGCCAAGGACTCATCAAAAGGAAGCTCCACGTCCGTAAACATGAGCCCCGTGATGGCAGCAAAATTGGTCGGAGTAACCGTCACCTCTCCCCAACTAAAGTGGAACGTATGGGTGGTATCCCACCAATACTCCCTCATCGCCTCAACCAGACCCATCACCTTCTGGGTCCCCTCTACAGCTCATACTGCATCAAAAAACGGACCAAAGCCCAGAGCCCGGATCCTCTCTTTCACCGTCCCGGCCGGCGGCAATCTCCCCCATATCTCGGCCACTACCCTCGTGGACCCACGAGATTTAATCCTCTGCAGGTAAACACAGCAAAGGTACGTTACCCAACTAGCAATATAAATTATGTTCTATAATTTAAGGTGTACATGCATACTTTATTTTGTCTACATGCGCATATATTTTCTGTCCCCAAAAAAATAATCAACAATCTCAAAAAATTAAATAATCACGAACGATTAATTTAATTTAACACAGTCTTAAAATAGTACAACAAGTATGAAATATAAGACATAAAAATACCCAAAAGCGTAAAGAGAGATTATTACCTCCTTCGTCTCCATCAGTCTCCCGCCGGACCAATGTTTGTCAGTACCCGCGTACAAGTCAAAGTGCTGTCCCATGGTGAAATGCCATTCATCGGGACGGAAGTTGCGAGAAGCCATCCTCGCTCGAAGTTGATGTTGCCCCTCTTGTTGAGGTGGGTTCGCTCCCTCGCCTTGCTCAAAGTATGGTCCCGCTCCTTCGCCTTGTTCAAATGCTGTCCCGCACCCGCACCGTACTCATACGGTTGATCCGCGCCAAAAAGATAGTTAAAATCCATCTCTATAACAACAAAATATCTCAAAAAACCTCTCTTTTCCTCTCTTTCCCCGGCCAGAAGTAATGAAAATGGAGTATGAAAGCAACAGCCGGTGGCTGTTTGTAGGGTCTGTCCAGCGAAGGGACTAGCCGCGCGGCCAGTCCTCCCGGGCGACGTGGCACGATCGCAGCCCTCCACCTCACGCGCTCATCAGCGATCCTCATCAACGCGAGTCAGTCAATCGAAGGGACTGGCCACGCGGCCAGTTTCTCCCCCAGGCGCCAGATTTTACAATTTAGCCCCTCGGCTTATTTTCTAATCCAAAATTGGCCCCGTTAGCCAAATTTAACCATAATTTAACCAATTGAAGGTCCTAAACCCTAAAAATTATAAAATCTTCAAAATTAATCTATAATTGAAGGTCCTAAACCATAAAAATTATAAATTAAAGGTCGGAACCTCCGTAAGCCCTAATCTTTAAAATTAATCTATAATTGAAGGTCCTAAACCCTCAAAATTATAAATTAAAGGTCGAAACCTCCGTAAGCCCTAATCTTTAAAATTAATCTATAATTGAAGGTCCTAAAACCTAAAAATTATAAATTAAAGGTCGGAACCTCCGTAAGCCCTAATCTTTAAAATTAATCTATAATTGAAGGTCCTAAACCGTAAAAATTATAAATTAAAGGTCGGAACCTCCATAAGCCCTAATCTTTAAAATTAATCTATAATTGAAGGTCCTAAACCCTAAAAATTATAAATTAAAGGTCGGAACCTCCGTAAGCCCTAATATTCAAAATAAATTGATTACGTGCGCTCTATAGGAGGTTAGAATTCATCCCTATTTCCTTTCTCGATTCTTTAAACTTCTTATCGCACCGTGCGTATGGCATTCCCTCCTTTCCCCAGTCAAGCGACTTTATTGTTTACGAATGCTTGATTATCCCCAGCGAAAGACGGCATCTCATTTCTTTCTTTCCCCGCAAATCTCGAACTACGATTGGCTTGATTCCACTGGGATACGTAGGTAGCCTGACCAAGGTTCAGCCGCTCGACCAACCTGGTCACCTTCTCTCTCACTCCTCTCTCGATTTGGAACTCATGTTTCATATCGGTTCCTTTCTTAATCGACGACCCTCCATTGCCTTGCAAGAAACATCACCGAGGGGCTACTGTTAGTACCCAATCTGAAAATGAGTTATTAGGCATTCTAGAACTCACAGGGACCTCCCAGGTATTTACGAGCTGTGCAGGACTTGTCCAGGATTTCCCGAAAAGCCTAGATAAGAAGATATCAACGACTGATCTGATGAGGGATCGAAGATAGACTTATCTGATCATCCTCTAGAGTCTAGATAGGCATACCTCGAAAATCGTGCCAATCCACTGGACCGGTCGGGCGGCCACTTCCCCGGCCGGGCGGCCACTCCTCCTGGGTCAGATTTTCTTATAAATAACTGAGCTCAGTTCATTATTTTGACACACAATTCTCTTCCCCGATTTCCACAAGCCAAACTGACGGCAGAACTCTCTCTTCAAGCCTTTCTAGCAATACCGAAGGTCCGGCGAATCCGCGCTAGAGATTCGACTTCGTTCTTGTCAAGAGTGGTGAGAATTTTTCATGTTTTCTTAGTTTAGATCTGATTTATGCTAGTTTCATCATGTTTATTCATCAATATTCATATGATTCATAACGTGTTCTTTATGTTCTTGCTAGAGTTCATAATATGCTCTATAACTAGGGTAGCGATCTTCATGTTTATGTGTTCATTCATACATGTTCATGATCTTCTTATTATCATGCTAGATCTAAGATTTATTCTACATAATATACTAGATCTAATCTTTTAATCCCTGTTTATATTGCATAGCCGATGATGATCTCCAAGATCTAGGAACTACTTCTAAACCCTAAACTTTAGGTAAATATTCCCATGATCAATAACTCTCCAAGGATGAATATGAGGACTACACATTGATCTTCTCAATGGTATAACCATTATTCTAGGATGTGATCATCTCGCATGATTCTTTCTCCTCCCCCTTCATTATGCATGATCCCTCTTCTTTCTCCCTATTCCGATTAATTGCGAACTACACTGACCTGAGCTTCTCATCACGAGAGGAACGTAGGCAATCTTCGGATCCGGCCTCAATCACTAACACACTACTAACACATTCATCATGATAGAAAGTCCGATCTATCGGGCGATAGGAGTGATAACGTAATATTCTTCTCTTGTCATAACTTGACCCCCGAACCCTCTCTGTTAGCTTTTTCTTAATGTTTTAGCTCAATAAAAACAACGTGGAGACTCATAATATGTTAAATGCCAACTTGAATATCCTAATCCCATAGAAAAGATAAATAAAGATAAATAAAAGAAAGACTTCCCGTGCGTCGCCCGCATCGTCGGAAAGGGGTATTCACACAATTGCCCAGGCATCTCAACGCCTTTGACCTGCAATCTGTTCAGAATCTACAGCAACAAAGCAACATTCACCCGCAACAAGTGAAACACTTTGGGCACACATTTTGTTTGTAAAGAGTCGACACCTAAGATCGAGTCTAAAGAAAACATAAAAATAAAATAAGAAATAGCTAGGATTGAAAATATGTGCTAAATGTTATTACATGTCAAAATAAATTGTTCAGGCACTCTCCCTCCCCGGTCTACTCTGAATCATCAACTGTGGCACTGTGCTCACCCCCATCGCCACTCTCGATCTCTTCATAATCATCATCGGACTCTTCTTCAGACTCCTCAACAACGATCTCATGACGAGCCCTCTTTGGCACTCTGGTCGATGAACTAGCACCTCCGCGGCTCAAGCTCCTACTCAGTGACTGCCTAGCCGACTACACAGCCTCATCCACATCAAGGGCCGCATCTCTGCAACCTCGGCCTATACCACGGGCACCCCGAGCCATGCCTCTAGCAGTTCAAAACACAGTCCCCGCAGCCTCCCTGGTCAGGTTCGCCATTTCCCTACAAAGCTCCAAGACTCTCTCCTCTAGACGGCGCAGCCTACTCCTCATCCCTTTACTCTGGCGGCCTATGTACCTATAAGCAGCCATGGGTACCTATCACAACAGAAACAGGAAACTACATCAGTGTACTGAGATGAGATGGACTAGAACAGAAAGGTGGGCCATAATCTGAAACATGCAAGAAAAGTAAAAGTCATACCACAGCAGTCTGGGCCGGGGGCTCCCTCTCCAGTGACATATCTTCAGGGAAAATCTCCCTCTGCTCATCAACAACCCCAAAGTTGGAGTAGGTATAATACGAAGGAGGCAGAGGAGGATCGAAGCAATAACCCGCCCCTGTGGGGTAGAACTGCGTAGAGGTCGAGGAGGCAGGCTGTGTTCCTTATGGATCGGCATACATAAAACCCGGCATCAAATGATTCGCCTGGAAAAGGCTATAATCCTGGTAAAGATAGATGAAAGGGGTAGCATCAACCCCTGCCACATACATGGCCCTATCATCCTCAGACAATGCTCCCCAGTTACGACGATAGAAAGGAGGAAACTCTGTGACCGCCGGCCTAGGCGGGTTATGGTAATCCACCACCTGGATCCCATGCTGCCAGTACACCCTCTCTCCCAAGTACATAGCCATGCACTCCACCGAACTCATCAGCAACCTAGAGAGAGTGGGCAGCAGAGTATGCTCTATGGCACCATAGATCGGTCTCCAGGGAAACAGTGACTGAGATACAGACTCGGGCCTCAAACCGTCTAGATATTGCCTGGCTGAAACCAAGTCGATGGGGACGGTGCTGGTCTTCACATTTCTGGCCTTCTAATACCATCTAGTGCAATCAGGATACAGGGGCTGGCCCTCTCTCCCAATCCTGAAATCTCTCATGCCCAAAATGGCAAAAGCCCACAGCTGCAAATTGAGGTAAAGGTAGAATTAACTACAGTTGAAAGTAGAGAGAAGACAGAAATATGAAAAGGGTAGAGTGACGAATATACCTCCCAAGCAAGAGAAAAGCCCCTGACCGAGCTTTGTGTCGAACGGCTGGTCAGGTCCATACCGTGTTAACAAGCAGCCAAACCCGCTGCACCCCAGTTGTAATGAGCAGCCTGGTCCAAGTCAATTAGAAGGTCCAACAAGGATAAATCCGCAGAACTTCCCCCATTGGCAAAACAAAGTATGGGACAGAGCAAACCAAATGAAACACCGGGCCACTACCTCGACCCTGTCAGCAGTAACTCCCCGAGACTCAGCCTCAAGGACTCTAATATAAGTCCGAAACTTCCCCCAAGTCACTCGGGAGTTCTTCACCACAAGCTCACAATCAACCAAAGCCAACAGCTCGGCAGGCGTCCTAGCAGTCCCGCTAACACCACAAGGGACCGGCACCCCAGAAAAAGGTAAACCGGTCAGAGCCGTAAATTCAGTCGGGGTCATAGTCACCTCCCCCATCGGCAAGTGAAAGGTATGAGTGGTGTCCCACCATCTCTCCCTCAAAGCCTGAATCACATCAGGATCATTCTTCAACGAAGGCAAAGCGGTAATAAAAGGACCAAAAAATGTAGCGGCCACCCGAGTCTGTACATTCTGTGCCAGTTTCTTCCATACAGAAATGGGTGCCTGAGCCCCACCACGGATCTCAGTCAAACGGTTCCACCTCTGAAAGGAAAACAGGAGACAAAGGAAAAATTCGTAAGCATAATGGCTAGAAAATGGCCAAACCCAACATGAAGAATTCAATAAAATCACCACGTGCAAACATGTAATCATGCAAATGGGTGTCCAAGCATTCCTTTTGAAACAAATCAATAAGAAAATCAACATGCAGCCATGATCGAAAGGGTTGCTGCAGCAGTATTACGGGCAACAATGACATAGCCCCAAAATGCGAAAAATCAACAAGGAGAGGCAAAATCCTTACCAATCTCGCAGAAACAAAGTGGGAGATATGAGTATGGGACTCATAAGTCAGTTGCCTTGGGTCCATAGCCTCGACCCCAACCTCGGCTTCTTCACCCATGGGCATCTCAAAAGGGGGTGTTTGATGAAAACTCGACATGATTCCTCGGTAGAATGGTCTCAAATGAACGAAGGAAGCGTTTTGGGATGATTTCCTCGCAGAATTTTAACTCAGAATACAGAGAGTTTGGGTTATTTTTGAACTTGGCTCGAACAGAATGAGCAGTTTCTGAATATATGTTGAACTTAAGCGCGATGCGCGCGCCTTCTGGTGCCACTACGTGCCGCGCGCACGTCCCACAGCCGTTCTCAGAAGCGGGCGCCTCCCGTGTCCAGTCAAGCCCAAGTGCAAGTTCCCATACAGGAATAAATACATCACATCAATATGCATTCAACTCCCATCCGAGTTTTCAGCTCTACCTTAGGGCCTTTCAAGCACAAAGTTCCACAACAGACACCGTTAAATCCGATGGATACAACAGTCAAACTTAATCTCAACATTTTCCCCGGTCTGTAGTCAACTGTGCCCGCACCCCGCAAAAGTCAACTGCAACTCCAAGCAGCATACGGCATCAAAACAACAATTTGGTCCGCGGTGAACCACTGGAATCACCACTTGTTTATCAAGCAAATTCAACAAATTCACATTCATCTCAAGTCCCAGCAGATGGATTCTAGGATCCCGCTAGTCCTCTATTCGGACTATAAATCAGCAGACGGGTGTAGATACCCCGGGGCGGAGTCCACGGCTTTAGGCTAGAGCGCTCGGATTACCCTAGGATGTCTAATTGTGTTTTAGAGTCTCCACCCACGTTTTTTAGGAACGTAAGAAAACCTAATATTTATGAGTCTAAGTTTGATTTACGAAAACAGAGATTCTTTGGGATGAGGGGTTCGGGGGTTAGGTTACGAAATGGGAAGTACTTAAACACCCATTTCGCCCAAGCAATGTCGGTCTTGTTTGTTCATAATTCACTTTAAAGATAGATGTGTTCTTCCTATAATATCCTTCAAAGAGAACCTCTTGAAAAAGTCTTGAAGAGGTTGAATACTTGGAGATAATATCTTTTGTAAATTGCCTAGAGCTTTGTTTAGAGAAAAGTCTAAGGTCGAAAAATTCCTCCTCCAATGATGGATTGGAGCGGTTTTTATAGTTGAAAATGTGTGTGTTTTGGAGCCAAACAGAGTCTCCAAGAAATCTTTCCCAGGCAAAATCATGTATAATGAGCAAGGGAGAGATTCTTGGGCAGAATCTGTAACTAACACACCCCAGAAGCACGCGCATCCCAACTAGGCGGTGGAAGGCGCGAGCGTCTGGCCTCAAGGGGCGGAGGTGCGCGACTCTGAAAGGCAAATTTTGATAGAATAGATAGGAAAGTTAGAACTGTTATTCAGTTTAGCCCCTGGACTTAACGGAGCCCGTCTAGAACTTAACCAAAGTAACAGAAACTAACAGAAAAAACTTAAAAGAGGGAGAAACACAAAAATCAAGTGTGCAATCGGGGTGAGCGGTCCAAGGTGAGGTGAGAGCGCCTTGTCGGGGTGTCTACAGAGCACCTCGGCGGCTTGGATTGCGAAGCAAACGCACCGACGAAAGACAGACATTCGCCTAGGACATCACTAAGAAAAAGAAAAGACTCGATAAAAGCAGGAATTTGAAATTGCAAGGGATAGAGGTGCCCTCCCTGTGTGAGTGGCTTAGGTGATAATGAAAGGTTCGGTGGTATGAAGCGGCCCACCGTGGCTGACAGCGGGACCTGGGGGACCGTTTGCTGGAAGCGGGACCTGTTTACTGGTATCGATATCCGTTTTCTGAAAGCGGGACCTGTCTGCTGGTAGCGAGATCCGTTTGCTGGAATGCGGGACCTGGAGGACCGTTTGCTAGAAGCGGGACCTGTCTGCTAATAGCGAGATCCGTTTGCTAGAATAACGGGTACCGAGGGACCGTCTGCTTGAATGCGGGACCCAGAGGACCATTTGCTGGAAGCGGGACCTGTCTGCTGATAGCGAGATCCGTTTGCTGGAATAGCGGGTACCGAGGGACCGTCTGCTTGAATGCGGGACCCAAAGGACCGTTTGCTTGAATGCGGGACCTAGAGGACCGTTTGTTGGAAGCGGGACCTGTCTGCTGATAGCGGGATCCGTTTCTTGGAATAGCGGGTACCGAGGGACCGTTTGCTTGAATGCGGGACCCAGAGGACCGTTTGCTTGAATGCGGGACCCAGAGGACCGTTTGCTTGAGTGCGGGACCCGGAGGGCCGTTTGCTTGAGTGCGGGACCCGGAGGACAGTTTGTTTGTAGATCTTGCTTGATAAGGAAGTGGTGATTTTGTGGCTCACCCAGGACCAAGTTGTTGCCGTGAGTCGTACTTTGATGTTGATTGTTTGACTTTGACTTTTGGTGGGGTGCGGGCACAGTTGACTGTGGATGCTTTCTGCTGGGGATGAATTGTCAAAACTGATCTTTGAGAATTAAAGAAGGACACCCTAACTTTTTTAGTGAGAATTCCTGTCCTACTTTCAATTTTAGACATGCCTTAAGGGAGGACCAAATTAACGTGTGCCCAACTGGGTGCTCAAGGATTGGAGCTGCATCTTGATTTAGGCGGAAATTTCTTGCATAGTTTTCCCGATAAGGCTTACTGAAATGATCCTGGCTTGGGAAGCGCGCGCCTCTCTTTGTAGGCATGTAATGCACGCACTTTGCGCACCGGTGACGGGTGGTGCGCGCGTCTGGGGGGCGGAATTCCGGGCTTGAATTTTGCTGGCCAAAAGATCCCCCAACAGCTATAATATCAGCTTCTAGTCGACAATTTGATTTTAACAGCTCTCTTCTGCCATTTTTGAACACCATTTTATTGCCTAATTTTGCTTGCAATGTTCTTTCCCATGGCCTCTAATCTTTTCAGTCTTGATGCCGAGGTTGTTAAGAGTTACGAGAAGGATTTGTCGACATTCGTGTATTCCTTCAAGACTCATCCCAAAAAGGCTTTCATTAAAGATTTCGGGTTTCGAATTCTTTTTACTTTGCGGACATTGAAGCCGGATTGGGATTTGTTGAAGGCCGCTGCAGCCTTTTGGGATTGTGATAGCCATACTTTTGACTTTTCGGCTAATGAAATGGTGCCGACTGTCGATGATTTTGGGGCCATTCTTGGTATGGCTTTGGCCGGTCGGATTGCCGTCCCTAAGTATCACCGCGGTGTTGTTGACTCTTGGGTTGACCTTCTGAATCTCCCTATTGGAGAGGTGAAGAAGATGATGCACGAGACTTGTTGTTGACATATCTGAGCTTCTGATGTTTTTCAGCTTGCATTCGGAAGATGTCGCGGTTCAATCCTTTAAGAGAAATGCCATGGCTATCTTTCTTTTCAGCGAGGTTCTACTTGTCGCTCCTCTGGGTACTGCGGATGCGCAGTTGGCTGAGATTGTGTTGCAGGCGAAGGAGCAACGATTCAGTATAATCCCTCTCATAGTGGGGGAAATTTTGCATTGTCTGGATGAATTGCATCGTACGGGAGAGATGCGACGAGGAAGCCCCTTGCTTTTGACCATATGGCTTCGAGAGCATTTCAGGCTTTATGCGTCAGACGGCGACCTCTCTCATTTTGCTGTTCATAGGCGACGGTTGCTGATTAGAGATTTGACTGAAGAAAATTGGCAGAAATTCTTTGCTTCCCGTGCTTCGGCTGATATTGAGTGGTGTCCCTCTTCTTGGGGTCTCCGTCCTTTCGTGGAATGGACCTTCAGTTTTTAGCACGTGGTTTTACCTGGGTTGAGAGACTCTTCATTTTATCAACCAGAACGGGTTTTGAGACAGTTCGGTCGCCAGCAAATAATTCCTTTTCCGAGGAATGGGATATTTCGTCCAGTTTCTTAAATGGGTCCGGACTTCTCGAGTGAGCTTCAATCGGCTTGGGGGGATGATCGCAACCGGTGGGCTTCCGCCCCTCTGCATCGGGGTAGTATCTTTCTTCCCAAGAGTTACTTGGATCATTTGTTCGGTACCGTTTACCGCGGCATTACTTGGGTAGATGCTCTTCGGGCTGAATTGTTAGGGCAAGACTTTAAGCCTAGCAGTGCTCTGAGATACAAGGAAGCTGCTGCTGATGTGAACAACATTCTGAGTGACCCTTTCGGTACCCCTTTGGATGACTTTTATGCTCGGAGGTGCTCTGTTTCGCAGAAGGTTTTGGTCCGTATTAGTGTTCCTAGACCTCCCAAGAAGAGTAGGATTGATGGTCGTTCGGGTGGCCCTTCGAAGGCCAAGAGAAAATTAGATTTTTCCTAGTACCCCAAGAGATTGCAAGTAAAATAGACCACTTTGTTTAGGATTTAATGTTTTATGTCTTTTAATAGCTCAACATTTCCATTGTAATGATCAAAATAATTCAGTGAATGAATAAAAATTGCATCTCGTCAATTTGAAATGATTTGGGTATTTGTTTATATTTTAGACCGCACCCGAAGGTTGCCTACGTTCCTCCAGTGTAGAGGCTCAGGTCTCCGTAGTTCAAACAAACAAAGACCAATTTTTTTTTGTGTGCACCCTGTTTTTTGCCTAGACCGCCCTTTCGGGTTTTCAAACTAGCGGGCTTCTTTTTTTGTACGTGCTCTAATTTTTGCCTAGGCCGCCCTTGCAGGTTTTCAACCTAGCGAGATTTTTTATTTTTTTTTAATGGTCTTCGTTTATTAAGCGTAGAATCTCTTCAGCTTGTCGAGGTTGACTTCCTTTGGCAGCTGATCTCCATCTAAATCCACGAGTCGGACTGCACCGCCGCTTAGTATCTTCTTGACCACATACGGACCGATCCATCGGGGTCCCCATTTTCCAAGGGGGTTCATGGCGTTAGGAGGATGTTGTCTTAAGACCAAATCTCCCACATTGATGTTTCGAGGCTTCACCTTTTTGTTGAAAGGCATTGCCATTCTTTGTTGGTAGGCTCTCGTACGTTCGAGTGCCCTTAGCCTTTTCTCGTCGAGTAGAGCTATCTGTTCATTTCGACTTTGCATCCAATCGATTTCATTGACTTGGTTCTCGAGGAGGACCCGTAAGGATGGGACTTCGACCTCTATTAGGAGTACAACTTTGGAACCATACACCAGTGCATAAGGAGTTTCTCCAGTTGCTGTCCGTATTGACGTGCGGTAGCCCAACAATGCTAGAGGTAGCTTTTCGGGCCAATCCCTTCCGGTGGAGGCCATTTTCTTCACAATGGTCTCGATTTTCTTATTAGCTGCCTCGACCACGCCGTTTGCTTGAGGGCGGTATGGAGATGACTTGTGCTTGGAAATCTTGTATTCTACCAGAAGCGCGTCCGTCTCTTACTCAAAGTGAGAACCGTTGTCTGAGATGATTTCATGAGGAACGCCGTACCGGCACATGATGTGGGTCTTTACGAATTCGGTCACTTTCTTGGAGTTGAGAACCCGGTAAGCCTGTGCTTCGACTCATTTTGTGAAATAGTCCACGGCTACTAGGACGAAAGATTGTCCGTTGCTGCCAGTAGGGTGAACTTTGCCGATGATGTCTATGCCCCAACAAGAGAAAGGCCATGGCGTGGTCATGTTGTAAAGTTGTGAGGGTGGAGCATGCTGTAGGTTGGCATGGAATTGGCATTTGGCGCACTTTTTGACTTTCTCGATGCAGTCTCTTTCCATGGTACTCCAATAATAACCCATGCGGAGTATCTTCTTGGTCAACAAAAACCCGTTCATGTGGGGCCCACATTCACCTTCATGGATCTCGTGCATTATTTCTTGAGCTTCAGTCTCATTTGCGCATAGGAGATTGATCCTTTCGTGGTGCCTTTTGTAGACTCGGTCTCCAATCAGTACATATTGAGAGGCTAGCCTTTGCAACGCCATATGAGACTTCTTATTGCTATTCTCGGGATAAGTGCCATTCCTGAGAAAATTCATGATATCCGAATACCACGGAGAGTTTGCTTGGACCTCGTTGATCTCGATACTCATGCAGTAAGCCAGACTGTTCCTTCGGGAGATTTTAAAGGGCTTCACCATTTTTCCCTCAGGTATTTTGACCAGTGAAGCAATGGTGGCTAGTGCATCAGTGAAACGGTTCTTGTCCCTTGGCAGGTAGTTGAAGGTGATTTCTTGAAACTGTTCAACCAACTCCTTGAGATGTTGACCTTACCGTTGTAGAGTTGAGTCCTGAATCTTCCATTTTCCAGATGTCTGATTGATGATGAGTAAGGAATCACCAAATACCTCTAAACTCGTGACATTTCTCTCGAGGGCCGCTTCGAGCCCCGCTATGCATGCTTCGTACTCGGAGATGTTGTTGGTGGCCTCAAATTTGAGGCGGATAGCAATTGGAGTATAGATGTCCTTTGGATCAACAAGTAACATCCCTATGCCATATCCATGCTTATTGGCCGCGCCATCGAAAAAAAGTTGCCACTTATCTTCCTCTGTTGTAGCATAAATTAAATGCTCGTCGGGGAACTGTACATCTTCCCCCTTCACTTCGTCACACAAAAATTCAGCAAGCTGATCACTTAACACTTTCCCCCTGATGGATTTGAGTGTGACATAAGTGATATCATAGCCGACGAGCATGAAGTACCATTTGGCTATTCTTGTTGACATGAAGGGCTTCTCAAAGATGTAGCAGAGCGGGTCCACTTTTTCTACAAACTTGATTGGGAAGGCTTCCATGTAATGCTTAAGCTTTTGAGTAACCCAAACCAATGCTGCACAAGACTTTACTAAGACAGAGTAGTTCTTCTCAGCCCCTTGAAACCGGCGGCTGACAAAGTAGATAGCATTCTCTTTTGTGGAGTCTCGTTGTTCTTGTGCTAACATAGCCCCTAGGGATTCATCATTGATAGTGAGATAGAGCAAGAGAGGCTTCTCTTTGTGCAGTGGAACCAAAACTGGAGGGCACGTCAAGTAATGCTTTACTTGGTCGAAGGCTTCTTGGCAAGCATCGGTCCATTCTAGAGCCACATTCTTCTTGAGTAGCTTGAAGATCGGCTCACACATGGAAGTGAGTTGGTGCACAAACCGACTGATGTATTGAAGTCTGCCTATAAAACCTTTGATTTCTTTCTGCGTCTTTGGGGGAGGCATGTCAATGATTGCCTTGATCTTGGAGTGATCGGCTTCAATTCCCCTCTCAGTGACCATGTAACCGAGAACCTTTCCTCTGATGACCCCAAAAGTGCACTTTACGGGATTGAGTCTCATGTTGTGTTGTCGGAGTCATTCAAAGAACTTGTGAAGATCAATCAAATGTTTACCATTGGTTCCCTTTGAATGGATGATCATGTCGTATACATAGACCTCGATCTCTTTATGAATCATGTCATGGAATAGATCCGTAACAGCCCTTTGGTAGGTAGCCCCAGCGTTCCTTAACCCGAACGGCATGACTGTGTATAAGAAAGTGCCCCATGGTGTTGTGAAAGCTGTCTTGTGTTGGTCCTCCTTGGACATGAGAATCTGATTGTAACCGGAAAAACCGTCCACAAATGAGCGGACTTCATAGTTGGCAGTCGAATCGACAAGCATGTCGATGTTTGGTAGCAGAAAATCATCTTTCGGGGAAGCTTTGTTCAAATCCCGGAAGTCCACACAAACTCAAACCTTGCCGTTTGCCTTTCTGACTGTCACAATGTTGGCTAGCCAAGTCGGATACTCAATGACTTTGATGAAACCCACACTGAGGAGCTTTCAATATCTTCTTTGACTTGTACGGACCATTTTGGTTTGATCTTTCTGAGCTTCTGCTTTACTGGCTTGGCGTCCTCTCTGATCGGAATTATGTGCTTTACGACCTTTCTGCCCAAACCCGGCATGTCTTTGTACGACCATGCGAATACATCCACAAATTGTTTGAGCAGTGCAGTCAATCTGTCTCTGTCTTCCCCCTTAAAGAAGCTGCCTATCTTCGTTTCTTTCGGTTCTTCGTCGGTACCCAGATTAACAACATGCAATTCCTCATCAGCCCCTGGACCATTTTCACCACGAAAACGAACCTGTTGAGCTAGTTCATTTAGGTATGTTATGTTTTCGTGGTCTAATTCATCATTATTTGAATCGTTATTAACTTGTTCATTAAGTTCGTTATTAGTTAATTCATCATTTATGATGTTTGCAATCTCGGGGTACTCAGAAATATCAAATTTTTCATTAGCAAAGAAAGTAAACACACGCTCGGCTATGGCCTCCATATCCTCTTGGGCAAGGGTATTAGAAACACTCTCGGACTCGAAAGTAAGTGTGAGCTGCTCTTCCTTTGTTGATGTGCGGGGTATGCAACCCATTTCTCAGACTAGGAATTCCTCGGATACCATGGGCCCCTTCGTAGAATACCAGTTGTTGATTGGCTCGGAGATTGGCTGGATCTCGCTGATAGATGGACTCTCCATTTCTGTGCTGTCGAAGATGGCGTTGACTTGACAATCGTCCATGATGGCAAATTCCTCGAACATGGAGGCTAGATCAAACAGTCTTTCCCCCACGGTAATCTCTACCTCGGACTCTATAGTCACTTTATTGCCCCACCACTCTCGGGGTGACATTGGAATAGGCTCCCTTTCTTATGTCGGTATTTCACAATCAGTGAAGATCTCAAGACCGGGCTTTCTGACGCCCTTATTGTTAACCCATGGCTCGGGAAAGATCATGTACGGGACATCCTCCCCTTGGCGAACAAAATAACCATTCAGTGTGCTGCGGTAAGGCCTCAAGTTGGGGATTTCATATTTTCGACCTTCTTTGCGAGCTCGAGTCTTTTGATTCTTGACTGCTTGCTCGTATTTTAAGTCATCTTCGGTAGGCTCGTATCCCAAACCAAACTTGTTTCTGACAAAAGGGACCTCTACGGGGTGCAATGTTCCTTGTTGATGCTTCCCTAGGCCTAGACCGGGAAAGTGATTCATGTTCCTCATCATGCGGAGGATCTTAGGATTACCGAGGGTCCATTGCCCACTTCACCCTTCTTTGTTAATGGCGTTGACGCCGGAGATAGTGGAATCTTCTATCCCGTGTTGAACTTGGTGGACGGGTTGTCCCTTATTTCTGTGGATGGTGACATTCTCGGCCATGACAGTGACTATCTCGTCCCCATTTCTGATCTTGACACACTGATGGAGAGTGGAAAGGACAGCATTGGAACTGTGGATCCATGGTCGGCCCAAAAGTAAGTTGAACGAAGACGGGACATCGAGTACTTGAAATGGGACAGACATGATCATGCTCCCAAATTCGACATCAACTTCTATCATTCCCATGACTGTACGGGCCGTGCTGTCGTACCCTCTAATGACTTGGGTAGAAGGTTGTAAATGGGAGCTTTTGAGCCCCAATATGCCCATGACTCGGCTAGGCATTAAGTTGAGTGCAGAACCACCGTCTACTAAAACTCTTGAAATGGGTCTCCCCCTTGGCCTTACTTTGAGGTAGATGGCTTCATTATGATTGGACCCAAATGGCGGGAGGTCCATATCGGCAAAAGTGATGACATTGCCAAAGTGAATGTGACCTATCATTGCTGTGAGGTCTTCGGGAGTTGTGTCAGGAGAGACTGATGTGTCATCCAAGTTCTTGATGACGAGGTCTCGGTGTTTCTTTGATGATGAAATAACGTCCCAGATGGATATGTTGGCTTTCGTCTTCTTGATTTGTGTCAATAAAGGGTCTTCAGGTGCATCTTGTGCTTTTGATCTTTGAGAAGAGGTGTTGGTTGCTGTATTCATGGGAACCGAGGCGCTCGCAATTACCCGGCCACTGCGGGTGAGCACATTCACGGACCCTTGGAGCTTCTTCTTCCTATTCTCTAAGACCTCCCTCGTAACTTCATCGTAAGTCACAACATAACAAGAATTGTCAAGTTTATTCATATCATCGGAGCCCTCATTCACAAATGGGATCGAATGAGTGGTTCCTTCAAACTCTCCTACCTCTATTACATTGACACCACCCTCATTGGGGATTATGAATTCCTTCTTGTCTATAAGGTCTTGGATGGTTTTGCGAATGGAGAAGCATTCCTCGTTGAAATGGCCGGTGCATTGATGGTAGTCACACCACTTATGGTGGACAAGGTTGGGACGGAGCGGTTATGGTTGCTTGTACCCTTGGTGAGGAGTGATTTGCCCCTTGGCCTTTAGAGCTTCATAGGCCTCGGTGATGGTCATTCCATTGAGTAGAGTGTAGACGTGGTTGTTTTGGAACCGATTGCCTTGTGGTAGAGGGACCTTTTTGTAATTCCCCTTGTCAGTAGTAACAGCATTGACAGAAGCCTCTTTGTTTGAGCTAGAGGCGGCCTTGTAAAGGAAAGTAGAAGTGGCTTTCTTTATCTCCTTGAGCAAGTCATCCATGCGTACCCCCGCCTCATACATTTGGGAGAAGTCGGAGTAGCAAGCCCCACTTAGGTGGGTGCGGAGATCAATCTTGAGACACTTGAGGAAGATGTCCATTTGATCTTTCGTGTTTGGCCTCTCGACAATTTCAGAGAGCTTGTCATTCCATCTCCTTGTGAAGTCAATGAAGTACTCGTTGTCTCTTTGAGTGGTGTTCTCGAGCTCTTTCCTTGTGGGCCGATGAGTGGTGTTGCCTTGATATTGATTTTTGAAGGCAAGTATAGCGGCATCCCAATCAAGACGGACAGTGAGCGGGAGAGTTGCATACCAATCCTTTGTTGTCCCCTCGAGAGTGAGAGGAAACATTGAGCCATCACTTTTGGGGAGACCTTCTTCGGAACCATATCCCAAATGTAAGTCTCGATGTGAGCCATCGGGCATGAGTTGCCCTTGAACTAGCTAATGTCGGGCATTTTGAACTTGTCGGGGAGAGCGGCCATCGTGCTCATGAGAATGGATGACTGATAAAGGCTTGTGTTGGAGCCTTTTCCCATATTGAGGCCGTCAAATTTCTGATTAATGTAGGACATGATGGAATCGACCATTTTGTGGTTGTTGTTGTCGGTGCTTGGCTCCCCCACTTTTTTGGTACGGGCACTAACATATGGGCTTTCAAACAAACCATGGGTCCATTCGGATTCCTCATTGTCGTTCACCCCCTTATTCTTGGAGAGCTTGATGAGCTTGGATTTCAATTGTTCGACCTCGGCCTCGTGGGCCGCTTGTTGACTGTCAACATGAGCTTGCCATAAGATCTCCTTGGTTTGAGCCTCTTGGTTAAGGGTAGAGACTTGTTGTTGGAGTGATCGGTTCACGAACAAGCCTGTTGGATGAATCCCTGTAGATCCGGAGAGTACCAATCAGACCTATAATTGGAGATGTAGCCCTTGTCAGTCTCGGTTCATACTTTCGGTCCATGAAGAGGTTGAGAACACATATTGGGCACACGACTCGAATCACATAAGGAAAAAGACTCTTTTTTTTATATAAGTCGGAGGGACGGAGTCCCTTTTGGGGTTTCTAAGAAGATAATGGAATCGTCACACTAGTATATAGACCATCTCGCGGTCCCATATACTCATCGGATTCCATCACGTTTGTAAATCCTACATATATCGAGATTAAACTAAATCAATGTAGTAAAGCATACATGCGGGGATGGATTTTTTATTTTCGTCCAAAATGACCACTTTTAGGGACGGATTTTTATTGCGTCTGTATCAACAAGTTGGCATGTATGAATTGAAAACATTAGTTTAGGGAAATCTCGGTACATGAAAACCGACTTGGTCATGGAGTGTTAGACCCTAACTAGAATTGTGTGGTTGGTGCTCGGCTAAAGAGAAGCTTAAAGGTCACCCCCGGCATGTAGTCTTGAACTACGCCACGGGCTGAGGTTGACCGCTTCGAAAGAGTCAAGGTCGATTGGAGCTTGAAACTTTCTAGGACGGGCCTCGACGGGATTGGGGTTATGGACTTGTGCGACTCGATAGTGAGCAATTGATAGGAGTAATGTGCATACAGTGTGAGGTCTATCACGTGACAATTTTTTTTTATTTTTTTTTAAAATAAAAGATAAAATAAACACATAAGCACGTAAATTACAACTCCCGAATCACCCGTGTGACCGGTAAATAAACACAAAATTAAGACAGTCCAAAGGTCCAATTCTGCTCTGATGCAGGCAACTCTGCCCACACCCCCACTGTTCTGTTCAGTCCCTGAAACCTGTTCTTGTCCTGGAAATTGGCCCAGAAGCGCGCGCCTCAGGCTGGTGTTGTGCGAAGCGCGTGCCTGGCGCATTGTTCATGGGAGGCGCCGCTTCTGGGTTGACCTGTCAGATTGTCAGAAACTTATGGACTCAGGGGATTACCCTGGTCCTGATTGTGTAATGAAACCCCTATAATGTTTGTTAGCATGAAATAATAGGAAGAATGGGAAGAACACATGGAAGGTAGGCGATTCTGGAATGTGACGTGGGACGCGCGCGCTTTGGACCATGAAGGTCCGAGGCCCACGCTTCCATATCAATTTCCAGAATGCCCAGAAGAGTGAATTATGAACAGAAAAACAAGTTTAACCCTCAAACCGGTTCCCCAGCGGAGTCGCCACTGTAGATACCCCGGGGCGGAGCCCACGGCTTTAGGCTAGAGCGCGCGGATTACCCTAGGGTGTCTAATTGTGTTTTAGAGTCGCCACCCACATTTTTGAGGAACGTAAGAAAACCTAATGTTTATGAGCCTAAGTTTGATTTACGAAAATAGAGATTCTTTGGGATGAAGGGTTTGGGGGTTAGGTTACGAAATGGGAAGTACTTAAACACCCATTTCGCCCGAGCAATGTCGATCTTGTTTGTTCATAATTCACTTTAAAGATAGATGTGTTCTTCCTATTTGAATGATGATAAAAGGGGGTTTTATAGTTTAGAATGTAGGGAGATAACTCCTAGGCCAATTCAATGTAATGAAAGGGCCATTGGTGTCATGTCCCAAATGGTTTTGGGGTGATTGCACATTTGATTGAAGAAGAATAAGAATTAGAAAAAGAAGAAGAAATAAAGAATAAAGTTAAGACATTTTACCTATAATATCCTTCAAAGAGAACCTCTTGAAAAAGTCTTGAAGAAGAGGTTGAATACTTGGAGAGAATATCCTTTGTAAATTGCCTAGAGCTTTGTTTAGATAAAAGTCTAAGGTCGAAAAAGTCCTCCTCCAATGATGGATTGGAGGGGTTTTTATAGTTGAAAATGTGTGTTTTGGAACCAAACGGAGTCTCCAAGAAATCTTTCCCGGGCAAAATCATGTATAATGAGCAAGGGAGAGATTCTTGGGCAGAATCTGTAACTGACACACTCCAGAAGCGCGCGCATCCCACCTAGGCGGCAGAAGGCGCGCGCGTCTGGCCTCAAGGGGCGGAGGCGCGCGACTCTGAAAGGCAAATTTTGACAGAATAGACAGGAAAGTTAGAAATGTTATTCAGCTTAGCCCCTGGACTTAACGGAGCCCGTCTTGAACTTAACCAAAGTAACAGAAACTAACAGAAAACACTTAAAAGAGGGAGAAACACAAAAATCAAGTGTGCAATCGGGGTGAGCGGTCCAAGGCGGAGTGTCTACTACAGGTCCCTTTACGGATTCAGCCAAGTCCCCTAACGGACTTCAACTCCGCAGACGGGTCCCCTAACGGATTCAGCTAAGTCCCCTAACGGACTTCAACTCGGCAGACGGGTCCCCTAACGGATTCAGCCAAGTCCCTTAACGGACTTCAAATCAGCAGACGGGTCCCCTAACGGATTCAGCCAAGTCCCCTCACGGACTTCAACTCGACAGACGGGTCCCCTAACGGATTCAGTCAAGTCCCCTAACGGACTTCAACTTGGCAGACGGGTCCCCTAACAGATTCAGCCAAGTCCCCTAACGGACTTCAACTTGGCAGACGGGTCCCCTAACGGATTCAGCCAAGTCCCCTAACGGACTTCAACTCGGCAGACGGGTCCCCTAATGGATTCAGCCAAGTCCCCTATACGGACTCTAAACATTGGCCACGGTGGGCCGATTTCGATCACCGCACCCCTTCTATCAGCAAAAGTCGCTCATACAGGGAGCGCGCCTCTATCTCTTGTAATTTCAAGATTCTTATTTTCATCGAGTCTTTGCTTTTTTTCTTAGTGATGTCCTCGGCGGATGTTTTGTTCTTTCGTCGACGTGTTTTGCTTCGCAATCCACGTCGCTGAGGGGCTCTGTAGATACCCCGCCTTGGACCGCTCACCCCGATTGCACATTTGGTTTTCTGTTTCTCCCTATTTTAAGTGTTTCTTGTTAGTTTTTGTTACTTCCGTTAAGTTTCTGACTGACTTCGTTAAGTCCAGGGACTAAACTGAATAACAGTGTAGACACCCCGCCTTGGACCGCTCACCCCGATTGCACACTTGCCTTTGTCTTTCTCCCTCTTTTAAGTGCTTTCTGTTAGTTTCTGTTACTTTTGTTAAGTTCTAGACGGGCTCCGTTAAGTCCAGGGACTAAACTGAATAACAGTTCTAACTTTCTAGTCCATTCTGTCAAAATTTGCCTTTCAGAGTCGCGCGCCTTCGCCCCTTGAGGCCAGACGTGCGCGCCTTCCGCCGCCTAAGTGGGATGCGCGCGCTTCTGGGTGTGCCAGTTACAGATTCTGCCCAAGAATCTCTCCCTTGCTCATTATACATGATTTTGCCCGGGAAAGATTTCTTGGAGACTCCGTTTGGCTCCAAAACACACACATTTTCAACTATAAAAACCCCTCCAATCCATCATTGGAGGAGGACTTTCCGACCTTAGACTTTTCTCTAAACAAAGCTCTAGGCATTTTACAAAAGATATTCTCTCCAAGTATTCAACCTCTTCTTCAAGACTTTTTCAAGAGGTTCTCTTTGAAGGATATTATAGGTAAAATGTCTTAACTGTATTCTTTATTTCTTCTTCTTCTTCTAATTCTTCTTCTTCTTCAATCAAATGTGCAATCACCCCAAAACCATTTGGGACATGACACCAATGGCCCTTTCATTACATTGAATTGGCCTAGGAGTTATCTCCCTACATTCTAAACTATAAAACCCCTTTTTATCATCATTCAAATAGGAAGAACACATCTATACTTAAAGTGAATTATGAACAAACAAGACCGATATTGCTCGGGCGAAATGGGTGTTTAAGTACTTCCCATTTCGTAACCTAACCCCCAAACCCCTCATCCCAAAGAATCTCTGTTTTCGTAAATCAAACTTAGGCTCATAAACACAAGGTTTTCTTACGTTCCTCAAAAATATGGGTGGCGACTCTAAAACACAATTAGACATCCTAGGGTAATCCGCGCGCTCTAGCCTAAAGCCGTGGCCTCCCGCCCCGGGGTATCTACAGGGGCGACTCTGCTGGGGACAGCTTGAGGGTTAAACTTGTGTTTCTGTTCATAATTCACTTTTCTGGGCATTCTAGAAATTGATATGGGAAGCGCACGCCTCGGACCTTCATGGTCCAAAGCACGCGCGTCCCACGTCAGATTCCAGAATCGCCCGCCTTCCATGTGTTCTTCCCATTCTTCCTATTATTTCATGCTAACAAACATTGCAGGGGTTTCATTACACAATCAGGACCAGGGCAATCCCCTGAGTCCATAAGTTTCTGACAATCTGACAGGTCAGCCCAGAAGCGGGCACCTCCCATGAACAATGCGCCAGGCGCGCGCTTCCCACAATACCAGCCTGAGGCGCGCGCTTCTGGGCTAATTTCCAGGACAAGAACAGGTTTCAGAGACTGAACAGAACAGTGGGGTGTGGGCACAGTTGCCTGCATCAGAACAGAATTGGACCTTTGGACTGTCTTAATTTTGTGTTTATTTACCGGTCAAACGGGTGATTCGGGAGTTGTAATTTACGTGCTTATGTGTTTTTTTTTTATCTTTTCTTTTCAAAAAAAAAATAAAAAAAAATTGTCTCGTGATAGACCTCACACTACATGCACATTACTCCTATCAATTGCTCACTATCGAGTCGCACAAGTCCATAACCACAAACCCATCGAGGCCCGTCCTAGAAAGTTTCAAGCTCCACCCGACCTTGACTCTTTCGAAGCGGTCAACCTCAGCCCATGGCGTAGTTCAAGACTACATGTCGGGGGTGACCTTTAAGCCTCTCTTTAGCCGAGAACCAACCACACAATTCTAGTTAGCGTCTAACAAGCTCTCTGAAATTGTCTAGAGGCCAAACACGAAAGAGCAAAGGGACATCTTTCTCAAGTGTCTCAAGATTGATCTCCGCACCCACCTAAGTGGGGCTTGCTACTCCGACTTCTCCCAAATGTATGAGGCGGGGGTACGCATGGATTACTTGCTCAAGGAGATAAAGAAAGCCACTCCTACATTCCGTTACAAGGCCGCCTCTAGCTCAAACAAAGAGGCTTCTGTCAATGCCGTTACTACTGACAAGGGGAATTACAAAAAGGTCCCTCCACCACAAGGCAAGCCAATACAAGTTGACATGTTGACCATGACTTGTGTTCAATGACATCGTAGATAAAGGGATTGTGATATGTTCTAAAGGAATGCGAACTTGTATCTAGTCACACTATTTGGGTAGGTATGACGGTTTGCTAGAACCTAATAATATCTTATGGGTTCATGTTTGGACCTATTGCCAACTTAGTGTAATCCTAGAGGGTCACACACGAATAGAACGAATCTTAAAGGACTGAATTGGAATTATAGAAAAATGGGGCCGTGCCGAATATAAAGCACGACCGTGCCAATATGCAGCGGACGGATGGCAGGTGCGCATCATTTGGCACGACCGTGCCAGAGCTGCTGGGACAGAAAAACATTGCCTTAATTGGGTGATGGGATTTAGGTATCCTAGGCCCTTAAGGGTTAAGGACTAGAACCTATTTAAGCATCTTTTCACCAGCCATTAAGAAAACGAAACCTAGTTGTTTGGAACAACAATATTCTTGATCAATGATTTGGAATCCAAGATCAAGAAATTCATAATTCCATATAGTCATTATAATTGTGAAAGTGTGTTTCATAATTTGCAAGATCAAGTGTTCTTGATATTAGTTCGTGCTGTGGATATCGCTAGAGGGTGAAACTTGTCATCTTCAAAGTTCGTGTTCTTGCTCTGTTCATGATCATGTTTTTAAGCCTCCACCAAATTCAAGGTTGTTAATCAAAGGCATCAAGGGTTAGTAATCTAGTATTCATTATATTGTATTTGATGTAATCATATGAATGGATCTATGGGCTTTGGGTTTCTATAAAATTTTAAATGCTTAATTCCGCTGCGCATGTTACTAGGAAACCCAACAGTGGTATCAGAGCCCCGTTCATGTAGATTATTTCAATATTAGATCATGTTGTGTGTATATAAATTATTTATGTGCCTAGCATGATATGAATATTGGGATTATGATATTTATGTGTTATTGTAGACACCCCGCCTTGGACCGCTCACCGCGATTGCACGGTTGATCTGGTGTTTCCCCCTATTTTAAGTGATTCTCGTTAGTTTCTGTTACTTCCGTTAAGTTCCTGACTGACTTCATTAATTCCAGGGACTAAACTGAATAACAAGGCTGACTTTCCAGTCCATTCTGTCAGAAAAGCCATCTTGAAGTTTTGCGCCTCCGCCCGTAGGGGTCAGAAGCGCGCGTGTCCCACCACCAAGGCAGGAGGCGCGCGCACCTGGGCGTCACTTATAGATTCTGTCTAAGAATCCCTCCCTTGCTCATTTTACATGATTTGCCCGCATAAACTGATCTTTGTGACTTAGTTTTGGCACCAAAAACACCTTGTTTTCAACTATAAAAACCTCTCTTCTCCACCATTTCAAAGGACTTCTTTTTGGACCTTCTTTTTGAAAACATAAAGATACTATACAGAAAATACTCTCAAGGCATTTCCAAAGGCAATCTCCCAATAAGTACTTGAAGTCATTTTGAGTCTAGGTAAAAAGACTATTCTTTTCTCCCTTCTCTACTTCATCTCCCTTCTTCTCTTTGATTTTTGTCAAACGTGCAATCACCCCAAAACCATCTTGGGACATGACACCAAAGGCCACTTCATTCCAATGAAGTTGGCCAAGGAGTTATCTCCCTACATTCCAAATAGCCCTTTTTAACCCCCGTTTTATCATTATTAAGAATAGGAAGAACATTTTAATTATGTAGACTTTGAACAAGCAAGACCAACATTAGTTGGGCGAGATGGGTGTTTATGTATTTCCCATCTCGTAACCTAACCCCCGAACCTCATAACAAGAATCGCTGTTTTCGTATCAAAACTTAGGCTAAATATTAGGTTTTTCTTATGTTCCCTCAATAACATAGGTGGTGACTCTACAATTAAAACAAAAATAGACATCCTAGGATAATCTGCCGCTCTAACCAAGCCGTGCCCCCCCCCCCCCCCGGGTTATCTACAGTGGCGACTCCGCTGGGGATGTTTGAGGGTTAAACTTGCGTTTATGTTCAAAGTCTACATTTTTTTGGGCATTCTGGTTCCTGATGGGGGAAGCGTGCGCCTCTGGCCTACTTAGCCTAAGGCGCGCGCATCCCACACCAGAGACCAAAGTTGCCCGCTTCTCAATGTTCTTCCTATTATTCTTCTTTTTTGCTACACTAATCATCTTTGCAGGAGGTCCAATAGACATTCAGGACCAGGGCAATCCCCTAAGTCCAAACTCTGACAATCTGACAAGTTTGCCCAGAAGCGGGCGCCTCCCATAGACTCTGCACCATGCGCGCGCATCCCACAATACAGGCTAGAGGCGTGCACTTCTGGGTGGTTTTCCAGAACAGGAACATTTCCAGAACAGAGCAGAATAATGGGGTGTGGGTACAGTTGCCTGCATCAGGACTGATTTGGACCATTAAACTGTTTTGTTTTTGTGTTTTTTATCGGTCACACGGGTGATTCGAGAGTTTTAAATTATGTTCTAATTTGCCTTTCTTTTATGTTGTTTTTTTTTTAAAGTAAAAAATGTTTTGTCACATGTTGGACCTCACACTACGTGCACAAATTCTTATCAATTGCTCACTATCGAGTCGCACAAGTTCATAACCCCAAACCCGTCGTGGCCCGTCCTAGAGAGTTTCAAGCTCCACCCGACCTTGACTCTCTCGAAGCGGTAAACCTCAGCCCGTGGCGTAGTTCATGACTACATGCCGGGGGTGACCTTAAGCCTCTCATTAGCCGAGCACAAGCCAACACAATAGGGTCTAACACTCCGTGGCTAAGTCGATTTTCATGTGTCGAGATTTCCCTAAACTAATGTCTTCAAATCATACATGCCAAGTGGTTATCATGGATGAAATAAAACTCCGTCCCCAAGTGGTTATTATGGACGAAAATAAAAATCCGTCCCAGCATGTATGCTTTACTACATTAATTTAGTTTAATCCCGACACATGTAGGAATCACAAACGTGGTGGAATCCGATGAGTATATGGGACCGCGAGAAGGTCTATATACTAGTGTCACGATTCCACTATTTTCTTAGAAACCCCAAAAGGGGCTCCGTCCCTCCAACTTATAAAAAAAATAAAAAATAAAATAAAGAGTCTTTTTCTTATGTGGTTTGAGTTGTGTGCCCACTATGTGTTCTAAACCTCTTCATGGACCAGAAATGTTACTCAAGACTGACAAGGGCCTCTTCTACAATTTAGGTCCAATTGGTACTTACCGAGTCTACCGAGATTTAGCAAACCGGCTAGTTCGTGAATTGATCACTCCAACAGCAACAACACCATGTCCCTTGAGCAACTCTCAGCTATGGTCCAAATGCTCCAAGAAAAAATCTCTACTTTCAACAAAGAGTCCCAAAGCAAAGATAATCTTTGGCAATCCCATTTTGACAATCAAAGAGAGGCTCATGAAGCCGAGATGGACCAAATGAAGGCTAAACTCACTAAGCTTTCAAATGGTAAAGGCAAGGAAGACAATGATGAGTCCGAGTGGACCAAAGGCTTGTTTGAAAGCCCTTATGTTAGTGCCTGTACCAAGAAAATGGGGGAGACAAGAACCGACAACAAAGATCACAAGATGGTTGATTCAATTATGGCTTACATAGATCAACGCTTCAATGGTCTCAACATGGGGAAAGGCTCCGACACGAGCCTTTATCAGGCTTCGATTCTCATGAGCACAATGGCCGCTCTCCCCGACAAGTTCAAAATGCCCGACATCAGCAAAACATTGGTATGCAACTCTTGTCCCATGGCAAACATTGAAACTTATATATGGGCTATGGTTCCGAAGAAGGTCTCTCCTAAAGTGATGGCACAATGATTCCCTCTTACTCTCGAGGGGGCGGCAAAACATTGGTATGCAACTCTTCCGCTTACAGTCTGTCTTGATTGGGATGCCGCCATGCTTGCCTTCAAAAGTCAATACCAAGGCAACACCACTCATCGCCCGATCAAGAAAGATCTCGAGAACACCACTCAAAGGGACAATGAGTCCTTTATTGACTTCACGAGAAGGTGGAATGACAAGCTTGTTGAAATTTTCGAAAGGCCTAACACCAAGTAGCAAATGGACATCTTCCTCAAGTGTTTAAAGATTGATCTCCGCACCCACCTAAGTGGGGCTTGCTATGTGGATTTCTCTCAAATGTATGAGGCGGTGGTCCGAATGGACGATTTTCTCAAGGAGATCAAGAAAAATACTCCTAGCTTCCGTTACAAGGCCGCCTCTAACTCCACAAAAGAGACCTCGGTCAACGCCGTCACTACCAACAAAGGGAATTATAGAAAGGTTCCCCCACCACAAGGAAAGAAATTTCAAAATGATCATGTCTACACTCTCTTCTAGGCATGACCATCACCAAAGCCTTCGAAGCACTCAAGGCCAAAGGGCAAGTTACTCTGCTCCAAGGGTTCAATCCCACTGCAATCCGTGCCAACCATGCTCACCACAAGTATTGTGACTACCACCAACATAGTGGCCATCTCACTGAGGAATGATTCGTCCTCCGTAATGTTATCCAAGACCTCATAGACAAAAAGGAATTTAAGTTCCCAATGAGGGTGATGTCAATGTAATAGAGATAGGAGAGTTTGAGGAGACCACTCATTCAATTCCAATTGTGAATGAGGGCTCCAATGTTATGAATAAGATTTATAATTCTTGTTACGTTGTGACTTATGATGAGGTAATGAGGGAAGTACTAGAGAATAGGAAAAAGAGGCAAGATGGGAACATCAACATGCTAACTCGATCCGGACGAGTCATAGCAAGCAACCCCACCATTTCTGCACAACCACCTCTTCACAAAGATCGCAAGCTCGCGACACTACTCCCGAAGATCCTTTACTAATACACTCAAGAAGACTCAAGCAAATATCTCCATTTGGGACCTCATCGTATCTTCAAAAAAGCATCAAGATCTTGTCATCAGCAATCTTGACGACACATCAGTCTATCCCGACACAACTCCTGAGGACCTTACTGCAATAATAGGCCATATACATTTTGGCAATGTCATCACTTTTCCCGATATGGACCTCCCACCATTTGGGTCCGATCACAATGAGGCCATCTATCTCAATGTAAGAGCAAGGGGGAGACCTATTTCAAGAGTATTGGTTGACGGTGGTTCCGCACTCAACCTAATGCCCGGCCGAATCATGGGCATACTGGGGCTTAAGAGTTCAGATCTAAAGCCTTCTACTCAAGTAATCCGAGGCTACGACAGCACTGCCCACACAGTCATGGGTATGGTGGAAATAGACATTGAGTTTAGGAGCATGGTTATGTCTGTCCCATTTCAAGTACTCGATGTCCCCTCCTCATTCAACTTGCTCTTGGGTCGACCATGGATACACAGTTCCAACGCCATCCCTTTAACTCTTCATCAATGTGTCAAGTTCCGAAATGGAGATGAAATAGTGACCGTCATGGTAGAAAACGTCACCATCCACAGAAATGGGGTACCCGTTCACCAAGTTCAGCATGGTTTAGAAGACTCCACCCTCCCCGGCATCTCGATCAACACCATCGACAAAGAAGGGGGAACGGATCATGGACCCTCGGCAATCACAAAGTCCTCCGTATGATGAGGAATATGAATTACTTCCCCAGTTTAGGTCTAGGGAGGCACCAACAAGAGAGAATGCAACCCGTGGAGGTCCCGTTTGTCAAGAACAAGTTCGGTTTGGGATACGAGCCTTCCGAAGATGACTTGAAATATGAGCAAGCCATTAAGACTGAAAAGGCCCGAGCTCACAGGGAAGGCCATCACTATGAAATTCCCAACTTACGGCCTTATCGCAAGACACTAAATGGATAATTTGTCCGCCAGGGGGAAGAGGTCCCATACATGATCTTTCCTGAGCCATGGATCAACAGCAAGGGCATCAGAAATCCCGGTCTCGAAGTCTTTGCCGATTATGAGATTCAGAAATCCGAAGAGGAACCAACTCCTATGTCACCCCGATAATGGTGGGGGAAGAAAGTGACCATAGAGTCTGAGACAGAGATTGCCGTGGGGGAAGAGTTAACTGATCTAGCCTCTATGTTCCAAGAATTTTCCATCATGGATGATTTCCAAGTAAATGCTATCTCCGACAACACTGACAAGGGAAGCGAGCCTATCAACGAGATCAAGCCAAGCTCCGAGCTGATCAACAACTGGTATTCTAAAGGGGCCCGTGGTATCCGAGGAATTCTTTGTCAAAAAGATGGGTTGCATACCGCGCAAAGTTACGAAGGAAGACTTGTTAACATTCACTTTCGAGTCCGAGAGTGTTTCCGACATCCTCACCTATAAGGATATGGAGGCAATAGCCGAGCGTGTGTTCCCTTTCTTTGCTAATAAAAAAATTGATCTTTCTGAGTACCCCGAGATTGCAAACATCGTGAATGATGAATTAACTAATAATGAATTTAATGAACTAGTTAATAACAATTCAAATAATGATGAAATAGACCTCGAAAATGAAACATACTTAAATGAACTTGCTCAACAGGTCCATAGTCGTGGTGAAAATGGTCCAGGGGTTGACGAAGAATTACATGTTGTTAATCTGGGTAACGATAAGGAGCCGAAATAAACCAAGATCAGAAGCTTCTTCAAGGGAGAAGAGAAAGATAGATTGACTGCACTACTCAGAGAATTTGTGGATGTTTTTGCATGGTCATACAAAGACATGCCGGGTTTAGACATAAAGGTCGCCGAGCATAGGATTCGGATCAGAGATGACGCTAAGCCGACAAAGCAGAAACTCAGAAAGATCAAGGAAGAGATAGAGAAGCTTCTCAGTGTGGTCTTCATCAAAGTTATTGAGTATCAAACATGGCTTGCAAATGTCGTGACAGTTAGAAAGGCTAATGGCAAGGTCCGTGTTTATGTGGACTTCCGAGATTTGAACAAAGCTTCTCCAAAGGATAACTTTCCACTACCCAACATCGACATGCTAGTCGATTCCATTGCTGCCTACGAGGTCCGCTCATTTGTGGATGGTTTCGCCGGGTATAATTAGATTCTCATGGCCAAGGAGGATTAACACAAGACTACTTTCACAACACCGTGGGGCACCTTTTGCTACACAGTCATGCCATTTGGGTTGAGGAACGCTGGGGCTACTTATCAAAGGGATGTTACAGACTTGTTCCATGACATGATTCACAAAGAAATCGAGGTCTATGTGGACGACATGATCATCCATTCAAAGGTGACCGACGGTCAACATTTGATCGATCTCCGCAAATTCTTTGAAAGGCTTCGACAACACAAGATGAGGCTCAATCCCGCAAAGTGCAATTTCAGGGTTATTCGAGGCAAAGTTCTTGGCTACATGATCACCGAAAGGGGAATTGATGCAGATCCCTCAAAAATCAAGGCAATCATTGACATGCCTCCTCCAAAGACACAGAAAGAAATAAAAGGTTTCATGGGCAGACATCAGTACATCAGTCGGTTTGTGTACCAACTCACTTCCATGTGTGAGCCAATCTTCAAGCTACTCAAGAAGAATGTGGCTCTAGAGTGGACCGACGCTTGCCAAGAAGCCTTCGACCAAGTGAAGCATTACTTGACATGCCCTCCAGTTTTGGTTCCACCACACAAGGATAAGCCTCTCTTGCTCTACCTCACAGTGAATGATGAAGCCCTAGGGGCTATGTTAGCATAAGAGCAATGAGACTCCACAAAGGAGAATGCCATTTATTTTTGTCAGTCGCCGATTTCAAGGAAGCGAAAAGAACTACTCCATCTTGGAAATCTCATGTGCAGTACTGGTTTGGGTCACTCAAAAGCTCAAACATTACATGGAAGCCGTTCCAATCAAGCTAGTAGCAAAAGTAGACCTGCTTCGCTACATCTTCTAGAAGCCTTTCATGTCAACAAGGATAGCCAAGTGGTACTTCACGCTCGCCGACTACGATATCACTTACGTCACACTCAAATCCATCAGGGGGAAGTGTTCAGTGATTAGCTTGCCGAATTTCCATGTGACGAAGTAAAGGGGGAAGACTTACAATTTCCCGACGAGCACTTGATTTGCACTACAACCGAGGAAAATAAGTGGAAACTTTTTTTCCTAGAAGCAGCACTAGAAAGAAATGTCACAGAGCTAGAAGTATTCGGTGACTCCCTGCTCCTTATCAATTAGACATCCGGTAAATGGCGAATCGAAGACCTGACCCTCCAACAGTATGGTCAACTCCTCGAGGAATTGGTTGAACAGTTTCAAGACATCACGTTCAATTATTTTCCGAGGGACAAGAACCGCTTTG
Organism: Campanula takesimana; assembly: GCA_026119855.1. Lineage (NCBI taxonomy): Eukaryota > Viridiplantae > Streptophyta > Magnoliopsida > Asterales > Campanulaceae > Campanula > Campanula takesimana. The sequence continues at coordinate 455,189 of JAOWBW010000286.1, read as the reverse complement.
CCGAAGCTTTAGCCACCATAGCCTCACTGGTTGAGATGCCAAAGGGAAAAAGGGTAAAGCCCTTCAAAATTACAAGAAGGACTAGTCCGGCATATTGCATGATCGTTGAGATCAATGAAGTCCAGGATAACCCCCCGTGGTGCACAGACATCATGAACTTTCTCAACAGCGGCACTTTCCCCAAGAATAGCAATGGGAAATCTCGAGTAGCATTACAGAAGCTAGCCGCCAGATATGTGTTGATTGGGAGCTGAGTCTACAAAAGACATCATCAAGGGATCAATCTCTTATGTCAAACTGAGGCCGAAGCTCGAGAGAAAATGCACGAAGTCCCCGAAGGTGAGTGTGGACCCCACATGAATGGGATTATGTTAGCCAAGAAGATACTCCGTATTAGCTACTATTTGACTACAATTGTCACGCCCCAGAAATCTCAAAAATCCATAAATATAAAATTTACATAATATACATCTCCAAAATACAAAATACCAAACACGGGCGCATGAATTCAACTATGAAATCTATACCATCAAGCAACACCTCAACGAGATTATAACTCGGAGACTAGAAACAAACGCGGAAGCAAGAACAACTATTAACAAAAATACCCAAAGTGCAACCGTATATACAAAACACTGAACGACTACGAACCCACAATAATATGCGTAAAGGCTCCGATGGGCAACTATCCCAAATGCGATCAACCTGCTCAGAAGATTCCCACTACAACGGACCTCATAACGCTACCACTTGCTTTCCTGGGGGGGGTTAAGGAAAAACAATTTGAAACAAGAAACGGGGTGAGATAAAATCTCAGTAAGTTACTAAATGCATCTACATGGCATAATATCATGTAAATCAATTATATAACTGAGCAAGTAAATCATATATAACTACAAATGAGAAAGCTCCCTATCGCCAACCGTCCCATACCAGTTGGAAATAACGACTAACTCATCATGCAGCACATAAGACTGAAATAAACACGTTACAAAGGATACTGAGCCAAGGTTTCACCAAACCAATAGACAATCGTTGCGCAGCTTCAACCGATAAACCAATCAGCAATAGCAGTATAACAACTGAAGAGAACCCCGGTCAGAACCGACCAATCAATCAATCAACCCATCAAGCCATCTTCATAGTAGCATAAAAGCTGAAGAGAAACCCCCGGTACCGGATCCAATAACAAAGTAACGTGCCACAAAGGGCGGGAGCCATGCCACAAAGTCATGCTCCAAAACGTGTAGCTAGAATACTCACAAAAGGAGCTAGCTCATCCCCACCAAGGCCAATCTCGAAGAGGAAAGAAGGACCAATGGGCGATGCTATACTGGACTTGGCTCGTGCCATTATAACATTATCCATTGCCTGACTCGAACACAAATAACCAGCTGGACTTTCAATTAAATGCTAGGTAATAAATACTAGCTCAATAAACAACCAAAGATTCCAAAGTCGGGAACCATACCAATTAATCACCATAATAGATGCAAACGATTGCTCAAGAAGAGTTCAAAAACAATAAACACAAGGAGTTTCTCATAAAAGAGTCCAACAACATTGACCATTAAAACATAATGATTCCAAGATAAGGCACATACCAAATACATCCTAAATATGATACCCACAAGTTAATCAAAAAGAGCACAACCCAAACGGTCGCTCATAAATGGCACAATGACTATTACCAAAATGACCCTAAACATTTACTCATAAAGATATACTAGGACTATGAACTCAACCATCTCATCACACCTGGAATTCCAAAGTAGAAAATTAGAATGAATACCCCTTAAGGTTAATCAAACCGTAAGTGCCCAATTGCCAATTCACGCTTTACCTCCGTTCATAACGAACCAATTCTAAACACCCCAAACGAATCCAAAAGGTTACTCTTATTAGAACATGATCACGACCGGACTAAACCCTACACTATGGTGTTCAATAACAACCCTCTAGGTACTATAGGACATCGCCTAAAACCTAGACCAAGTCTTACTCGAAAATCAATTCGATTGGAACAATCACGAACACATCATAAGATGCCCAAACATTCCCAAAAAATACTTGATCAAATTACATAACACCATTGTTCAAAAAGGAACCAATTTTAATTACTAAAGTGTTCCACGGTGCCCAACTAAGTCAACTAGAATAGTACTACGGAACGTATACCGAGACTACACCTTGATCTTAAACCTCAACGAAAAGACAACCATTCTAATCTGGAACCGTTCGTCCAATAGGACCATTTCATAGCACTCGAAAAGAGATTTCCAACGATAGTTTACACGTCCAAAACGGAGTCCGGACGAAGAAGTTATGGCCTTTGAAAGATTGGATAAGAAAACAATGATTTTCACAAAAGGTAGAGGGGTGCGCGCGCCTCCCACCAACAGGGTGCGCCCGCCTCCCTGAATCAGATAGGAATGCGCCACAAAGGGGAAGAAGGGTGTGCGCGCTTCATCACCAAGGGGTACGCGCGCCTCCTGAGTTCAGAAGGAAAAACACCAACATGGAGCTGGAGGGTGCGCGCGCCTCCAAGAAAAGGGTGCGCGCGCCTCCTGCGCCGGACAGAGAAATCTACAGAATTTTTCCTGGGTTCTTCAAATTTCCTTTACCCATTTCAATCCAACCCAAAATCAAAGCTCCCAACAAGAATAATAATGAACCAAAACAACTTCTAAGCCTATAAAAGACTCATCTAGCAACATTTGAACAACCAAACCAATGAATGACTCAAACACCAAATTTCACAAAATATGAATAATTTACAAATGGGTTCCAAACCAACCAAAGAAGCTATATATAACAACTAGAGCATCAATGGAGTTAATGATGAACCATTTTAGCATAAATGGGGGAAAAGTAACTTACTTGAATTTTCTCAAAGTTTCCGGAACTAGAATATTTTTAGCCCTCTACGATCCTAACGACGAACTAAACAAGTTTCATGTTTTAAGAAATGAGAAATAACAAGAGGAAGATGGTTAGATTGAAGAGAGAAGGTGGAGAAGAAAACTTACCTTTTCTTGGAAGAGAGAGAGAGTTTGTGCTGGGAAAAGAATGAGGTGAGGGAGAAAGAGAGGGAGTAGGGAGATGATGATTAAACCAAACTTACACTTAGACTCCTCCCTTACTACTACTCTCTACAAACAAACTCCCCACTAACAATTAAGACTCAACACTTCTACACTAGCACAAATGACCCAAATAAAATGCTAGTCATAATTTATTATAACACATAAAATGCACACATAAATTATTAATTAAATAATAATTTAAATAGATAAATAAGCAAATAAATAAATAATAATTATTTATTACTAATAAAATAGAGCCTAGTTTTCGGGTCGTTACAATCTACCCTCCTTAAAAAGAATTCGCCCGCTAATTCACTCATCAAAGTCATAATGCGCGGTCATAATGAGGCGGCAAAATATCAATTCGCATAAAGCACTCGTAACCCCAAATCAAGTACCTATTAAAGATTTCAGACATCAATTCCATGACTCAAATAAACCCACACATATTGAACACGTACATATCTCAAGCATATTCATATCAACATCCTAAAGTTAACTTCCTCTTTCATCCCGAATTTCACATCCTCAAGACTATCACTTGTTCACCAATTCTGAGACATAGCTGATTTGATCCTAATTAGCATCACGCTCTCCATCAACCTTTAAATCATCAACATCCATAAGTTTTACTTTTCCGGTTCATCTACACGCATTGACGATCTATACATCAACCCACGTAATCATACTACTACCCGAATAAATAAGAGAAGGAATGGGGCTGAAGATTACTGTCACCCAATAACTCAATGATATAATAAAAAATCTACTGTTATCAACTATCCGATCGAATGGGATTCCACTACCACACTCACTTTCATTATGAGATAAAACATAATACAGCCAAAATCTTGAATTTCTCAAACTACTTACATTACCTCATACTTAGTTTTCTAAGGACTTATATCCATTAACTCTTGGTAGTCTGCTATCATAACGTTTCAACTTGGTCCCAAAATAGAATAAAATATATAGTCCGCTGAGGCAATATCAATAAAATCACCATCAATTCCAAGTAATAGATAGTCCTATTTATTAGGTGCTAACCCTCGAAACATATACAAATACTTTATCACTCAAAATCGTTACATACCTCCATCTCCCTTTGGAAACATCATTATCGATAACGGGTTGATCACTTTTCACAAAAATGGAAAACCTGACTTATCTCCAAGAAAACATAACACTGGTTATACCTTGCAAGATAACAGTGATACTAGCTAAATCCACGAAACAATATAAATACTGAAATTATCATCAATCTTTATATTAACAATCGAAAGCTGATTTCACACTTATCGGTTCTTACTAAAGCCAAGAAATCCCAAAATACGTGTATCTCATTTTACATATTTGTCTACACTTGCAGAGATCAATTAAAACCTGAAGAACCCCATTACAAAACAATAAATCCTCTAACTCATGCTAAAACTTGTGAACCCTTGCTTCTTCCAAGAAATATTAAATAAAATCCCAAATGGGTATTAATTCTCAACCCACAACTTGGTGTGTATCAATATAAAATTAAGTCATTCACTTCCACAATCAAATTATGATTTAAAAATAATAATCTTTGATAACACTATGCCATTTATCCATCTAAATGATATAACCAAGAATTCATAATAAACAAACCCAATAATAGAATTTGCCTTCGCTATTTCCTCATATTCGACCTTTGACTAACAATAGCCACTTATCAATCAACTCTGATTAAACCACGGATCCACTTCAGGAATTTACTAATTCACCAATATAAGATAACAAGTACTAATTTATCATAATGGCCTATTTGAACTCTCCGAAAATATCTAGAAATACTCACCACCAATCAGTGGCAACCCAAAGATACGAGACACATAGAAAGCTAAACCACACCACTTATCACATCAATAACCCGAATAGGTGACACAACTAAATCAACTTATAGCTTATAGAGTGCTATCGCTCATAATTCTCCCGGGTTTCTTATGTATACCAGTAACAATCCTGAAGTCTCATATCCGAGAATATTCCTCAGCATAATTCACGGAATGAGGACCAACATGCGTACATCGCACGAAACATTATACACTTTACAAAATATAAACCCTTAAGTCCTCAAAGACTCGCACTCTCTATTCTCAAACCAACTAACCCCAATGGAACCAACACTATTGACACCAATCCTATACTTGATATACCACAAGAGAAGGAACACTCGACGTCAATATCACGACTTATAACTCAACCAACTTCTACCTTAACCTCATTCTTTCAAGAAAACTTAGTTTCTAAACCACTCAAAATCATAACACCCAAGTATTGAAACCTATTCAATATCAGAGTTCTTATTCTCCTTCAAGATCTAAAACCATTGCTCTGATACCAACTGTCACGCCCCGGAAATCTCAAAAATCCATAAATATAAAATTTACATAATATACATCTCCAAAATACAAAATACCAAACACGAGCGCGTGAATTCAACTATGAAATCTATACCATCAAGCAACACCTCAACGAGATTATAACTCGGAGACTAGAAACAAACGCGGAAGCGAGAACAACTATTAACAAAAATACCCAAAGTCCAACCGTATATACAAAACACTGAACGACTACGAACCCACAATAATATGCGTAAAGGCTCCGAAGGGCAACTATCCCAAATGCGATCAACCTGCTCAGAATATTCCCGCTACAACGGACCTCACAACGCTACCACTTGCTTTCCTGGGGGGGGTTAAGGAAAAACAATTTGAAACAAGAAACGGGGTGAGATAAAATCTCAGTAAGTTACTAAATAACTTTGATCGCTCTATGATTAGGATTCGTATGATTGTAGAGACTTCGGCGCCTCTATGACATACGTATCTTTGATCGCTCGTGGTTGGCAGAAGCCTCGGCGTTTCGTTAGCGCAATCGGCAGGAGCCCTGGCGATCCTGATTGCGTTTATCATTCCATCTTGGGATTATTTAGACAACGTAGTCTTCATTTTTCCCAAATAACTTCATTGCTTACAAATGTTCGTTCTTCATACAAGATAGTACCCGTAGGTTTATTATCTGCAGTAGAAGTTCGATGGCTCGTCTTTCCCCAATGTATCCGAACTACGACCGGCTTGATTCCTCAGAGGATACGTAGGAAACCTGAAAAGGTCCAGCCACCCGACCGACGCGGTCATCTATCATCCCCAGCAGGTGCATTTTCCCCAGCAGAATACGTTACTCCCCATCAGAGGACAGTCATTCCCAATTTCCAATCAGATTTGAACTACGTTTGGCTTGATTCCACCATGGATACGTAGGTCGCCTGTCAAGGTTCAGCCGTTCCCTTACCTTTCATCTGTTTTGAAACTCATGTTTCAGACGGATCCTTCTTTTATCGTCGACCCCACATTGCCTTGCAAGAAGCGTCGCCGAGGGGCTACTATTAGTACCCGACCTGAAAATGAGTTTATTAGGACTTTCCCAAAAATACAAGGACTTTATAGGAATTAGAAACCTTGCAAAGACTTGTCCCGGATTCCCAAAATATCTCATTTATGGAAAAATCTATCAAATTAGGTAGTAAATGGTTTCCTTAAAACCATGCAGAAACCCTAGCTTAAGAATCAAGTCAGCCGGCATCCTTGGCCACGCAACCAACCTTGCTCCGCGTTGATCTTGGCCACGCGGCCACTATTGTCACCGGCTTCAACAATGGCCAGGCGGCCAACCTTGCGCTGGATGATCTGGACCGTCGAATCTCTCCCTCAGTTTACTATATAAATCAATCCCATGCTATTGGTTTAGGGGTCCGATTTTGGAGAGCTCTAAGTACGAATTTTGGAGTTCTTAAACACTATTTTGCTCTCTAATTAACATTAAAACACTCAAGAAGATCTAAGGTTTATTTCTTGCCAACATAGGTAAGTTTTCTAACTTTTTCTTCATGTTCTTACATTATTCTTAATGTAGATCTTTTATATTCATGTTCGTACATATTTATTCATAGTTTCTTCGTATGCTTTGCATGTTTATTCATATGTTCATATATGTTCTTCGCATGTTCTTCGTGTTCATAGATTAAAACCTTATTTATGCTATATTTAGGTTTGCGATCTTCATAATTACATGTTATTTCATAGCCGATGATGATCGAGGGTTCATCAACCCGAGGATGATCTAGGAACTACTTCTAAACCCTAATCTTTAGGTAATTCCCCCCTCATTATGCATGATCCCGATTCTTTTGCCTATTCTAATTCTCTGCGAACTACGCTGACCTGAGCTTCTCACATTGAGAGGAACGTAGGCAATCTTCGGATCCGATCTAAATCACTAACACACTACTAACACATTCATCATGATAGAAAGACCGATCAATTCGGGCAATAGGAGTGATAACGTCCAATATTCTTCTCTTGTTGTAATTTGACCCCCGAACCCATTAAACATGCTTTTTTCAATGTTTTGGCTTTAATTAAAACGGCGTGGCCACTCTCATAATTTTAATGTCGTTAAGAATATTCCCTTTGTAAATAAAAATAATCACAAGATACTTCCCATGCGTCGCTTCATCGGAAAGGGGTATTCACAGTGGCGACTCTGCTGGGGACTGCTTTAAAACTTTTTCAAACTTAGTGGGTCTAACATTCGTTCACATCATGATGTCTGCCATGTTTACACATGCACACACCTGCCAAGTTTATACATGCACACACCTGCCATGTTTACACATGCACCCTACACACACCTGCCATGTATACACATGCACCCTACACACACCTGCCATGTTTACTCATGCACACACCTGCCATGTTTACACATACACACACTTGCCATATTTACACATGCACACACCTGCCATGTTTATACATGCACACACTTGCCATGTTTATACATGCACCTCACATACTTGCCATGTTCACACATGCACCCTCCACACACTTGCCATGTTTACACATGTACACACTTGCCATGTTTATACATGCACCTCACATACTTGCCATGTTCACACATGCACATGCGCACCCCGCAATGTTAATACTTGTACTTTGTTGATACTTGTACTTTGTATATACCTTGTATCCTTGTACCCCTGTTATCTTCGCTTTAGTATTAGGGTCAAACAAAACTCTGCTATGCTCCCTTGTACATGGCTCTCTCTCCCTCTCTCATGCATTGCATTGCATCATCCTAACATCAAAAACTTCTCTCTTTTCTCCTTAAAAAGAATTAGTTCTTACCACACACTACCACAGTCCGTGTCAGCACTGCACAGGTCCCCATTACCCGGAGTATTTGATGTGCAGGAATTTGTGTGCTACTGCCGCACTCTTTTTGAGTCACTCGTCTATTCCACTCACTGTATACGGTGGGAACCTTTTACCTAACCCGTGTCAACCCACACTAGTATAGGTATCACACCTAGGTTTTGACCGGTTGGTTTGGCTAGCTTTTTCTTAATAGTCAATTAACGTGCTGTCTATGTCGAGTCATCCCCAAGTCAATGATGAATCGAGATCTTTGAGAGAAAGTGAACAAAAAAAGTGATTTCCCTACAAGGGACGTGCCATGGTGAGATGAGTGTTTATTGTCAAGATCTCCGCTCATCATTAACTTGCGTAGGATGTAACATAGACGTCACGTTAAATGCCTTTAAGGAAGGGTTAGTCGTAGGATCCGATGGTTGGTGGAAGCCGCTTGCCCTATAGGACCCTCGCCCAAATTGTCCGTTTGGGGGTGTGCAATGCAGGTGAAAAACGAGGGGTCTATAAACGTAATGATGGCCTCCACTGATCGTAGTCTTCTAACTAGTTCCGAAAAAGGGGTACCCCTTCCAACCAATTAGGATGTAAATAATGTATGTTTTTGTAAATTAAAATATACTTTGCATGAGCCTTCCCCCCTCTCCTAAAGCTTCATTGCCCTCCAACCTTTCAGCAAAGCAAGTTTGGATCCGTTCGGGTGGTCGACTACAACGTGAAGCTTCTACTCCCTCCACGTTCTCAGTCTCATCATCAGCAATGTCAACTCCCGCTTCAGCTTCAGCCTCTGCTCCTCCTGCCAGTGCCGCCGAGCTCAACACTGAGGCTACTCTCAATGGTATTCCCCCAAGCCTCCAGAACTTCCTCGCCGGTCTCGAAGCCAAGATCAGGAATCTCGAGGAAAGCAACAAGATGTTGGAAGACCAGAACCAACAGTTGAAGGGTCACATTCAACAAAAGGGGACTAAACTGGTGCCCGATGGGGAGAATTTCATTTATGTCGAGGATGAAGAGGTCAATACCAACTGTCCCCCCAACACCAATGCTACTGCCTTCCCATTCCCAAGCTACCGTAATGTTCCACCTCCTTCTCTCTACACCCAATAAGGTTTCACTACCATGAGCAAGAACAAGGCTGTCTATGAACCTTCCCCTGAACTGCTTGGTGGCTACCTCTCCGCTAGCAAACTACCTGCACCCTCGTTGCCTCTGAGTATTGGGATGGCCGCTGCTACTGCTTCCACTACTCCTCCCGTCATTCTGTCAGAAACTATCCCCGACATCTCCAATCACCCTGTGGTTATGGCCATGCAAGAGCAAATGCGAAAGTTGATCGAGACCGTGGATAAGCAAAGTGCACCGACTACCAAGACAATCAACCCTAGCCAAGTAGGGGCTCTCCCCAAGGATTTCAAGATGCCTAAGGTGGCAATGTTTCATGGTGACTCGTGTCCTAAGACTCATTTGGATAGTTATGTGTTGGCCATGAGGGCTCGTGACTGCACCAACGAACAAATGGCTCGAGTGTTTCATAGCACTTTGGATGGTATAGCTCTGCGTTGGTTCTTGGGGCTAGAACCAAGCGAGAGGTAAACGTGGGATCAAATCAGTGCCATTTTCTGTGAGAAGTATCAAGCTAACTTGGATTGGCATGTGAATCGAACCGACCTTGAGAACACTATGCAAAAGCCCGGCGAGGCTATTTATAATTTTTACAAGAGGTGGAATCATCGGTTGTGCGAGGTCCAACACCCACCAAAGGCGAAGGAACAGAAACAGATTTTCTACAAATGCTTGCTACCGGAGATGAAAGCAGCTATAGGTAATGGTTACTTCCCTGATTTGCGGGAAATGGTTGACGCCGGAGTAAGGTACGAAGCAGGGTTCACTGGGATTGTGCCGCCAAAGGAAAGTCCAAAGACCAACAACAACAACTCCTTCCGCTACAAGGCTCCTACTGCGCCTGCGCCTCCTAGGGGTGGAAAGGAGGCCGTCGGCCAAGTGAATATGGTCCAGAAAGAGGTCCCGTTAGATGTCCAACCCGTAACAAGGAATGGGGCTCCGCCGTAAAGAGAGAGGGAGCACTTTGACGATTTTGGAATGCCCATGGGGAAAGTCTTTGACGTGTTAGTCAAGAGAGGTCTTATCAAGCCTTTAGAGAATTACCAACCCGCCTACCCAAGAACCGATTTGGACGCCTCCAAGTTCTGCAAGTATCACAAGCACATCGGGCACACAACGGATGGTTGTATTCAATTGAAGTGCGTAGTACAAGGGTTGATCAATGACAAGAAGATTGAGAAGCCGAAGGGTCCTAATGTGGTGAATAACCCTCTTCCTAACAATGGGGGTGGGGTGAATATGATGCAAACATGCGAGATTAGTATCCTAGAGCTCATGGATGCCTTTGACAAGATAGGGCTCACAATGGTGGATATCTTCATGGCATTGGTGACGTTAGAAATGCTCGAACCATTAGAAGGACACCTTCCCCGCCTTGGTTGCGATTTGTCGAAGTTTTGCCACTACCACAAGTGCACCGGTCATACTACCGAAGAATGCTTTGAACTCAAGAAGGCCGTGCAAGAGCTCATCCACAAGGGAGTTGTCGAAGACCCTAGAGATTATGTATCTAGCAATGTACTCATGGTAGAACTTAGTGAGATCACTGATCCGGCCGAGCCTGTTGTGGCGGACTGTGATGAGATGGGTTGTATTTCAATGACTAATAATAAAGAATCTTCTTGCTACTTGTTGTCTTTAGAAGAGCTAGTGAGTGAAGTCGAATCTCTAGAGGAAGAGAGTCCCAAGCCCTCTCAACCTCTTTCTTGGGCCGAAATCTTCGAGGAGGCCGAAAAGACCGAAGTTTCGCTCCCTTATCATGACTCGCCATTATCTTTGAAGGAGCTACGTGCAGAAGTTTGTCTCCTTACAAGATCCGGTCAAGTGTACCAATCCGACCCAAAGGGTGCAAAGAAAGTCTTTGGGAAGGAACCCGAGCAAGCTGACCTAGACAAAGAAGACCCTATCCTCACTCAACTCAAACAAACCCAAGCCCATATTTCACTATGGTCCCTACTCACCTCCTCCCTAGCCCATCGCCTCATGCTCGAGCAAAACCTCACCGCCACCATGGTACCATCCACTATTACCCCGGAAGATGTCACCCACATGATTGGTAATATCCACTACGGAAACATCATCACTTTCTCGGAGCTAGACAAGCCAGCGTTCGGAGTTGATCATAATGAGCCTTTATACATCACTGTCGAGGTAAATTGCAAGAAAATCCCCCGTGTATTCATTGATAATGGTTTTGCAATTAATATCCTGCCTTCAAGGATGATGGATGTGGTTGGCATTCATGGTGTTGATTTACGCCCATCCAAGCAAACTATCAAAGCTTATGACTCTACATGCCGCGCCGTGATTGGCGAAGTCACCTTGCCCATTACCATCGGAACAAAGATCCTGCCAACCGATTTCCACGTCATCGACATCACCGCAACCTTCTCACTCCTCCTCGGCCGGCCATGGTTACATCAGTCGGGCGCTGTCCCATCTTCCCTGCACCAGTGTGTGAAGTTTCAATCTGGTAATGAAGTGACCATCATCTACAGCGATCTCGTAACTGCCCAAGGGACGGACACCAAGGGAGTTCCTGTCTTACAGATTCAGCATGGGGAAGAGAGCCGACTCTTCAACGGCTTCGAAATAGTTGCTCAAGCACAGATCTGCACCATCGACCTCACCAAAACAACGGATAAAGTGGCACCTTTTGTCAAGATACTGCGTAATATGGGCTTCATACCGGGGCTGGGGCTAGGTAAGAACTTGCAAGGCCCCACAGAATTGGTTGAAGAGGTTGATCATCGAGGGTTGTTCGGTCTAGGATACACCCTTACTCTTGAAGACAAGATGGAGCAACAAAGGATGGATTTGCTTAAAAAGATGAAGCTTCCCTACAAAAAGCCTGAAATACGGCCATACCGCCTGTCCCTGAATAGCTACTTCGTCAGGGAAGGCGAGGAGTTTTTGTGTTTTGAGTTCGCAGAGCCATGGATTGACCACACCGGAAAGTTGTAGAAAGGGTTCGAGATTTTCAGAGATGTGGAATTCGATCGGTCCAACATGAAGCTGACTTACATGGAATATGACAAAGCCACGGGCAGAGTTAGAACCATCAGGCATGAGTACTCCACCAAGGTTGCAGATAACTTGGCAGATCAACTTGAAGCCGCAACCCTTGACAAGCCAGCAATAGAAGCCGCAGAAACTCCAAGTTTGACTGAGACGTGGGACGGCCAATATCTGCTTCAACATATGGGTAATCTGGGGTTGCACGAAGACATGGTTGCCATCATTAGAGATGATTCTGAGGATAAGGTGGACCCAAGGACATTGGTGGTACCCATGGGGGACAAGCTCAAGAATTGGTGCATCATTGGGGGACCTATAGCTACTCCAGAATTTATGATGGGAACACTGGGGCTTACTACTTCTCCTGTCGCCACTCCTGCAGCATCTCCTGTCACTCACCCAAAATCCCCATCCCCAAGGTCTAGTGTTTTACATTTTGAATTTGAGTCTTCCTCTAAGTCTGACGACCTTACGTCTGAAGACTATGATCTTGTTGCAAACGCTATTTTCCCTTTTGCCATGAATGAAACCCTCGACCTTTCCGAGTATCCCTCCATAGTCACTCTTTTAACTGATAAATTGGCTAATAATCAAACTAATGATATACACTTAGTTAATAACGATTCATTAGAAGAGGCAGACACAGACACATAAAATGATGAATACATTAAAGAGATCTCAGAATAGGTTATTAATCAAAAAGAATCTCGAGCCCAAGCTGCCGATGAGGTATTAACGTGCGTGAATTTGGGAACCGAAGCCGAGCCTAAGGAAACGCAGATTGGGAGTTTCTTCAGCGGAGCCGAAAGGGAAGCACTGATTGAGCTACTCAAAGAATATGTGGATGTGTTTGCATAGTCTTATAAGGACATGCCGGGGATCGACAACACGATCGTAGAGCACAGAATCCTGATAGCACCAGACGCTAAGCCAGTCAAGCAGAAGCTGCGCCGCATTAAGCCGGAATGGTCTTTGCAAGTGAAGGAAGAGATTGAGAAGCTACTCCGTGTGGGTTTCATCAGGGTGATCGAATATCCAACTTGGTTATCAAATCTGGTGACTGTCAAGAAATCCAACGGTAAAGTCAGAGTATGTGTGGATTTTCGGGATCTCAACAAAGCTACACCAAAAGATGACTTCCCCTTGCCAAATATCGACATGCTGGTGGATGCGACCGCCCACTATGAGGTCAAGTCATTTGTGGATGGATTTTCCGGCTATAACCAAATCAAGATGGCCGAGGAGGACCAAGAAAAAACAGCTTTCACCACCCCATGGGGGACTTTTTGCTATACTGTCATGCCATTTGGGCTGAGGAACGCCGGGGCTACCTACCAACGGGCAGTTACGACTTTATTCCACGATATGATCCACAAGGAGATTGAGGTATACGTGGATGACATGATTATACATTCCAAAGGGTCTAGGGGCCAACACTTGATAGATCTCAGAAAATTCTTCAACAGGTTGAGAGAACACGCCATGCGTTTGAACCCGGCAAAATGCACCTTTGGAGTTCGTAGAGGGAATGTAGTAGGTTACATGGTCACCGAGAATGGGATCGAAGCCGACCCAAGGAAGATTCAAGCCATCCTGGAGATGAAGCCACCCCGTACCGAGACAGAGATAAAAGGATTCATGGGACGCCTGCAATACATCAGTCGGTTTATCAATCAGCTGACCACCATCTGCGAACCAATTTTCAAGTTAACGAAGAAAACAGCCAGTGTGGAGTGGGATCATGACTTCCAGATAGCCTTAGAAAGGATCAAACAATATTTGGTGAATACCCCAATCCTGCGCCCGCCGCATAAGGATAAGCCGTTGCTACTATACTTAACTGTGACAGATACCGCCGTCGGAGCCATGTTAGCGCAAGAAGCTAAAGATTCCCGGATTGAGAATGCAGTGTACTTTGTCAGCCGAAAGTTACAAGGTAGCGAGCTCAATTACTCCGCGCTCGAGAAGACCTGCGTAGGCCTAGTATGGGTGGTGACGAAGCTTAAGCACTACATGGTATCCCATCCGATCTTACTAGTCTCGAAAATGGATCCTATCAAGTACCTGTTTGATAAACCCTCCCTTTCTATGAGACTCGCTAAATGGTTAGTGTTCTTGGGAGAGTTCGACATTACTTATGTACCGAGGAAAGCAATCAAGGGGAGGGCAATGGCCGATCAGCTCGCAGACTCTCCAAGCACCGAGACAAGAGGACCCGACCCCGAGTTCCCGGACGACGACATTTTCGCAATTGAGGTCGCAGAAAGGTGGCAATTATTCTTTGACGGAGCTGCAAACAAACGAGGGAATGGAGTTGGACTCCTACTTATTGATCCCAAAGATGAGCACACTCCCATAGCCATCAAGCTGAACTTTTCAGCAACCAACAACGCCGCCGAGTATGAGGCGTGTATAGCCGGATTGGAGGCCGCCCTAGAACGTAACGTGAAAGAGTTAGAAGTGTATGGAGACTCTGCTTTGATTATTAACCAAACGACGAAGAAATGGAAAACTATTGATCCTTGCCTGCAGCGGTACCAAGGTTACATGGATGAGTTGATAGCACAGTTCAAAGAGGTTACCTTCCACTTCCTGCCGCGAGACAGAAATAGGTTCGCGGATGCCCTAGCTACATTGGCCTCCTTAGTTGAAATTCTAGAGGGAAGGTCCGTGAAACCATTCAGGGTTGGACGAAGAGAGAACCCCGCCTATTTCTGTGAAATCCAGATCAATGCCGAGGTAAACAGAGATCAATGGTACGCCCAAATCTACAAATTCCTTAAGCACGGAGAGATATCCTTTGACGGAGATGTGAAGGCCAAGAGTCTGCAAGCACTCAAAAGGTTGGCGGGGCAGTTTGTGCTGTTAGACGATACTTTGTACAAGAGGCATTACGATGGTCTGTTGCTCTTATGTGTCGACAACAAGAAAGCGGAAGCAATAATGGAAGAAGTACACAACGGGTTGTGCGGACCCCACATGAATGCAAGGATGCTTAGACAGAAGATGTCACGACCCGAAATCTAGGCTCTATTTTATTAGTAATTAAATGATTTTTTATTTAATTATTTGCTTATTTATTTATTTAAATTATTATTTATCTAATTATTATGTGTGCATTTTATTAGAGTCATTGTGCTAGTGTAGAAATATTGGGTCTTAATTGTGAGTTGGGAGTGTAGTTTGTGTGTAGTGTGAGAGAGGGGGCCTAAGTGTAAATCTTTTTAAAACAATTCCCCTACTCCCTCCCTACTCCCCTCACCTTCCTCACCATCTCCCTCACTCTCTCCATTCCTCACCCAGACAACTCTCTCTCTCTCTCTCCAAGGTAAGCATTTTTCTTCTCTTTACTTCTCTATTCATTTTCTCCTTCTTCCTCTCATTATTATTCATTTCTTAAAACGTGAAACATGTTTAGATCGTCGATAGGATCGTAGGAAGCCAAAAAGAATCGAAATCCATCAACTTTGAGAAAATTCAAGTAAGTTACTTTTCCCCCATTTTAATGCTAAAATGTTCATATCATGTTTAGATATTGTTTGATGTGTTACATTTGAAGTTTGGATGAGTTTTGAATTTGTTTGGAATTTATTTGGAATTTATTTGGGTTTTTGGTCAAAAATGGTGATTTTTGGAATAATGGGTTTGATTCTTGGTTTTGGGTGATAAATGGTGTATTTCAGTCCCCACCCTAGATATACATTGTTTTGGTACATTAGTACATGAGTTGGGAGGTTTGATTTTGGTTGAATGTGTTTTGGGTTTGAAAATGGAAGAACCCATGTTGTTCTTCCCGATTTCTGGCAATCCGGAAGATTGGGCGGCCGCACAAAATAGCCTGGGCGACCGCACATCTATCTGAATGCTTTTGTTCTTGTTTTGGGTCTTTTTGGGCGACCACACAAACCCGTCTGGGCGGCCGCACAGATCTCTGAAAGTCCAACATTTGTCAAAATTTTGTGATTAAAGAACGTGTTTTGGTCTAAGTCTTGGGTGTCCTTCTAGTTGACCTTAGTGATCATTGTAGTACACTTTAGTGATAGAATTGGGCCCTTTGTGATCAAGTTTGTGTTTGAAATTTCATTAATGGTTAATTGGGATTTTGGAACACTTTAAATTGTGTGTTGTTGGTATATTTCACTTTCTTGGTGACTTCTTGGTATGGTTTACCTTTGTGGTAATTTAATTGGATTGGTTCCCTACTTTGGAACCTTAAGTTGTTCATTCATGCTAAATTATTATTACTTAGCATTTATTTGGAAGTCCAGCTGGCATATTTGTTGCATCGGGTGATGGAAAGGATTATAATGGCAAAGCCAAGTCCATTATAATGTTGACCATTGTTTTGCCCTTACTATACCCCTTCTCCAGATTGGCCTTGGAAAGGATAAGTCAGCGTTCCTTTGTGAATGTATCTGGCTAACGGGCATGACTTTGTGTCATGGTCCTTGTCCTTTGTGACACTTTTATGGTTATTGGTTCCGGTACCGGGGTTTTCTCTTCGGCTTTCATGCCATTATGAAGATGATGATTTGTTGATTATTGAAGCTGCGCAGCGATCCTTTATTTGGATGTTCCGGTTTGGAAAACCTTGGCTATATCCTTTGTTATGTGTTTATTTCCGCTGCTATCTGATATATGATAATTGCTATGTGCTATGTGATAATTATTATTGTTTATTGCTTAGTGCATCATAGCATGTCATGTAGTTGCATTAGTAACTTATTGAGATTTATCTCACCCCCTTTTCTTTTATCTTGTTTTTCCTTAACCCCCCCAGGTGCTAAGGATTAGTCTTGCTGATCACGAGAAAGAGGACGTCGAGGGTGGATACATTCTTTTGGGGAAAGTTGTATAGGTTGGTTTACATTATATAAATGTGTAACCTTTGGGATATTTGTACCAAACATTGACGTCATTAGGATTTGTGTATTTTGTAACCTTGGTGTATAAACTTATGGAGTTTATACTAGTTTCATCTTGTCGTTCAAATGATTGGTAAAACTTAGGATCATCACCTTTTGGTATTAAATGAAATTTTTATCTTCAGTATTTCTCAGTTTTGGTTTTAGAGTCGACGTCCAGCTCGCGGTCCCGGGGCCCGCAGGGTCCGGGGTCGCGATAGTTGGTATCAGAGCTATGGCATTAGCTCTAAGTATAAGTCTAGGTGGATTAGTATGACCTAGGTGGGTAGTAGTGTGCGGAGTGATTAACGGTTGATGTTTTATGCAGGTAATTGTTCTCAATGTCTGGAAGAAGAAATAGAGGAGGTACTAGCGGGGCACAGAATCAGAATGATACAAGGGAAGAAGCACGTGCTATGTTTCAAGGCATGTTTGAGGCGGCCATGAAGGCCATACATGATCAAGGTCCGAGGGTAGAACAAGCACCACCCCGTTATGGTTTGGAGCAATTCTTGAAGTTGAAACCGGTTGAATTCAATGGGGAACCCGATGTTCGGAAAGCTGAGTTGTGGATTGAGTCCATGGAGAAGATTTATGATATATTTGGGTGGTCGGATGAGGACAAGGTCCGGTTCGCGGCTTACAAGCTTGTGGGAGCCGCCGAGCATTGGTGGAAAGGTGTTAAAGCTACTTGGGATGATACTCACACGGTTTATGCGTGGGAGTTATTTGTGCGCAAATTCAAGGAGCATTTCATTCCGGTTGTTGATCAAAACCGAAAGGAGATTGAGCTACTCAACTTGGAGCAAGGTGTGTTGTCTATAGCACAATACTCGGCTAAGTTCATAGAATTATCCCGGTATTGCGACTATTTGGTGAGGACCGAGGAACAAAAAGCTATGAGATTTATTCGGGGATTGAAGACCTCCATCCGTACTCAACTCATTGCTCAACGGATTGTGACGTTCCAAGATGAGGTGGACCGAGCCTATTTGATAGAGCAAGATATCGGGGAACATAAGAGGAAGACCGAGGTGGCCAACCCGAGTAAGCAAGGAGCGCAGAGCAAGTCACAACCAAGGATCAAAAATCGAGGTAACTTTGGGGGTATTGTTTCTGTATCTAATGTGAGCGCGCGAGCGTTAGTAGATCCAGGATCATCTCATTCATACATTTCTGTGCAATTTGCTTCCATGTTAAATGCTGCATTCGAGTCCTTACCGTACATGCTAGAGGTGTCGACCCCTATAGGAGAATGCTTGATTTCTGATCGAGTCTTTCGTGCTTGTGATGTGGTTATTTGTGGTCGTGTCCTTTGTGCGGATTTGGTAGTTCTTCCTATCCAAGACTTTGATGTCATTTTGGGTATGGATTGGTTGAGCAAGTTTCATGCTTCCGTTGATTGCCGTAAGAAAACTGTTACTTTTTCTATTCCTGATGTGCCTAAATTTGTGTTTGAGGCTAGTCCTCTGAGTAGAAAGGTTCGCTTAATTTCTTTTATGAAAGCGAGAAAATTATTGCATAGTGGTTGTGAGGGGTATTTGGCTAGTGTTCTTGATACTAGGAAGGAATCCCCTAGTTTTGATAGTGTTCGGGTAGTTCGGGAATTTCCCGATGTTTTCTCTACTGAGTATGATATGCCTCCCGATCGTGAGATTGAGTTTTGTATAGATCTTTTGCCGGGTACGGCTCCAATTTCGAAAGCGCCTTATAGGTTATCTCCCGCAGAGTTGAAGGAATTGAAGGTTCAGTTGCAAGAGTTGCGTGATCGAGGGTTTATCCGCCCTAGTGTTTCCCCGTGGGGAGCGCCGGTTTTATTTGTGCGGAAGAAAGACGGTTCCTTGAGATTGTGTATAGATTACCGGAAGTTGAATCAGGTTACAGTGAAGAATAAGTATCCTCTACCCCACATTGATGATTTGTTTGATCAGCTTCAAAGGTCCGTTGTGTTTTCCAAGCTTGACTTGAGGAGTGGGTACCATCAGCTGAAGGTTCGATCGGAGGATGTTCCGAAGACTGCTTTTCGCACTCGTTATGGTCATTATGAGTTCTTGGTTATGCCGTTTGGGTTGACTAACGCGCCGGCCGTGTTTATGGATTTGATGAACCGGATTTTCCATCCTTATCTTGATTCGTTCGTGGTGGTTTTCATCGACGACATTCTTGTTTATTCGAAATCTCGAGAGGAGCACAAGCAGCACTTGAGGACAGTTTTATCCGTTCTTGCGAGGGAGAAATTATTTGCGAAGTTTAGTAAATGCGAATTTTTGCTCGAGAAGGTGTCATTTCTGGGTCATGTTATTTCGAAAGACGGTATTTCGGTGGATCCTTCAAAGATTGAAGCTATAGTGGATTGGAAGAGACCCGAGTCAGTGAACGAGATTCGTAGTTTTCTAGGTTTAGCCGGTTATTACAGAAGGTTTATTGAAGGGTTTTCAAGGATTGCTACTCCGATGACTCAGTTGACCCGGAAGAACGTTCCGTTTGTGTGGACCGAGAAATGTGGCAAGAGTTTCGAGGAATTGAAGAAGAGGTTGACTACCGCACCGATCTTGACTTTGCCTAATGGGAGCGATGGCCTAGTGATTTACAGTGATGCTTCGAAAGAGGGTTTGGGTTGTGTGTTGATGCAGAATGGGAAAGTAATTGCGTATGCTTCGAGAAAGTTGACCCCTAGTGAACAGAATTACCCGACTCATGATATGGAGTTAGCGGCTATTATATTTGCGTTGCACAAATGGAAGCACTATCTTTATGGAGCGAAGTTTGAGATTTTTACGGATCACAAGAGTTTGAAGTACCTTTTCTCCCAGAAGGAGTTGAACAACCGACAGCGCCGATGGATGGAATTGTTGAAGGATTTTGATTGCACGATTTCTTATCACCCGGGAAAGGCGAATGTGGTAGCCGATGTGATTAGTAGAAAGTCTTATGTGGCTTCGATGATGGTTCGAGAGTGGAAAATGCTTGAGGATGTTCGAGATTGGTCTCCTCGTGAATCGAGACATGGGGCTATTTTTGCGAATATTGGGGTGTCTCCGACCCTAATTCAGAGGATAAAGGAAGCTCAGAAAGAAGATCCCGAGTTGGTAAAGATAATGGGTAAACTGAAAGAGAAGAACTTCGAGGATTTTTCTATTAGCTCGAATGGAGTGTTGACTTTCCGTGGTCGTTTGTGTGTTCCGGATGTTGATGGAATTAAACAGAGAGTTCTTGATGAGGGCCACAAATCGAGGTATACTATTCATCCGGGTAGTACGAAGATGTATCAGGATTTGAAGCAACAGTTTTGGTGGATTAATATGAAAAGGGAAATAGCCGAGTATGTTTCGAGGTGTTTAACGTGTCAGCAGGTCAAAGCCGAGCATCAGAGACCCGCGGGATTACTTCAGCCGTTTGAGATTCCCGAGTGGAAATGGGAGCATGTGACTATGGATTTCGTTACGGGACTACCTCGTACCCGTAGGAAGTATGACAGTGTTTGGGTAATAGTGGATAGATTGACCAAGAGTGCCCATTTCTTGCCTATTGACATCAGATATTCGATGGAGAAGCTTGCGACCCTTTATATCGATGAGATTGTTAGATTGCATGGAGTTCCGGTTAGCATTGTGTCAGATCGAGACCCGAGGTTCACTTCTAGATTCTGGAAGGCGTTTCAAAAAGCTTTGGGTACAGATTTGCGATTCAGTACGGCTTTTCATCCTCAGGCCGACGGTCAATCCGAGAGGACTATTCAGATTCTTGAGGATATGTTGCGAGCGTGTTCGATAGACTTTTCTGATTCTTGGGATTCGCACCTACCATTAGTGGAGTTCTCTTACAACAACAGTTATCAGGCTAGTATCGAGATGGCGCCGTTTGAGGCCTTGTATGGAAGGAAATGTAGATCGCCTATTTGTTGGGATGAGGTCGGTGAAGCGAAAGTTTTGGGTATTGATTTGCTTCGGGATTCGGTTGAGAAAGTTAAAGTTATCCGGGATAGATTGAAGACAGCCCAGAGTCGACATAAGAGCTACACAGATAACCGAAGGCGAGACCTTAGTTTCCAGGTTGGTGATTTGGTATTCTTGAAATTATCTCCAAAGGTGGGTATTCGCAGATTTGGGAAGAAAGGCAAATTGGCTCCGAGGTTTATTGGTCCGTTTGAGATTTTGGGAAAGGTTGGACTTCTAGCGTATCGTCTTGCGTTACCGCCATCTTTAGACCGGTTGCACAACGTTTTCCACGTTTCTATGCTTCGGAAGTACATTCATGATCCGTCTCATGTGTTACCGAGGGTACCGGAGGATATTGAGCCCGATATGTCTTATGAGGAACGACCGGTTCGGATCTTAGATTCCAAAGTCCAAGAGTTGAGGAGCAAAAGTATTTCATTGGTTCGAGTTCTGTGGAGGAATCATAACATCGAGGAGTCGACGTGGGAGCTTCGTGATGATATCGAGAGGAAATTTCCGTGGCTTTTTGTTTAAGGTGAGTCTCGTTAAAATTCGGGTCGAATTTTCTTTAAGGGGGAGTGAATGTCACGACCCGAAATCTAGGCTCTATTTTATTAGTAATTAAATGATTTTTTATTTAATTATTTGCTTATTTATTTATTTAAATTATTATTTATCTAATTATTATGTGTGCATTTTATTAGAGTCATTGTGCTAGTGTAGAAATATTGGGTCTTAATTGTTAGTTGGGAGTGTAGTTTGTGTGTAGTGTGAGAGAGGGGGCCTAAGTGTAAATCTTTTTAAAACAATTCCCCTACTCCCTCCCTACTCCCCTCACCTTCCTCACCATCTCCCTCACTCTCTCCATTCCTCTCCCAGACAACTCTCTCTCTCTCTCTCCAAGGTAAGCATTTTTCTTATCTTTACTTCTCTCTTCATTTTCTCCTTCTTCCTCTCATTATTATTCATTTCTTAAAACGTGAAACATGTTTAGATCGTCGATAGGATCGTAGGAAGCCAAAAAGAATCGAAATCCATCAACTTTGAGAAAATTCAAGTAAGTTACTTTTCCCCCATTTTAATGCTAAAATGTTCATATCATGTTTAGATATTGTTTGATGTGTTACATTTGAAGTTTGGATGAGTTTTGAATTTGTTTGGAATTTATTTGGGTTTTTGGTCAAAAATGGTGATTTTTGGAATAATGGGTTTGATTCTTGGTTTTGGGTGATAAATGGTGTATTTGAGTCCCCACCCTAGATATACATTGTTTTGGTACATTAGTACATGAGTTGGGAGGTTTGATTTTGGTTGAATGTGTTTTGGGTTTGAAAATGGAAGAACCCATGTTGTTCTTCCCGATTTCTGGCAATCCGGAAGATTGGGCGGCCGCACAAAATAGCCTGGGCGACCGCACATCTATCTGAATGCTTTTGTTCTTGTTTTGGGTCTTTTTGGGCGACCGCACATACCCGTCTGGGCGGCCGCACAGATCTCTGAAAGTCCAACATTTGTCAAAATTTTGTGATTAAAGAACGTGTTTTGGTCTAAGTCTTGGGTGTCCTTCTAGTTGACCTTAGTGATCATTGTAGTACACTTTAGTGATAGAATTGGGCCCTTTGTGATCAAGTTTGTGTTTGAAATTTCATTAATGGTTAATTGGGATTTTGGAACACTTTAAATTGTGTGTTGTTGGTATATTTCACTTTCTTGGTGACTTCTTGGTATGGTTTACCTTTGTGGTAATTTAATTGGATTGGTTCCCTACTTTGGAACCTTAAGTTGTTCATTCATGCTAAATTATTACTACTTAGCATTTATTTGGAAGTCCAGCTGGCATATTTGTTGCATCGGGCGATGGGAAGGATTATAATGGCAAAGCCAAGTCCATTATAATGTTGACCATTGTTTTGCCCTTACTATACCCCTTCTCCAGATTGGCCTTGGAAAGGATAAGTCAGCGTTCATTTGTGAATGTATCTGGCTAACGGGCATGACTTTGTGTCATGGTCCTTGTCCTTTGTGACACTTTTATGGTTATTGGTTCCGGTACCGGGGTTTTCTCTTCGGCTTTCATGCCATTATGAAGATGATGATTTGTTGATTATTGAAGCTGCGCAGCGATCCTTTATTTGGATGTTCCGGTTTGGAAAACCTTGGCTATATCCTTTGTTATGTGTTTATTTCCGCTGCTATCTGATATATGATAATTGCTATGTGCTATGTGATAATTATTATTGTTTATTGCTTAGTGCATCATAGCATGTCATGTAGTTGCATTAGTAACTTATTGAGATTTATCTCACCCCCTTTTCTTTTATCTTGTTTTTCCTTAACCCCCCCCCCCCAGGTGCTAAGGATTAGTCTCGCTGATCACGAGAAAGAGGACGTCGAGGGTGGATACATTCTTTTGGGGAAAGTTGTATAGGTTGGTTTACATTATATAAATGTGTAACCTTTGGGATATTTGTACCAAACATTGACGTCATTAGGATTTGTGTATTTTGTAACCTTGGTGTATAAACTTATGGAGTTTATACTAGTTTCATCTTGTCGTTCAAATGATTGGTAAAACTTGGGATCATCACCTTTTGGTATTAAATGAAATTTTTATCTTCAGTATTTCTCAGTTTTGGTTTTAGAGTCGACGTCCAGCTCGCGGTCCCGGGGCCCGCAGGGTCCGGGGTCGCGACAGTTGGTATCAGAGCTATGGCATTAGCTCTAAGTATAAGTCTAGGTGGATTAGTATGACCTAGGTGGGTAGTAGTGTGCGGAGTGATTAACGGTTGATGTTTTATGCAGGTAATTATTCTCAATGTCTGGAAGAAGAAATAGAGGAGGTACTAGCGGGGCACAGAATCAGAATGATACAAGGGAAGAAGCACGTGCTATGTTTCAAGGCATGTTTGAGGCGGCCATGAAGGCCATACATGATCAAGGTCCGAGGGTAGAACAAGCACCACCCCGTTATGGTTTGGAGCAATTCTTGAAGTTGAAACCGGTTGAATTCAATGGGGAACCCGATGTTCGGAAATCTGAGTTGTGGATTGAGTCCATGGAGAAGATTTATGATATATTTGGGTGGTCGGATGAGGACAAGGTCCGGTTCGCGGCTTACAAGCTTGTGGGAGCCGCCGAGCATTGGTGGAAAGGTGTTAAAGCTACTTGGGATGATACTCGGACGGTTTATGCGTGGGAGTTATTTGTGCGCAAATTCAAGGAGCATTTCATTCCGGTTGTTGATCAAAACCGAAAGGAGATCGAGCTACTCAACTTGGAGCAAGGTGTGTTGTCTATAGCACAATACTCGGCTAAGTTCATAGAATTAGCCCGATATTGCGACTATTTGGTGAGGACCGAGGAACAAAAAGCTATGAGATTTATTCGGGGATTGAAGACCTCCATCCGTACTCAACTCATTTCTCAGCGGATTGTGACGTTCCAAGATGCGGTGGACCGAGCCTATTTGATAGAGCAAGATATCGGGGAACATAAGAGGAAGACCGAGGTGGCCAACCCGAGTAAGTAAGGAGCGCAGAGCAAGTCACAACCAAGGATCGAAAATCGAGGTAACTTTGGGGGACAATCTCAGTCCCGAGGGCAACCGATCCCAAGGAACCCGGGTACCACTTCCGAGAACCAAGGGAGCCAAATTAGGAAGCCTTGTACCTTTTGTCAGAAGGTAGGCCATTCGGAGGATAGGTGTTGGAAAAAGCAAGGCAAGTGTATCAATTGTGGTGAAATGGGGCACTTTGCGAGAGAGTGCACGAGGTACCGAGGTCAAGCATCCGGGTCAGGAGTTGGTACTAATCTGGGTCAGAAAAGGGATGCCACTGGGAAGCCCAAAGTTCAAGGGAAGGTTTATGCCATGAATCAACAACAAGCTACCGATGATCCATCCGTTATTGGAGGTATTGTTTCTGTATCTAATGTGAGCGCGCAAGCGTTAGTAGATCCAGGATCATCTCATTCATACATATCTGTGCAATTTACTTCCATGTTAAATGCTGCATTCGAGCCCTTACCGTACGTGCTAGAGGTGTCGACCCCTATAGGAGAATGCTTGATTTCTGATCGAGTCTTTCGTGCTTGTGATGTGGTTATTTGTGGTCGTGTCCTTTGTGCGGATTTGGTAGTTCTTCCTATCCAAGACTTTGATGTCATTTTGGGTATGGATTGGTTGAGCAAGTTTCATGCTTCCGTTGATTGCCGTAAGAAAACTGTTACTTTTTCTATTCCTGATGTGCCTAAATTTGTGTTTGAGGCTAGTCCTCTGAGTAGAAAGGTTCGCTTAATTTCTTTTATGAAAGCGAGAAAATTATTGCATAGTGGTTGTGAGGGGTATTTGGCTAGTGTTCTTGATACTAGGAAGGAATCCCCTAGTTTTGATAGTGTTTGGGTAGTTCGGGAATTTCCCGATGTTTTCTCTACGAGTATGATATGCCTCCCGATCGTGAGATTGAGTTTTGTATAGATCTTTTGCCGGGTACGGCTCCAATTTCGAAAGCGCCTTATAGGTTAGCTCCCGCAGAGTTGAAGGAATTGAAGGTTCAGTTGCAAGAGTTGCGTGATCGAGGGTTTATCCCCCCTAGTGTTTCCCCGTGGGGAGCGCCGGTTTTATTTGTGCGGAAGAAAGACTGTTCCTTGAGATTGTGTATAGATTACCGGAAGTTGAATCAGGTTACAGTGAAGAATAAGTATCCTCTACCCCACATTGATGATTTGTTTGATCAGCTTCAAAGGTCCGTTGTGTTTTCCAAGCTTGACTTGAGGAGTGGGTACCATCAGTTGAAGGTTCGATCGGAGGATGTTCCGAAGACTGCTTTTCGCACTCGTTATGGTCATTATGAGTTCTTGGTTATGCCGTTTGGGTTGACTAACGCGCCGGCCGTGTTTATGGATTTGATGAACTGGATTTTCCATCCTTATCTTGATTCGTTCGTGGTGGTTTTCATCGACGACATTCTTATTTATTCGAAATCTCGAGAGGAGCACGAGCAGCACTTGAGGACAGTTTTATCCGTTCTTGCGAGGGAGAAATTATTTGCGAAGTTTAGTAAATGCGAATTTTTGCTCGAGAAGGTGTCATTTCTGGGTCATGTTATTTCGAAAGACGGTATTTCGGTGGATCCTTCAAAGATTGAAGCTATAGTGGATTGGAAGAGACCCGAGTCAGTGACCGAGATTCGTAGTTTTCTGGGTTTAGCCGGTTATTACAGAAGGTTTATTGAAGGGTTTTCGAGGATTGCTACTCCGATGACTCAGTTGACCCGGAAGAACGTTCCGTTTGTGTGGACCGAGAAATGTGGCAAGAGTTTCGAGGAATTGAAGAAGAGGTTGACTACCGCACCGATCTTGACTTTGCCTAATGGGAGCGATGGCCTAGTGATTTACAGTGATGCTTCGAAAGAGGGTTTGGTTGTGTGTTGATGCAGAATGGGAAAGTAATTGCGTATGCTTCGAGAAAGTTGACCCCTAGTGAACAGAATTACCCGACTCATGATATGGAGTTAGCGGCTATTATATTTGCGTTGCACAAATGGAAGCACTATCTTTATGGAGCGAAGTTTGAGATTTTTACGGATCACAAGAGTTTGAAGTACCTTTTCTCCCAGAAGGAGTTGAACAACCGACAGCGCCGATGGATGGAATTGTTGAAGGATTTTGATTGCACGATTTCTTATCACCCGGGAAAGGCGAATGTGGTAGCCGATGCGATTAGTAGAAAGTCTTATGTGGCTTCGATGATGGTTCGAGAGTGGAAAATGCTTGAGGATGTTCGAGATTGGTCTCCTCGTGAATCGAGACATGGGGCTATTTTTGCGAATATTGGGGTGTCTCCGACCCTAATTCAGAGGATAAAGGAAGCTCAGAAAGAAGATCCCGAGTTGGTGAAGATAATGGGTAAACTGAAAGAGAAGAACTTCGAGGATTTTTCTATTAGCTCGAATGGAGTGTTGACTTTCCGTGGTCGTTTGTGTGTTCCGGATGTTGATGGAATTAAACAGAGAGTTCTTGATGAGGGCCACAAATCGAGGTATACTATTCATCCGGGTAGTACGAAGATGTATCAGGATTTGAAGCAACAGTTTTGGTGGATTAATATGAAAAGGGAAATAGCCGAGTATGTTTCGAGGTGTTTAACGTGTCAGCAGGTCAAAGCCGAGCATCAGAGACCCGCGGGATTACTTCAGCCGTTAGAGATTCCCGAGTGGAAATGGGAGCATGTGACTATGGATTTCGTTACGGGACTACCTCGTACCCGTAGGAAGTATGACAGTGTTTGGGTAATAGTGGATAGATTGACCAAGAGTGCCCATTTCTTGCCTATTGACATCAGATATTCGATGGAGAAGCTTGCGACCCTTTATATCGATGAGATTGTTAGATTGCATGGAGTTCCGGTTAGCATTGTGTCAGATCGAGACCCGAGGTTCACTTCTAGATTCTGGAAGGCGTTTCAAAAAGCTTTGGGTACATATTTGCGATTCAGTACGGCTTTTCATCCTCAGACCGACGGTCAATCCGAGAGGACTATTCAGATTCTTGAGGATATGTTGCGAGCGTGTTCGATAGACTTTTCTGATTCTTGGGATTCGCACCTACCGTTAGTGGAGTTCTCTTACAACAACAGTTATCAGGCTAGTATCGAGATGGCGCCGTTTGAGGCCTTGTATGGAAGGAAATGTAGATCGCCTATTTGTTGGGATGAGGTCGGTGAAGCGAAAGTTTTGGGTATTGATTTGCTTCGGGATTCGGTTGAGAAAGTTAAAGTTATCCGGGATAGATTGAAGACAGCCCAGAGTCGACATAAGAGCTATGCAGATAACCGAAGGCGAGACCTTAGTTTCCAGGTTGGTGATTTGGTATTCTTGAAAGTAGCTCCAAAGGTGGGTATTCGCAGATTTGGGAAGAAAGGCAAATTGGCTCCGAGGTTTATTGGTCCGTTTGAGATTTTGGGAAAGGTTGGACTTCTAGCGTATCGCCTTGCGTTACCGCCATCTTTAGACCGGTTGCACAACGTTTTCCACGTTTCTATGCTTCGGAAGTACGTTCATGATCCGTCTCATGTGTTACCGAGGGTACCGGAGGATATTGAGCCCGATATGTCTTATGAGGAACGACCGGTTCGGATCTTAGATTCCAAAGTCCAAGAGTTGAGGAGCAAAAGTATTTCATTGGTTCGAGTTCTGTGGAGGAATCATAACATCGAGGAGTCGACGTGGGAGCTTCGTGATGAGATCGAGAGGAAATTTCCGTGGCTTTTTGTTTAAGGTGAGTCTCGTTAAAATTCGGGTCGAATTTTCTTTAAGGGGGAGTGAATGTCACGACCCGAAATCTAGGCTCTATTTTATTAGTAATTAAATGATTTTTTATTTAATTATTTGCTTATTTATTTATTTAAATTATTATTTATCTAATTATTATGTGTGCATTTTATTAGAGTCATTGTGCTAGTGTAGAAATATTGGGTCTTAATTGTTAGTTGGGAGTGTAGTTTGTGTGTAGTGTGAGATTGGGGGCCTAAGTGTAAATCTTTTTAAAACAATTCCCCTACTCCCTCCCTACTCCCCTCACCTTCCTCACCATCTCCCTCACTCTCTCCATTCCTCTCCCAGACAACTCTCTCTCTCTCTCTCCAAGGTAAGCATTTTTCTTATCTTTACTTCTCTCTTCATTTTCTCCTTCTTCCTCTCATTATTATTCATTTCTTAAAACGTGAAACATGTTTAGATCGTCGATAGGATCGTAGGAAGCCAAAAAGAATCGAAATCCATCAACTTTGAGAAAATTCAAGTAAGTTACTTTTCCCCCATTTTAATGCTAAAATGTTCATATCATGTTTAGATATTGTTTGATGTGTTACATTTGAAGTTTGGATGAGTTTTGAATTTGTTTGGAATTTATTTGGGTTTTTGGTCAAAAATGGTGATTTTTGGAATAATGGGTTTGATTCTTGGTTTTGGGTGATAAATGGTGTATTTGAGTCCCCACCCTAGATATACATTGTTTTGGTACATTAGTACATGAGTTGGGAGGTTTGATTTTGGTTGAATGTGTTTTGGGTTTGAAAATGGAAGAACCCATGTTGTTCTTCCCGATTTCTGGCAATCCGGAAGATTGGGCGGCCGCACAAAATAGCCTGGGCGACCGCACATCTATCTGAATGCTTTTGTTCTTGTTTTGGGTCTTTTTGGGCGACCGCACATACCCGTCTGGGCGGCCGCACAGATCTCTGAAAGTCCAACATTTGTCAAAATTTTGTGATTAAAGAACGTGTTTTGGTCTAAGTCTTGGGTGTCCTTCTAGTTGATCTTAGTGATCATTGTAGTACACTTTAGTGATAGAATTGGGCCCTTTGTGATCAAGTTTGTGTTTGAAATTTCATTAATGGTTAATTGGGATTTTGGAACACTTTAAATTGTGTGTTGTTGGTATATTTCACTTTCTTGGTGACTTCTTGGTATGGTTTACCTTTGTGGTAATTTAATTGGATTGGTTCCCTACTTTGAAACCTTAAGTTGTTCATTCATGCTAAATTATTATTACTTAGCATTTATTTGGAAGTCCAGCTGGCATATTTGTTGCATCGGACGATGGGAAGGATTATAATGGCAAAGCCAAGTCCATTATAATGTTGACCATTGTTTTGCCCTTACTATACCCCTTCTCCAGATTGGCCTTGGAAAGGATAAGTCAGCGTTCCTTTGTGAATGTATCTGGCTAACGGGCATGGCTTTGTGTCATGGTCCTTGTCCTTTGTGACACTTTTATGGTTATTGGTTCCGGTACCGGGGTTTTCTCTTCGGCTTTCATGCCATTATGAAGATGATGATTTGTTGATTATTGAAGCTGCGCAGCGATCCTTTATTTGGATGTTCCGGTTTGGAAAACCTTGGCTATATCCTTTGTTATGTGTTTATTTCCGCTGCTATCTGATATATGATAATTGCTATGTGCTATGTGATAATTATTATTGTTTATTGCTTAGTGCATCATAGCATGTCATGTAGTTGCGTTAGTAACTTATTGAGATTTATCTCACCCCCTTTTCTTTTATCTTGTTTTTCCTTAACCCCCCCCAGGTGCTAAGGATTAGTCTCGCTGATCACGAGAAAGAGGACGTCGAGGGTGGATACATTCTTTTGGGGAAAGTTGTATAGGTTGGTTTACATTATATAAATGTGTAACCTTTGGGATATTTGTACCAAACATTGACGTCATTAGGATTTGTGTATTTTGTAACCTTGGTGTATAAACTTATGGAGTTTATACTAGTTTAATCTTGTCGTTCAAATGATTGGTAAAACTTGGGATCATCACCTTTTGGTATTAAATGAAATTTTTATCTTCAGTATTTCTCAGTTTTGGTTTTAGAGTCGACGTCCAGCTCGCGGTCCCGGGGCCCGCAGGGTCCGGGGTCGCGACAGAAGATCACTCGGCTGGGCTATTATTGGATTACCATGGAGACAGACTGTATTCAATGGGTTCGACGGTGTCACAAGTGCCAAGTATGCTCCAACCTCAACCACATCCCCCCACACGAATTGTATAGTTCCACCACGCCTTGGCCATTCGCCACGTGGGGTATAGACATTATTGGGAAGATCTCGCCGGCCGGTAGTAATGGTCATGAATTCGTCCTCGTCGCGGTCGACTACTTCACAAAGTGGGTCGAAGCTTAGTCTTACAAGGTGCTGAATTCCAAGAAGGTAGCGCAGTTTATCAAAGAGAACATTATGTGTCGGTATGGGGTTCCTAACCTCATTATATCAGATAATGGCAGTCATTTCGAAGCCGAGTGTGCTCGCTTGCTTGTAGAATTCAAGATCGAACGAAAGAAATCTTCCCCATACTATCCACAGACTAACGGCGCGGTTGAGGCGGCCAACAAGACGATAGAGCAGATAATTCGCAAGATGGCTTCGCAAGGGCGGGATTGGCCTGAGAAGTTACCATTAGCACTTTGGGGGTACAGAACGTCAGTCCGCACCGCTACTGGAGAGACCCCTTACGCTTTGACATACGGCATGGAGGCAGTGCTCCCTTTTGAGTTGGAGGTGCCATCTTTGAGGATCTTGCTCGAGAACCAAGTGAATGAGGTAGAATGGCTTCGTAGTCGCTATGATCAGTTGGCAACACTCGACGAACGCAGATTGAAGGCCATGGAACACATCCGGGCCTATCAAAGGAGAACGACAAAAGCCTTCAATAAAAAGGTCAAGCCTGTTGACATAAAGGAAGGAGACTTGGTGCTCAAAGCACGCTTACCCAACAAATTCAACCCCCTCGGGAAATGGGCCCCCACTTGGGTAGGGCCGTTTGTAGTACAGAAGATCTTCTCCGGAGGAGCAGTCAGAATGGCAGATTTGGATGGCAACCCGTTCAAGGAACCAGTCAACCTCAGCAAGCTCAGACACTACTATGACTAGACTCCCCCTCCTAAAAAAAAAAAAAAAAAATGTTTACTACGCAAAAAGAAGCCCGATAGACTGAAAACCCGCAAAGGGCGGTCTATGCAAAATAAGGGTGCGTACAAAGCTCGCTAGATCGAAAACCCGCAAGGGCGGTCTAGGCAAAAGTTAGAGCATCCCCCCTTCTATCTTCCCTTTCTTTAAAATCATTCTAGTCTGACTGGAGTGAACTACGGTGACCTGAGCCCCTTAGTCCTATTTGTAAAAGGGGAACGTAGGCAGCCTTTCAAAAGGTGCGGTCTAAAAAACAAATAAACATCCAAATCTTGTAAAGCAATAAAGATAGAAGTTGTATTTTCTGAAAGCAAAAACTTTTATTTCCATAGTCATTGCATGTTAACACTTATTTGATGAGTCTAAGCTTGACATACTTTTTTAATAAATAACCTATTCTGAAATTGAAACTAAAACAAAAGTAACTAAATTAAAAACAATGTGTTTGCAACGACTATGGAAGGATCCTCGGAACTACTCTTTAGTGCCACTCGTGCCTTCGGTCCCTTTCTTCTTGCTTTCACCACGGCGAACCTTCTTCTTGTTAGGGTTCTCACAAAACCTCCTCTCAAATTCGCTAACCCCTTTTGCTTTGACACTAGGAGTCTCTCCATCCTTTCTCTTCCTTGAAGTCCCCGCTCCATCTCCATTAGCCATGCTCTGACTCCTCTTCCTCTCATAAGCCATCGCCTCCTTCATCCTCAATGAACAACTAGGAGCACAGGATACCAAAATAGTGCCCCTTAGGGTCTCTAGAGTCTGCTCCGTTTGCCCAAGTCTCTCCATAAACCAACCCAAATACTCCCGTGATAGGTAGGTGTTGTTGGAGCGTGTGATGAGAGTCATATGGCAAAAACCGGCCTCGCCCCACATTTGAGAAAGGAGAACCGAAGCGCTATCATCCAAATGAAGTATGCCGAAAGGAAAACGGGTCCTCTCCTCGTCCCAACCCTCGGGGATGGTTTGCACTAGACCGTATTGACGGAGTACTCTAGCAGGGTAGTAGAAAGTGGTCCCAGAAAATGACGGAAGT
The DNA here is from genome assembly GCA_026119855.1 of Campanula takesimana. NCBI lineage: Eukaryota > Viridiplantae > Streptophyta > Magnoliopsida > Asterales > Campanulaceae > Campanula > Campanula takesimana. The sequence goes on along the minus strand of JAOWBW010000286.1, from coordinate 422,385 downwards.
TTAATCATGTGCAATCCCACTTGCTTCTCCTTCACGGAATTAATGTGCCAATGGGGCACCACCCATTTGATGTCATCGGTCACCATCTCCGCCAAGTACCTCTCCCAACCCTTGAGAGTCATTCCCTCGAACCTCTACTCCATACCTCTAATACAGTGCATCCATGGGGTCACCGCCGAAGAAACCGCTGGCTTTTTCACTCGGAGCCTTTCTTGCAACCACATGGTCAAAAGTCTATCACTGCCGCACGGCATCCCGCCATAAACCGCAAGATGAGGAATCCCACAAATGAGCTCCCCAAGGATGGCCGGTACAATGTCATGTCCCGAACGAGCCGCATTTACCATGGTCAAACACCCCTCACTAGCACATCCGACTTCGGAAGGGAAAAGAATAGAAGCAAATAAACACAAGGCAAGATGGTCCAAAGAACGGTCCGAGGTCACATCCGCATGCATAAAGTGCCTTGGCATCCAAGAAAGGTCTACGTAGCCACCTCTAGCATACTTACCGAGGTCATCTGCGGGCACACCAAAGGCTATCAACTTGTCATGCAAAGGAATAAAATCAAAGGGCAATGCAAGTGTACCCTTCCCTTCACAACCGCAAAGCGCCTTGATGTCTTCATAAGTGGGTACCATCTCATTAAAAAGAAAAGTTGAAAACATGAAGAGTGTCGTTCCAAAACTTCCCGCAAGTTTGCAAGAGGTTAGTGTTGGAGTTCATGTGCAAGAATGACCAAAGACACTTGATCCCATAGCGCTTCTCAAATTTCCTACGACAAGGACCGGATATCTTGGCAACCCACTTCTCCAAAGATGTTATGAAAGCTCCTTTTTCAAGTCTAGAAAGCCTTGCATTGTGATCCATGACAAAAGGAGAGCAAGATGATGATTGGAACTCAAAATTGATCAAAAGAGCTGCTAGTACGAAGCTGAATAGGACACAAACTCCCATTAAATACCACACGACTCCCGATTCTTGCCAGGAAAAGGAAAACCGGAGGCGGCGCAGGATTTGGCCACGCGGCCACATATGCCCTTGGCCCCACGGCCGATATTGTCCTTGGCCAGGCGGCCAACTTCGTCCTAGGCCACGCGGCCAACATTGCTCCAGATCTTGCCATGGCCAGGCGGCCAACATTGCTCTGGGCCTCGCCATGGCCATGCGGCCAACATCGCTCCATGCAGAAATCCAGTTTGTTTCCTCCCACTCCGTGACGGATCCATGCAACTACGTACCTGCCCCCTTCCGTGGCTCATGCATTGTATAAAATTAGGAACATCTGTAAAATAACTAGTTTGCACAAGTAGGCTCCTACAATAAATTTACATTTTAGAAACATGATACACATACATGCATTTTATACATTGGTTCTATACATACATATCCCTCTGCTCTCTACTAGCTAACAGTGTAGGAAATAAAGATGGACCCCGCCTAATCGGAATCTTCCTCCGTGGTGTCTCCACGCCGCGCTAAAGCCCGAGAGCTACCGGCACCCGAACTCCGTCCCCGGACCGCTCGACCACCAATGTGAGAAGAGCCCGCGCCGTTCGGAGACCGCTCACGACGCTGGGGTGACGCAACGTCGTCCCTTTGACAAGTACATGAATAGTACGCCTCCCTCAGTAAGCGCATCAACACGTTCTCCCGCCGGGCTGAACGGATATATGCCTCCCGAGTCACCTGAAAGGGAAACCAAGGCAATGATTATAATGCAGAAAGAAATAAGTGTTTGCAAACATGACTAATATAAAGCACAAAGCCGTACCCCAGCGTCGGGCGGAGGAATGAATGTCTCCTCAACAAGATCTGAATCAGTCGGCTCCAAGCTCAGCTCCACCTCCCGGCCGCCCCTCATCACTCTCACGATACTCGAGCGAAGGGGCATGTCAACCAAAGGCCGACTCCGACCAACGTATCAGGCCGAGCTCGATCCCTCTCCCGATAGCATCCGAGCCCGAACCTGAGAGCTGATCAGCCGTGTCCGCACGTAGCCGGCATAGTCATCACTCCCTCTGTAATGCTCTGCCGGAGAAGGAGCCAAGAAAGTCGCAAACCTCGCGGGACGGAGCATGTCCCGAGGAGGGTCATAAGGAGCCCACGGTAACGCACCAGCCCTGTGCTGACGAACCACCCTCTCTCCAAGATACATGGCCTCCCCAGTGAGACCCACAAGCAGAACCCTAGAAGCGGTCAAATCCACTACATAGGGACCCACCGAAGCCTCATTGGCCGGGCTCCATGGGTAAAATCTAACCCCGATGGGCTCAGACATCGCGAACACCCTCTTTAGATCAGCAGCATCCACTGTCTTCCTATCCCGGTTCCTGCGGGGAGGCGCCCTGTTGCTCTTGCACCAGTACGACATGATGGGAACAACCTTGTTGGCACTCATCACCAACTGAAAAGGGGCGACACCGAATATCTCGTACACCCAAGCCTGTGCATACAATGAAAGAAGACATTTCAGACCAAAAGATAGAACAAAGATCTCAACAAATGAAAAGAAGGGTACTCAAGAGCGTACCTCAAAGGCGAACTGGAACCCGTCAAAGGCCGACGAGCTAGCCCTCGAGCAATGGTCCAAAGCCCGGTAAATCTCAGCCAAAACAGCTCTACCCCAAGAAATCCCACCGACTAAGTCCAAGTCCACAAGAGCCCCTAGCAGTGAGTACCGGCAGACAGTAGCCCCACTGGGAAACAAAATCTCTGAAAAGCTGTACCATAAGAACAGCCGGACCAAGCAATCCAAATCATATTCCCCCCTACTAAAGGCCTCAATATCCACCTCCACCAAGCGATTCACCTTCCCAGCCTCCACTCCATAACCCTTGACACCTCCTCCCAGGTCGGTGTCGACTCCCAGCAGAGCCTGTCTATAGTCCCGCCGCTCCGCCAAGCTCTCATCAAAAGGCGAAGGGGTACCAGTAAACCTCAACCCTGTGATGGCCGCGAAATCCGTCGGCGTAATGGTAATCTCTCCCCAACTGAAGTGGAAGGTATGGGTGGTATCCCACCAGAACTCCCGGCACACCTCTATCACCGCTGCCACCTTCAGGGTAGCCCCGACCATGCGGACACTGTCAAAGAATGGGCCAAAGCCCATAGCCTCAATCCGAGCACGCAAACCGCCCGGTCCCTCCGGCAGGGATGCCCACAGTTTGCCCACAGTCACTGTGGACCCACGAGCCTTGATCCTCTACAGGTAAACACAGCACAGGTATGTTACCATTCTAGTAATTTACAATTCTAGCAATTTAAATTCTAGCATTTCATTATTCTAGCATTTCATATTATGTGCATAGAACATACAAATGTGCAAGAAGGAGAGGAATGAAAATTCGAAATTTACCTCTCGCGTCTCCGGAAGCCCCATCGACCAATGACGCTCAGAGTCGATGTAAAAATCGTAATCTTGGTCGAACGTAGACCGCAGAAGATTATCGGGGTAATTCCGAGTCGCGGCTCGTGGTCTCAAACCGCCCCGTGGAATCAAGGGTGCCGCTTCAAAGCCCGCTCCTGGATCAACCCCGACATTTCCCGCGCCCTGAGCATAACTGTACCCCTCTCCTTATGGCTCTTGTTGTGGAATCATATACCCACCTTGGCCCGGGAAATCCCTAAATAACGCCTCATTGATCCAATCTGCCATAGCTTCGAGAAGTATGTGAAACAAAGTCTTCAAGATTATCAAAATCCAAGCTTTCTCTCTCTAAAAACCCAATTTTCTCTCTCTAACTCGTTAACAATGGAGGAAGGAAGAAGAAGAAAGAAGAAAAGAAGAAGAAGAGGGGAGGTGTCTGGTGATGTGACCAAGGAGTCAGCCCGTCGGCAGCCTTGGCCACGCGGCCACTTTTGCCCTTGCAACCCCAGCCGTCAGATCAGCGATCCGTGTGAATGAGATCTGACCACTCAGCGGTCTTGGCCACGCGGCCACTATTGCAAGTTCGTGTATTTGGCCACGCGGCCAACCTTGTCCCTTCAGATAAAATTCCACTTTGGTCCCTGATCTTTTCCCTTTAATTCATCTTAAATACCCTTAGCACAATTTTGACTGATATTCGTTACCTTTGGGTACGGAAAGCCCCTTAAAATTTCCATTCTTCAAAGAATATTTGCTTAGGATTCGTATGATTACAGAGACTTCGGCGCCTCTATGACATACCATCCTAGATCAATCGTAATTGGCAGAAGCCTCGGCGTTTCTATTTGCGAGCGATCCAGCATCTATTTTAGGATTTGTATGGTTGTAGAGACTTCGGTGCCTCTATGACATACCATCCTTGATCAATCGTGATTGGCAGAAGCCTCGGCGTTTCTGTCTGCGAGAGATTCAGCATCTATTATTAGGATTCGTATGATTGTAGAGACTTCGGCGCCTCTATGACATACGTATCCTTGATCGATTGTGATTGACAGAAGCCTCGGCGTTTCTGTTTGCGAGAGATCCAATACCTATTATTAGGATTCGTATGATTGTAGAGACTTCGGCGCCTCTATGACATACGTATCTTTGATCGCTCGTGGTTGGCAGAAGCCTCGGCGTTTCGTTAGCGCAATCGGCAGGAGCCCTGGCGATCCTGATTGCGTTTATCATTCCATCTTGGGATTATTTAGACAACGTAGTCTTCATTTTTCCCAAATAACTTCATTGCTTACAAATGTTCATTCTTCATACAAGATAGTACCCGTAGGTTTATTATCTGCAGTAGAAGTTCGATGGCTCGTCTTTCCCCAATGTATCCGAACTACAACCGGCTTGATTCCTCAGAGGATACGTAGGAAACCTGAAAAGGTCCAGCCACCCGACCGACGCGGTCATCTATCATCCCCAGCAGGGGCATTTTCCCCAGCAGAAGACGTTACTCCCCATCAGAGGACAGTCATTCCCAATTTCCCATCAGATTTGAACTACGTTTGGCTTGATTCCCCCGTGGATACGTAGGTTGCCTGTCAAGGTTCAGCCGTTCCCTTACCTTTCATCTGTTTTGAAACTCATGTTTCAGACGGATCCTTCTTTTATCGTCGACCCCACATTGCCTTGCAAGAAGCGTCGCCGAGGGGCTACTGTTAGTACCCGACCTGAAAATGAGTTTATTAGGACTTTCCCAAAAATACAAGGACTTTATAGGAATTAGAAACCTTGCAAAGACTTGTCCCGGATTCCCAAAATATCTCATTTATGGCAAAATCTATCAAATTAGGTTGTAAATGGTTTCCTTAAAACCATGCTGAAACCCTAGCTTAAGAATCAAGTCAGCCGGCATCCTTGGCCACGCGGCCAACCTTGCTCCGTGTTGATCTTGGCCACGCGGCCACTATTGTCACCGGCTTCAACAATGGCCAGGCGGCCAACCTTGCGCTGGATGATCTGGACCGTCAGATCTCTCCCTCAGTTTACTATATAAATCAATCCCATGCTATTGGTTTAGGGGTCCGATTTTGGAGAGCTCTAAGTACGAATTTTGGAGTTCTTAAACACTATTTTGCTCTCTAATTAACATTAAAACACTCAAGAAGATCCAAGGTTTATTTCTTGCCAACATAGGTAAGTTTTCTAACTTTTTCTTCATGTTCTTGCATTATTCTTAATGTATATTCATGTTCGTACATGTTTATTCATAGTTTCTTCGTATGCTTTGCATGTTTATTCATATGTTCATATATGTTCTTCGCATGTTCTTCGTGTTCATAGATTAAAACCTTATTTATGCTATATTTAGGGTTGCGATCTTCATAATTACATGTTATTTCATAGCCGATGATGATCGAGGGTTCATCAACCCGAGGATGATCTAGGAACTACTTCTAAACCCTAATCTTTAGGTAATTCCCCCCTCATTATGCATGATCCCGATTCTTTTGCCTATTCTAATTCTCTGCGAACTACGCTGACCTGAGCTTCTCACATTGAGAGGAACGTAGGCAATCTTCGGATCCGGTCTAAATCACTAACACACTACTAACACATTCATCATGATAGAAAGACCGATAAATTCGGGCAATAGGAGTGATAACGTCCAATATTCTTCTCTTGTTGTAATTTGACCCCCGAACCCATTAAACATGCTTTTTTCAATGTTTTGGCTTTAATTAAAACGGCGTGGCGACTCTCATAATTTTAATGTCGTTAAGAATATTCCCTTTGTAAATAAAAATAATCACAAGATACTTCCCATGCGTCGCTTTATCAGAAAGGGGTATTCACAAATGAATACCCCTTAAGGTTAATCAAACCGTAAGTGCCCAATTGCCAATTCACACTTTACCTCCGTTCATAACGAACCAATTCTAAACACCCCAAACGAATCCAAAAGGTTACACTTATTAGAACATGATCACGACCGGACTAAACCCTACACTATGGTGTTAAACGAATCCAAAAGGTTACACTTATTAGAACATGATCACGACCGGACTAAACCCTACACTATGGTGTTCAATAACAACCCTCTAGGTGTTAGTACCCGATCTGAAAATGAGTTTATTAGGGCATTCCCAAATATACAAGGACTTTATGGGAATTAGAAACCTTGCAAAGACTTGTCCCGGATTCCAAAAAATAGCTCAATGTTCTAGAAAACATTAAATATGGACATTTAGGGTTGCCTTGTATGAACAGTAAAACCCTAGCTTGAATTTCAAGTCAGCGCGCAACGATGGCCACGCGGCCACTTTCGCCGCCGCCCTCAATATTGGCCACGCGGCCACATCCGCCCCGGATGATCTGGACCATCAGATCTTCCCCTCAGTTTACTATATAAACCAATCTCATGCTATTGGTTTAGGGGGATCCGAATTTGAGAGTTCTTAAACACAATTTTGCTCTCTAATTAGCATTCAAACCTCCAAGAAGATCAAGGTTTATTTCTTGCCAACATAGGTAAGTTTTCTAACTTTTTCTTCGTGTTCTTGCATCATTTTTAATGTAGATCTTTTATATTCATATTCTTACATGTTTATTCATAGCTTCTTCATATGCTTTGCATGTTCATTCATATGTTCATAATATGTTCTTCGCATGTTCTTCGTGTTCATAGATTAAAACCTTATTTATGCTATATTTAGGGTTGTGATCTTCATAATTACATGTTATTTCATAGCCGATGATGATCGAGGGTTCATCAACCCGAGGATGATCTAGGAACTACTTCTAAACCCTAATCTTTAGGTAATTCCCCCCTCATTATGCATGATCCCGATCCTTCTGCCTATTCTAATTCTCTCGAACTACGCTGACCTGAGCTTCTCACATTGATAGGAACGTAGGCAATCTTCGGATCCGGTCTCAAACACTAACATACTACTAACACATTCATCATGATAGAAAGACCGATTATTCGGGCAATAGGAGTGATAACGTTCAATATTCTTCTCTTGTTGTAATTTGACCCCCAAACCCACTAAACAAGCTTTTTCTCAATGTTTTGGCTATAATTAAAACGGCGTGGCGACTCTCATATTTTAATGTTACTATGAATATTCCCAATTTCAAACACACGTATTCACAGTGGCGACTCTGCTGGGGACTGCTTTGAAACTTTTTCAAACTTAGTGGGTCTAACTTTCGTCACATCATGATGCTTGCCATGTTTACACATGCACCCTACACACACTTGCCATGTATTCACATGCACCCTACACACACCTGCCATGTTTATACATGCACACACCTGCCATGTTTACACATGCACACACCTGCCATGTTTACACATGCACACACCTGCCATGTTTACACATGCACATACCTGCCATGTTTATACATATGTTTACACATGCACACACCTGCCATGTTTACACATGCACACACCGGCCATGTTTATACATGCACACACTTGCCATGTTTACACATGCACACACCTGCCATGTTTACACATGCACACACCTGCCATGTTTACACATGCACACACCTGCCATGTTTACACATGCACACTTACCATGTTTTCACGTACCCCCTACAGTTAAGCCATGTTTACACATGCACCCGCGCACTCCGCCATGTTAATACTTGTACCTTGTACCTTGTGCCATGTACCCTTGTTATCTTCGCTTTAGTATTAGGGTCAAACAAAACTCTGCTATGCTCCCTTGTACATTATTCTCTCTCTCTCTCTCTCTCTCATGCATTGCATTGCATCATCCCAACATTAAAAACTTCTCTCTTTTATCCCTAAAAAGAATTAGTTTCTTGCCTCACACTACCACTAGTCCGTATCAGCACTGCACAGGTCCCTACTACCCGGAGTATTCGATGTGCAGGAATTTGTGCGCTACTGCCTCACATTTTTCGAGTCACTCGTCTACTCCACTCACCGTGTACGTTACGCGAGCGGTGGGAACCTTTAACCTAACCCGTGTCAACCCACACATAGAGATTAGGACACTCCTCGGACCACCCATTTAGCATGAAAAAAAATGCAAAAACTTTTCGCAAAATAAAATGTGCATTGCATCTAGGCGACCTCTAAGGTCCATCGCTCATCCGTTGGGCCATCATTGCGATCCATTTGGGTCTACCCTTCACCTTCGACCGCCTAGGTCAACCTTCTCAACCTTTGACCCCCTAGGTCAACCTTCTCAACCTTTGACCGCCTAGGTCAACCTTATCAACCTTTGACCGCCTAGGTCAACCTTAGGTCAACCCTTGACCTCCTAGGTCAACTTTCTCAACCCTTGACCTCCTAGGTCAACCTTATCACCTTTGACCTCTTAGGTTAACCCTTGATCGCCTAGGTCAACCTCATCCGCCTTTGACCTCTTAGGTCTACCCTTGACCGCCTAGGTCAACTTTATCCGCCTTTGACCTCTTAGGTCTACCTTCGACCACCTAGGTCAACCTTCCCAACCTTTGACCCCCAAGGTCAACCTTATCTACCTTTGACCTCTTAAGCCTTACTTTGACCCCCTAGGTCAACCTTTGACCTCCTAGGTCAACCTTACCACCCTTTGACCTCTTAGGCCAACCTTTGACCCCCTAGGTCAACCTTTGACCTCCTAGGTCAACCTTACCACCCTTTGACCTCTTAGGACTACCCTTGACCCCCTAGGTCAACCTCATCCGCCTTTGACCTCTTAGGTCTACCCTTGACATCCTAGGTCAACCCTATCACCTTCGACCTCTTAGGTCACCCCTCGACCTCTTAGGTCAACCCTATCACCTTTGACCCCATAGGTCAACCTCATCCACCTTTGACCTCTTAGGTTAACCCTTGACCGCCTAGGTCAACCTCATCCACCTTTGACCTCTTAGGTCAACCTTTGACCGCCTAGGTTAACCTTCCCAACCTTTGACCGCCTAGGTCAACTTTATCCGCCTTTGACCTCTTAGGTCTACCCTTGACCTCCTAGGTCAACCCTATCACCTTCGACCTCTTAGGTCACCCCTCGACCTCTTAGGTCAACCTTTAACCCCATAGGTCAACCTCATCCACCTTTGACCTCTTAGGACTACCCTTGACCCCCTAGGTCAACCTCATCCACCTTTGACCTCTTAGGTCAACCTTTGACTGCCTAGGTCAACCTCATCCGCCCTCGACCTCTTAGGTCAACCCTTGACCGCCTAGGTCAACTTTATCCGCCTCCGACCTCTTAGGTCAACCCTTGACCTCCTAGGTCAACCCTATCACCTTCGACCTCTTAGGTCACCCTACTCACCTTTTGGACCCATCTAGGTGAACCAATCCTCATTTGACCCGCTTAGGTCAAACCACGCCTATCCCGCTTAGACCATCCCATAGGAAACCCGCTACGACCTGCTATCTTGATCCATTCACCATATAGGTCAATCCTACCCTCCTCATTTAGGTCGACCTATCCTTTACCCATATAGGTCAACCCACCATTATCTACATGGGCTTTCTCGACCAACCTCTCAACCACCTAAGTCAAACTTTAAGTCAAACCTTACCCGACTTGACCAAACCCACATAGGTCTTCCTCACCAAGGACCGAGTCATCTCCCTCTTTTGACCCCCCAAGGGTCACTCTTTATCTCAAAAATATCCAGACTTTACCAAATTGACCCCTATGGTCGTCTCTTTTTAAATGTCTATCTTGATTCAAACAACGGCGACCTGAGCCTCTTATTGTGTGGGACCTCTCCCTCATGATAAGGGGAACGTATGCAACTTCGGCCCAGTCAAACTTTCAATTTTTTACCAAAACGCATTTCAAAAAATGTGGAGACCGACTATTTTCCAAAAAATGATTTTTATAACGATGCCTTATCATTAAATACGAATCTAATTCTTTCATGACATAGAGTTCTGCATCATGTCGGCTGCAAGGAACATCGAAGTTGCAACTGAAGCTGCTACCCAAGATCCTGAGACAATCCTCTACACCGGTACTGCTCTCAGTAAACAAGCATCCCGCTTCGAAGCCATCCTCGATGAACAAGCAATCCACTTTAAGGCCATTCTCAACGAGCAAGCAACACACTTTCAAAAGGAGATGCATAAGACCCTAAGATATATCGAGAGGCGCCATTTGTCTGACATTCGTGGCGTTTATGATTACCTCAGTCGAGTTCTCCCTCTTGCTCAATGTCAACACCCATACGCTCCTCAAATGTACGGGCCGCCACAGACTGTCCCCGTCGGGATGCCTCCTATGACTACTCATCAACAAGGGGTGCCGGTACCTAAGTCACCCTCAAAGACAGTTCGTGAAAGGAAGGACGAGCGCGAATTCGACGACTTGGGTATGCCGTTAGCCAAACTCTTCAAAAGTCTAGTTCAAGCCGGCAAGTTGTCTCCTTTATGAACCAAGTAGGGTGAAGCAAGGCTTGGATCCCTCCAAACACTGCCAATACCACCAGTACATTGGGCATGACACCGAAGATTGCCTCCAATTGAGGAGAAAGATTCAAAGCCTCATTGACAGCGGAGCCATCACCCGCCAACGGAATACATGGGCATGGGCAAAAGAGGAAATTGGGGCTACCTCCTTTAAATAAAAGAAAAGAAAAGGGTCATTCAGTCTTCGTAGGTTCTAGAGTGTCCTTAGTCAAAAGTCCACCGTGGACGATTTTTGTTTCTTTAAGTAAAAGTCCACCCCGGACTAGTCAGTTTAAATCTTTTAGTTCCAAGAAAAGGGTCTTTATTTGTTTTCTTTTCTCTCTAGACTTGAGACATAATCTTGCATAAATCAATTCCATGAAAATTGTCTTATTCACCATTTTTACTTGATTGCTATATCTTTATATGATGAATTAATCTTAATCTTACTCATTAATGACGACTCATTAAAAGGTAAATGGACCCACAAACCATTCACATAACAAAGTAAACGATTAATCTCAAAATAACAAATGCTTCGATCAATTGGGATGAACGAATCACTTTCTCTTCTCTCTACATTCTACCCCCATACACTCTCTCTATACACTCACCCCTTGTACACACTTCATGTACACTCTCTATATACACCTTCTCCCATACACTATCCTCATACGCCTCTCATCCCACCGTTAGACCCCTTTTTATAAGGTCGTGACAAAGAAATGGACTGCGGTTGCTCATCATCAAATAGACATCCATGCTGCCACAATTTAAAGGGTTGGTTTGTTCCCTTCATGAGTACTACATGCCGTTACACTGGGGCTGTCCGTATTCCATCGCAAATGTAAGACAAGTGCACGAAGTCATTCATGCCATTAATTGGTGCAAGTGATAATCCAATGGAGCTTTACTGGTGAAAATCAAGGGGCTAGGATGCCTGCCGCCAGCAAAAGGCCGCTCGAACTATAAGGAAGCTACCTCGCAATCGAGAGAGGCGAAAGCAAACTAGGGGCTTGTCTTGCCCAATGTTTCATGTACAAATATAAAAAAAAAAAAAAAAAAAAAATATGGCTCGCTAGGTTGAAACCCAAAAGGGCGACCTAGGCAAAAGTTAGAGCATTGCACAAAAAGAAGCCCGCTAGGTTGAAAACCCGAAAGGGCGGCCTAGGCAAAAAAAAAAAAGGGTGTGCACAAAGAGATAAAATAAAAAAAGAAAAAGAAAAATAGAAGGGGCTATCACCATGGAAAAGTAAAAGTCCCATTTTCTTTTCACCTCAAATGTTCTATTTTCCTTTCTTTCCTTACAAAGTAGATAAATGGCAGTAACCCATGACAACTACGATGGAGCAATCCACTGCAACAACTACAAAGGAGTAATCCACCGCAATGAGTTACAAAGAACAACTCACCTCAAACGAACCTCACACCCCTAAACTCAAAACCCAACTTCATCGTCAACAGAGCAACCACTCAAAGCCAAACATAACCTACCTTGGGCCAACTTTCTTTCTTTTCTTTCCTCCCACACATACCCACTGAAACCCGACACCATCGTCAAGCGGGTTATCCCCGAACTACGCGGACCTGAGCTTCTCACATTGAGGAGAACGTAGGCAACCTTAGGGTCCGGTCCAAAATATACACAACCCACCTCGTTGCCAATTTTCCTTCTCTTCTCTCTTCCCCCATATTTCTACTCCTGACTTCTTCACTCACAATTGATCAAAACATTTATTAATTTGAGGCTACTTGTTTACCAATTAACCATAACTCATTAACTAATCAACGAGGTCCATTCTCGAGCAATCAAACGAGAATCTTGAATAAAACAATTTTCAAATGTCTCGACAAGTCTTCCGTTCTACAATCTAGGAAAGAGCTAAACACTTACTTTCTGTCAAAGCAGGGGCTCCCTCCCTCTTGTACATATATACCCTCAATTGCTCAAAGAGTCAAAATGTGAGTACTATCTCTCTCTCTCTCTCTTACTCTCCCCAAAATGCCCCCGCATGTTTTCAAACAATTCTTTTTTCCTTTTTGAGTCGACTGAATGATTTCAAAAAAAAAAAAAAAATGACGCAAAAGAGATGCCCGCTAGATTGAAAACCCGCAAGGGCGGTCTAGGCAGAAAAAAGGGTGCGTCTTAAAAGAGGTAGGATACCCCGCTCTACGCAACTGGGGCTTCCTTAACAATAAAGGACCGACCATAAGGTTTCTCAAAGAATGCCGGGGCTTCATCAAGCACATACTTAGAAGAAGAGGACTCCTCATCATCAAGCTCGACGTAGGATTTCTCAAAGGAGGGAGGATACCCCGCTCCACGCAACTGGGGCTTCCCTAACAATAAAGGACCGACCATAAGGTTTCTCAAAGAATGCCGGGGCTTCATCAAGCACATACTTAGAAGAAGGGCATCCCTCATCATCAAGCTTGACGTAGAGTTTCTCAAAGGAGGGAGGGTACCCGCTCACCAAATTAGATAATCCCCAACGGAATGGGTCGACTATGTGGTTTCCCAGAGAATACCGAGGCGTCAACAAGGATACACTTAGAAGAAGGGCACCCCTCATCGTCAAACTCGGCACGCGACGACCTATTTGGATTGATTAGAATCATAATTAATTATAAGGCATTTGTATAAGATCATAACACTTTCATAAAGTTTTCTCCTCCCCGACACTTTGTTTGTAAACCCGCACGCTCGGTCTCCACAAAATTGTAAAAACATCCTCGATCCATCTGAGACCCATCTCCGTGATTCTTGAGTTGACTCGTTCCTTCACCCTATTTCCTACACAATAAGATACCCTTAGGTCCCAACCTACCTGGTTCAAAACCTTAGGTCCCAAGCCTACCCGGTCAGTCTTACCTAGGTTACACTATAACTCCTTAGGTCCCGAACATACCCGGTGAGTCTTACCTAGATTACATCATAACCCCTTAGTTCGACCTTCCGCAAGTTTGTAGCATGACCCCTTAGGCCTTAAACCGGTTCTACCCAGACCTTTAAACCTTAAACCGGTTGGCCAAAGCCAAGTCCTTAGGATGAACCATTAGGTCCCGAACCTACCGGTCCCGAGTCTACCTGATCTCTTAGATCCCAAACCTACCAATATATATTCATCCTTACCTTGTCTAGACTATGTCTCCCCTATCCTCTTAGGTCCAACCTCTTAGGTCTACCCAGTCTAACCTATTGAACGATCCCTTAGATCCCAAGTCCATGCAAGGCCGCCAAACACCTACCTTATAGGTCTCTAGCATATCCGATTCACACCTTAGGTCTCAACTCCTAAACCCTTTAGATCACAAAACTGTCTACCCTCTAGGTCTATAACCTTAGATGTCGACCCATAGAACTCTTTAGTTCCCAAGCCTGCTTGGTCCAACCAAAACAATGCCATCGACGCATACTGTCATACCCAAACCATGGCCCTGCCACTCTTAAACCTAGTGTCACTCAGATTCAAAAGACTTCCTAGTCTGACCTTCAACCACTTAGGTCTCTAACCTACTTAATCCGAGCCGAGTCCAAACCTCACCACTTACAAGGTCCACCCTTGAACTTCATGGACCTCAAACCTTTCTTCCCCACGAGTCCAAACCTCAAACGTGCTCGAACGCATAGGACCTCCCGCATACCGTGATATGCCATAAAGATATCAAAACCCGTCCAGTCAAAAATCGTGCGCTTAACACCTTTGGTCCCATACCAAACCCACCTTCACAATCGCCGAACGAGCTTGGTCACGCGAGACCAAAGCATACCCAATCCAACTTAGGTACCTATTGTACTCAAGCAAAGTCTTGGACTCAAAATCCCTTTACCTAAAGCGCCAACATGGTCATATATCCAAAACCATTTCTCGCACCTATGGCTCACACCTAGCACACCTTAGAGCCCAAACCCGACATGCGTATTAGGTACTAGGATCATCCAATCCCAATCCATTGCTCCTTGGCCGACCTCAAGCCCGCTTGGTCCTAATCCATAACGCGGTTTCTCTAGGACAAAAGACTTACCCGCTTGAAATCCTTATGTCCCAATGCTACCCTGCCTAGCCTTCGATCTCCTAGATCTCATGCCTACCATTCCATTAGGCCCCGGTCTCCTTAACACATGTCTGAGTCGTACCCTAGCTAAACCCTAGCCTTAAACCTAGGTAAACACATTCTCTAAACCCTAGCCTCAAGCCTAGGTAGTCATATCATTCTCTCTAAACCCTAGCCTCAATCCTAGGTAATTACATCCTTCCTAAAACCTAGCCCCGAGCCTAGGTAGTTACATCCCTTCCAAACCCTAGCTTAGAGCCTAGGTATTTACACCCTTCCTAAACCCTAGCCTTGATCCTAGGTTGTCACGTATCCTCTCTAAACCCTAGCCTCAAGCCTAGGTAGTCATATCATTCTCTCTGAACCCTAGCCTCAAGCCTAGGTAATTACATCCTTTCAAACCCTAGCCTAAAGCCTAGGAAGTTACATCCTTCTTAAACCCTAGCCTTGATCCTAGGTAGATACATATCCTCTCTAAACCGTAGCCTTGATCCTAGGTAGTCACATATCCTCTCTAAACCCTAGCCTTAAGCCTAGGAAACCACAACATCCCCTTTAACCCTAGCCCAAATTCTAGGGAATTTCCAAAGCCCCGTATGCAACATCATTTCCAAATTCCCGAAACCCTAGTCTCAAAACCTAGGAAATTTACAATCTCAATTCTCCGTCTTATTGAACCGTAACCCAAAACCTAGGATACAATGCCCTGTCCAAAACTTAATCAACCCTAGCCTCAGTCCTAGGAAGCCGCATTCACTCTAAACCCTATCCTCGAGCCTAGGTAGTCGCATCCGCTCTAAACCCTATCCTCGAGCCTAGGTAGTCGCATTCGCTCCAAACCCTAGCCTCAAGCCTAGGTAGTCGCACTCTTTCTAAACCCTAGCCGCAGGGCCTAGGAGACTATATCCTCACTAAACTCTATCATCGAGCCTAGGATTCAACATTCCCTTCAAACCCTAGTCCTAGACCTAGGAAATTCCTTCACCTTAGTCTCAAAATATAGGAAGTTTACAGTCCTTAGCCTTAAAACCTAGCCTAAAGCCTAGGTTACCACGAACATTTCCAAGCCATAGTCACCAATCCCGGAAAATGGTGAACCCTAACATCAAGCTTAGTGGACCTTACACAAAAGCAATCCCTCTTCCCAACGGGAATACTCTCCTCATGCTTAAATAAACTCCTATCCCTAGCCTGTAAGCTTAGGAAACCCACAGTATCTCCAAGACATAATCTAAAGCCCAAGAAGCCGTGACATCTTTGGCATCCCTATCTCATGATTAGGAGACCACCATCTTCCTTATTCCCTTTCCTTAAAAGAGCCTTAGGTCCTACCTCTAGGCAACCAAGAAAAATGTCCCTTACCTAACACCTTGGTCTCAATGGCTCGTAGCCTCATCCCCTCCTAAATTAGGATAAGCAGAACCCAGATCATGTTTCCTATATTAGCAACTCCCCGAGAGTCCATCTCCTTCGCGTCTCCCTAAAGGTCATTTTCCCTTGTGACTCACCAAAGAGTCCCTTGTGACTCCCCGAGAGTCTATCACCTTTGTGACTCCCCGAGAGTCCGTCACCCTTGGGACTTCCCGAGAGTCTATCACCTTTGTGACTCCCCGAGAGTTCATCCCGTTTGCGACTTCATAACAATCCATCATCTTTGCCTCCACATGCAAAATTTCAGTTTACCCCTAGTACATTCCCCTTTGATTCATTTTAGGTGCCCTTAGCGCTGTTTTGACTGATATTCGATACCTTTGGGAACGGAAAGCCCCTTAAAATTTCCATTCTTCAACAAATATTTGCTTAGGATTCGTATGGTTGTAGAGACTTCAGCGCCTCTATGACATACGCATCCTAGATCGATCGCGATTGGCAGAAGCCTCGGCGTTTCTGTTTGCGAGAGATCCGGCATCTATTATTTTAGAATTTCCTAATATTTGCTTAGGATTCGTAAAGTTGTAGAAACTTTGGCACCTCTATGACATACACATCCTAGATCGATCGTGATTGGCAGAAGCCTCGGCATTTCTGTTTGCGAGAGATCCAGCATCTATTATTTTAGCATTTCCTAATATTTTCTTAGGATTCGTATGGTTGTAGAGACTTCGGCGCCTCTATGACATACGCATCCTAAATTGATCGCGATTGGTAGAAGGCTCAGCATTTCTGTTTGCGAGAGATCCAGCATCTATTATTTTAGCATTTCCTAATATTTGCTTAGGATTCGTTTGGTTGTAGGGACTTTGGCGCCTCTATGACATACGCATCCTAGATCGATCGTGATTGGCAGAAGCCTCGGCGTTTCTGTTTGCGAGAGATCCAGCATCTATTATTTTAGCATTTCCTAATATTTGCTTAGGATTCGTATGGTTGTAGGGACTTTGGCGCCTCTATGACATACGCATCCTAGATCGATCGTGATTGGCAGAAGCCTCGGCGTTTCTGTTTGCGAGAGATCCAGCATCTATTATTTTAGCATTTCCTAATATTTGCTTAGGATTCGTATGGTTGTAGGGACTTTGGCGCCTCTATGACATACGCATCCTAGATCGATCGTGATTGGCAGAAGCCTCGGCGTTTCTGTTTGTGAGAGATCCAGCATCTATTATTTTAGCATTTCCTAATATTTTCTTAGGATTCGTATGGTTATAGAGACTTTGGCGCCTCTATGACATACGCATCCTAGATCGATCGTGATTGGCAGAAGCCTCGGCGTTTCTGTTTGCGAGAGATCCAGCATCTATTATTTTAAGCATTTCCTAATATTTGCTTAGGATTCGTATGGTTGTAGAGACTTTGGCGCCTCTATGACATACGTATCCTAGATCGATCGTGATTGGCAGAAGCCTCGGCGTTTCTGTTTGCGAGAGATCCAGCATCTATTATTTTTGCATTTCCTAATATTTGCTTAGGATTCGTATGGTTGTAGAGACTTTGGCGCCTCTATGACATACGCATCCTAGATCGATCGTGATTGGCAGAAGCCTCGGCGTTTCTGTTTGCGAGAGATCCATCATCTATTATTTTTAGCATTTCCTAATATTTGCTTAGGATTCGTATGGTTGTATGGATTTTGGCGCCTCTATGACATACGCATCCTAGATCGATCGTGATTGGCAGAAGCCTCGGCGTTTCTATTTGCGAGAGATCCAGCATCTATTATTTTAGCATTTCCTAATATTTTCTTAGGATTCGTATGGTTGTAGAGACTTTGGCGCCTCTATGACATACGCATCCTAGATCGATCGTGATTGGCAGTAGCCTCGGCGTTTCTGTTTGCGAGAGATCCAGCATCTATTATTTTTAGCATTTCTTAATATTTGCTTAGGATTCGTATGGTTCTAGAGACTTTGGCGCCTCTATGACATACGCATCCTAGATCGATCGTGATTGGCAGAAGCCTCGGCGTTTCTGTTTGCGAGAGATCCAGCATCTATTATTAGGATTCGTACGGTTGTAGAGACTTCGGCACCTCTATGACATACGCATCCTAGATCGATCGCGATTGGCAAAAGCCTCGGCGTTTCTGTTTGCGAGAGATCCAGCATCTATTATTAGGATTCGTACGGTTGTAGAGACTTCGGCGCCTCTATGACATACGTATCCTTGATCAATCGCGATTGGCAGAAGCCTCGGCGTTTCTGTTTGCGAGAGATCCAGCACCTATTATTAGGATTCGTATGATTGTAGAGACGTCGGCGCCTCTATGACATACGTATCTTTGATCGATCGTGGTTGACAGAAGCCTCGGCGTTTCGTTAGCACAATCGGTAGGAGCCCTGGCGATCCTGATTGCGTTTACCATTCCATCTTGGGATTATTTAGACAACGTAATCTTTATTTATCCCAAATGACTTCATTTCCTAGCGAATGTTCGTTCTTCATACAGGATAGTGCCCGTAGGTTTATTATCCCTAGCAGAAGTCCGATGGCTCGCTTTTCCCTAATCGCTCTGAACTACGACCGGCTTGATTCCTCGGAGGATACGTAGGAAACCTGAAAAGGTCCAGCCACCCGACCAACATGGTCATCTCTCATCCCCAGCAAGTGCATTTTCCCCAGCAGAAAACGTTGTTCCCCATCAGAGGACAGTACTTCCCAATTTCCCCGTCAGATTTGAACTACGTTTGGCTTGATTCCCCCGCGGATACGTAGGTCGCCTGTCAAGGTCCAGCCGTTCCCTTACCTTTCCTCTGTTTTGAAACTCATGTTTCATAACGGTTCCTATTTTTATCATCGACCCTCCATTGCCTTGCAAGAAGCGTCGCCGAGGGGCTACTGTTAGTACCCGATCTGAAAATGAGTTTATTAGGGCTTTCCCAAATATACAAGTACTTTATGGGAATTAGAAACCTTGCAAATACTTGTCCCGGATTCCCAAAAATAGCTCAATGTTCTAGAAAACATTAAATATGGACATTTAGGGTTGCCTTGTATGAACAGTAAAACCCTAGCTTGAATTTCAAGTCAGCGCGCAACGATGGCCACGCGGCCACTTTCGCCGCCGCCCTCAATATTGGCCACGCGGCCACATCCGCCCCGGATGATCTGGACCATCAGATCTTCCCCTCAATTTACTATATAAACCAATCTCATGCTATTGGTTTAGGGGGATCCGAATTTGAGAGTTCTTAAACACAATTTCGCTCTCTAATTAGCATTCAAACCTCCAAGAAGATCAAGGTTTATTTCTTGCCAACATAGGTAAGTTTTCTAACTTTTTCTTCGTGTTCTTGCATCATTTTTAATGTAGATCTTTTATATTCATGTTCTTACATGTTTATTCATATCTTCTTCATATGCTTTGCATGTTCATTCATATGTTCATAATATGTTCTTCGCATGTTCTTCGTGTTCATAGATTAAAACCTTATTTATGCTATATTTAGGGATGTGATCTTCATAATTACATGTTATTTCATAGCCGATGATGATCGAGGGTTCATCAACCCGAGGATGATCTAGGAACTACTTCTAAACCCTAATCTTTAGGTAATTCCCCCCTCATTATGCATGATCCCGATCCTTCTGCCTATTCTAATTCTCTCAAACTACGCTGACCTGAGCTTCTCACATTGAGAGGAACGTAGGCAATCTTCAGATCCGGTCTCAAACACTAACATACTACTAACACATTCATCATGATAGAAAGACCGATCATTCGGGCAATAGGAGTGATAACGTTCAATATTCTTCTCTTGTTGTAATTTGACCCCCGAACCCACTAAACAAGCTTTTTCTCAATGTTTTGGCTATAATTAAAACGGCGTGGCGACTCTCATATTTTAATGTTACTATGAATATTCCCAATTTCAAACACACGTATTCACACTAGGTACTATAGGACATCGCCTAAAACCTAGACCATGTCTTACTCGAAAATCAATTCGATTGGAACAATCACGAACACATCATAAGATGCCCAAACATTCCCAAACAATACTTGATCAAATTACATAACACCATTGTTCACAAAGGAACCAATTTTAATTACTAAAGTGTTCCACGGTGCCCAACTAAGTCAACTAGAATAGTACAACGGAACCTAGACCGAGACTACACCTTGATCTTAAACCTCAACGAAAAGACAACCATTCTAATCTTGAACCGTTCATCCAATAGGACTATTTCATAGCACTCGAAAAGATCTTTCCAATGATAGTTTACACGTCTAAAACGGAGTCCGGACGAAAAAGTTATGGCCTTCGAAAGATTGGACAAGAAAATAATGATTTTCACGGAAGGTAGAGGGGTGCGCGCGCCTCCCACCAACAGGGTGCGCGCGCCTCCCTGAATCAGATAGGAATGCGCCACAAAGGGGAAGAAGGGTGCGTGCGCTTCATCACCAAGGGGTGCGCGCACCTCCTGCGCCGGACAGAGAAATCTACAGAATTTTTCCTGGGTTCTTCACATTTCTTTTACCCATTTCAATCCAACCCAAAATCAAAGCTCCCAACAAGAATAATAATGAACCAAAACAACTTCTAAGCCTATAAAAGACTCATCTAGCAACATTTGAACAACCAAACCAATGAATGACTCAAACACCAAATTTCACAAAATATGAATAATTTACAAATGGGTTCCAAACCAACCAAAGAAGCTATATATAACAACTAGAGCATCAATGGAGTTAATGATGAACCATTTTAGCATAAATGGGGGAAAAGTAACTTACTTGAATTTTTTCAAAGTTGCCGGAACTCGAATATTTTTAGCCCTCTATGATCCTAACGACGATCTAAACAAGTTTCATGTTTTAAGAAATGAGAAATAACAAGAGGAAGATGGTTAGATTGAAGAGAGAAGGTGGAGAAGAAAACTTACCTTTTCTTGGAAGAGAGAGAGAGTTTGTGCTGGGAAAAGAATGAGGTGAGGGAGAAAGAGAGGGAGTAGGGAGAAGATGATTAAACCAAACTTACACTTAGACCCCTCCCTTACTACTACTCTCTACAAACAAACTCCCCACTAACAATTAAGACTCAACACTTCTACACTAGCACAAATGACCCAAATAAAATGCTAGTCATAATTTATTGTAACACATAAAATGCACACATAAATTATTAATTAAATAATAATTTATATAGATAAATAAGCAAATAAATAAATAATAATTATTTATTACTAATAAAATAGAGCCTAGTTTTCGGGTCGTTACAACAATGGAAAGAGACTGCATCGAGAAAGTCAAGAAATGCGCCAACTGCCAGTTCTATGCTAATTTAAAACATGCTCCACCTTCACAATTGTACAACATGACCACCCCATGACCGTTCTCCTGTTGGGGCATAGATATCATCGGCAAAGTCCATCCTATGGGAAGCAACGGACAGTCGTTCATTCTAGTGGCCGTGGATTATTTCACAAAGTGGGTCGAAGCACAAGCTTACCGAGTTCTAAACGCCAAGAAAGTGGCTGAGTTCATAATGAACAACATCATGTGCCGATACGGTATCCCTCATGAGATCATCTCCGACAATGGTTCTCACTTTGAGAAAGAAAGTGATACACTTTTGGTTAACTACAAAATTACCAAACACAAGTCATCTTCGTACCATCCCCAAGCTAATGGAGCGGTCGAAGCAGCAAACAAGACAATTGAGGTCATCATACGAAAAATGGCCTCAACAGGAAGGGATTGGCCCGAGAAATTACCACTAGCATTGTGGGGCTACCGCACATCGATCTGGTCCGCAATGGGAGAGACCCCATACTCATTGGTTTATGGTTCTGAAGCCGTACTCCTAGTCGAACTCGAAGTTCCCTCTCTACGGGTCTAACTCGAGAACCAAGTCAACGAGGTTGATTGGATGCAAAGTCGAATATGAAAAACTAGCCCTACTCGACGAAAAGAGGTTAAGAGCATTTGAGCTCACAAGGGCTTATCAACAGAGAATGGAAAGGGCTTTCAACAAAAAGGTGAAGCCTCGAAACATCAAGGTGGGATATTTGGTCCTAAGACAACATCCTCCCAATGCCATGAATCCCCTTGGGAAATGGGGACCCCGATGGATCGGTCCTTACGTGGTCAAGAAGATATTAAGCGGCGGTGCAGTCCGACTCATAGACTTGGATGGCGATCAATTGCCAAAGGAGGTCAACCTCGACAAGCTCAAGAAGTTCTACGCTTAACAAATGAAGACCATATATATAAAAAAAAAAAAAAAACGCTCACTAGGTTGTAAACCCGCAAGGGCGGCCTAGGCAAAAATTAGAGAACGTGCAAAAAAGAAGCCCGCTAGATTGAAAACCCGAAAGGGCGGTCTTGGCAAAAAACAGGGTACACACACACAAAAAAAAAAAAGGTCTTCATTTGTTTGAACTACGGAGACCTGAGCCTCTCTACAAGAGGAACGTAGGCAACCTTCGGGTGCGATCTAAAACATAAATTTTTACCCAAACATGTCATGACAAGATGCAATTTTTATTCATTCCTTGAAACATTCTCACCATTACAACGGACGATGTTGAGCAATAAAAGACATTAAAATATTAAATCCTAAACAAGTGGTTTATTAATTGCAATCTTGGGGTACTAGGAAAAATCTAATTTCTTTTTAGCCTTCGAAGAGCCACCTGAACGGATCTCAATCCTACTCTTCTTGGGAGGCCTAGGAACGCTGAGATGGACCGAAACCTTCTGCGCAGCAAGACGCCTCCGAGCATAAAAACTATCCAAAGGAGTGCCAAAAGGGTCAGCCAAAATGTTGTTCGATCAGCAACAACTTCTCTGTACCTCAAAGCACTGCTAGGCTCAAATTCCTTTCCTAGCAACTCGGCACGAAGTATGTCAACCCAAGTGATGCAACGATAAAGGGTACCGAACAGATAGTCCAAATAACTCTCGAGAAGAAAGATACTGCCCCGATGAATAGGAACAGGCCCACCGATGGCGGTCATCTCCCCAAGCTGACTGAAGCTCCTTCGAAAAGTCCGGACCCACATATGAGACTGGACGAAGTACCCCGTTCCTCGGGAAAGGAATAATCTACTGACAACCGAACTGTCTCAGAACTTGCTCGGGCTGATAAAATGAGGAATCTCAGAGACCGGGGAGGACCACGTGCTCAAAACCCGAAATCCATTCCACAAAAGGACGGAGACCCCAAGAGGGAGGACACCACTCAATGTCGACCGATGACTGAGATACAAAGAATATATTCCAACCATCTTCAGATAAATCCCGAGTCAACAGTTTCCTCCTATGAACAACAAAAGGAGAAAGATCACCATCCGGAGAATAAATTTTGAAATATTGCCTCCCTAGCACATCTCGCCTGTCCGATGCAACTCATCAAAGCCATGCAAAGTTTCCCCCACTATGAGAGGGATTATACTGAATTGTTGCTCCTTTGCCTACAAGATAATCTCAGCCAACTGCGCATCCGCAATCCCGAGGGATGTCACGAACAGAACCTCGCTGAAAAGACAAACTGCCATGGAATTTCTTTTAAAGGACTGAATCAGCATATCCTCCGAATGCAAACTGAAGAACATCAGCAACTCAGTTATGTCAACAACGGTGCCATGCAGCATCTTCCTCACATCTCCGATAGGGAGATTCAACAAATCAAACCAAGAATCGATGACGCCACGATGGTATTTAGGGACGGAAATCTGACCCGTCAATGGCATGCCAAGAATCGCACCAAAGTCATCAACAGTCGGTACCATTTCATTTGCCTAAAAATTAAAAGTGTGACTGTCACAATCCCAAAAGGCTGTAGCGGCTTTATCAAATCCCAATCCGGTTTCAACGTCTGAAGGGTAAAGAGAATTCGGAACCCGAAGTCTTTGACAAAAGCCTTCTTAGGATGGGTCTTGAAAGAATAAACGAAGGTTGACAAGTCCTTCTCGTACTCACCAACAACCTTGGTATCAAGAGTGAAATAATTGGAAGCCATGGAAAATGTTGATTACAAGCAAAATCAAGCAAGAAAAGAGTATTCAAGAATGGCCATGCACTATCATCAATCGCACTCATCGAGTGGCCAAGAAGATATCTCTCTTGAGAGATGGACAAATCCCATCTTGACTTATCATTCTTCCTACAAGAATCGGATTATGCCAATCGTAGCCTTTATAACCACCCAGTTAAGGGTAGCATTTGAGTACGTCAAACATAATGTTCATCATGTGGAAGACCATGATAATGTCAGGTCTAAGGATTCAAATGGTATGACTATTATGAGATTTATTATGACATTTGACCATGACATAAATCTGATAACGGGTCATGTCCAGTACTTGTTCACCAACAAGTACCCATAAGTTTAATTTGTATCCCATACTGTAGATACCCCGATCTCGCACCCCTTATCAAACCCCTTTTATTGGTCTAAACCCTAAAATTGACCTAAGCCCTCGATTTGGCTATGCGGGAGTGCCGTAAGCCATATCGGTGCATCGAATGGATTAACGGACTTTAAATTCATGATCAGAGCGAAAAAACGAGTAAACAGGCATGTACTTCAAATTTTGAGTGGCGGGACCCGAAAACGGGGCCCGCACCCTTAGAACTGCTCGTTATTATCCATTCTGTGCATTAAAAATATATTATTGTCATTCCTTGCTCATTAACATATTTCAGATAGACGTATGTGACCACAAGATTATTTCAAGCAACATCCATGTTGGGACCGCGGACAACCGGGACACCGTTACGCGCACACTCGGACAAAACTTGGACTGTTGCGGAACCAATACCGGAGCAAAAATTGTGATCATTCACGCCTAAAAGAGCCAGACAAGTGGCCCAAGTTGGCTGGCCAAATTAATAAAGAAGGAGCCAATCAGAATGCGACAAGTGGCACTTGGGAAGAAGGGACGGAGACATGAGCCGTACGGCTGGTTTGGGAGGTTCAGACAGCAGTTTGTTCTTCAGCAACTTGGCCACAAAAGTCTTGATTTTGATCATTCCCAGCTGTAAATGGACGGGTTAGCCACCCCCTAAACTGATCCCTAAACCTCCCTAGAGGGCCTAAATGAAAGATGTCCACCTCCCTCATCCATATCACCACCCTCCTCATCCATTTTACAAAAGAGAACACACACACACTTCATACAACACTCCCATTCACTCTTGTTCTCTCTAGCACTTCCAAGAAGTACTCTCACCACTCTCGAATCTCAGTCCATAGACCACCACATCACCACCATAACACCAACCTAAACACTACACAAATCAAAGCAAACAACCCACTCAAACACTCTCTCAATCTAAGGCAAACACCTTAAGAAAAGCAACAAAAAAGTCTTCCCTTGGAAGCAAAGGAAGCACATCTAGGTAATATTTTGTTCTTGTAAAGTTCATCCATGTAAAATGTAGATCCTTATGTGATTTGGAAAAGGGTCTAGCCACTTGTTAGGCTAGACCCCTATTTGATGTCCAAAAGATGTAATGTTGATACTCTTGTTGTTCTTCCCTTTAAATGATTATATACCATGATTAAATGCTCAAATGGCTTTTGTTTTGTGTTGTTCATATATATATCTATGTGTATCCAAATTTTCATGCTCATACCATCTCATTTGAGTGAGTTTTCATGGGTGTTTTCATCCCTTTTGTAGATGTTCAGCAGACTGTCCATCTGCACCTTTCTGTCTTTTTGCTCTCTTTGTGCATAGCAAACTTGGGTTTTAGTCTTAGACCATAAAAAGGATTTTGTTCTAAACAAACATAGTAATGCTAGCATGTAAATATCTTATTTTTACCCTGATTGTAAGAGGTTCTTTCCATTTTTTGTTTCAACTCTCTGCTCCCAGATAAGCATACTTTCTGTTCTGACACCAAAATGTCAGAAGTGTTTTGTGTGACTTAAACTTTCTCAATGTCCTTTAAACTTTCCAGATATAAACTTTGATATGTTAGGAATAACTTTCATGTTTAGTGTTTCCCATGATCTCCCCGTTTTCATGATGCAAAAAGTGGAGCTTTTGTGGAAGTATGAATATCCGTCAGATTAGGCTGTTGAAAGTATGATCTTGCATGCCTTATTTGGACACCATAACATGCTCCTAAAATCAGAGTAAAATTCATGGTTGATACTTGATGTGTTACGGACTTTTCATAACTTTCACTTTCCATATTGTGCAATCATAAGAGCAGGTACACAAAGAAGAAGAGCGCAGCAGTCCCTAAAATGCTTGGGGACGGAGTTTTGGACATTCTTTTTTTTGGGATTTGTTTCCCTTTTTGTTCACCATTATAAATATTAATCCCCCACCCCCTCTTTGTGATATCCTTTACTGGATATGAATGTTAAACCATTTTCAAAACCAAGTGTGAGTCCACCCAAATCGACTCTCATTTGTGAATTAAAGCAAACATTCCTAGAATAGGAAGACCTCCTCTTATATTATTCACCATTTTTGTTAGGGCATAAAAGCAAGGCATAAAAGGCATAAAATGAATCTAAGTGGCATGCATACTAGAGACCATCACGGGTGAGGAGAGTGCCTAACCCCTTCTCTTTCTCGTAACTTAGCCCCCAAACCCACTTTCTCTAAACAAAAGGTTTTATCTTCGTTTTTCCTAAAATAAAATGAGGTGGCGACTCTTGACTGTTTTTATTCCATCGAGAGGAAACCATTGTGTGAGAACCGAGCGCATTTCCAAAAGCGCATCAGCAACGAAACGGACCCGAATCGCCCTCATGGGACGATCATTTCGCGGTTTGGCTTTCGAGCGCGGGCTCTCACACATACCCATGATCATCACTTGATCATCGATTAAACTTATACTAATACTTCATAAGTACAAGGGATAGGGATTATTATAAGAAAGATGCAAAACATAATAATAATCCAATTTGTTATCTCCATAACAAATGAGAACATGATGTTACGTAAGCCTTTCTCAGGGGCCTAGGGCATAATCTCCAATAAAAATAACATAGAAACTAAGATGGAAGTTGAATAAAGTTTCACAAAGAATTGTGAAAATTCGTTCAAGTATACACAAGTTATTTGCAAATATGATAGGATACTATCTATAACAAGAAATATTGATTTCTCGTAATAGAAAATAATAAGGAAGATATCATTGAGAATGATTGACCTATTACCTATCAAGATGCAATGTCCACTTCGGATTTAGATTAATGACTTGGAGTCATGAAAGCTAAAATGCAATCCATGTATGATAATCAAGTTTGGAACTTGATTGTTCTACCCAAAGGCTTAAAAACCATAAGGTGGAAAATAAGTTTTCTTGGAGAAAACGGACATGGATTGTAAGGTGATATTGATAAAGCACGACTAATTGAGTAAAGTTAATTCATAATATCGATCATGATGAAACTTTGTCACCTATAGTCATGCTTAAGGATATTAGAATTGCAATTTTCATGACCTCATATTTTGAATATGAAATATGACAAATGGATGTCAAAACAGCATTCCTTAACAGGAACATACTTTAGGATCTGTTTTATACAACCTAAAAGTTTTGTTAATCCATAAAATTCTAATAAATATGCAAGTTGCAGAAATCCATGAGATGTATCGAAGCAAACTAATTGGAGTGAAATTTTCATTTTGATGTAGTATTCAAAGAGTTTGAATACATCAAAGATGAAACTTGTGATTACAATAAATTTAGTGGGAGCTTAACATAATACCTAGTCTTATATATGTGGTTGACATATAATTCATTTTTAAAGAGATTCTAAATGAAAGACTTGGATAAAGCCGCCTATATCCGTGGACTGATTTATGGAGATAAATCTAAAATGATGATTGGTTGAAGTCAAAATACTAACACAAACAAGATAGTGAAAAGTTCACTATGCAAGACTCTTAGAGAGGTTACTTGCAAATCTCTAATGGGATTACTCTGGACAAGATTTAGTCTTATTGGAAGACTAATGAGTAAGAGTCCATGATTAGGATTCTATATGCTTCGTCAGTAGAATATATCATGTAAGCCATATTGATGTACTAAGACCGGATGTCTCATATACTTGGAGTATGATGAGATAATATCAATCGGATCCTAGTGACAGTCACTAGATAAGAAACACCCTTATGTTCTTGAAAAGGAACTAAATGATGCATTCTTGATCTTTGATGGAATATAAGATGATCTTGTAATAGTTACATAAATAAACTCTTATATACCAACAAAGATAATTGTCGCAGTACAAATACATGTTTACGTTTAATAAATGGTGTTAGAAGAGTTCTAAATACACCATTACTATTCTACAAAAGGTTGAGTATCTAAGTGGTATGGGATACAACTAGAAAATTGTTTGGATCAAGAGACTAATTAGTAAACTAGAAATTGTTTCTAGTATCACTAATTTAATGGACCTTCATTGTGTCAATAATCGTTATTGCAGAAGTCAAGGACTAATATCTTATCTAAACATATACTCAGACGTTTCTATCTTATTCGAGAAATCGTCAAAGATGGGAGATGTCAAAATATGCAAAATACCATATGATGATAACAAGGATAATCATCTTATATAAGCTAGCTTGCAATAATGATGGAGATAATAAGTATAACATAAATAGTGGAAATTCAAATCTAAGGGTGTAAGCGTTACATTCTTAAAGCATTGATGTATATATCAAATGATAAGAAACACATCTAAAATTTTGTGGGACGGACTTTTAAATTCACATGATTTCGAATCATATGATATATGTGAATCTTAAAAATTAATTAAGACACCTTTTACTAATAGTAGTGAAATGAAGTACTCTTTTGGATTATACATATTGATGTATGTAGTTCATTAAAGAAACAATACTAGAAAGGATTTCGATAACTCATGGCAAAAGTATTAATGTACTCTGATCTGATCAAAGTAATGAATAGTTAAACCATGGACTTGATGAGAATCTGTAGAAAGTTTGCAGAATAAGAAAAACAGGATCTGGAAACGATCACCGTACGGATTGCTTGGAGGTGTACGCCTGCTAATCAGCCGTACGGATAGGGTTCCAAAGATTTGTAGATTGTCTGTAGAATGCTGTTTTTCACCTCAAGAAAAGTCAAATTGATCTTCAATTAACATTTTGGATTATATGATGGAAACAACTGCGCTTACAATAATTTGAGTTTCATCTAAAGAGGTTCAAAGGATACCATATGAGATATGGAATGAAAGAAAACTTGGTTTGTCTTTCATAAAGATTTATGATATTACACTTTTGCGAAAAGTATTGTCTTGAAAAAAATCACACATAAATCTAGTTAATGTATTTTCATGAGATATCTTAAGGATATAAATTTTACATCACTTTAAGAGTACAAATCGTTTGTTACTTAAAGTAGTACTTTCTAGATAAATCGTTTATCTCTAAAGAACTAGTGGGAGTAAAATGTATCTCGAAGAGTTCGAGACCCATAAAATCACATAGAACCTAAGATGGAAATTGAACGAAGTTTCACAAGGAGTTGTGGAAATTCGTTCAAGTATACACAAGTAATTTGCATATATGATAGGATACTATCTATAACAAGAAATATTGATTTCTCATAATAAAAAGTAATAAGGATGATATCATTGAGAATGATTGACCTATTACCTATCAAGATGCAATGACCACTCTGGATTTAGATCAATGACTTGGAGTCATGAAGTCTAAAAGGGCAATCCATGTATTATAATCAAGTTTGGAAATTGATTGTTCTACCCTATGGCTTAAAAACCATAAGGTGGAAAGTAAGTTTTCTTGGAGAAAACGGACATGGATCGCAAGGTGCATGCTTATTAAGCAAGATTAATTGAGAAAAATAAATTCATAATATCGATTATGATGAAACTTTATCACCCGTAATCATGCTTAATGCTATTAGAATTCTAATTGTCATGACCTCATATTGCGAATATGAATATGACAAATGGATGTCAAAACAGTATTCCTTAACAGGAACATACTTTAGGATGTGTTTGATACAACCTAAAAGTTTTGTTAATCCATAAAATTCTAATAAAATATGCAGGTTGCAGAAATCTATGAGATGGATTGAAGAAATATACTTGGAGTAAATTTTTCATTTTGATGTAGCATTCAAAGAGTTTGAATTCATCAAAGATGAAACTTGTGATTACAATAAATTTAGTGGGAGCATAATATAATTCCTAGTCTAATCTATGAGATGGATTGAACATTCATTCATGATCACACTACTTCTGTGTCTCGCCTTTGATTTGGGTCGAAACTCGTTAAGTTGGACATGTTTCGTTAAGTTTCTGACTGACTTTGTTAGTTAGGGGCCAATATGAACATTAAAACTTAAGAAAAGGGCATTTTTGTGATTCAAACACAAGATGTCTCGTACGAGACATCTAATGTCTCGTATGAGATATTCCCCTTTGACAGTCGAGTTTTTCAGAAGTTTCCTTATTAATCTCAACCTCGTTTCTTGGCAAACACTCCTCCATTCGGGAAAGATGGAAAGGACGATCAGAGAGTCCAAATATACCTCCTTTTAAATCAAGTCTTTGATTCCCATCCAAATTAAACCCATTGGCTTGGTCCCTAAGTCATTAAACCCTATAAATATAGGTGTTCTTGGACTAGAATCAACTAATGGAGGTCTCCTAAAACTCCCTACACTCAAAATCCATCAAGAAGGATCTCATAATCAGCCTCTCTTCCTTACCCACAAAATTTAGAAGATCATAACACAATTCAAGTCAAGTTCTTTGGATCATCAAGGCATTTAGTCAAGGCCATCCATAGGATTCTCGAACAGAACTTAGGTAACTCCTTTGTTTTCCTCTCTTCTCATCTCCTTCTTTGCTTTGAAGTAATGTGATTCCATTAAAGGATCAGCCTAGAGCCTCTCCAATCCATGGAGATGGTCTCGAAGCATAAGATCCGACATCCCAAATAAATAAGAAATTATTTATTTGGTTTCTTTGGTACATGTTCTGCACAATTTTAAGACGATGATGATGATTTCGTAAGCAAGACCGATCCTAGATCCGGTGGATTGGGTGCTCCTTGACCTTCCCAATACATAACTTAACCCCCAAACTCAAGAATCTCACGGTTCGTGTTCCGTTAAACATGGTAGTGAATCACAAAAAAATCGAGCATAATCAAGTCCTTGCAACGAACAGGCGGCCTTGGAAAGGAGGAAAGGACGCGCGCACTCACAGTGGCGACTCGGATGGGGATGATCATAGCTAAGAGGGTTAGACTTGTGTTGAAATCATCGTCGTTGTTCTAAAATTCTGCACTTTCTATACTTCTTTCTGATCCCAGACTGGGATGCCTCGTATGAGGGATCCATGTCTTGTATGTTGGTAGTGGTGCCCTAGGCACGTTTAATAAACGTTGTAATTGTTATCTTTTATTTCATATCAATAAAGAGATGTTTTGATTATTATTGTTGTTTATGTTTACTTATAATAATCTCCGTCCCTAGTACTTGTTAAGCACTAGTATAAAGGCTAAATGATCATGGGATGATCATGTTAGATTTATGGGTACTTGTTTGGAACAAGGTACTGGACATGACCCGCTGCATGAGATTTATGTCATGGTCTATGTCGTACATATTGTCACGACCCGAAATATAGGCTCTATTTTATTAGTAATTAAATGATTATTATTTAATTATTTGCTTAATTATTTATTTAAATTATTATTTACTTAAATATTTACGTGTGCATTTTATGTGTCATAATAATTATGCCTAGCATTTTACTTGAGTTATTTGGGCTAGTGTAGAAGAGTTGGGTCTTAATTGTTAGTTGGGAGTGTAGTTTGTGTGTAGTGTGAGAGAGGGGGCCTAAGTGTAAGTTTTTAAAATAATTTTCCTACTCCCTCCCTACTCCCCTCACCTCCCTCACCATCCTCTCACTCCACCTCCATCTTCTCCCAGCCACTCTCTTCCTCTCTCTAACATTTTGGGGTAAGTTTTCTTCTCCTTCTTCTCTCTTCATTTACTTCTTCTTCCTCTCATCTTCTCTCATTTCTTAAAACGTAAACCTTGTTTAGATCGTCGATAGGATCGCGTAGAGCCAAAAAGAATCAAATTCCGCCAACTTTCATTATTTTCAAGTAAGTTACTTTTCCCCCATTTTAATGCTAAAATGTTCATATCATGTTTAGATATTGTTTGATGTGTTACATTTGAAGTTTGGATGAGTTTTGATTTTGTTTGGAATTTATTTGGGTTTTTGATCAAAAATGGTGAAATCTTGAATGTTGGGTTCGATTCATGATTTTGGTTGTTAAATGTTGTTTTAGGAGTCCTTTTAGACTTATAAGTCATTCTAGTACATTTGTATACCAGTTAGAATGTTTGATTTTCGGTTGAAATGTGTTTGGGTTTGAAAAATGGAAGAACCCATGTTGTTCTTCCCGATTTCCAGAAATTCAGATCATTGGGCGGCCGCACAAAAATGCCTGGGCGACCGCACAACTATCTGAAAGCTTTTGGTCGTGTCTTGAGACTGTTTGGGCGACCGTACATACTCTTTTGGGCGGCCGCACAGTCCTCTGAAAAATTACATTTGTTATTTGGTGTGGTTGAAGATCATGTTTTGGTCTAGGTCTTTGGTGTCTTTCTAGTTGACCCTAGTGATCATTGTTGCACACTTTAGTGATAGAATTTGGTCCTTTTTGATCAAGTTTGTGTTTGAAATTCATTAATGGTGAATTGGGATTTTGAAGCACCTTTATTGTGCATTGTTTGTTCATTTCATCTTCTTGGTGATTAATTGGCATGATTCCCTACTTTGGAATCCTTTGTTGTTTATCGTGCTAGTATTTTATTACTTAGCATTTATTTGAAAGTCCAGCTGGTATTTTGTGTGTGTTTGGGCGATGGGAAAGATTATAATGGCAAAGCCAAGTCCATTATAATGTTGACCATTGTTTTGCCCCCTCCTTTACCCCTTCTCCAGATTGGCCTTGGAAAGGATAAGTCAGCGTTCCTTTGTGAATGTATCTGGCTAGCGGGCATGACTTTGTGTCATGGTCCTTGTCCTTTGTGACACTTTTATGGTTATTGGTTCCGGTACCGGGGTTTTCTCTTCGGCTTTCATGCCATTATGAAGATGATGATTTGGTGATTATTGAAGCTGCGCAGCGATCCTTTATTTGGATGTTCCGGTTTGGAAAACCTTGGCTATATCCTTTGTTATGTGTTTATTTCCGCTGCTATCTATTATATGATAAGTGCTATGTGCTATGTGATATTTATTATTGCTTATTGTATATTGCATCATAGCATGTCATGTAGTTGCATTAGTAACTTATTGAGATTTATCTCACCCCCTTTCCTTTTATCTTTGTTTTTCCTTAACCCCCCCCCAGGTGCTAAGGAATAGTCTCGCTGATCACGAGATAGAGGACGTCGAGTGTGGATCCGTTCTTTTGGGGAAGGTTGATATAGGTTGGTTTCCATTATGTAAATGTGTAACCATTTTGGGGTAGTTGTACCAAACAATGACGTCACTAAGGATTGTATTTTTGTTGTGCATAAACTTGTGGAAGTTTATGATAGCTGTAATTGGTTTTTTTTATCAAACATGGTTTTGTAAAACTTTGGATCATTACCTTTTGGTATTAAATGGAATTTTTAACTTCAGTATTTCTGAGTTTTGGTTTTAAGTCGACGTCCAGATCGCGGTCCCGGGGCCCGCGGGGTCCGGGGTCGCGAGACATATATCTCATATTAGTTATGTCATTTGAATCCTTAGACATGAAGTTATTATAGTCTTCCACTTGATGAACATTATGTTTGACATATTCAAACGCTACCTTTAACCGGGTAGTTATAAAGGGTATGATTGGCATAATCGGATTCACATAGGGAAGAGTAATAAGCTAAATGGATTTGTCCCTCTTCGGAGAGATGTCAAGCTTAGGCCTCTCGTAGGAATGATGTTGATGAAAATGTTCGGCCGGACTCAAATGAATTGATTAGATCATGTCATTTGTATTATCAACATATTCGGAATCGAGAAAGTATTGAACAAAAACAAGTTGACTTGTTGACCATGACTTGTGTTCAATGACATCGTGGACAAAGGGATTGTGACATGTTCTAAAGGAATGCGAACTTGTATCTAGTTATACTATTTGGGTAGGTATGACGGTTTGCTAGAACATAATCATATCTTATGGTTTCATGTTTGAACCCATTGCCAACTTAGTGTAATCCTAGAGGGTCACACACAATAGAAGGAATCGTAAATAAGGACTATATTGGAATTTGGAAATTAGGGAAATCTGGGGAAAGTGTGCGACCGCACATAATGGCTTGGGCGGCCGCACAGTTTAGCTCAGAAAGTACCAGAAACGTTCCAGAGAGATGTGCGACCGCACAAGGGTTTTGGACGGCCACACACCATGTCGGGACTGGTTTCCTAATTTGATTTGGAACGGAATTTTGGACGGGTTTAGACACAAGTTTCCTATTTGGAATAGGTCTAACTTGTATATAAACAGCCAAATTTGGGCCAGAACATATATAGCTTTTGTGCAAGTCTTCAAAGGGTTTGAGAGAGTTTTATTTTGTTCTAAGACATCCTAGATTGAAGAACAAAATAATACACAAACATAATTCCATATAGTTCATATTGATTGTGAAAACGTGTTTCACAATTTTTGTCTAGCAAACAAGATCAAGTGTTCTTGATATTCGTTCGAGGTGTGGATACCGCTAGAGGGTGAAACTCATCATCTTCAAGTTCGTGTTCTTGCTTGTTCGTGATCAAAGTTTCAATTTCTCCACCAAGATCAAAGACCGAATTCAAAGTCATCAAGGGTTAGTTTTTCTAGTATTCATATTGTTGTATTTGATTTAATCATATGAATGGATCTATGGGTTTTGGGTTTCAAAAATTTTGAATGCTATTTTCCGCTGCGCATGTGACATCGAAACCCAACAGTGGTATCAGAGCCCCGTTCATGTTGATTATTTCAATACTTAGATCATGTTGTGTGTATATAAATTGTTTATGTGCCTAACATGATATGAATATTGGATTATATGATGTTTATGTGTTATGTGATTTTATGTGGTTTATTGTTTTGCAATTTTAATCGCACGATTCAATCGCAATAAATATTATGATGGATTCTGAATTGTTTGATTATTAATTCTGATTGGATCATGGTTTTAATAATCGGGGAAAAACAGTTTTGAGACAAATTTTCGAACTTTGAAAATTCAGTCTGATGCTATTGTGCGATCGCACAGAAGATATTGGGCGGCCACACATGTTTGGGCGACCGCACAGATTTTATTGGGCGGTCGCACAGTTGGTCAGAGTCAGAATCGATTCTGGAATTTTGATAGGGTCCAACCGAATCAGTGACAATACCGGCCAGACCTGCTGATCTGGAGCGGGTTTTGGGCAGTTGATCTTGGTGTGGATCTTTGGGTTTGATTTTCCTATTTGTTTTGATCTTGTGATTCTAAGATTGGTTCAAGGTTTGGATGGCTAATCTACGTTCATCGAGATTGTGTTTCCCAAACTTGATCGCAATCAAAGTTTTAGAGATAAAATGAAGTTAGAATTATGAAGAGTTCATAATTGCTAAAATTGAGAAACAAAGTTCTTGATTCAAAGATTGGAGATCCATGTGGAATTGTGGATGCAATTGGCCTACGTTCATCGAGACCATCTATTGCTTAGTTTCGGCCACATGGACTACTTTCTTGGTTTCTTGAATTAGTGCGGAATTGTGGATGCCTGATGGCTTAATTTCGGCCGCACTTCTTGTTGTCTTGATTTGGAAGATGATAACCAAAGTTCAAAGAGTCTCATTCTCATAATTATAGAGAAACCGACGACACATAAATATTATGCTTAAATTAATGGAGATTAATTTAGTGGCTAAACTTGATGTGTAACATGTTTATATTATGTGCTCATAAATGTGTTGTATGCTATATGTGATGAACCTTCAAAGAAAGTTTTAAGTCCTTTATTGCCATGCCATGATTAAAACACTTGTTAATACATGGGTGAATTTAATGTAGACCCTCCCTAGCGAGATGCATTGACTTTATTTATATATGAGCAAGATAGATAATGTGGGCACGCCCTAGCGAGGCACATTAACTATACGTTTAAAATGGTTGGACTTAATTGGGCGTCAAAACAGTTTTGAGCCTAGGCAAAGATGAGATTTAACATGCTTTTTGAAATAGGATTACTTAAAGAATCTCATAAAAGGAACTAAGAGTCATATGAGATATGATTGACAAGAGTTGTCTACCTAATTAATTTGGTTTTGTGTAATCCGCCTTAGCGGACTTAAAATCAAATTAAAGCGGGATCTTAACCCATTTAAATTATATTATAAATTGGATGTATGAGAAGGTTATATAATTTAGTGGGAGTATTGAAAAAAAAATACATTGTTTATTTCTTTAATGAAAATTGGTACTTATTAAATTTTGGAAATTTTGCATAATTGTAGATAATGACTACTAACACTCAATCAATTTTGTTGCGATCGATCCTTGAGAAGGATAAGCTCCAAGAGAATGGTACGAACTTTATGGATTGGATCCGTAGCCTAAGAATTGTTCTAAGGCAAGAAGATAAGTTGTACATTCTCGATGGGCCACTTCCTGCTGAACCAGAACCTACTGCCCCTAGGGAAGAAAGAGACAGTTACAAGAAACATCGTAATGATTCTAGAGATGTAAGTTGTCTCATGCTTGCTACTATGTGCTCAAAACTCCAACAATGTTTGGAACATTTGGAAGCCTATGAGATAGGCGTGGAGTTAAGAGCCATGTTTCAAGAGCAAGCTAGGCAAGAGAGGTACAAGACCATTGTTGCATTCACTACTTGCAAAATGAATGAAGGGCAACAAGTGAGTCCTCACATGCTGAAAATGAAAGGTTATGTAGAGCACCTTAAGAAACTTGGCTATCCAATCCCATTGGAGCTAGCCACGGATCTCATTCTTAATTCATTGCCTAAAAGTTATAATCAGTTTGTGATGAATTATAACATGCATGGAATGGATAAGAATCTCTCCGAGTTGCATGGGATGCTTAAAACTGCGGAGATGAAGATTGCGGAGAAAGGTTCTCCCGTGCTCTTGGTTCATGATGGGAAGAAGGCTAGTGCCAAAGGAAAGGGTAAGAAAGTTGTCAAACCCAAGATAAGCAAGGCAAAGGTTGCCAAGGCTTCTAAGGCATAACCCAATTCACAAAAGGATGCAATCTGTTTCCATTGTAAAGAAATTGGTCATTGGAAACGTAATTGCACGGCTTTCTTGGAAGAGCAAAAGAAGAAGAAGAGCAGCAAGGCTGCGTCGACTTCAGGTATCTATATGATAGATATTCTCCTTTCTACCACTGATTCTTGGGTATTGGATACTGGATGTGGTTCTCACATTTGTTTAAATGTGCAGGGACTAAAGAATAGGAGACTACTTAAAGAGGGTGAAGTAGATCTACGCGTGGGGAATGGAGCAAGAGTTGCTGCATTAGCCGTAGGGACTTATGAAGTCACTTTACCGTCCGGTTTAATACTTGTTTTGAATAATTGCTATTATGTACCAGATTTAAGTAGAAATATTATTTCAATTTCTTGTTTGGATAATGAAGGTTTTAAGTTTCTTATTGAGAATACGAAATTTTCTATTTATTTAAATGATGTGCTTTATGGTATTGCTAATTCATTTAATGGCCTTTATGTCTTGGATGTCAAGAATGAAAATAATGAAAATGTCTATCATATAAATAAGAAATCTAAACCTAATGATGTAAATCATTCTTATTTATGGCATTGCCATCTTGGTCATATTAATGAGAAGCGTATCTCAAAACTCCATGGGGACGGTCTCTTAGGTTCATATGACCTTGGGTCATATGACACTTGTGAGTCGTGTCTTCTTGGAAAAATGACTAAGACACCTTTTACTAAGTTAGGTGAAAGGGAAAGCGACTTATTGGGGTTGATACATTCCGATGTATGCGGACCATTAAGTAGCAATGCTAGGGGAGGATTTCAATACTTCATAACCTTCACTGATGATTATAGTAGATTTGGGTATGTTTACCTAATGAAACATAAAAGTGAAGCATTTGAGATATTTAGAATATTTCAAAATGAAGTAGAAAAACAACTTGGCAAAAGTATTAAGGCGCTTCGATCAGATCGAGGTGGAGAATACTTAAGTCATGAATTTGATGATCTTCTAAAGAATTGTGGAATAGTTTCACAATTGACTCCACCCGGAACACCACAATGGAATGGTGTGTCCGAGAGGAGAAATCGGACTTTGTTAGATATGGTTCGATCAATGATGAGTCAAGTTGATCTTCCAATATCCTTTTGGGGTTACGCCCTAGAAACCGCTGCTTTCATACTAAATCAAGTTCCAACTAAATCGGTTCCAAAGACTCCATATGAGATGTGGAGCGGAAAGAAACCTAGTTTGTCTTTCATGAGGATTTGGGGTTGCGAAGCTTTTGTCAAAAGACTTGTCTCCGAGAGGAAAACAAACTGTTTGTTGCCCGAACTGGTGTCTTTCTAGAGAAAGAGTTTCTCTCCAAAGAAATCAGTGGGAGTAAAATAAATCTTGAAGAAATTCGAGACCCAGAAAATAACATTGAACCAATAGTGGAACAAGAACAAGAACCACAAGGAATTGTGGAACTTGTTCAAAATACACAAGCAACTCGCAGATCTAGTAGGTTACGATCCGAGCCCGAGAGATATGGATTTCTCGTAACGGATAGTAATGAGGTGGAGATCATTGAGAATGATGAACCGACAACCTACCAAGAGGCGATGTCTTCTCCTGATTCGGATAAGTGGCTTGGAGCCATGGAATCTGAATTGCAATCCATGCAAGACAATCAAGTTTGGAACTTGATTGATGCGCCCGAAGGTGTAAAAACCATAGGATGCAAATGGGTCTTCAAGAAGAAGACTGACATGGATGGGAAGGTGCATAATTACAAAGCTAGGCTTGTAACGAAAGGTTATAGGCAAATTCATGGTATTGACTATGATGAAACCTTTTCACCCGTAGCAATGATCAAGTCTATAAGATTTTTGCTTGCCATTGCCGCATATCATGACTATGAAATATGGCAAATGGATGTCAAAACCGCATTCCTAAATGGAAAACTACAAGAGGATGTGTATATGACACAACCAGAAGGTTTTGAACAAGATTCTAAGGTATGCAAATTGCAGAGATCTATCTATGGATTGAAGCAAGCTTCAAGTAGTTGGAATCTCCGGTTTGATGAATCGGTCAAAGAGTTTGGTTTCATCAAGAACGAAGATGACCCTTTTGTACACAAGAAGATTAGTGGGAGCATAGTGCTATTCCTTATTTTATACTTGGATGACATATTACTCATTGGAAACGACATTCCTACACTTCAGTCCGTAAAGACTTGGTTGGGAAAGTGTTTCGCAATGAAAGATATGGGTGAAGCCGCATATATACTTGGCATTAAGATCTATAGAGATAGATCAAGGAGGCTACTTGGTTTAAGCCAAAGTACATACATTGACAAGGTCATTAGAAGATTCCGTATGGAAAATTCTAAAAGAGGAACCTTACCAGTGTTAC
Organism: Campanula takesimana; assembly: GCA_026119855.1. Classification (NCBI taxonomy): domain Eukaryota; kingdom Viridiplantae; phylum Streptophyta; class Magnoliopsida; order Asterales; family Campanulaceae; genus Campanula; species Campanula takesimana. The sequence continues at coordinate 382,504 of JAOWBW010000286.1, read as the reverse complement.
ATGGAGTTTCTCTAAGCAAGACTCAATGTCCTAAGACAAAACATGAGCGTGAGAAAATGAATGATGTTCCATATGCTTCGGCAATTGGGTCCATCATGTATGCCATGATTTGTACTAGGCCGAATGTAAAAGCGATTCTTAAGTACTTGAGAAGGACTAAAGACTCGTTTTTGGTCTATGGAGGAATGGAAGATGATCTCGTGGTAAATGCTTACACGGATGCAAGCTTCCAAACCGATAAAGATGATAGTCAATCGCAATCGGGTTTTGTGTTTATGTTAAATGGTGGAGCTGTAAGCTGGAAGAGTTCCAAGCAGAGTACAACCGCTGATTCTACAACGGAAGCTGAGTATATTGCTGCATCGGATGCTGCAAAGGAAGCTGTTTGGATTAAGAAGTTCATTACTGAACTTGAAGTGGTTCCTAGCATTGCTAATCCAATAGACCTTTATTGAGATAATAATGGTGTTATTTCTCAAGCAAAGGAACCAAGAGCACATCAGAAATCCAAACACATACTTAGGCGTTTTCATATCATTCGAGAAATCGTTGATAGGGGAGAAGTAAATATATGCAGAGTACCTACTGATGACAATGTCGCGGACCCGCTAACAAAGGGACTTCCACAAGCTAAACATGAAGGTCGTGTTCGGAGAGATGTCAAGCTTAGGCCTCTCGTAGGAATGATGTTGATGAAAATGTTCGGCCGGACTCAAATGAATCGATTAGATCAATGTCATTTGTATTATCAACATATTCGGAATCGAGAAAGTATTGAACAAAAACAATTTGACTTGTTGACCATGACTTGTGTTCAATGACATCGTGGACAAAGGGATTGTGACATGTTCTAAAGGAATGCAAACTTGTATCTAGTTATACTATTTGGGTAGGTATGACGGTTTGCTAGAACCTAATCATATCTTATGGTTTCATGTTTGAACTCATTGCCAACTTAGTGTAATCCTAGAGGGTCACACACAATAGAACGAATCTTAAATAAGGACTATATTGGAATTTCGAAACTAGGGAAATCTGGGAAAAGTGTGCGACCGCGCATAATGGCTTGGGCGGCCGCACAGTTTAGCTCAGAAAGTACCAGAAACCTTCCAGATAGATGTGCGACCGCACAAGGGTTTTGGGCGGCCGCACACCATATCGGGACTGGTTTCCTAATTTGATTTGGAAAGGAATTTTGGACGGGTTTAGACACAAGTTTCCTATTTGGAATAGGTCTAACTTGTATATAAACAGCCAAATTCGGGCCAGAACATATATAGCTTTTGTGCAAGTCTCCAAAGGGTTTGAGAGAGTTTTATTTTGTTCTAAGACATCCTAGATTGAAGAACATAATAATACACAAACATAATTCCATATAGTTCATATTGATTGTGAAAACGTGTTTCACAATTTTGGTCTAGCAACCAAGATCAAGTGTTCTTGATATTCGTTCGAGGTGTGGATACCGCTAGAGGGTGAAACTCATCATCTTCAAGTTCGTGTTCTTGCTTGTTCGTGATCAAATTTTCAATTTCTCCACCAAGATCAAAGACCGAATTCAAAGTCATCAAGGGTTAGTTTTTCTAGTATTCATATTGTTGTATTTGATTTAATCATATGAATGGATCTATGGGTTTTGGGTTTCAAAAATTTTGAATGCTATTTTCCACTGCGCATGTGACATTAAAACCCAACATTGTACGAGACATATCAGTTCTGTCCGATAGTCACTTCTTTCTGGTTTGGAAAAGAGATTTCTCATTCGGTTCAAACGCGTAAACAGGGTTACAGATCTGTCCTGCCATGTTTCTGAGTCTTAGGACCTTCCTAACGACAAAGAAACTCCTCGTATATCATGAAGCTAACCTTTGTTTTGCAGGAGTATTTGTTAAAACTTGAAATATTTCTTGCTTTGCTTTTGTTATGCTTTATGTGTGAACTACGACGGCCTAAGCTCCTCCACAAGACGGAAACGTAGGCAGCCACTTGGACCGGCCATTGCATGTTTTCTGTTTTTCTTTAAAAAAAGTTCTCTATTTTCTCGTTGACACCTAGAACTTGACTCTCACACACGTGCACGTATGTAGAATAACTGCACTACATACCCTATAAACCCGGGTCCCAATCGGAGGACGGATGTCGGTCAGCACCCCCACTCTATGAGTGGCACTAGCCGGTCTCTCCAAAGATGGTGTACCCACTCCGTGACACGCTCCTAGATTGTGTTCATGGGGAGCCTTAACCGTAAGCCCTGCATCAACCTCATGCATACATAATAGTTAATTAGACACTCTTTGAGACCGGTCGGTTCGATTCTTAGGGTTGTTTTAACCTTTGCCTAAGATAACGCTTTCACTACAATCTATAATACTCCCTCCATGAATTCTTGACGATTGTCCCTTCAGTAAAAAATTGTCGGACAAAGGATTGAGATGGTGAAATTGAGAATTTTTCTACGTTTATCGAGTCTAGTCTCTTTCACCATCAAGATCCTGCGCTTGACAATGTCCCTTTCGGTTGTCCCTTACAAGAATTCATAAGGTTTGATTGCATTAAAGGCATTGTTTAACAAAGTGCAAAAAAATTACGGAATCACTTAGGTTTGGTTAATTTGAATGGTGGATTCCGATGAGAATATGGGACTTTTGCCCGAATTGTCTGTTTGGGAGAGTGCAATACAAGTGAAAAACAAGGGGCTCATATTCTAGGGTGACAGAATCCACTGTTCTAGGACGAACTAGGTAGTAACCCTCAAAATGGATTAAATTCCGTCTGACCAAATAGGATTAAAATCATTAACCTGACTGTCAGGTTCGATGCCTCGTACGAGAAATCCATGTCTCGTATGACACATCCTTCCGTTTCTGTGTTTCTGCCGTTTGGTCAACCCTAAACTCATAAAAGCCGACTTGTTGGGACATCAGCCTGTATTTAACATGATCTCTGAACTCTAGGTCCATCCGATCAGCAAGGTAGCTCCACACTCCCAACACAATGTCAAACGCCAGATTTACTCAAGAACTCAACGACCTCAAGGCTCGACTAGAAGGAGAAGTGGGTCAACTCTCTGAGGTATACGCTACGGTCTTGTACGCACGCTTCAAAAGGGAGATAGAAGGGGAATTCATGACTCGCCTACGGACACAGAAGGAGTTTTTCGATAGAGAAATCAAATCCCTTCAGAGTCAGTTGCTAGCCCGAGAATAAGAAATAGGCGCATTCCGAAAAGGCCTACTCATACAAGAAGAATACTACGAGAAGCAGATTGATACGCTCCAAGCATGCCTACAAGCTCAAAACGAATGTTACAAAATGGAAGTTGAATCCAGAGCTAAGGTAAGGCCAAGGACCTACCACAAGTATGAAGGCGTCACCTAAAGCAAAATGTTCGACATACTCGTAGAAGCCGGCAAAGTCACGCCAAGGAAGCCTCCTACTACTCTGAAGGAACTCCCCGCCAATCATGCTCATCATCTCTATTGCAAGTTCCACAAGTTTAGTGGCCACGACACCAATTCTTGCAACCACCTCAAAGATGTGATCCAAGATCTCATATATTCTAAGCAACTAGGGGTGCCTAATGTAGTGACAAACCCTCTCCCAACTGTGGGGGGAGGGATCAATGAATAGAGATAGCTAGTGAGAAGGAGGAGACTACTCGCCTAGTCCCAAATGTGGGCGAGAGCACTCCAAAGTTTAATAATGAAATTTCTTTCTGTTACATGTTGTCTTGGGATCAAGTACTAGATAGGAAGAATAACAAAGAAAATGAAGAAGTTAACTTGATCACCTGATCCGGTCGAGTCATAATCAACAAAGATCCAAGAATAGAAGAGCCATCATCTTCAAAAGAGCATGAACCCATTGAGCTTGATAATCCACTTCTTAAACAACTAAAGAAAACACAAGCCAACATTTCCTTATGGGATCGCTTAGGTTCATCTCACAAACATTGAGTGATGATATCGAAGGCCTTAGCTCAAGTCGAGGTACCAAAAGAAATAACTCCCGAAGAGTTAACATAAATGGTCAGCCAAATCCAATTTGGCAATGTGATCACATTTACCGACTTAGATCTACCACAATACAGTGGAGGGCATACCGAAGCTCTTTACATAACTGCAAAAGTCAGTGGGCATCGAATCCCCAGAATCTTGGTAGACAATGGATCCGCCATAAATGTCTTACCAAAGAAAGTCATGGTAACACTTGGCCTTACCTCAAGAGATCTGAAACCGTCAACTCTTACGGTTTGAGGGTTTGATTGCACCACACGTTCGCCTATGGGGACTATCACTCTAACGGTTGTGGTAGGAGAGATAACCATGATGGCCAAATTCCAAGTCATCGACATCCCCTCTTCCTTCAATCTTCTTCTAGGGCGCTCGTGGCTACACCAAACTGGGGGAGTACCATCAACTCTCCATCAATGTGTCAAGTTTAACCACAACGACATGGTAGTCTTGGGTAACTAATCACCGCTAGCCTTAGAAATTCAGCATGAGGCCGCCGACCACCTCTTTAATGGATTCGAAATCCAAAACAAATGTAACGTAGAGGTGATAGAAGTGCACAACGAGAATGACTATTCAAAGGCAATTCCATTCTCTAGAACACGCCCGTGCTTAATATGATGCTAAAGGAAGGATACTTCCCCGGTCTCAGACTTGGCAAGGATTTGCAAGGGATCAAAGAAACACCACCCGTCATTCTGTATCCACGTGAATATGGTCTAGGGTATGAGTCACCACTCAAGACCATCCCTAAGGAAGAAAGGGATTGGACTTCATACATAGTACCAATAGCACCGCCCTATCGAAAGACTATAAACGGGTACTTTGTGTGCGATGGGGAAAACTTGCCATACTTCATGTTCCCTGAACCATGGATAGACCATAGGGGGAAGCAACAACCGGGCTTTGAGATCTTCAATGACTGCAATCCATACTCACTTGAAACAGAACCGATGCAATTCTCGTGGCTACCTCGAGAATTGGGGGGGTACTAAGGCCGAAGCATTCAGTGAATGAGACTTTGTGTTGGGAGAAGACCTACTATGCCAACTTCTCAACCTTTGCAAGCTAGAGGACACTCAGATCAATGCAATAGATAAGGGGGATGCTCCGAAGCAAGACTACACCAAGCTCATCAAGAAATGTGATGAGCCCATCCAGAACTGGTATACAACTGGGGGACCCATAGCAAGCGAAGACTTCCTGATCAAAGAATTAGGATGCACTCCCCATCCCCCATAGGGAAAGAAAATTTGTAACTCTTGCCTTAGAATCGGATACTTCTACTGATGAGCTCACCCAAGAGGATTTGGATGCCATCGCGGAATGTGTATTCCCCTACTTTCTTAATGGAAACATAGATCTTTCCGAGTATCCTGAGATTGCAAGCGTCATGAATGATGAATTAACTAATAACTCTAACGAATTAGATAATAATGAGTCATATAACGAGATAGATCAAGAAAACGAAAAAAATATTAAAATAAAATTAATAAGAAAGTAGGTTATCGTGGCGGAAATAGTCCTATTGATGCCGAACAAATGCAAACAGTTAATTTGGGGACGGACGATGATCCAAAAGAGACCAAGATCGGCAGTTTATTCAAGGGGGAAGACCGACAAGCCCTCATAGCGCTTCTCCGGGAATTCGTAGATGTGTTCGCATGGTCCTACAAAGATATGTCGGGGTTGTCCAATTCGATTGTTGAACATAAAATACCGCTGCTTCCCGATTCAAAGCCAGTCAAGCAGAAACTCCACAGAATTAAGCCAGAGTGGTCGGTACAAGTCAAGCAAGAGATAGAGAAACTCCTGAGTGTCGGGTTCATCAAAGTAATAGAGTATCCAACCTGCTTGGCTAATACTGTGAAGGTTTCCAAAGCTAATGGAAGTGTCTGCGTATATTTCCGTGATCTCAACAGAGCATCTCCGAAAGATGACTTTCCTCTTCCAAACATAGACATGCTCATTGACAATACAGCAAAGTACGAAGTCCGTTCATTCATGGACGGATTCACTGGGTACAACTAAATCCTCATGGCCGAGGAAGATCAGCACAAAACAGCGTTTACCACACATTAGGGGATGTTTTGTTACACAGTCATGCCATTCGGGCTCAAGAATGCCGGAGCCACCTACCAGAGAGCTATAATTGCGCTATTCCATGATATGATACATAAAGAGATGGAAGTGTACGTTGATGACATGATCATACACTCTAAGGGCTCTGATGGGAAGCACTTTGTCGACCTTATAAAGTTCTTCGAAAAGTTGAGACACCACAAGATGAGGCATAATCCGGCCAAGTGCACATTTGGGGTAGTGAAAGGGAAAGTCCTTGGATACATGGTCACCGAGCGTGGTATAGAAGCGTACCCCGCTAAGATTAAAGCCATTGTTGACATGCCTCCACCTAAGACGCAAAAAGAAGTAAAAGGATCCATAGGTCGCCTTCAATACATTAGTCGTTTCATCAACCAACTCACGACATTGTGCGAACCCATTTTCAAACTCCTCAAGAAGAATGCAACCCTAGAATGGACCAAAGAGTGTCAAGGAGCCTTCGAAAAGGTCAAAGAATACTTGATCAATACTCCCGTATTGGTCCCACCGCATAAAGAAAAACCGTTGATACTGTACCTTACAGTCAATGACAACACATTAGGGGCTATGCTAGCACAAGAACAACCCGACTCAAGGAAAGAGAATGCCATTTACTTTGTTAGTCGTCGCTTTCAAGGGGCTGAATTGACCTACTCTGCATTGGAAAAGTTGTGTGTTGCACTGGTATGGGTGGCTGAGAGATTAAAACCATACATGGAAGCATTTCCCATACAACTGATTGCCCGAATGGACCTAATGAAGTACATCTTCGAAAAATCACATGTCTCCTCTAGAATAGCTAAGTGGTACTTTATGCTCGCGAGTTATGATATCACTTACAACACACAGAAATCTGTAAGAGGAAGAGTCTTCGCTGATTATTTAGCCGAATTTCCATGTGATGAAGCGAAGGGGTAATGTAGCGACCCCAAAACCCGTCCCTATTTATTTTATATTTTTGGGGATTTTTATTTGACTTATGTGTGCATTTTTAAGCGTTGCATCATATTTTATGATTTGCATATCATACTTGATTATTTGTGTTATTTACTTAGTTAGTAAGAATAATGATTAAAGGAGTTAAATGATTAAGTTGAAACTTTAGGGTCCTAGTTGAAATTATAAGTTAAGGGGCTAAAGTGTTAAAAATAAACTTTGGGTGACCAAAATGTAAAAAAGGGTTAAAGATATTTAAGGAAACTTTCCTTTCTCCTTCTTTCTCTGTGTGCATAATTTCTTCTGCAACTTTCCTCATTCCTTCGTAGGTTAAGAAAGAAAAGGTAAGTTCTACCCATTTCGATTTAATTATTTTTATTTACTTACCCGTTTTAAAAACTAATTATATAAAAATGATCAGGGCATCGAGTAGGTCATTTCTAGCCGAACAAAAATTATTTCAGCGATACTTTTTCGGGAACTAGGTAAGTTACTAATTCCCCTTTAAATGTTAAAATAGTCATATATGCTATATATGATACTCCTACTTGTTAATTTTGTGTTTTGGGTAATATTTGCTATACTTGTAATTTTGGGACAACGGGAGTAGATGAACTTAGTTATAGCTAGTGTTGAAATGGTTTAGAAACCATATTGAAATTTTAATGAAAGTTGCTAATGTTGTGACTAATGTTGGGTAGTATCTTGTGTATATATGTTATGCTTGTGAAACAAAAGGAGTAAACTTTGGTTAAGTTTTTAAGCCTGCCGGGTGATGTGGGCGGCCGCCCAAAAATGGGTGTGCGGCCCGCACATCTATCTGAAGGATTTTCTTCTTGGGACAGAGCATTTTGGGCGGCCGCACAGCCCTGTTTGGGCGACCGCCCAGTTGTCTGAAAAAGTTTAGAGTTCTCAATTAAGGAGTTTAGAGATCAACCTTGGTCTAGTTTTTGGGTAGTGTCCTAAAGTACTTAGATGATTGTTGTGGAATGTTAGTAATGGATTAAATGTCCTTTTTATGGACTCTTTATAAGGATTCTTTGTGTGCATCTTGTGATGTATTTGGCTTAGTTCCTTCTTGGATTAAATGCCCCGGGTTTTGTTTAGCAAGTATTCATTACTGTGCTTTTGTAAAGGTCCAGCTGGTCTTGTTGTGGAGTCAGCCAATGGAAGAATTATAGTGGTACAGGTAAGTCCACTATAAGGTTTTCCATTGAAGCTTGTGAGTCAGGCGGTGGGAGAATTATAGTGGCACACAAGCCAAGTTCACTATAAGATGTCCACTGTGCCTTTTAGTTTCCCCAGTCCAGATTGGCCTTGGATGGGATGAATTGCTCCCTTTGGTGAGTATTTGGGTTATGACTTTGTGTCATATTTCCCTCTCTGGTTACTTGGTTCTATCGGTATGGTTTGGTTTTCGGGATCCCGACGGCTTCAGCTATTTATGCTGTTCAGATGGTTTTCTCTGATGGGTTTCTCAGATGGTATTCTCATCAGTTATGGTTATTGGGTAAACCTTGGCTTGGTATCCACCGGAGTGTGGGCAATGTGATAAAAGTGATATATGAGTTGATGTTATGTGATATATGCTATATGTTTACTTGTTGATATCGTTTCTTTATGATCATCATATCAGCATGTAACGTAGTTGCATTTTAGTAGCTTATTGAGATTTATTCTCACCCTTATTTGTTTACTGTTTTAGATAAAGGCGGGTCCAGGGGATAGGACACTTGGCACGGGAGGACGTTCGTTTGGTAAGAGTTGGGACTTGTTTTGTTGAAGGTTACATTATGTAAATGTAAACCCTTTGGGTAGAGTACCGTACTTTCTTATGGTTCCATCTATTTTGGTAAATGTTGATGTATGTATATTTGTTTAAAAGTTGTAAGCCTTTGGGCTAAATACTTTCATTGTCAACGTGGTTGTAAAAGGGTTGTTTCAAGTTAAGTGAAGTCTTTGAACTTCAAGTGTGTTTTGTTTAACTTTCTAAAAGTATATTTCGAAAAATTTTCTAAAAAGGTTTTGTAACGTCTTCCAATCGTGTCCCGAGCGTGGGGCCAAGTAGGACCACGGGTACGGGGCGCGACAGGTAAGACCCGCGATTACCTGATGAAGACATCATTGCAATAGCAGAAAATAAGTGGCAGTTATTTTTTGATGGCGCAGCCAATAAACGGGGATATGGCATTGGCATGTTACTAGTATATCCCTCAGATTACTACACTCTACTCGCAATTATCCTTGACTTTGAGGCCACTAACAACATTTCCGAGTACGAAGATTTCTTAGCGGGGCTTGAAGCAACCTTAGAAAGAAACGTGACCGAACTAGAGGTGTACGGAGATTCACAGCTCATAATCTATCAGTCACTCAAAAAGTGGAGGATACAAGATCCTACACTGCAGAAATACAACGACCATCTCCAAGACTTGGTCAAACAGTTCAAAGAAGTCACTTTTTGCTATCTTCCTAGAGATAAGAACCGCTTAGCAGACTCGCTAGCAATTCTAGCATCACTTGTGGAGATTCCCGAATGGAATGAGGTCAGAACATTCAAAGTCGCGATACGAACGACTCCCGCTTATCACTCGATCATAGACCTGCATGACTACAAGGAGGCGTGTGACTCTGTTTCCGTCAATACCTTGGACAATAAACCGTGGTACTACGATGTATGGAGTTTCCTCCTAGATGGAACATTCCTATCAGACACATCACCGAAAGCAAAGATATCCCTCAAACGATTTGCTGCCCAATTTGTAATTATAGGTGATCGCATCTATAAGAAACATCACAAGCAGTGTCTACTCTGTGCTGATGAGCAAGAAGCCGTAGAAGTCATGGACCAAGTCCATCAAGGAGTCTGTGGAACCTACATGAATGGCATCATTCTAGTGAAGAAAATCATCCGATTAGGGTACTATTAGGCCACAATGGAAGCCGACTGCGCTAACATGGTTAAAAAATGACACAAGTGTCAGATACACGCCAACTCACAACACGCACCACCATCCGTGTTATACCCCATGACATCTCCATGGCCATTTTCTACATGGGGAATAGACGTCATTGGCAAAGTCTCACTGATAGGTCATAATGGGCACTCGTTCGTATTGGTCGCTGTAGATTACTTCACCAAGTGGATCGAAGCTCAATCCTACAAAGTCCTAAATGCCAAGAAGGTGGCTGAGTTCAATAAAACCAACATCATATGCCGATATGGGGTACCTCATGAGATGATATCCAACAATGGCACACACACTTTGAGAAAGAATGTGACCAACTACTCGTAGAGTATAAGATAGAAAGGCATCAGTCGTCACCGTACCGACCACAAACCAATGGAGCAGTCGAAGCTGCTAACAAAACCTTAGAGACCATCATCAGAAAAATGGCTAAGACTAGCAGGGACTGGCCCGAGAGGCTACCTTTTGCACTCTGGGCTACCGTACCTCAATCCGTACAGCCACTGGCGAAACTGCATACGCCCTAGCCTATGGGATGGAAGCAGTGTTACCCATTGAATTAGAGGTACCGTCGCTAAGGGTTATCCTAGAAAACCAAGTAAATGAAGTCACATGGTTGAACAGCTGCTATGAACAGCTAGCCCTGCTAGATGAACGACGACTTCGAGCCACCGAGCATATCCAAGCATATCAACGGATAATGGCCCGAGCATTCAATAAGAAAGTCAAATCCAGAAACATCAAAGAAGGGGACCTCGTCCTAGGCGAAGATCGTCCTAGACCGTTCAACCCCATGGGAAAATGGGGACCAAGGTGGATAGATCCTTACATGTCGCGACCCCGAACTCCGCGGTCCCGAGATCGCGAGCTGGACGTCGACTTAAAACCAAAACTGTGAAATACCGAAGTTAAAAATTCCATTTGACACCAAAAGGTGATGTTCCAAAGTTTTACAATAACCAAATACAACTATCATAAACTTCCACAAGTTTATGCCCAACAGAATATAAATGTACAATACTTAATGACGTCATTGTTTGGTACAACTATCCCAAAAAGGTTACACATTTATATAATGTAAACCAACCTATAACAACTTTCCCTAAAAGAATGTATCCACACTCGATGTCCTCTTTCTCGTGATCAGTGAGACTAATCCTTAGCACCTGGGGGGGTTAAGGAAAAACAAAGATAAAAAGAAAAGGGGGTGAGATAAATCTCAATAAGTTACTAATGCAACTACATGACATGCTATGATGCAATAATCAATAATAAATCACATAACACATGACAATCATCATATATCAGATAGCAATTATCAGATAATGAATAGCAGTGGAAATAAACACATAACAAAGGATATTAGCCAAGGTTTCCAAACCGATACATCCAAATAAAGGATCGCTGCGCAGCTTCAATAATCAACAAATCACATCTTCATAATAGCATGAAAGCCGAAGAGAAAAACCCCCGGTACCGGAACAATAACTATAAGAGTGTCACAAAGGACAAGAGCCATGCCACAAAGTCATGCTCGGTAGCTAGATACATTCACAAAGGAAGCTAACTTATCTCTTCCAAGTCCAATCTGGAAAAGGGTATAGTAAGGGCAAAACAATGGTCAACATTATAATGGACTTGGCTTTGCCATTATAATCTTTCCCATCGCCCGATGAAACAATTATGCCAGCTGGGCTTCCAAATAAATGCAAAGTAATAATATATTAGCATGAATAAACATCTTACGATTCCAAAGTAAGGAATCAATCCAAATAAATTACCACAAAGGAAAACCAAATCCAAACAACACATCAAGGATGAACCACATTCCCAAAATGATACTCAATCAAATTCCATAACATATTTATTCACAAAAGAATCAATTCCACTTAAATAAGTGTTCCACGGTGTTATCTTAAGTTAATTGGAAGAAGGAACCCTAAACTAGGTAAGCCATTTAGTTTAAACAAGCAAAAAGGGCAAAATCCAAAGAAGGCGGGCGGGCGGGCGCCTGGGTAGGGGCAGGCGCGCGCTTATTTGACCAGAAGGTCTTGCCGCTGGAAAAGGGGGTGCAGGCGGGCGCCTGCCACCACGCGGGCGGGCGCCTGGTCTGGATTCCAGCCGGGAAAACAGAGCTGGGTTCTTAATTTTCATACCCATTTCACACATTCTCAAAATCAATGCTTCCCACATGATCCCCAAAGTACCCAAACAACAACTAAACCAAAGGGAACTTAACAACACCATTTATCAACCCAAAACCAAGATTGAATCATGACATTTGTATCAATCACCATTTTAATCCAAAAACCCAAATAAATTCCAAATCAATTCTAAACTCAACCAAACTTCAAATATAACAACAAAAGCATTATATGAACATGATATGAACATTTTAGCATAAAAATGGGGGAAAAGCAACTTACTTGGATTTCTCAAAGTTGGCGGATTTCAAATATTTTTGATTCTACGCGATCCTATCGAAGATCTAAACAAGTTTCACGTTTTAAGAAATGAGAGATTATGAGAGGAAGAGGAAGAAAATGAAGAGAGAAGGAAGAGAGAAAAACCTACCATAACAAGGAGAGAGAGAGGAGAGAGTTGCTGGGAGATGGAGTGGAGTGAGGGTGATAGGGTGAGGGAGGTGAGTAGGGAGAAGATGAAGATTTGAAATGTTACACCTAGCCCCCTTCCCCCACTAACTAGCTCAACTAAGATACTCCCACTAATTTATTAAGACCCAACAATACTGCACTAACACAAATGACTCAATTAAAATGCTAGGCATAAGTTATTATAACACATAAAATGCACACATAAGTATTTAAATAATTAATAATTCAAATAAATAAATAAGCAAATAAATAAATAATAATTATTTATTACTAATAAAATAGAACCTAGATTTCGGGTCGTGACATTCACTCCCCCTTAAAGAAAATTCGACCCGAATTTTAACGAGACTTACCCGAATTAAAAAGCCACGGAAATTTCCTCTCGATCTCATCTCGGAGCTCCCACGTCGACTCCTCGATATTATGATTCCTCCAAAGAACTCTAACCAATGAAATACTTTTGTTTCTCAACTCTTGAACTTTAGAATCTAAGATCCGAACTGGTCGTTTCTCATAAGTCATATCGGGCTCTATATCCTCCGGTACCCTCGGTAACACGTGAGATGGGTCATGAACATATTTCCGAAGCATAGAAATGTGAAAAACATTATGCAACTGGTCCAAAGATGGCGGTAACGCAAGTCGATACGCAAGAAGTCCCACTTTCCCCAAAATCTCAAACGGACCAATAAACCTCGGAGCCAATTTTCCCTTCCTCCCAAACCTACGAATACCCACCTTCGGAGATACTTTCAGGAACACCAAATCACCGGTCTGAAAACTAAGATCTCGTCTTCGGTTATCTGCATAGCTCTTATGTCGACTCTGGGTTGTTTTCAATCGATCCCGGATAACTCTAACTTTCTCAACCGAATCCCGAAGCAAATCAATACCCAAAACTTTCGCTTCACCGACCTCGTCCCAACAGATAGGCGATCTACATTTCCTTCCATACAAAGCCTTATACGGTGCCATCTCGATACTAGCCTGATAACTGTTGTTGTAAGAGAATTCCACTAACGGTAGGTGCGAATCCCAAGAATCAGAGAAGTCTATCGAACAAGCTCGCAACATATCCTCCAAAATCTGAATGGTCCTCTCGGATTAACCGTCGGTCTGAGGGTGAAAAGCTGTACTGAATCGCAAGTCTGTACCCAAAGCTTCCTGAAACGCCTTCCAAAATCTAGAAGTAAACCTCGGGTCTCGATCTGACACAATGATAACCGGAACCCCATGCAATCTCACGATCTCATCCATGTAAAGGGTCGCAAGCTTCTCCATCGAATACCTGATGTCCATAGGCAAGAAATGGGCACTCTTGGTCAATCTATCCACTATTACCCAAACACTGTCATACTTCCTACGGGTACGAGGTAGTCCCGTAACGAAATCCATAGTCACATGCTCCCATTTCCACTCCGGAATCTCTAACGGCTGAAGTAGTCCCGCGGGTCTCTGATGCTCGGCTTTGACCTGCTGACAAGTTAGACACTTCGAAACATACTCGGCTATTTCCCTCTTCATGTTATTCTACCAAAAATGTTGCTTCAGATTCTGATACATCTTCGTACTACCCGGATGAATTGTATACCTCGATTTGTGACCCTCATCTAAAAGTTGCCTCTTTATTCCACCAACATCGGGTACGCACAAACGACCACGGAAAGTCAACACTCCAATCGGGCTAACAAAAAAATCCTCGAAATTCTTTTCCTTCAATTTACCCATTACCTTCACTAACTCGGGATCTTCTTTCTGAGCTTCCTTTATCCTTTGAATTAGGGTCGGAGATACCCTAATATTCGCAAAAATTGCCCCATGTCTGGATTCACGAGGAGACCAATCTCGAACATCCTCAAGCATTTTCCATTCCCGAACCATCATCGAAGCCACATAAGACTTTCTACTAATCGCATCGGCAACCACATTCGCCTTCCTCGGATGATAAGAAATCGTACAATCATAATCCTTCAATAATTCCATCCATCGGCATTGCCTATTATTCAACTCTTTCTGGGAGAAAAGGTATTTCAAACTCTTGTGATCGGTAAAAATTTCAAACTTCGCCCCATAAAGGTAGTGCTTCCATTTGTGCAACGCAAAGACTATCGCCGCCAACTCCATGTCATGAGTCGGGTAATTCTGCTCACCAGGGGTCAACTTCCTCGAAGTGTAGGCAATCACCTTCCTGTTCTGCATCAAAACACAACCCAAACCCTCTTTCGAAGCATCACTATAAATTACTAGGCCATCGCTCCCATTAGGCAAAGTCAAGATCGGTGCGGTAGTCAACCTCTTCTTCAATTCCTCGAAACTCTTGTCACATTTCTAGGTCCACAAAAACAGGACATTCTTCCGGGTCAACTGAGTCATCGGAGTAGCGATCTTCAAAAACCTCTCAATAAATCTTCTGTAATACCCGGCCAACCCCAGAAAGCATCGAATCTCGGTCACTGACTCGGGTCTCTTCCAATCCACTATAGCTTCAATTTTGAAGGATCCACAGAAATCCCGTCCTTCGAAATAACATGACCCAGAAAAGAAACCTTCTCGAGCTAAAATTCGCACTTACTGAACTTCGCAAATAATTTCTCCCTCGCAAGAACGGATAAAACTGTCCTCAAGTGTTGCTCGTGCTCCTCTCTAGATTTAGAGTAGACGAGTATATCATCAATAAAGACCACCACGAACGAATCTAGGTAAGGATGGAAAACCTGGTTCATCAAATCCATAAATTCTGCAGGCGCGTTAGTCAACCCAAACGGCATAACCAAGAACTCATAATGACCATACGAGTGCAAAAGGCAGTCTTCGGAACATCCTCACATCGGATCTTCAGCTGATGGTACCCACTCCTCAAATCAAGTTTAGAGAAAACCACGGACCCTTGAAGCTGATCAAATAAATCGTCAATATGGGGTAGAGGATACTTATTCTTCACCGTAACCTGATTCAACTTTCTATAATCGATGCACAATCTCAAGGAACCGTCTTTCTTCCGCACAAATAAAACCGGTGCTCCCCACGAGGAAACACTAGGGCGTATAAACCCTCGATCAAGCAACTCTTGCAATTGAACCTTTAATTCCTTCAACTCTGCGGGAGCCAACCTATAAGGTTCTTTCGAAATTGGAGCCGTACCCGGCAAAAGGTCTATACAAAACTCAATCTCACGATCGGGCGGCATATCATACTCGGTAGAGAAAACATCGGGAAATTCCCGAACTACCCGAACACTATCCAAACTAGGGGATTCCTTCCTAGTATCAAGAACACTAGCCAAATACCCCTCAAAGGACTAGCCTCAACCAATCCATACCCAAAATGACATCAAAGTCAAAGGACTAGCCTCAACCAATCCTCAACCAATCTATACAAAACTCAATCTCACAATGCAATAATTTTCTCGCTTTCATATAAGAAATTAAGAGAACTTTTCTACTCAAAGGACTAGCCTCAAACACAAATTTAGGCACATCGGGAATAGAAAAAGTAACAGTTTTCTTACGGCAATCAACGGAAGCATGAAACTTGCTCAACCAATCCATACCCAAAATGACATCAAAGTCTTGGATAGGAAGAACTACCAAATCCGCACAAAGTACACGACCACAAATAACCACATCACAAGCACGAAAGACTCGATCAGAAATCAAGCATTCTCCTATAGGGGTCGACACCTCTAGCACGTACGGTAAAGACTCGAATGCAGCATTTAACATGGAAGCAAATTGCACAGAAATGTATGAATGAGATGATCCTGGATCTACTAACGCTCGTGCGCTCACATTAGACACAGAAACAATACCTCCAATAACCGAAGGATCATCGGTCTCCTGTTGCTGATTCATGGCATATATCTTTCCTTGAACTTTGGGCTTCCCAGCGGCATCCCTTTTCTGACCCTGATTAGCACCAACCCCTGACCCGTAAGACTGACCTCGGTGCCTCGTGCAATCTCTCGCAAAGTGCCCCATTTCACCACAATTGGTACACTTGCCTTGCCTTTTCCAACACCTATCTTCCGTATGGCCTACCCTCTGACAAAAGGTATAAGGCCTCCTATTCTGAATCCCCGGAGTAGTACCCGGATTTCTCGGTGTGGTTTGCCCCTTAAACTGCGATGATGCTCCCGGGCTACCTCGGTTGTCGGAACGGTGTTGAGGTTGAGATTTAGCATAGCTTCCCGGTTTACCCGTACCCACAACCTCGGTTTTCTTTTTTTGTGCTCCCCAATATCTTGCTCTATCAAGTAGGCTCGGTCTACCGCATCTTGGAAGGTCACAATCCGTTGGGCAATAAGTTGAGTACGGATGGAGGTCTTCAATCCCCGAATGAATCTCATAGCATTTTGTTCCTCGGTCCTCACCAAATAGTCACAATACCGGGATAATTCTGTGAACTTAGCCGAGTATTGTGCTATAGACAACAAACCTTGCTCCAGGTTGAGCAGCTCGATCTCCTTTCGGTTTTGATCAACAACCGGAATGAAATGTTCCTTGAATTTGCGCACAAACAACTCCCACGCATACACCGTATGAGTATCATCCCAACTAGCTTTAACACCCTTCCACCAATGCTCGGCGGCTCCCACAAGTTTGTAAGCCGCGAACCAGACCTTGTCCTCATCCGTGCAACCAAATACCTCATAAATCTTCTCCATTGACTCAATCCACAACTCAGACTTCCGAACATCAGGTTCCCCATTGAATTCAACCGGTTTCAGTTTGAGAAATTGCTCCAATCTATAGCGGGGTGGTGCTTGTTCTACCCTCGGACCTTGATCATGTATGGCCTTCATGGCCGCCTCGAACATGCCTTGAAACATAGCACGTGCTTCTTCCCTCTGTGCTCCACTAGAGCCTTCACCTGTTCTTTTTATAGCCATTGGAAACAATTACCTGCATAAAACATCAACCGTTACTCACTCCGAACACAACTACCCTCCTAGGTCATACTAGTCCACCTAGACTTATACTTAGAGCTAAACCATGGCTCTGATACCAACTGTCGCGACCCCGAACCCCTCGGGCCCGAGATCGCGAGCTGGACGTCGGCTTAAAACCAAAACTGTGAAATACCGAAGTTAAAAATTCCATTTGACTCCAAAAGGTGATGTTCCAAAGTTTTACAATAACCAAATACAACTATCATAAACTTCCACAAGTTTATGCCCAACAGAATATAAATTTACAATACTTAATGACGTCATTGTTTGGTACAACTATCCCAAAAAGGTTACACATTTATATAATGTAAACCAACCTATAACAACTTTCTCCAAAAGAATGTATCCACACTCGACGTCCTCTTTCTCGTGATCAGCGAGACTAATCCTTAGCACCTGGGGGGTTAAGGAAAAACAAAGATAAAAACAAAAGGGGGTTAGATAAATCTCAATAAGTTACTAATGCAACTACATGACATGCTATGATGCAATAATCAATAATAAATCACATAACACATGACAATCATCATATATCAGATACCAATTATCAGATAATGAATAGCAGCGGAAATAAACACATAACAAAGGATATTAGCCAAGGTTTCCAAACCGATACATCCAAATAAAGGATCGCTGCGCAGCTTCAATAATCAACAAATCACATCTTCATAATAGCATGAAAGCCGAATAGAAAAACCCCCGGTACCGGAACAATAACTATAAGAGTGTCACAAAGGACAAGAGCCATGCCACAAAATCATGCTCGGTAGCTAGATACATTCACAAAGGAAGCTAACTGTAGATACCCCGGGGGAACCATGGCTTGGCTAGAGCGCGTGAATTATCCTAGGATGTCTAACTTGTTTTAGAGTCGCCACCTATGTTTTGAGGAACATAAGAAAAACTAATTGATTGTAGCCTAAGTTTGATTACGAAAACAGAGATTCTTTGTTTTGAGGTTCGGGGGTTAGATTACGAGATGGGAAGTACCGAAACACCCATCTCGCCCAACTAAAGTTGGTCTTTCTTGATCAAAATCTATATGAATAATAACGTTCTTCTTCTTCTTCTTTAAGTCATGAAAAGGGGGTTTAAAATAGAGTTTGGAATGTAGGAGATAACTCCTTAAGCAACCTCAATGAGATGAGGTGATCGTTAGAGTTATGTCCCAAAATGATTTGGGTGATTGCACATTTGATTAAAGTAAAAGAGAGAGAGGAGATGAAGTAGAAAAGAAAGGAAAAGATAGACTTTTACCTACAATTTGAAGAACTTCAAATATTGCTTGAAGAAATCCTTGGAGAACCTTTAGAAAGTGATTTTGGTATAGTTTTTGTAAGTTCAATCTTCGGTCTAAGTTTTCGATCCTTGAAAATGGAGGTAAAGAGAGGTTTTTATAGGTGAAAGAGGGGTGTTTTTTGTGCCAAAACTCAGTGACCAAGAAATCCTTCCTGGGCAAAATCCTGTAAATTGAGCAAGGGAGGGAATTCTGGCCAGAAATCTGTAACTGACGCCCAGAGGCGCACGTTTCCTGCTTTGGGGGCGGGAGGCGCGCGCGCCTGGCTCCTAGTGTCGGAGGCGCGCGACTCAGAGAAGGCAATTTTGACAGAATGGACTAGAAAGTCAGCCCTGTCATTCAGTTTAGTCCCTGGACTTAACGAAGTCAGTCAGGAACTTAACGGAAGTGACGAAAACTAACGAGAAACACTTAAAATAGGGAGAAACACAAAATCAAATGTGCAATCGGGGTGAGCGGTCCAAGGCGGGGTGTCTACAGAGCCCCTCGGCGACTTGGACTACAAAGCAAAACGCGTCGACGAAAGGTAAAAACACCCGCCGAGGACATCGCCAAGAAAAATCAAAGACTCGATGAAAGCAGGAATTTGAAATTGCGAGAGATAGTGGTGCGCTCCCTGTGTGAGCGGATTTCGTTGATAGAGGGGGTGGCATGATCCGTTAGGTGAACCTGCCAGCTGAATGTTTTGAATGAGGCCGTTAGTAAACCGGTTTGATGAATCCGTTAGTGAATCCCTTGAATGAGTCCGTTGGTGAACCCTTGTTGACGAATCCGTTAGTGAATCCGTTTGATGAATCCGTTAGTGAATCCCTTGGATGAGTCTGTTGGTGAACCCTTGTTGACGAATACGTTAGTGAATCCGTTTGATGAATCCGTTAGTGAATCCCTTGGATGAGTCCGTTGGTGAACCCTTGTTGACGAATCCGTTAGTGAATCCGTTTGATGAATCCGTTAGTGAATCCCTTGGATGAGTCCGTTGGTGAACCCTTGTTGACGAATCCGTTAGTGAATCCGTTAGTGAATCCCTTGGATGAGTCCGTTGGTGAACCCTTGTTGACGAATCCGTTAGTGAATCCGTTTGATGAATCCGTTAGTGAATCCCTTAGATGAGTCTATTGGTGAACCCTTGTTGACGAATCCGTTAGTGAATCCGTTTGATGAATCCGTTAGTGAACCCTTGTTGACGAATCCGTTAGTTAATCCGTTTGATGAATCCGTTAGTGAATCCCTTGGATGAGTCCGTTGGTGAACCCTTGTTGATGAATCCGTTGGTGAATCCGTTTGATAAATCCGTTAGTGAATCCCTTGGATGAGTCCGTTGGTGAACCCTTGTTGACGAATCCGTTAGTGAATCCGTTTGATGAATCCGTTAGTGAATCCCTTGGGTGAGTCCGTTGGTGAACTCTTGTTGACGAATCCGTTAGTGAATCCGTTTGATGAATCCGTTAGTGAATCCCTTGGATGATTCCGTTGGTGAACCCTTGTTGACGAATCCGTTAGTGAATCCGTTTGATGAATCCGTTAGTGAATCCCTTGGATGAGTCCGTTGGTGAACCCTTGGTGACGAATCCGTTAGTGAATCCGTTGATGAGGCCGTTAGTGAACCTTTGAGGATGAATCCGTTATTGAAATCCGTTGATGAAATATTGCTTTGAAGTCTCGTGCCACTTGGAGTCACACTTGACTTTTTGAATTGTGGGGTGCGGGCACAGTTGGCCGCGACCAGAAAAATGTTCCTGCTGGGGATGAAATGTTGAGATTGACTCTTGAGGGGGGTGTGGCACCCGTGACAGAACTTAGGGAGTTCGGAATCCGTGGGAGGACGGCCTACTTTTGAGTGGGAGTTTTTATCCTACTTTCAATTTTTTGACATGCCTTAAGGGCGGACCAGAAGAATGTGTGGCCAACTGGGTGTCCGAGGACAGGGGCTGTGCCTTGATTTAAGTTGGAGATCTCTGACAAGGCCTTTTCTTGGAGTGATTTAGACTTAGGAGGCGCGCGCTTTCCTATGTAGGCTTGGGACGCACACGCATTTCATACTGCTGGCGGGTGGCGCGCGCGTCTGGGAGGCGGAATTCCGGGCTTGACATTTGCTGACCAAAAGAGCCCCCAACAGCTATAATATCATCTTCTGTTCGACCACTTGATTCTCACAGCTCCTTTCTGCCATTCTTAAACATCATATTATTGCTTAACTTTGCTTGTGATCGACATTTTCCATGGCTTCCAATTCTTTTGCCCTTGATGCCAAGGTTGTTAGTGAGTATGAAAAGGACTTGGGCACTTTTGTGTATTCTTTCAAGACCCATCCCAAGAAGGCCTTCATTAAAGACTTCGGGTTCCGAATTCTTTTCACCTTGCGGACGTTGAAGCCTGATTGGGATTTGTTGAGAGCTGCCGTGACTTTCTGGGATTGCGACAGCCATACCTTCAACCTTTCAGCTAATGAAATGGTGACGACTGTTGACGATTTCGGGGCCATCCTTGGCATGCCTTTGGCCGGTCGGATTGCCATCCCTAAATATCACCGTGGTGCCATCGACTCTTGGGTTGAGTTACTGAATCTCCCTGTTGAGGACGTGAGGAAGATGTTGCACGGTACCGTGATTGACATAACTGAGTTGCCGATGTTCTTCAGTTTACACTCGGAGGACCCGGTGGTTCAATCTTTCAAAAGAAATGCCATGGCCATTTGTCTCTTCAGCGAAGTACTGTTTGTTACACCCTTCGGGACTGCGGACGTGCAGTTGGCTGAGATTATTTTGCAAGCTAGGGAGCAGTAATTTAGTGTAATCCCTCTTATTATAGGGGAGACGTTGCACGGCCTTGATGAGTTACATAGGACGGGTAAGATGTGTCGGGGAAGCCCTTTGCTCTTGACCATATAGCTCCGAGAACACTTCAAGATTTATTCTCCAGATGGTGATTTGTCTCCTTTTGCTGTTCATAGGAGGAAGTTGTTGATCCGGGATTTATCTGAAGATGGTTGGAAGAAATTCTTTGCCTCTCGGGTGACCGTTGATATTGAGTGGTGTCCTTCTTCTTGGGGTCTTCGTCCTTTTGTGGAGTGGACTCTTGGTTTTCAGCACGTGGTTGTACCCGGTTTGAGAGATTCTTCATTTTACCAACCAGAGCGGGTTCTGCGGCAGTTCGGTCGCCAACAGACAATTCCTTTCCCGAGGGACGGAATGCTTCGTCCAGTTGCTTACATGGGTCCTGACTTCTCGAGTGAGCTTCAGTCGGCTTGGGGAGATGACCGCAACCGTTGGGCTTTTGCTCCTCTGCATCGGAGGAGTGTCTTCCTTCCCGAGAGCTACTTGGATTATTTATTTGGCACCCTTTACCGTGGCATCACTTAGGTTGATGTGCTTCGTGCCGAGTTGTTGGGAAAGGGTTTTGAGCCTAGCAGCACTTTGAGATATAGGGAGGCTGTTGCTGATTCGAGTAACATTCTCGCTGACCCTTTCGGTACTCCTTTGGATGACTTTTATGCTAGGAGACGTGCTACAACACAGAAGGTTTCGGTGCGTATTAGTGCTCCTTTGTTACCCAAGAAGAAAAGGATTGAGAGACGATCGGGTGGTCCTTTGAAAGCTAAGAGAAAATTGGATTTTTCTTAGTATCCTAAGAGATTGCAATTAGACCACTTTGTTTTAGGATTTAGTATTTTGATGTATTTTGTTGCTCAAAAAATCCGTTGTAATGGTTTGAATAGTTCATTGAATGAATAAAAATTGCATTTTGTTATTTGAAGTGAATTGGGTATTTTTGATATGTTTTAGACCGCACCCGAAGGTTGCCTACGTTCCTCCAGTTGGGAGGCTCAGGTCTTCGTAGTTCAAACAAACAAAGACCATTTTTTATTTTTTTTTTTTTTTTTTTTGTGCACCCTGTTTTTTGCCTAGACCGCCCTTTCGGGTTTTTAATCTAGCGAGCTTCTTTTTTGCACGTGCTCTAATTTTTGCCTAGGCCGCCCTTGCGGGTTTTCAACCTAGCAAGCGATTTTATTTTATTTTTATGGTCTTTGTTTATTAAGCGTAGAACCTCTTGAGCTTGTCGAGGTTGACCTCCTTTGGCAGCTGGTCACCATCTAAATCCACGAGCCGGACTGCACCACCGCTTAGTATCTTTTTGACCACGTACGGACCGATCCATCGGGGTCCCCATTTCCCCAGGGGATTCATGGAACTAGGAGGATGTTGTCTTAAGACCAAATCTCCCACATTGATGTTTCGAGGCTTCACCTTTTTATTGAAAGCTCTTGCCATCCTTTGCTGATATGCTCTCGTGCGTTCGAGTGCCCTTAACCTTTTCTCGTCGAGTAAGGCTAGCTGTTCGTATCGACTTTGCATCCAGTTGACCTCGTTGACTTGATTCTCGAGGAGGACCCGTAGAGATGGGACTTCAAGTTCGATAGGGAGTACGGCTTCAGAACCATAGACTAATGCATAGGGAGTTTCTCCTGTTGCAGACCGTATTGATGTGCGGTAGCCCCACAATGCTAGAGGTAGCTTCTCGCGCCAATCCCTTCCTGTTGAGGCCATTTTCTTGACGATGGTCTCGATGGTTTTATTTGCTGCTTCAACCGCGCCATTTGCTTGGGGTCGGTAAGGAGATGACTTGTGCTTAGTGATCTTGTATTCTACAAAAAGTGCATCCATTTCCTTCTCAAAGTGAGAGCCGTTGTCGGAAATGATTTCATGAGGCACGCCGTATCGGCACATGATGTTAATTTTTACAAATTCGGCCACTTTCTTGGCGTTGAGGGTCCGATAGGCTTGTGCTTCGACCCACTTTGTGAAGTAGTCGACTGCCACTAGGACGAATGACTGCCCATTGCTCCCGGCAGGATGAACTTTACCGATGATGTCTATCCCCCAACAAGAGAAAGGCCAAGGTGTGACCATGTTGTAAAGTTGTGAGGGTGGAGCATGTTGCAGATTAGCGTGGAATTGACACTTGGCACACCTTTTGACTTTCTCGATACAGTCTCGTTCCATAGTGCTCCAATAGTAACCAATGCGGAGTATCTACTTGACTAGCATAAACCCATTCATGTGGGGTCCACACTCTCCTTCGTGCACTTCACACATTATTTCTTGAGCTTCGGCCTCATTGGCGCATAAGAGATTGATCCCGTCGTGGTGCCTTTTATAGACTCGGTCCCCAATCAGTACGTACCGAGAGGCTAACCTTTGCAGAGCTGCTTGAGACTTCTTATTGATATTCTCGGGATAAGTGCCATCTTTGAGGAAATTCATGATATCCGAATACCACGGAGAGTTTGTTTGAACCTTGTTGATCTCGATACTCATGCAATATACCGGACTGTTCCTTCGGGCAATTTTGAAAGGCTTCACCATTTTCCCTTTGGGCATTTCGACTAATGAAGCTATGGTGGCCAGTGCATCGGCGAAGCAATTTTTATCCCTTGGCAGGTAGTTGAAAGTGATCTCTTGGAATTGTTCAACCAGTTCTTCTAGGTGCTGACCATACTGTTGGAGAGTCGGGTCTTGGGTTCGCCACTTTCCCGATTGTTGATTGATAAGGAGCAAAGAGTCGCCGAATACTTCTAGTTCTGTGATGTTTCTGTCGAGAGCTGCTTCGAGCCCTGCTATACATGCTTCGTACTCGGCAATGTTGTTGGTAGCTTCGAATTCCAGGCGGATGGCAATGGGAGTGTAGATGTCTTTTGGATCGACAAGCAATACTCCTATACCAAAACCATGTTTATTGGCGGCGCCATCGAAAAAAAGTTGCCACTTAATTTTCTCGGTTGCAGTACAAATTAAATGCTCGTCGGGGAACTGTACATCTTCCCCCTTCACTTCGTCACACGGGAATTCGGCAAGCTGGTCACTAAACACTTTCCCCCTGACGGATTTTAGTGTGACATAAGTGATATCATAGCCGGCGAGCATGAAGTACCATTTGGCTATTCTTGTTGACATGAAAGGCTTCTCGAAGATGTTGCGGAGCGGGTCCACCTTTGCTACTAGCTTGATCGAAAAAGCTTCCATATAGTGTTTGAGCTTTTGAGTGACCCAGACCAATGCTGCACATGACTTCTCTAAGACAGAGTAGTTCTTTTCGCCTCCTTGGAATCTGCGACTGACAAAATAAATGGCGTTCTCCTTTGTGGACTCTCGTTGCTCTTGTGCTAACATAGCCCCTAGGGCTTCATCATTGACAGTGAGATAGAGCAACAGAGGTTTCTCCTTGTGCGGCGGAACTAGAACAGGAGGGCACGTCAAGTAATGCTTCACTTGGTCGAAGGCTTCTTGGCACGCGTCGGTCCATTCTAGAGCCACATTCTTCTTGAGTAGCTTGAAGATTGGCTCGCACATGGAAGTGAGTTGGTGCACAAACTGACTGATGTATTGTAGTCTGCCCATGAAACCTTTAATCTCTTTCTGCGCCTTTGGGGGAGGCATGTCAATGATTACCTTGATTTTGGAGGGGTCTACTTCAATTCCCCTTTCAGTGACCATATAACCAAGAACTTTGCCTCGGATAACCCCGAACGTGCACTTTGCAGGGTTGAGCCTCATCTTGTGTTGACGAAGCCTTTCGAAGAACTTGCGGAGATCGATTAAATGTTGACCATCGGTCCTTATGGAGTGAATGATCATGTCGTCCACATATACCTCGATTTCTTTGTGGATCATATCATGGAACAAGTCTGTCACGGCTCTTTGGTAGGAAGCCCCAGCATTTCTTAACCCAAATGGCATGACTGTGTAGCAAAAGGTACCCCACGGTGTTGTGAAGGCTGTCTTATGTTGATCTTCCTCGGCCATGAGAATCTGATTGTACCCAGCGAACCCATCCACGAATGAGCGAACCTCGTAGGCAGCAGTGGAGTCGACTAGCATGTAGATATTACGGACTTGTTGAGCAAGTTCATTTAAGTATGTTGTGTTTTCGTGGTCTATTTCATCATAATTTGAATCGTTATTAACTTGTTCGTTAAGTTCATTATTAGTTAATTCATCATTTATGATGTTTGCAATCTCAGGGTACTCAGAAATATCAAATTTTTCATTAGCAAAGAAAGGAAACACACGCTCGGCTATGGCCTCCAAATCCTCTTGGGTGAGGGTATTAGAGACACTCTCGGACTCGAATGTAAGTGTGAGCCGCTCTTCCTTCGTTGCTGTGCGGGGTATGCAACCCATTTCTCGCACTAAGAATTCTTCGGATACCACGGGCCCTTTCGTTGAATACCAATTGTTGATCGGCTCGGAGCTTGGCAGGATCTCACTGATAGTCTCGTTCATGATGACGGTGTCATGGATGGCGTTGACTTGGCATTCATTCATCGTGGCAAGCTCTTCGAACATGGAGGCTAAATCTGTCAGTTCTTCCCCCACGGTAATTTTTGTCTCAGATTCTATAGTCATCTTCCTTCCCCACCATTCACGGGGCGACATGGGAGTTGGTTCCCTTTCGGATTTTTGGATCTCACAATCGGAGAAGATTTCGAGGCCGGGCTTTTTGACACCCTTATTGTTAACCCATGGCTCGGGAAAGATCATGTATGGAACGTCTTCCCCTTGGCGGACAAAATAACCATTCAACGTCTTGCGGTAAGGCCTTAGATTAGGGACTTCATAACGACGGCCTTCTTTACGAGCTCGGGCCTTTTCGCCCTTGATCGCTTGCTCTTGTTTCAAGTCTTCTTTGGAAGGCTCGTACCCCAAACCGAATGTGTTCTTTACAAATGGGACTTGCACAGGATGTAGGATTCCTTGTTGATATTTCCCTAGGCCTAAACCAGGGAAGTAATCCATATTCCTCATCATGCGGAGGACCTTGTGATTGCTGGGGGTCCATGATCCGTTTCCCCCTTCTTTGTCGATGGCGTTGATTGAGACGCCGGAGAGAGTGGAGTCTGGTAAACCATGCTGAACTTGGTGGACGGGCTCACCTTTTCTGTGGATAGTGACGTTTTCAGCCATGACGGTCACTATTTCATCACTATTTCGGATCTTGACACATTGGTGGAGAGTTGATGGTATGGCATTAGCACTGTGAATCCATGGTTGTCCCAAAAGTAAGTTGAACGAGGCCGGGATATCAAGCACTTGGAATGGAACGGACATGACCATGCTTCCAAACTCGATGTCTATTTCGATCATACCCATGACTGTACGGGCGGTGCTGTCATAACCTCGGATCACTTAAGTAGAAGGCTTCAAATCGGAATCCTTAAGCCCCAGTATGCCCATGATTCTGCCAGGCATGAGATTGAGTGCGGAACCACCGGCCACTAAGACTCTTGAGACGGGCCTCCCCCTTGCTCGTACCTTGAGGTAAATAGCTTCGTTGTGGCCGGAACCAAATGGTGGAAGGTCCATATCAGCAAAGGTGATGACGTTGCCAAAATGAATGTGACCAATCATTGCCGTGAGGTCCTCAGGGGTAGTATCGGGAGAAACTGATGTATCATCGAGATTGCGGATGACAAGATCTCGGTGTTTCTTTGAGGATGCAATGAGGTCCCAAATAGAGATGTTGGCTTGAGTTTTCTTGAGTTGGACAAGTAGAGGGTCTTCGGGAGTGTCGCGAGCTTGCGGTCTTTGAGAAGAGGAGCTTGGTGCGGAAGTGGAAGGGTTGCTTGCTATGACTTGACCGATCGAGTTCGCATGTTGACATTCCCATCTTACTTCTTTTTCCTATTCTCTAGTACTTCCCTCATTACCTCATCGTAAGTCAGTACATAACAAGAATTTTCAAGTTTATTCATAACATTGGGGCCCCCATTCACAATTGGGATTGAATGGGTGGTCCCCTCGAGTTCTCCTATCTCTATTACATTGACATGCTCGTCATTAGTCACTACAAATTCTTTCTTATCTATGAGATCTTGAATGACATTGCGGAGAACGAAGCAATCCTCGGTGGTGTGGCCACTATATTGGTGGTAGCCACAATATTTCTGGTGAGTATGATTGGGGTGGATCGTCTTGGGTTGGTACCCTTGCACGGGTGTGACTTGACCCTTTGCCTTGAGGACCTCGAACACTTCGGTTTGAGTCATGCCTTGGAGAGGCGTGTAGACACGGTCACTTTGGGACTTCTTCCCTTGAGGTGTAGGAACCTTTTTGTAATTCCCCTTATCAATAGTGACGGCGTTGACCGAGGCCTCTTTTGTGGAGTTGGAAGCGGCCTTGTAGCGGTAAGTAGGAGTGGCCTTCTTAATCTCCTTGAGCAAGTCATCCATGCGTACCCCCGCCTCATACATTTGGGAGAAGTCGGAGTAGCAAGCCCCACTTAGGTGGGTGCGGAGATCAATCTTGAAACACTTGAGAAAGATGTCCATTTGCTCTTTTGTGTTTGGCCTCTCAACAATTTCAGAGAGTTTATCATTCCATCTCCTTGTGAAGTCGATGAAGGACTCATTGTCTCGTTGAGTAGTGTTCTCTAACTCTTTCCTTGTAGGCCGGTGAGTGGTGTTGCCTTGGTATTGGTTCTTGAAGGCAAGCATGGCGGAGTCCCAATCAAGACGGACAGTGAGCGGGAGAGTAGCATACCAATCTTTTGCCGCCCCCTCGAGAGTGAGAGGAAAGCATTGAGCCATCACCTTAGGGGAGACCTTCTTCGGAACCATTGCCCAAATATAAGTCTCAATGTGAGCCATGGGACAAGAGTTGCCCTTGAATTTGCTTATGTCGGGCATCTTGAACTTATCGGGAAGAGCGGCCATAGTACTCATGAGGATGGATGATTGATAAAGGCTTGTGTCGGAGCCTTTCCCCATGTTGAGCCCATTGAATTTTTGGTCGATGTAGGCCATGATAGAATCCACCATTTTGGGCTCATTGTTCTCGGAACTTGGTTCCCCCATTTTCTTGGTGCGGGTGTTGACATAAGGACTTTTGAACAAACCCTCGGTCCATTCGGATTCATCATCATTGTTCTTGTTCTTTCCCTTGGCAAGGTTAGTGAGCTTTTCTTTCATTAGCTCCATCTCGGCCTCGTGGGCCTCCCTTTGGCTGTCGAGGTGGGATTGCCAAATGTCGTCTTTGCTTTGTGCCTCCTTATTAAGGGTGGAGACTTGCTCTTGGAGGAGTTGGACCATAGTTGAGAGCTGTTCGAGAGACATGGTTTTGCTGCTGCCGGTCATGGTTGATGTTGGAGCTGTTGGAGTGACCTCCTCACGGACTAACTGATTTGCTGAATCCCGGTAGACTATGTAAGTACCAATTGAACCTATATTGCAGAAGAGGCCTTTGTCAGTCTTGAGTAACACTTGCTGTCCATGAAGAGGCTTAGAACACACAGTTGGGCACACGACTCGAACCACATAAGAAAAGACTCCTTTTTTTTTTTTTTTTATCAGTCGGAGGGAATGAATCCCTTTTGGGGTTTCTAAGAAAATAATGGAATCGTCACACTAGTATATAGACCATCTCGCGGTCCCATATACTCATCGGATTCCATCGCGCTTGTGAATCCTACATGTATCGGGATTAAACTAAATTAATGTAGTAAAGCATACATGCGGGGACGGATTTTTATTTTCGTCCAAAATAACCACTTTTGGGGACGGATTTTTATTGCGTCCATTTCAACAAGTTGGCATGTATGATTTGAAGACATTAGTTTAGGGAAATCTCGGTACATGGAAACCGACTTGAGTCACGGAGTGTTAGACCCTAACTAGAATTGTGTGGTTTGTGCTCGGCTTGAATATGAGCCTCAAAGGTCACCCCCGGCATGTAGTCTTGAACTACGCCACGGGCTGAGGTTTACCGCTTCGAAAGAGCCAAGGTCTGGTGGAGCTTGAAACTTTCTAGGACGGGCCTCGACGGGTTTGGGGTTGGACTTGTGCGACTCGATAGTGAGCAGTTCATAGGAATATCTGCATGTAGTGTGAGGTCTAGCAAGTGACAAAAAATTTTTTATATTATTTTTTTTTTTGAAAAGAAAGAAAACAAGCACATAAGCACATAAATTACAAATCTCGAATCACCCGTGTGACCGGTAAATAAAACAAAAAATTAAAACAGTCCGAGGGTTCAATTCTGTTCTGATGCAGGCAACTGTGCCCATACCCCACTGTTCTGCTTAGTCAATGAAACCTGTCTCTGTTCTGGGAATCAACCCAGAAGCGTGCGCCTCTGAGTGCTGATGTGGGACGCGCGCGCATGGCGCAGTGCTTATGGGAGGCGCGCGCTTCTGGGCACACCTGTCAGAATGTCAGACTTTGGACTCAGGGGATTGCCCTGGTCCTATGTTCATATTGTAACCCCTGCAGAAGTGATTAGTGCAGAATAGCAGAAGAAGAAGATGAAGAACATGAAGAAGTGGGCGATTCTGGTTCTTGATGCGGGATGCGCGCGCCTTAGGATTAAAAGGCCTGACGCGCGCGCCTCCCCCATCAAGAATCAGAATGCCCAGAAAAGATGTAGATTTCGATCAGAATGCAAGTTTAACCCTCAAATGTCCCCAGCAGAGTCGCCACTGTAGATACCCCGGGGGAACCACGGCTTGGCTAGAGCGCGTGAATTATCCTAGGATGTCTAACTTGTTTTAGAGTCGCCACCTATGTTTTGACTATGTTTTGAGGAACATAAGAAAAACCTATTGATTGTAGCCTAAGTTTGATTACGAAAACAGAGATTCTTTGTTTTGAGGTTCGGGGTTAGATTACGAGATGGGAAGTACCAAAACACCCATCTCGCCCAACTAAAGTTGGTCTTGCTTGATCAAAATCTACATGAATAATAACGTTCTTCTTGTTCTTCTTTAAGTCATGAAAAGGGGGTTTAAAATAGAGTTTGGAATGTAGGAGATAACTCCTTAACCAACCTCAATGAGATGAGGTGATCGTTAGAGTTATGTCCCAAAATGATTTGGGTGATTGCACATTTGATTAAAGTAAAAGAGAGAGAGGAGATGAAGTAGAAAAGAAAGGAAAAGATAGACTTTTACCTACAATTTGAAGAACTTCAAATATTGCTTGAAGAAATCCTTGGAGAACCTTTAGAAAGTGATTTTGGTATAGTTTTTGTAAGTTCAATCTTCGGTCTAAGTTTTCGATCCTTGAAAATTGAGGTAAAGAGAGGTTTTTATAGGTGAAAGAGGGGTGTTTTTGGTGCCAAAACTCAGTCACCAAGAAATCCTCCCCGGGCAAAATCCTGTAAATTGAGCAAGGGAAGGAATCCTGGCCAGAAATCTGTAACTGACGCCCAGAGGCGCGCGCTTCCTGCTTTGGGGGCGGGAGGCGCGCGCGCCTGGATCCTAGTGTCGGAGGCGCGCGACTCAGAGAAGGCAATTTTGACAGAATGGACTAGAAAGTCAGCCCTGTCATTCAGTTTAGTCCCTGGACTTAACGAAGTCAGTCAGGAACTTAACGGAAGTGACAGAAACTAACGAGAAACACTTAAAATAGGGAGAAACATAAAATCAAATGTGCAATCGGGGTGAGCGGTCCAAGGCGGGGTGTCTACACTAACTTATCTCTTCCAAGGCCAATCTGGAAAAAGGTATAGTAAGGGCAAAACAATGGTCAACATTATAATGGACTTGGCTTTGCCATTATAATCTTTCCCATCGCCCGATGCAACAATTATGCCAGCTGGGCTTCCAAATAAATGCAAAGTAATAATATATTAGCATGAATAAACATCTTACGATTCCAAAGTAGGGAATCAATCCAAATAAATTACCACAAAGGTAAACCAAATCCAAACAACACATCAAGGATGAACCACATTCCCAAAATGATACTCAATCAAATTCCATAACATATTTATTCACAAAAGAATCAATTCCA
Source organism: Campanula takesimana (assembly GCA_026119855.1). Classification (NCBI taxonomy): domain Eukaryota; kingdom Viridiplantae; phylum Streptophyta; class Magnoliopsida; order Asterales; family Campanulaceae; genus Campanula; species Campanula takesimana. The sequence goes on along the minus strand of JAOWBW010000286.1, from coordinate 350,839 downwards.
CTTAAATAAGTGTTCCACGGTGTTATCTTAAGTTAATTGGAAGAAGGAACCCTAAACTAGGTAAGCCATTTAGTTTAAACAAGCAAAAAGGGCAATATCCCAAGCAGGCGGGCGGGCGGGCGCCTGGGTAGGGGCAGGCGCGCGCTTATTTGACCAGAAGGTCTGGCCGCTGGAAAAGGGGGTGCAGGCGGGCGCCTGCCACCACGCGGGCGGGCGCCTGGTCTGGATTCCAGCCGGGAAAACAGAGCTGGGTTCTTCATTTTTCATACCCATTTCACACATTCACAAAATCAATGCTTCCCACATGATCCCCAAAGTACCCAAACAACAACTAAACCAAAGGGAACCTTAACAACACCATTTATCAACCCAAAACCAAGATTGAATCATGACATTTGTATCAATCACCATTTTAATCCAAAAACCCAAATAAATTCCAAATCAATTCTAAACTCAACCAAACTTCAAATATAACAATAAAAGCATTACATGAACATGATATGAACATTTTAGCATAAAAATGGGGGAAAAGCAACTTACTTGGATTTTCTCAAAGTTGACGGATTTCAAATATTTTTGATTCTACGCGATCCTATCGACGATCTAAACAAGTTTCACGTTTTAAGAAATGAGAGATTATGAGAGGAAGAGGAAGAAAATGAAGAGAGAAGGAAGAGAGAAAAACTTACCATAACAAGGAGAGAGAGAGGAGAGAGTTGCTGGGAGATGGAGTGGAGTGAGGGTGATAGGGTGAGGGAGGTGAGTAGTGAGAAGATGAAGATTTGAAATGTTACACCTAGCCCCCTTCCCCCACTAACTAGCTCAACTAAGATACTCCCACTAATTTATTAAGACCCAACAATACTGCACTAACACAAATGACTCAATTAAAATGCTAGGCATAAGTTATTATAACACATAAAATGCACACATAAGTATTTAAATAATTAATAATTCAAATAAATAAATAAGCAAATAAATAAATAATAATTATTTATTACTAATAAAATAGAGCCTAGATTTCGGGTCGTGACATTACATAGTCAAGAAGATCTTCTCTGGAGGAGCGGTACAACTCGCAGACCTAGAAGGAGACCAACTGCCGAAGCCCGTCAACTTGAACAAGCTGGAGAAGTACTACTCATAGCTCCATCCCCTATTTCAAAAAAAAAAAGAGAGCTCGCTAGGTTGAAAACCCGCAAGGGCGGCCTAGGGAAAAGTTAGAGCAGAGAGCACGAGAAATGAAACCCGCTAGATTGGAAACCTGAAAGGGCGGTCTAGGCAAAAATCAGGCTGTGCATAAAAATAAAATAAAAAAAATAATATGGGACAGTCTCGTACGAGACATGTCATACAGACACATTTTCTCTTTCTTAAACAAGAACTACGATGACCTGATATCCTTAATTAATTGATGTAAAAGGAGAACGTAGGCAGCCTTTTGGTCCAGTCTATTCAATAAATAAAATCAAAATCTTGTTCTTTTATTAATTGAAAGCATTTCAAGAAAACAATAGGAAAATTCGCGACATGATCTACCAACTTGTAAAAGAAAATAAATAAAATATTAAAAATCTAAAAATTGGTCTATCTATTGCAATCTCTCGATACACCTAAAGACCTATTTCTTCCTTGACTTAGTAGTGGCTTGACCACGGTCCGTCTTGTCATTCATCTTCCTCTTGTACAAATGTATCTCGAAACCGGGAGGAACATAAAGTCTGCTGAATACTGAAGGAGTCAATCTTGAGAACACATGAGGCTTGTCAAGAGCTTGAAACTTACCGGGGAGCCCACCTGCTCTTTTCTCATAAAGGTCACTATCCAGAAAATCTTAGGTAGCATCCACGCTGACATTGGAAGGATCCTCCTTAGCTTCCTTCTTCCTCAAATTCAATCTAGGCTCAAATTGGTCCCCCAACAGATGACGACGAATCTCGTCGATACCCTCGACACTGGGACGAAGTTCTTTAAGGAACCAATACAAATATTTATCCGATAAGTAAATGCTCCCTCCATCATGACGGATATTAGTCCAACGGTCCATAGTGGTGCCTTGCCCCCAAGCACAAGCCAGGCTCATAGAAAACTCCTAATCCATAAAAGAAGTGTCCTGAGCGTGTCCCCCTAGCATAAAAGTATCCTGCAGCTGACCGAATTGTCGCATCACCCTTCGAGCAAAGTAAAAAGAGGAATCTCGTAAACCTGGAAGGACGACCCTGTCGTATCCAAGGGTATTAGCCACAAACTTTTTCACCTTCCAAAAGGGTGGACACCAAACATATCATCGGTCTCCGCTTTTGCGAAAAGATGGGCCCACTCCTCAATGCTAAGGTCCTTCACCAACAATCTCCGCCTATTGAAAGTATAAGGAGAATACTCGGTATCCACGAGCTCCGTGTCCGCCATGCCATACTTGCTCATGAAAATTACGATTCAGAATAAGCACAAGGCCAAGAGACAACATTGGGAATCCACACCATGAGTACGTGTCTCGCGACCCCTAAATCTCTTAGGCAAAGCGTGGAGATTAACATGACGGTTGTGGATATAACCCTTCGCCTCGGGAAGGCCTATACTCAATAAGTCCCTAAGAGACTCCCCCGGTGCCTTGTCATACTTGGGAACCGCAATCACTCTGGTCAATGGCATATCCAAGATACTCACCATTTCCTCTACAGTAAGGACCATCTCATTAAGTGAAAAGTTTAAAAGATGGGTCGAAGGATCCCAAAAACGTACAACTCCCTTCAAAAGGTCCCAATCCGGCTTTAGATTCTTCAAGGTGAAAAGAATCTTGAATCCAAACATATCTATAAATCTCCCTTGATGAGACTTGTCAAACGAACGAAAGACCGTTGCTAAGTCATCCTTGTAGCGTTCCACCAACTCCGAGTCTAGAGAGAATTCATCAACAACCATTGATGAAGGGACGGACTTGGTTGGGGCCATTGGGAGAAAGAAGTTGAGAATTTTACTCCAAAAGAAAAGTTCCCAGAACTGATTTAAGGATGCATGGCATTCTAGGATGGACTAGAGGTCTTTATATACAAGTTTGGATACCGAATCCTCGAGGAAAAACGAGAAACGACTGCAGATTCATAGGATGGCTCGTACGAGACATCGATGTCTCGTACGAGGCATCTCCTCAGTTCAGACAGCAACGATTCTGCTCAAAATTCAGGCTATCCAACGAGTCAAAACATGTCTCAATCACTTTAGAAACCTACCCAAACAGTTCATCATCACATACAAATGACCAACGCGAATTGTTGTTCAAATATATGTTTAGGACATAGAATTGCTTAATCCCAATCATAGTTATCACTTAGGATCCCTCAATTTTTAATAGAACATTTGTAAGGTACCCTTAGGATTCTTGGTGACCAGCACAGGTGTATTCCAACTCTTCAATCTTGGCAAACCAGCAGAAGGAAGCACAATCAGCAGACCAAAATTCAACATGCCGATCAACTTACTACTCAAGTTGCAGATGACTCAAACAATCAGCAAGGACAATCTGAACCTTACTGACAGTCAGGTTTTGTTGTTCTATCTCAATGTCAACTTACTGATTGTCTCTGTCTTTTCTGTACTGTCTCATCAGAAAGTTGTTAAACTGCTCTGTTATGATTACTGCGCCGTCTGACACATAGCTAGTTTTAGCTATACTTTGTCCCTACTTGCTTTTTGCAGGTAACCGGTTGAGACAAAGGGGTCTTTACCCATCATACTTTTGTAAGCGTGCGTGTACTCCATATCTTCACCATTAATGCTAAAGATACCGCATTTAATGCTCCTCAACTACCCAGCTGGATATTCAAATTGCAAGCCTTCTTCTACAAGGCTCAAGACATTCACTCCTCTTATAAATAGTGGACTTAGAGCATTGAAGAAGGTTGGTGAAGATAGAGCATTGAAGAGAGTTGAATGTTTTTGAGTATTCATTGAAGACTCAAACATTCTGTCCAGATAATCATTAGATCATTTAATAGGACATACACTTATGCACCAACTCAACAACATTGTTAGTATTCCTGAACTAGATCATTTAAGGAATACGTTGTTTGAGTTATTCATACACCCACCTGAGTGATATAAGTTCTCTTGGACTTACCGCTCAAAAACACTTGGTCAGATTTGTATTACGATCCATTAGTGATCTCTAGAAGTTAGTCTTTGTTTCCGGCAAAGCTGTGCTTGTAATAGACTAGAGATATCTAATAGTACTCTTAACCCAAATCCAAGTTCTGACTAAACTTGGTAGAGGACATAGCAGTATTTACACTATGAACCTCTCCAAATCTTTGTGTCTCTGTTGCTTACTTTATCTTTCCCGGTTGGAACTCTATCACCGGCAGATCGTATATGTTTCTATTGATTCATTGTTATTTCCATTGACCAATCTCTTGAAACTGCATTGAACTTTTAGCAATCACTTTGTGTTAAAACCAAGCTCTCAAAACCTTTTTCATACTGATTTTGTGTGAGTTAAAACCAAGTCATATCTTCTCCGCTGCGCTTACTGATAATAGTTTGCAAACTGGTAAGTGACTTTGCATTTATAAAAGTGTTTCTTTGTAAAAGTTTAAAAAGGCTATTCACCCCCCCCCCCTCTAGCCTATTTTCCTACCAATTAGGCCTAACAATTGGTATCAGAGCTTGGAATTTTGAAAGAAATTTCCAAGCTTTGCATCTTGTTTGCCGATACCATGGCAGGAAAAATCATGCAGTCATTTAACATCACTACCATACCGTTGTTGAATGTCAACGAGTTTGGTGTCTGGAAATCTCGTATGATAAAGTATATAAACTCAATCGATGATCGGTTGATGAAGGTCATAGAAGGTGGTCCAATCATTCCTTTAAAAGTCTCAACCACCTATAGACCTATTCCCTCCACTCCGCTGACACAACATGCTGATCGTGACACTGAACAAGAAACCCATGTTCAGATTGAAGAAAATTTGGTCGAGAAACAAAGAGAGGAATGGACTGAGGACGACAAACTTTCAGCTGCCCTAGATGGAAAAGCATGCCACATTATTTCTTGTGGTTTGGACGACAAGCAATATAAACTCATTGACTTGTGCTCCACGGCTCAAGAATGCTGGAACAAGATCCTTGCATACTTTGAAGGTGATGAGCAGGTAAAGGACATCAGACTCTACGATTTCATTGCTGAGTTTGAATCATTCAAGAAACAAGATGGTGAATCACTAAGGAGTGCCTACGACAGATTCTGCGGGGTAAGTAATTTATGTGCTTCATTAGGAAAGGTTTATACTATGAAAGACCTGAATATTCGTTTTCTAAGTTCTTTGGGAAATGAGTATCATACCAAGGTCATCGCTGTTAGAGAAGTGAGAGACTTGAACAAGACTTCTATTCAGAATCTTGTGTCTAGTCTATTTTTGTATGAGAGAGAACTGCAAAAACTTAACGTTCTCGATAAAAATTTCAAAAACTTGTCTTTATCAGCTCAGTCACAGATATCCTTCCCTTCAAACAAATTCCCTCCTATAGATCCCCATCCAATATCCTGCAGTTCCAAAACCCCTGAAACTACCTCAGAACAGCCTATGGAAGAAGACGAATTTTCCGCCTTCGCTAGGAACTACAAAAGGTTTAAAGACTTCAAAAGGATGCATAAAGGAAGCTACCAGCAACCAAAACCATTCACACCAACATTTCAAAAACCAGCAAGTTACAACAAACCCTCAACAAGTACTACCGACGGAAAGAATAACAAAGGTGATCTTGTTTGCTTCAACTGCATAAAACCTGGTCACTTTGCTTCCAAATGTCCTCAACCAAAATATGAGTATGTGAGGAAGTCATTCAACAAGAGACGTCCTAAGTCTCGAAGCTTTGTTGCCGATGAAAGCACAGAAAAGGCCTTGCCGGTTTGGTGTGAAACTGACTCAGACGAAGATGCCGATGAAGATGAAGATGCCGATGTAAGTTTTGTCGCCCTAGACATGGAAGATGCCGATACATCAACATTACCGAATCCAGTCTATCGAGATCCATATCCTCTAAGAACTCCAGTCAGAGAAGAAGCTACTGGAAGACCTCAACCACACTTCAAAGAGATTAGTGTCAAAGCAGAGAACCCAAATGGATACAGAGTTCACCAAGTGGGAACCTCACTCTATGGTCAGTGTAACTCTACTCAATTCACTGCAATTAAACCTAAACCCTTACCAATGACCAGAAAATTCTTATTCACTGAGCATCCTAGCATTGCCAAAAGCTGATCTAAACCCATCTCTTCTCTACCTGACATCTCTCCCAAACCTATTCCCTCTGCCACCAAAATTTTAGCTGATCCCTTTCCTGAAATATCCAAAGCTGAAATGGTAGAGACAATGGATGAACTTTTTATTGATCATGAGAAGCTGAGTAGCGTTGATAAAGTGATGACAGTTGATTTCAATAGAATTTCTGCAGAGAATGACTTGCTTATGTCTGAACTTAAAGTTCTCAAAGGACATGAGCTTGAGTCTGTTCTTCTAAAGAAAGAAAACCTAGATCTCAAAAGTCAAGTGGCAGTATTGATAGCTCAGATCGAAGATCTTGTGAAAAGAAACAATCATCTCTCAAGGATTGTTGATTCTTACACAAATTCTAGAGTTGCTGTTGAAACAATCCTACAGACCCAAATGTCATATAAGGACCAATCTGAGTTAGGATTTGATTCCAGCAGCAGTAGCTCTACTGAAACTTGTGCGACCGAGAAAAAGGATGAGAAAGTTGAATGTAGTTCTGTTAACTCAGTGCATGTGAATGCTAAGCCTGCAGTATATAGTGCTGTTGCCATGAAGTATCCTAAGAACCAGAACAAAAGAAATGATAAGCACAAACAAAGATATGTTAAGGTTACTGATACTGAGTCTGCCGATAATGGTATTCTTGGTGAATATATCAGCAGAGCAAGTGCTGCCGGTCTAACCACCTCTGCTGCCGATGGACAAGTACCTAAAAAGGTAACTGCCAAAGGTAAACAGAATGGAAAGAAAGGCAACACTATCACCTTTAAACCTACTAAGTTTGTGCCTGCTCAATTCTCTAGTTCTGCCGATGCACTGACTAAATAGAATGATGTTCTACCGACTCCACAGCCCATCAGTTAAGTGAGATGTTCTAATTGTTATGATTATGGTCACAAGGCTTATGAATGCCTCTTGAAGCACCTATCTGGACCCACTGAGGTTGCATCCTCTAGTGGTGGCCATATGTGGTTGCCAAAGAGGAACTAACCCTCAGACCCAAGAATAAAGGGGACCATAAGCATACCGTTTTATTTCAGGAATGCTTCATGGCCTCAACTGGTGCAAGCAAGGATTTGTGGATTCTAGATAGTGGTTGTTCAAGACACATGACAGGATTTGCAGATCTACTTGCCGATATCTCAGAAGCATCAGGTCCCCCAGTGGTTTTCAGTGATAATGCCAAAGGAAAAATCATCGGTATTGGTACCATCAAGAGAGGTGCAGTTATTGTACAGAAGGTCTCTCTAGTAGATGGCTTGAAACACAACCTTCTATCTATTTCACAATTCTGTGATAAAGGGATGCAATGTGTATTTACTACTTCCAGTTGCTATGTGAAAGACATTGCTTCCAATGAAACCCTTCTCACTGCCAAAAGAAAAGGTAACATTTATGCGGTAGACTTAAGTGCTATTACTAGTGTTGCTAATGTTTTTTTTGTAGCTAAGAACATCAGTGAGAACTCATGGCTATGGCACAAGAGACTCAGTCACTTGAACTTCAAATATCTATCCAAGCTTGCCAGTTCAAATCTGGTTACCGGTTTACCTCATGTGTCTGCTGATCAAGGAAAGAAATGCAAGGCCTGCCAGCTTGGAAAACAACATAAATCATCCTTCCGAAGCAAGCCCTGCATGTCAACATCTAAGTGCCTCTAAATGCTACATATGGATCTATTTGGCCCCACAACTACAGCAAGTATTGGGGGAAGTAGATACACTCTGGTGGTAGTAGATGACTATTCAAGATATACTTGGGTAGAAACCTTCAGCAATAAAGATGATACTTACGCTGTTGGTACCAAGTTATTCAGACTACTACAGACCCAGAAGGAGAGTGATATCATCAGTATAAGATCAGACAACGACACTGAATTCAAGAACAATGGTGTCGTTGAGAGAAAGAACAGAACTCTCATTGAAGCTGGTAAGACCATGATTGTTGAAGCCAGGCTGCCAAAATACTTTTGGGCTGAAGCCATCAATACCGCCTGCTTCACTCAGAACAGATCTCTAATCAACAAATTCCATAACAAGACTCCCTATGAACTCTAAAGAGGCAGAATTCCCAACATTGGATTCTTCAAAATATTCGGCTGCAAATGTTATGTGCTCTACATTGGGAAAGAGTACAGAGGTAAATTTGATGAGAAAGCTGACGAAGGAATCTTTGTTGGATACGCTAAACACAGTAAGGCCTTTCGAGTTTTCAATAAGAAACTCTTGAAAATTGTTGAATCTGTTCATGTAACCTTTGATGAATTTGATTTGCTAGAGTCTGACAAGGCTCCAAATAGTACTAATGAATCTAGTGCTCATAAGACAGGTGAATCCAGCAATACTAACCATGCAGGACAAGTTCCAGCTGCTGATCCAATTATATCAGTAGAAGAATCAGCAGAAGCTCAGTACTTTCCTACATCGGCAAAACAAGGTCCTACCGATGAATTTCATAATCCATTTGCCGATACTAATGCTACTGATCCTTCTCCAAACATTTCTAGCCCCCAACCAATTTCTGTAATAAGGCCCTTCCGAACAAGCTCTCAATCTAATCCACCTCTCACCCAAAACTCTAATTCTCCTACTCCACCTGCTGATCTTGACCCTCCTCTCGAATCTTTACAACAAGATCCAGTCAGACAAGATGTACCAAGGGAAGTTAGAACAGCTCGTGATCATCCATTAGAAAATGTGATTGGTGATGGCTTTGGACCAAGATTGACAAGAAACCTTAGTAGAGCATTCGCCGAGAGTCTTTTCTCATCTGCTATGGTTTCCAATATAGAACCAAAGAATACCTCCAACCGTACGGCTGGTTTGGGAGGTTCAGATCTGCAGTTTGTTCTTCAGCAACTTGGCCATTTACATCAACTTGACAGACTTTCCAGCTGCAAATGGACGGGAAAATTGGCCCCTAAAATGACCTCTAGACCTAGACAAGGGTAGTAGATGATCATTACAACCTCCCTCCTCCATATACTTACCTCCCTCATCCATTTTATCATAGGAGGAGGAGGAAGAAAAAAAACACACACACTTCATACAACACTCCCATTCACTCTTGTTCTCTCTAGCACATCCAAGAAGCATTCTCACCACTCTCAAATCTCAGTCCATAGACCACCATATCACCACCATAACACCACCCTAAACACACACCAAACACAAGCAAAACAACTCACTCAAACACTCTTTCAATCTAAGGCAAACACCTTAAGAAAAGCAACAAAAAAGTCTTCCCTTGGAAGCAAAGGAAGGACATCTAGGTAATCTCTTGTTCTTGTAAAGCTCACCTATGTAAGATGTAGTTGATTATGTAATGTATTGAGAGGTCTAGCCACCATGTTAGGCTAGACCTCCATTTGATGTCCAAAGATACAATGTTGATATTCTTGTTGTTCTTCTCTCTAAATGATGATAGATCTTGATCAAATGCTTAAATGTCTGTTGTTTTGTGTTGTTAGTATGTATATATATGCACGCACAAAGTTTCATGCCCACATCACTTCATGTAGATAAGGTTTCATAGGTGTTTTCATGCCATTTGTATTTTTCCAGCAGTCTGTCAGTCTGTATCTTTCTGTCTTGTTGCTCCCTTTATGCATAGCAAACGTGGTTTTTGGTCTTATACCACAAAATATGGTTTGTTCTAGACAAATAGAGGAAAATGAACATGTACATATATTATTTTTACCCTGAGTGTAAGAGGTTCTTTCCATTTGTTTTTTTCAACTCTCTGTTCTCAGGATCAGCATGTTTCTTGTTTTGACATGTAAATATCAAAAGGGTTTTGAATGACTTAAACTTTCTTGATTGTCTTCAAATGCTCTAGATCTAAACTTTGGCATGTTAAGAACAACTTTCCTGTTTTGTTCTCCCCATGATTCCCCCGTTTTGATGGTGCAAAAAGTGGATACTTTATGAATGTATGAAAATCTGTCAGATTAGGCTGTGGAGAGTTCTATCTTGCATGCTTTGTTTGGACACCATAACATACCCCTAAAATCAAGGGAAAAATCATGGTTGATACTTGATGTGTTAGGAAATTTTCCTAACCCTTACTTTACAGATTTAGTGACTACAAGAACAGGTACAAGGAAGAGAAATGCACAGCAGTCCCTAAATGCTTGGGGACGGACTTTTGGACATTCTTTTTTTATGGGATTTGTTTCGAGTAAACTCCTTTTCCGCCCCTCGTACTATGGCCCCAACATCAATTTGACACCCGTACTATTGAAACAACAAATGTATGATGCGTACTATAGTTTTATTAGCAAAATTAACCAATTTACTATTCATTTGTGAACTTTTTTTAACGAACATTATTTTTTTAACGGGCATTAATTTATTTTAACAAAACTAACTTTTGGGGCGATTTTTGAGTTTTTCGCCGGATTTGCGCTGTCGGCCATATCTCCGTCACCGCTAATTATTTTACTGATCCCAACGGTCAATATGAGCGCCTGAGTGATGCGAACATACCCCAGAAATTTAACGACGATCCAACGGTTAATGAAGCGGGAATTTGATTTTTAATATAGCGAATTTTTGGAGATTTTCGCCAGTTTTCGCCGCCGGCCATTTCTCCCTCTCCGGCAATTATTTGGACGATCCCAACGGTCATCATGTGCGCCTAGGGGATGCGACCAAAGCCCAGAAGTTTCACGACGATCCAACGGTTAAAGAAGTCGGAATTCGATTTTTACATATGCGATTTGGTTTTGATGGAGATAACAAAAGTTAGTTATAAATTAATGCTCGTTAAAAAAATAACGTGTGTTAAAAAAAGTTAACGACTGAATAGTAAATTGGTTAATTTTACTAATAAAACTATAGTACGCATCATACATTTGTTGTTTCAATAGTACGAGTGTCAAATTGATGTTGGGGCCATAGTACGAGGGGCGGAAAAGTAGTTTACTCGATTTGTTTCCCTTTTTGTTCACCATTGTAAATATTAATCCCCCACCCCCTCTTTGTGATCTCCTTTACTGGATATGAATGTTAAACCAATTTCAAAACCAAGTGTGAGTCCACCCAAACCGACCCTCATTTGTGAATTAAAACAAACATTCCTAGAATAGGAAGACTTCCTCTTATATCAAATCACCATTTTTGTTAGGGCATAAAATCAAGGTAAAAGACATAAAATGAATCTACGTGGCATGCATGCTAGAGACCATCACGGGCGAGGAGAGTGCCTAACCCCTTCTCTTCTCGTAACTTAGCCCCCGAACCCACTTTCTCTAAAAAAAGGTTTTATCTTCGTTTTTCCTAAAATAAAATGAGGTGGCGACTCTTGACTGTTTTGATTCCATCGAGAGGAAACCATTGTGTGAGAACCGAGCGCATTTCCAAAAGCGCATTAGCACGAGGCATCACCCGAATCGCCCTCACGAGCGATCATTTCGGTGTGGTTTGTCCTTCGAGCGCGGGCTCTCACAGTGGCGACTCCGATGGGGAAGATTTTAAAAGTGGGCTAGACTCTAATCTTTGTGTGTACCATGCTTTACTTGCCTTGGTTGGGTTGTATATATGTTTATGCCCTAACCTTTGTTTTGTAGGGACATTCTTTCTCCCTCACCCTCTTATTTGTATATATATGCATGCGTGGTGGGTGATTCCCTTAAAAAACAAAAAAAGAAAGTGGATAAAATAAAAAAGGAAAAGAAAAGGATTTTTTTCTTGTTTTCTTTACTTGGTTTCAAAATCATTTTTGAACTCATAGATACCTCACATACATGCACGTTTTTGAAAATAACGTCTCGTAGAAACCGTACGAACCCGAGAAGGTAACCCGAGGGTATAAGGGAGCTCATTGGACTTCCCTATAGGGCCCGCGGTGTACATTCTCACCCCAAAGCGCGCCTATTAGTCGTTGCGATGGGTGTAAGCCAATCTTCCCCATTACCAAGCCACGATGTCTATGTTTTCAAAAAATGACACGTCCCAGACTTCATGCCGGTTTTTGTCTAGCAATTTCACCTCAATCCTATGCATTTCCCAAAGGGTCATAAACAACCTACATTGTGGAAATTCATTGAAATGCCACTTGGAGAGGGGGAGTTAGAAACCGTAAGGGGAGGTTGATCCGAGTTACCGAGTCAGTGCCCGTTATCGAAGAAGCTACTGCAATGGCCAAAGGAGGGAATGATCAAGCCTATGTGCCGCCACCGGGTCTTCAAGCATGGTTAGAACAGAATGTGTTGGGTCAGATGAGAACTCAGCAAGATGAGTTACTTGCTACGCTTGTTCAGATGCAGAATCAGAATGGTAATGGGGCTTCTAATGGCAACCCCAACGGAAATCCCAATGGCAATCCGAATGGAAATGACAATGGTAATGGGGCTCCTAATGGCAACCCCAACGGAAATCCCAATGGCAATCCAAATGAAAATCAGAATGGTAATGGGGCTCCTAATGGCTACCCCAATGGCAATGGCAATCCTAATGTGAATGGAAATGGCAACGGCATCCCCACCGTGAACTTTAATCTCAATGGTAGTAACACCAACGGTCATAATCATCACCAAGGTGTCCATCCTCATGGCCATGTGGCTCACCCAGACTTCAGTGGCCTCAATCACAACTTCATCCCGAATCAAGCAAACTTTGTGGTGAACCCATCTCAGTATCCACCCGATCATAATGCCTTTGCTCAGTATATGCAAACTCTGTATCCGAATCAGCAACCCAACGCCTATGGTGCGTTTGCTAGTGGTGACTCTCCGTTCAACCAAGGAACTTCCCAGGGGCAAGATCCTAACTTGGTCCGCCAAATGGAAGCATACTACAAAGGGGTCCCATATGTACCTCTTACTAGAGCTGAGATTGAAATGAATGAAATGAAAGAAATGTTGAGAAAAGTCATGAATAAAGGAGAATTTTCTGCAGATTCCTTGAAATTATCTCCATTTGTTGTTTTTCCTCCTAAATTCAAAATGCCCGATGTGGAAAAATTCGATGGTACGGGGTGCCCAATGGCCCACCTGAAATCTTATGCTCATGCAATGCAGTCTCGTGGGGCTAATGTCGGTGCTATGGCCTCCAACTTCCATTTGACTTTGGTAGGAGCCGCTAAGCAATGGTTCATGACTGTGGATGCCAATTTGGTTGATAATTGGGGAAAGCTTGTGGATGAATTCCAAAAGCGATACAAAGATAACTCCAACTGGGAGAAGAGCCGCCGTGATCTTGATTCGTGTGCTCAGCGTGAGAAGGAATCGTTCTCCGAATTTGCAAGTAGGTGGAGGAAGAAAGTCGCTCAGACTTTGGAAAGGCCCAATGGTGCAGAGCAAACTCGCATTTTCCTCAAGAATCTTCAGCCAGTGTATGCGGATAAGATGAAATATCTCCCATTTCCGGATTTTGCTTCTATTCTAGATGTGGGTTCCCGTATCAACGAAGATGTCCGAACTGGGGTGATTAAGCTATATCCTTCTCCTAGCTCCTACAGGTTCCGACCTACTGCTAAAGCCCCGGCGCCAGTTGTGAACAATGTTGCCATGACTCCCACTCCCTTTTGGAACAACAATGTGGGACCTAGCCAGAACAGCTACAATAGGGCAACCCCGTGCTATAATCAAGATGGGTCTGTGAATTCCATCAGTAATCAGCAACGTAATGGTAGAAATCGGAGAGAGAGGCAGTTTGATAAGTTCAACGCTCTGTTGTCCACTATTTTCCAAGGATTGGTCGCCCAAGGGGTATTGAAACCGATAGAAGGATACCGCCCGCCTAATCCACCTCCTAAGAATTGGGATGCGAGCAAGTATTGTGCATACCACGTATCATCTGGTCATGCGACGGACGATTGTTGGAATTTGAGGCACACTCTGCAAGACATGATTGACGATGGGCTCATTCAGAAACCACCCCAACCGAATGTGGTGACTAATCCCTGGCCAGGAATCCATATGATCGAATTTGAAGAGGGATACTCAATGGCTAGTTTCATAGTCCCAATGAAAGCTTTGGATTACACCGTGACCCCTGTTATTTCCGAAGACTTTGAGTGCCACATGATCTCTTGGGATTCAATCTTGTCTAGTGCTAAAGCCATTGAGGAACGAAAGGCCCCTCTTGAAAAGGCCACTTGGATTGGTGGAAACGTGAATCATCTCACTCGCTCAGGGAGAGTCTATCAGCCTCCGAATCCTGAGGCGAGCGAATCTGGAAAGGGCAAAGAAGGAGCCCCCGCTCAGAAAGAAAAGGTCGCCGAGAACCCGGTCTTAACGCAGTTAAAGAAAACCCAGGCTAATATATCCATTTGGGGTTTGCTTTCATCTTCTCAAGAGCACCGAGACACTCTGGTTAAAGCTCTCACTCAAGCTGTTATCCCAATCGAGACGTCTCCCAATGACCTTGTCCACATGGTCAGCAACATTCATTTTGGGAACATTATCACTTTTACTGACCTCGATGCACCAAAAATTGGCCTTAATCATATCGAGGCTCTGCACATCACAGTTGGGGTTGGAGGTGAGCACTTAGCTCGTGTGTTAGTCGATAATGGCTCTTCGGTCAATGTTTGCCCCGTGCATGTTCTCACAGATTTGGGAGTTAAGATAACTGATTTGGCCCCGTCTTCTCAAGTGGTCCGTGCCTACGATAGCACCAGTCACTGTGTCTTGGGTGTTATCCCCCTCACTCTCACCATTGGCCCTCTTGTTATGCCAATTGAATTTCAAGTAATCGACATCAAGTCCTCATTCAGTCTACTATTGGGACGCCCTTGGATCCATGGAGTTAAAGGAGTAGCTTCCTCTTACCAACAGTGCATCAAGTTCATTCGCGACAATTATGTTGTGGTAGTTCACGCCCAGGATGACACAAAAGTCAACGACCTCCCGATCTTAGGAATTGAGCACAAAGATACCGGCATTTTCTTGAGTGGTTTTGAAGTGATCCCACAAGCTCAGATCCATGCTATTGAATATGTCAAGGAGACCGATCTAATTGGTTGAAAAAGGACCAAGTATGGAGACGCGATGGCCTTGAATATGGTCAAGAACATGAATTTTTACCTATGTTGGGACTCGGGAAAGAGCAACAAGGGTGTATTGAAGCTATCAAAAATGATGTGCTTGTTTTCATTCCTCCGTTTGGACTCGGCTACAAGCCCACTCCCGCTGAAATTGCCAAAGCTATGCGTGAAAAAAGGGAGAGGCAGAATGCCATCAAGAGGGGAAGGGCCTATGAGCTCCCACCACTCCGTCCCTATGAAAAATCTTGGAAGGGATACTTTATTTGCAATAGCGAAAATGTGGCCTATGTTATGCCTCTTGAGCCGACTAGTGGCATGGACGAAAAGTCTCGCGCGGGATGGGAAGTATTTGATGATGTGAAGTTGTTCGATGAAAGCCTTGATTTGGACGGTTCCTATAAGCAACCGGGCCCGTTTACTCCGTGGAATATCGATGAGGAGGATGATGTCTTCGCATTGTTTGAAGGATTTGGCTTTGAAGACAGATATGTGGTTATGATCGAGGATGGCACCACAGAAGCTTATGACCCGGTGAAGCACCTCAATCCGGCAGTGGCACCACTTAATAACTGATCCAAAACCACTGGCCCGCTCGCTACTGTTCACGTGCTCGTGAAGCAGTTTGGATATGTTCCCCCAGAGGGACCGGCTTTTGAACCCTTTGTACTCTCTGATGTTGTTTCTGGGACTCCCGAAGAGGGCCTCACTGTCGAGGACCTCGACGCGCTCGCCGAGCTTGTACTCCCCTCTATCGTGAATGAAATTTCCTCTATTTCCGCTTACTCCTTGGTTGCCAATATTTTGAATAATGATTTAACAAATGAAAATTTAATAACAAATGTAGCTAATCATGAATCTTTAAAAGACGTAAGCCAAGATGAAAAAGATTATTTAATTGAGTTAAACAGGTTAGCAAAACAGCGTGGGGAACGAAAGTTAGAGGCCTGTAGGGAAGATTTGTCTACTGTCAATCTGGGGCTGAACGGGGAAGTCAAAGAGATGAAAATTGGAAGCTTCATGAAAGGGGATGACAAGGAACAGTTGATCCGTTTGCTCAAAGAATTTGTTGATGTGTTTGCTTGGTCGTATGAAGATATGCCTGGGTTAGATTCGACAATTGTGGAGCACCGAATTCCCACCTTTCCCGACGCCAAGCCGGTTAAACAGAAACTACGCAGAATCAAGCCGCAGTGGGCCCTCCAAGTTAAAGAAGAGATCGATAGGTTGTTGCAAGTGGGTTTCATCCGAGTTGTGGAATATCCCCAATGGTTGTCCAACATGGCCACAGTCGAGAAGGCGAACGGCAAAGTTCGGATATGTATTGACTTCAGAGACCTCAATAAAGCTTGCCCGAAAGATGATTTCCCGTTACCAAATATTGATATTCTGGTTGACTCAGTCGCAATGCACAAAGTAAAGTCATTTGTTGATGGAATGGCGGGTTACAATCAAATTAAAATGGCGGTGGAAGATCAAGAGAAAACCTCCTTCATCACCCCGTGGGGGACATTCTGTTACACTGTGATGCCTTTCGGTCTTAAAAATGCCGGAACAACTTATCAAAGAGGTGCTACAACTCTTTTCCATGACATGATCCACAAAGAACTTGAAATCTACGTGGATGACATGATTGTGTACTCAGTTGAAGAAGACGCTCAGCATCTGGTTGACCTCAGAAAATTCTTTGAAAGGCTGCGGAAGTATCACATGAAGTTGAATCCTGCTAAATGCACATTCGGTACCGTCCGAGGCAAGGTCCTGGGTTTCCTGGTAACAGAAAGAGGGATTGAAATCGACCCCGACAAAATAAAGGCCATCACAGAAATGCCCCAACTTCAGACTCAAAAGGAGGTAAAGGGTTTCTTGGGAAGAATTCAATATATCAGCAGATTCATACGGCAGCTAACCACGATGTGTGAGCCGCTCTTCAAGCTCCTAAAAAGGGACACCGATCGATCCTGGGATGAAGAATGCCAGATTGCTTTTGAAAGGGTCAAAGAATACCTGACAAGCCCACCGGTCTTAGCCCCACCTCATTCGGACAAACCTCTGCGGTTGTACCTAACTGTCACTGACACTGCAGTAGGAGCACTGCTTGCACAAGAGAAAGAAGACTCCTGGGTTGAAAATGCAATTTATTTTGTTAGTAGAAAGCTGTAAGGAAGTGAATTGAACTACTCAGCATTGGAAAAGGCCTGCACCGGTTTGGTTTGGGTCTTGCAGCGGTTAAAGATCAATCTGCAATCCTTGCCCGTTCAGATCATATCCCGAATGGATCCAGTAAAGTACATCCTCGAAAGGCCAACCATGTCCAATCGAGTATCCAAATGGGCTTTTCTCTTAAGCGAATTTGATATGACTTATGCAACGCCTAAGTCCATTAAAGGAAGGGTGATAGCAGACCAACTTGCAGATTTAGCTCTTGATCTTGAACCCGAACCAGAGGCACAGTTTCCTGATGAAGGAATCTACGCTGTTGATTGTTCAGAAAACAAATGGCAACTCTTTTTTGATGGGGCTGCCAACAAAAGAGGTTTTGGAATTGGAATTTTACTCATTGATCCAAGCAATGCGCACACGCCCATTGCTATCCGGCTAGACTTTAACTGTTCAAATAACACAGCGGAGTATGAGGCTTGCATGGATGGCCTTGAAGAGGCATTAAACAGAGGGGTCAAAGAAATTGAAGTGTTCGGGGACTCCGCCCTAATCATCAATCAGATTGAAGGAAAGTGGATGATCCAAGATTCGAGACTACTACAATATCATATTCGACTGGTAGCGCTCACAGAACGTTTCTCGAATATATCATTTCATTACCTTCCGAGGGACCGAAACAGATTCAAAGATGCGTTGGCTACCTTAGCCTCCATCATGGAATTCCCTGCTGATGTCATGATAAAGCTGTTTGTGGTTAGTAAGAGATCAATCCCAGCCTACTGCCTGACCATTGAATTGGAAAATGAGGAAAATGAAGATCCATGGTACACAGACGTATGGAATGTGCTCAAAAGTGGGATCTACCCTCCAGAGAAGGACAAACGGGCAAGAATTGGAATGCGAAGATGGGCCTCCCAATTTGTGATTTCCGGAGATCGATTGTACAAAAGATATCATAACGGACCAAATTTGCTCTGTGTAGACAAGCCTGAAGCAACCAGAATCATGGATGAGATCCATGGGGGGCTGTGTGGACCCCACATGAATGGGCACATGCTCGCTAAGAAGATAGTGAGGCAAGGGTATTACTGGACTACAATGGAAAAGGATTGTATGATGAGAGTGTGAACTTGTGATCAGTGTCAACGGTATGCTAACCTATAACATCTGCCGCCGCACGTTCTCTATCAGTCAACTGATCCTTGGCCTTTCTCCACTTGGGGAATAGATGTTATTGGTCAAGTCAAACCGAAAGGTTCAAGCGGGCAAGAATATGTGCTCGTAGCTATCGACTACTTCACCAAATGGGTTGAGGCCGCTGCTTACAAAGCCTTTAATGCCAAGAAGGTAGTGTGAATACGTGTGTTTGAATTTGGGATATTCATAGCAACATTAAAATTATGAGAGTCGCCACGCCGTTTTAATTGTAGTCAAAACATTGAGAAAAGCATGTTAATGGGTTCGGGGGTCAAATTACAACAAGAGAAGAATATTGGACGTTATCACTCCTATTGCCCGAATTGATCGGTCTTTCTATCATGATGCGGTGTATGTAGTGTGTTAGTGATTTATACCGGATCCGAAGATTGCCTACGTTCCCCTCAATGTGAGAAGCTCAGGTCAGCGTAGTTCGCAAAGAATTTAGAATAGGCAGAAGAATCGGGATCATGCATAATGAGGGGGGAATTACCTAAAGATTAGGGTTTAGAAGTAGTTCCTAGATCATCCTTGGGTTGATGAACCCTAGATCATCATTGGCTATGAAATAACATGTTAACATGAAAATCGTAACCCTAAATATAGCATAAATAAGGTTTTAACCTAAGAATATGATGAACATGCGAAGAACATATTATGAACATATGAATGTCATGAAGAAAATATGAATAAAGATGTTAGGAACATGAATATTATGAAGAACACATGAATAAACATATTAAGAATATGAATATTATGGATCTAAATTAATAATATGGCAAGAACATGAAGAAAAAGTTAGAAAACTTACCTTTCTTGGCAAGAAATAACCTTGGATCTTCTTGGGATTCTTGAGAGTGTTTTTGGAGGCTTGAATGACTTGATTTGGGAGCAAAATCGTCCCTTAAGAGCTCTCAAATTTGGATCCTCCAATTATGAGGCAAGGGAGGTCTTTAAATAGGAAACTGATGGAGAGATCTGATGGTCCAGATCATCCGGGGCGGTTGTGGCCGCGTGGCCAAGATGGAGGGCGGTGGCGACGTTGGCCGCGTGGCCAAGGTTGGAGCTTGGACAAATGTGGCCGCGTGGCCATCATTCCTGGCTGACTTAATTATTAAGCTAGGGTTTTGCATGTTTTATGGAAACCCTATTTTGGCCATCTTTAAGATGTTCTAAAACAATGAGGTATATTTTGGGAATCCAGGACAAGTCTTTGCAAGGTTTGTAATTCCTATAAAGTCCTTGTGTATTTGGGAAATCCCTAATAAACTCATTTTTAGATCAGGTACTAACAGTAGCCCCTCGGCGACGCTTCTTGCAAGGTAATGTGGGGTCGACGATAAAAATAGGAACCGTTCTGAAACATGAGTTCCAAAACAGAGGAAAGGTAAGGGAACGGTTGAACCTTGGCAGGCAACCTACGTATCCGTGGGGGAATCAAGCCAAACGTAGTTCAAATCTGATGGGGAAATTGAGAATGATTGTCCTCTGATGGGATCAATGCCTTCCGCTTGGGGAGAAATTGTGACTTGCTGGGGAAAATGTATTTGCTGGGGATAAGAGATGACCATGTCCGTCGGGTGGTTGAACCTTTTCAGGCTTCCTACGTATCCTCGGAGGAATCAAGCCAGTCATAGTTCGAAGGGGATAGGAAATGACCAAGGCGGTCGGGTGGCTAAACCTTTTCAGGCTTCCTACGTATCCTCGGAGGAATCAAGCCGGTCGTAGTTCGGAGCTATTGAGGAAAGACGAGACATCGAACTTCTGCTGCGGATAACAAACCTACGGATACTATCTTGTATGAAGAACGAACATTCGTAAGCAATGAAAATAAAGACTACGACGTCTAAATAATCCCAAAATGGAATGGTAAACGCAATCAGGATCGCCCGGGTTCCTGCCGATCGCGCTAAAGTAATAGATGATGGATCTCTCGCAATTTGAAACGCCAGGGTTTCTGCCAATCACGATCGATCTAAGGTGCGTATGACATAGAGGCGCCGAAGTCTCTGTAATCATACGAATCCTAAGCAAATGTTTGGAAATTTTAAACGCAATCAGAAACGCCCGGGTTTCTGCCGATCGCGTTAAAATAATAGATGCTGGATCTCTCGTAATTAGAAACGCCCGGGTCTCTGCCAATCACGATCAATCTAGGATGCGTATGACATAGAGGTTCCGAAGTCTCTGTAATCATACGAATCATAAGAAAATGTTTTGAAATTTTAAACCCAATCAGAAACGCCCGGGTTTCTACCGATCGCGTTAAAATAATAGATGTTGGATCTCTCGTAATTAGAAACGCCCGGTTCTCTGCCAATCACGATCGATCTAGGATGCGTATGACATAGATTCGCTGAAGTCTCTGTAATCATACGAATCCTAAGCAAATGTTTGGAAATTTTAAACGCAATCAGAAATGCCCGGGTTTCTGCCGATCGCGTTAAAATAATAGATGCTGGATTTCTTGTAATTAGAAACGCCCGGGTCTCTGCCAATCACGATCGATCTATGATGCGTATGACATAGAGGCGCCGAAGTCTCTGTAATCATACGAATCCTAAGCAAATGTTTGGAAATTTTAAACGCAATCAGAAACGCCCGGGTTTCTGCCGATCGCGTTAAAATAATAGATGCTGGATTAACGGACTTCAAATTCATGATCAGAGCGAAAAAGCGAGTAAACAGACATGTACTTCAATTTTTGAGCTGCGGGACCCGAAACGGGGCCCGCACCCTTAGAACTGCTCGTTACCGTCCATTCTGTGCATTAAAAAAAATATTATTGTCATTCCTTGCTCATTAACATATTTCAGATAGACGTACGTGACCACAAGATTATTTCAAGCAATTTTCATTTTGGAACCGTGGACAACTGGGACACCGTTATGCGTGCACTCGGACAAATCTTGGACTGTTACAGAACCAATACCGGAAGCAGCATTTTCAGTCATCTACGTCAAATAAATTCAAAGGAAGAAATGATGATACCCAACCACATTTCAGCAAGTGGCAAAAGATAGGTGGCCAATCAAATAGGCCATGGTCCAACCAGAGCGCGACACGTGGCAAAATCAGATCCCCCTGGCAGCCAGATCCAACCGTACGGCTGGTTTGGGAGGTTCAGATCTGCAGTTTGTTCTTCAGCAACTTGGCCATTTACATCAACTTGACAGACTTTCCAGCTGCAAATGGACGGGAAAATTGGCCCCTAAAATGACCTCTAGACCTAGACAAGGGTAGTAGATGATCATTACAACCTCCCTCCTCCATAAACTTACCTCCCTCATCCATTTTATCATAGGAGGAGGAGGAAGAAAAAAAAAACACACACTTCATACAGCACTCCCATTCACTCTTGTTCTCTCTAGCACTTCCAAGAAGCATTCTCACCACTCTCAAATCTCAGTCCATAGACCATCACCACCATAACACCACCCTAAACACACACCAAACACAAGCAAAACAAGTCACTCAAACACTCTTTCAATCTAAGGCAAACACCTTAAGAAAAGCAACAAAAAAGTCTTCCCTTGGAAGCAAAGGAAGCACATCTAGGTAATCTCTTGTTCTTGTAAAGCTCACCTATGTAAGATGTAGTTGATTATGTAATGTGTTGAGAGGTCTAGCCACCATGTTAGGCTAGACCTCCATTTGATGTCCAAAGATACAATGTTGATATTCTTGTTGTTCTTCTCTCTAAATGAATATAGATCTTGATCAAATGCTTCAATGGCTGTTGTTTTGTGTTGTTAGTATGTATATATATGCACGCACAAAGTTTCATTCCCACATCACTTCATGTAGATAAGTTTTCATAGGTGTTTTCATGCCATTTGTATTTTTCCAGCAGTCTGCCAGTCTGTATCTTTCTGTCTTGTTGCTCCCTTTATGCATATCAAACGTGGTTTTTGATCTTATACCACGAAATATGGTTTGTTCTAGACAAACATAGGAAAATGAACATGTACATATCTTATTTTTACCCTGAGTGGAAGAGGTTCTTTCCATTTTTTTGTTTCAACTCTCTGTTCTCAGGATCAGCATGTTTCTTGTTTTGACATGTAAATATCAAAAGGGTTTTGAATGACTTAAACTTGCTTGATGGCCTTCAAATGCTCCAGATATAAACTTTGAAATGTTAGGAACAACTTCCCTGTTTTGTTCTCCCCATGATTCCCCCGTTTTGATGGTGCAAAAAATGGATACTTTATGAATGTATGAAAATATGTCAGATTAGGCTGTGGAGAGTTCTATCTTTCATTCTTTGTTTGGACACCATAACATGCCCCTAAAATCAATTTAAAAATCTTGGTTGATACTTTATGTGTTACGAAGTTTTCCTAACCCTTACTTTACAGATTGAGTGAGTACAAGAACAGGTACAAGGAAGAGAAATGCACAGCAGTCCCTAAATGCTTGGGGACGGACTTTTGGACATTCTTTTTTTATGGGATATGTTTCCCTTTTTGTTCACCATTGTAAATATTAATCCCCCACCCCATCTTTGTGATCTCCTTTACTGGATATGACTGTTAAACCACTTTCAAAACCAAGTGTGAGTCCACCCAAACCGACTCTCATTTGTGAATTAAAACAAACATTCCTAGAATAGGAAGACTTCCTCTTATATCAAATCACCATTTTTGTTAGGGCATAAAATCAAGGTAAAAGGCATAAAATGAATCTACGTGGCATGCATGCTAGAGACCATCACGGGCGAGGAGAGTGCCTAACCCCTTCTCTTCTCGTAACTTAGCCCCCGAACCCACTTTCTAAAAAAAGGTTTTATCTTCGTTTTTCCTAAAATAAAATGAGGTGGCGACTCTTGACTGTTTTGATTCCATAGAGAGGAAACCATTGTGTGAGAACCGAACGCATTTCCAAAAGCGCATTAGCACGAGGCATCACCCGAATCGCCTTCGCGAGCGATCATTTCGGTGCGGTTTGTCCTTCGAGCGCGGGCTCTCACAGAATTCAAGTTATATCAAATGGACGTGAAAAGTGCATTCTTAAATGGAGAACTCCAAGAACTTATCTATGTGGAACAACCACCTGGTTTTGAGGACTCTAAGAAGCCTAATCATGTCTACCGATTGAAGAAAGCTCTCTACGGCCAAAAGAAAGCTCCAAGGGCATGGTATGAAACCCTTTCTAAGTTCTTACTTAGTGATGGCTTAGGTTTCACTCGAGGTAAAATCGATACTACTTTATTTGTTTCCAAGCATAAGGGTCATTCATTGTTTGTTCAAATATATGTCGATGATATTATTTTTAGTTCTACTAATGAATCACTTTGCAAGAGATTTGAGAAGATAATGCAGAGCAAGTTCGAGATGAGCATGATGGGTGAACTAACATATTTCCTTGGACTTCAAGTCAAGCAAACCAATGAGGGAATATTCATCAGTCAAGCCAAGTACGCAAAAGAATTAATCAAGAAGTTTGACTTTGAAAATGCTCACTTTCAAAGCACACCTATGGGCACTAACATTCATTTAGATAAGGATGAGTCCGGTAAGAGGGTAGATATGACACTCTACCGAGGTATGATCGGCTCACTCCTCTATCTTACTGCCAATAGACCAGATATTATGTTTGCTGTTTGTGTTTGTGCCAGGTTTCAAGCTGACCCTAGGAAATCTCATCTGCAAGCTGTTAAACGTATCATTAAATATCTTTGTGGCACTGCTAACCTTGGATTATGGTATGCTAGAGATTCATCTTTTAATCTAATAGGTTATTCAGATGCAGACTTTGCAGCTTGTAGGGTGACCAGAAAGAGTACTAGTGGAACTTGCCAATTTCTTGGTGATCGATTGGTGTCTTGGTCATGTAAAAAGCAAGCATCAATTTCCACTTCTACTACTAAAGCTGAGTACATAGCTGCCGGCAGTTGCTGTTCACAGATCTTTTGGATGAAGCAGCAGCTTGTTGACTATGAAGTTCCATCTCAAGTTTGTCCCATCTATTGTGACAATCAATCTGCCATCTCAGTTTCCAACAACCCGGTCATGCATTCCAAAACCAAGCACATAGACATCAAGTATCACTTTCTGAAGGAACATGTTGAAAAGGAAAACGTTGTGCTGCTCAAAGTTTATACCGATTACCAAAGAGCAGACATACTGACAAAACCCTTAGATCAGAAAAGATTTAAATTCCTCAGAGGTGAACTAGGTATGATTGATTATTATGGTTAAAATTGTGATGACTTTGATACTTGTGTTAGTCTGCCGATCAAATCAGCAGAACGAAAATTATCTTGCTGACAAACATCATGCCGATAAATATCTTGCTGATCAACAACTTGCCGAATCATGTCTTGCCGATTTGTCAAAATTAAAAATTCATCGGTAGATCTCATCCAAACGGATAAGGATTCTATGACACATGACGTAAGCTTAGTCAAATCAAAGGTACAATTGGTCACACCTCCTCTCTGACACGTGTGTGGACCGCCTTACCCAAATCGTGTCAAAGATTTATCCCAACTCTTTGTGATAAATCAGAAAGGTAACCTTAACTTTATTGTTGCCGCTTCTACCCTTTCTCTCTCCTAAGTTTAACCGTTAAATTTAAACCGTCCGGTTCGTGCATTTAATGCATTGTGTGTGCACGTTCTCCTAGTTATTCGCTACAGTTAAACTCATCATTATTTCTCTTTCTACCATGCAAACTCTTCCTATTCTCTATCTCTCTTCCATAACATATATAATCATCTCTTAAACTCCTTTATTCTTTCCGCTCTTCATTCTCTCTTAATATCACTATTGCTTGTGTTCTTCATCTACTTTCATATTCTCTTACGATTCTTCCAACCAGAGTTAACTCTATTTTCTGGTAACTACTTGATGATTTTATACTTGCATTTCAAATCTATTTTGAACTAATTTGTTCTAACTTGTGAGATCTTTTGAGTGATTTTGCAGAAAATGTCGAGCAACGAAAAGGATATCTATGGAGGCTATGTTGACTCCACCTTCTTCGACGACGCTCTTGACGGTGAATTCTTGAAGAATCTTCTGATTGGATCTCTGCTGGACTACTTCATCACTCCAACTGGTGTTGAGTTTATCTTTTTGGGTCAAGTTCAAGAGTTCTTCTCAAATGCCTCCGTTATCGCTGATCCCAATGACTCCTCTGTCTTCGTCTCCATCGCCTCAACCGTCGCCGGCGTGCCGATCTCTGTTACTCCTTCTTCTATTCATGAAGCATTCCCTCTGCTTGGGAATGAGGGTGTTAACTCCATTACTGATGACAAGACCTTGGACAAGGCATGGACCCTTATGAGGGGAGCCGGTCCTAGACTCAGTGGAGATAATCATCTCAAAGCTCATTACAGAAGAAGATTCTTTGCCCTTGCAGAGATTGTTGATAGATTCTTGGTATGCAGTGTTGGGATTCGTAGTAACATGCGCAGCGGAAAATAGCATTTAAAATTTAATGAAACCCAAAAGCCCATAGATCCGTTCATATGAATGAATCAAATACTAGCAATATGAATACTAGAAAAACTAACCCTTGATGACTTGGAATTTGATCTTTGATCTTGGTGGAGAAATTGGAGCTTTAATCACGAACAAGTAAGAACAGGAACTTTGAAGATGAAAAGCTTCACCCTCTAGCGGTATCCACACCTTGAACGAATATCAAGAACACTTGATCTTGGTTGCTAGACCAAAATTGTGAAACACGTTTTCACAATCAATATGAACTATATGGAATTTTATTTGTGTATTATTTTATTCTTCAATCTAGGATATCTTAGAACAAAATAAAACTCTCTCAAACTCTTTGGAGACTTGCACAAAAGCTATATTATGTTCTTGCCCGAATTTGGCTGTTTATATACAAGTTAGACATATTCCAAATAGGAAACTTGTGTCTAAACCCGTCCAAAATTCTTTTCCAAATCAAATTAGGAAACCAGTCCCGACATGGTGTGCGGCCGCCCAAAACACCTGTGCGGCCGCACATCTATCTGGAAGGTTTCTAGTACTTTCTGAGCCAAACTGTGCGGCCGCCCAAGCCCTTTTGTGCGGTCGCACACTTTCCCCAGATTTCCCAAATTTCCAAATTCCTCCAAAGTCCTTCGACTCAATATTCCAATATAGTCCTTATTTAATATTCGTTCTATTGTGTGTGACCCTCTAGGATTACACTAAGTTGGCAATGGGTTCAAACATGAAACCATAAGATATGATTAGGTTCTAGCAAACCGTCATACCTACCCAAATAGTATAACTAGATACAAGTTCGCATTCCTTTAGAACATGTCATAATCCCTTTATCCACGATATCATTGAACACAAGTCATGGTCAACAAGTCAACTTGTTTTGTTAAATACTTTCTCGATTCCGAATATGTTGATAATCCAAATGACATTGATCTAATCAATTCATTTGAGTCCGGCCGAACATTTTCATCAACATCATTCCTACGAGAGGCCTAAGCTTGACATCTCTCCGAAGAGGGACAAATCCATTTAGCTTATTACTCTTCCCTACGTGAATCCGATTATGCCAATCATACCCTTTATAACTACCCGGTTAAAGGTAGCGTTTGAATATGTCAAACATAATGTTCATCAAGTGGAAGACTATAATAACTTTATGTCTAAGGATTCAAATGACATAACTAATATGAGATATATTTACGACATAGACCATGACATAAATCTCATACAGCGGGTCATGTCTAGTACCTTGTTCCAAACAAGTACCCATAAATCTAACATGATCATCTCATGATCATTTAGTCTTTATACTAGTGCTTAACAAGTACTAGGGACGAAGATTATTATAAGTAAACATGAACAACAATAATAATCAAAACATCTCTTTATTGATATGAAGTAAATGATAACAATTACAACGTTTATTAAACGTGCCTAGGGCACCACTACCAACAATCTCCCACTTGCCCTAGGCCCAATCTCCCATGTATCTAATACCCATGGACCTAACATGACCTTCATGTTTATCTTGTGGAAGTCCCTTTGTTAGCGGGTCCGCAACATTGTCATCAGTAGGTACTTTGCATATATTTATGTCTCCCCTATCAACGATTTCTCGAATGATATGAAAACGCCTAAGTATGTGTTTGGATTTCTGATGTGCTCTTGGTTCCTTTGCTTGAGCAATAGCACCATTGTTATCGCAATAAAGGTCTATTGGATTAGCAATACTAGGAACCACTTCAAGTTCAGTAATGAACTTCTTAATCCAAACAGCTTCCTTTGCAGCATCTGATGAAGTAATATACTCAGCTTCCGTCGTAGAATCAGCGGTTGTACTTTGCTTGGAACTCTTCCAGCTTACAGCTCCACCATTTAACATAAACACAAAACCCGATTGCGATCGACTATCATCTTTGTCGGTTTGGAAGCTTGCATCAGTGTAACCATTTACCACGAGATCATCTTCCATTCCTCCATAGACCAAAAACGAATCTTTAGTTCTTCTCAAGTACTTAAGAATCGCTTTTACAGCCATCCAGTGATTTTCACCGGGGTCGGATTGGTATCTACTTGTCATGCTTAAAGCATAAGATACATCCGGCCTAGTACAAATCATGGCATACATGATGGACCCAATTGCCGAAGCATATGGAACATCATTCATTTTCTCACGCTCATCTTTTGTCTTGGGACATTGAGTCTTGCTTAGAGAAATTCCATGTAACACTGGTAAGGTTCCTCTTTTAGAATTTTCCATACGGAATCTTCTAATGACCTTGTCAATGTATGTACTTTGGCTTAAACCAAGTAGCCTCCTTCATCTATCTCTATAGATCTTAATGCAAAGTATATATGCTGCTTCACCCATATCTTTCATTGCGAAGCATTTTCCTAACCAAGTCTTCACGGACTGAAGTGTAGGAATATCGTTTCCAATGAGTAATATGTCATCCACGTATAAAATAAGGAATAGCACTATGATCCCACTAATCTTCTTGTATACACAAGGTTCATCTTCGTTCTTGATGAAACCAAACTCTTTGACCGATTCATCAAAACGGAGATTCCAACTCCTTGAATCTTGCTTCAATCCATAGATAGATCTCTGCAATTTGCATACCTTAGAATTCTGTTCAAAACCTTCCGGTTGTGTCATATACACATCCTCTTGTAGTTTTCCATTTAGGAAAGTGGTTTTGACATCCATTTTCCATATTTCAGAGTCATGATATGCAGCAAAAGCAAGCAGGATTCTTATAGACTTGATCATTGCTACGGGTGAAAAGGTTTCATCATAGTCAATACCATGAACTTGCCTATAACGTTTCGCTACAAGCCTAGCTTTGTAAGTATACACCTTCCCATCCATGTCAGTCTTCTTCTTGAAGACCCATTTGCATCTTATGGTTTTTACACTTTCGGGCACATCAATCAAGTTCCAAACTTGATTGTCTTGCATGGATTGCAATTCAGATTCCATGGCTCCAAGCCACTTATCCGAATCAGGAGAAGACATCGCCTCTTGGTAGGTTGACGGTTCATCATTCTCAATGATTTCCACCTCATTACTATCCGTTACAAGAAATCCATATCTCTCGGGCTCGGATCGTAACCTACTAGATCAGCGAGTTGCTTGTGTATTTTGAACAGGTTCCACAACTCCTTGTGGTTCTTGTTCTTGTTTCACTATTGGTTCAATGTCATTTTTTGGGTCTCGAATCTCTTCAAGATTTATTTTACTCCCACTGATTTCTTTGGAGAGAAACTCTTTCTCTAGAAAGACACCAGTTCGGACAACAAACACTTTGTTGTCCTCTCAGTTGTAAAAGTAATATCCTTTAGTTTCCTTAGGATATCCCACAAAAATACATTTATCAGATTTGTGTGCTAGTTTGTCAGAGACAAGTCTTTTGACAAAAGCTTCGCAACCCCAAATCCTCATGAAAGACAAACTAGGTTTCTTTCCGCTCCACATCTCATATGGAGTCTTTGGAACCGATTTAGTTGGAACTTGATTTAGTGTGAAAGCAGCGATTTCTAGAGCGTAACCCCAAAAGGATATTGGAAGATCAACTTGAATCATCATTGATCGAACCATGTCTAACAAAGTCCGATTTCTCCTCTCGGACACACCATTCCATTGTGGTGTTCCGGGTGGAGTCAATTGTGAAACTATTCCACAATTCTTTAGATGATCATCAAATTCATGACTCAAGTATTCTCCACCTCGATCTGATCGAAGTGCCTTAATACTTTTGCCAAGTTGTTTTTCTACTTCATTTTGAAATATTCCAAATATCTCAAATTCTTCACTTTTATGTTTCATTAGGTAAACATACCCAAATCTACTATAATCATCAGTGAAGGTTATGAAGTATTGAAATCATCCCCTAGCATTTCTACTTAATGGTCCGCATACATCGGAATGTATCAACCCCAATAAGTCGCTTGCCCTTTCACCTAGCTTGGTAAAAGGTGTCTTAGTCATTTTCCCAAGAAGACACGACTCACAAGTATCATATGACCCAAGGTCACATGAACCCAAGAGCCCCTATGGAGTTTTGAGATACGCTTCTCATTAATATGACCAAGACGCCAATGCCACAAATAAGAATGATTTACATCATTAGGTTTAAATTTCTTATTTATATGATAGACATTTTCATTATTTTCATTCTTGACATCCAAGACATAAAGGCCATTAAATGAATTAGCAATACCATAAAGCACATCATTTAAATAAATAGAAAATTTCTTATTCTCAATAAGAAACTTAAAACCTTCATTATCCAAACAAGAAATTGAAATAATATTTCTACTTAAATCCGGTACATAATAGAAATTGTTCAAAACAAGTATTAAATCGGAAGGTAAAGTGACTTCATAAGTCCCTACGGCTAATGCAGCAACTCTTGCTCCATTCCCCACGCGTAGGTCTACTTCACCCTCTTTAAGTAGTCTCCTATTCTTTAGTCCCTGCACATTTAAACAAATGTGAGAACCACATCCGATATCCAATACCCAAGAATCAGTAGTAGAAAGGAGAATATCTATCATATAGATACCTGAAGTCGACGCAGCCTTGCTGCTCTTCTTCTTCTTTTGCTCTTCCAAGAAAGCCTTGCAATTACGTTTCCAATGACCAATTTCTTGACAATGGAAACAGATATCATCCTTTTGTGAATCGGGTTTTGCCTCAGAAGCCTTGGCAACCTTTGCCTTGCTTATCTTGGGTTTGACAACTTTCTTACCCTTTCCTTTGGCACTAGCCTTCTTCCCATCATGAACCAAGAGCACGGGAGAACCTTTCTCCACAATCTTCATCTCCGCAGTTTTGAGCATCCCATGCAACTCGGAGAGATTCTTATCCATTCCATGCATGTTATAATTCATCACAAACTGATTATAACTTTTAGGAAATGAATTAAAAATGAGATCCGTGGCTAGCTCCAATGGGATTGGATAGCCATGTTTCTCAAGATGCTCTACATAACCTTTCATTTTTAGCATATGAGGACTCACTTGTTGCCCTTCATTCATCTTGCAAGAAGTGAATGCAACAATGGTCTTGTACCTCTCTTGCCTAGCTTGCTCTTGAAACATGGCTCTTAACTCCACGCCTATCTCATAGGCTTCCAAATGTTCCAAACTTTGTTGGAGTCTTGAGCACATGGTAGCAAGCATGAGACAGCTTACATCTCTAGAATCATTACGATGTTTCTTGTAACTGTCTCTTTCTGCCCTAGGGGCAGTAGGTTCTGGTTCAGTAGGAAAAGGCCCATCGAGAATGTACAATTTATCTTCTTGCCTTAGAACAATTCTTAGGCTACGGATCCAATCCATAAAGTTAGTACCATTCTCTTGGAGTTTATCCTTCTCAAGGATCGATCGCAACGAAACTGATTGAGTGTTGTTAGTCATTATCTACAATTATGCAAAATTTCCAAAATTTAATAAGTACCAATTTTCAGTAAAGAAATAAACAATGTATTTTTCAAAAAAATACTCCCACTAAATTATATAACCTTCTCATAGATCCAATGTATAATATAATTTAAATGGGTTAAGATCCCGCTTTAATTTAATTTTAAGTCCGCTAAGGCGGATTACACAAAATCAAATTAATTAGGTAGAAAACTCTACTCAATCATATCTCATATGACTCTTAGTTCCTTTTATGAGATTCTTTAAGAAATCCTATTTCAAAAAGCATGTTAAATCTCATCTTTGCCTAGGCTCAAAACTGTTTTGACGCCAAATTAAGTCCAACCATTTTAAACGTATAGTTAATGTGCCTCGCTAGGGCGTGCCCATATTATCTATCTTGCTCATACATAAATAAAGTCAATGCATCTCGCTAGGGCGAGTCTACATTAAATTCACCCATGTATTAACAAGTGTTTTAATCATGGCATGTCAATAAAAGACTTAAAACTTTTTTTGAAGGTTCATCACATATAGCATACAACACATTTATGAGCACATAATATAAACATGTTACGCATCAATTTTAGCCAATAAATTAATCTCCATTAATTTAAGCATAATATTTATGTGTCATGAACTTTGGTTATCATCTTCCAAATCAAGACAACAAGAAGTGCGGCTGAAACTAAGCCATAAGGCATCCACAATTCCGCACTAATTCAAGAAACCAAGAAAGTAGTCCATGTGGCCGAAACTAGGCAATAGTGGTCTCGATGAACGTAGGCCAATTGAATCCACAATTCCACATGGATCTCCAATATTTGAATCAAGAACTTTGTTTCTGAATTTTAGCAATTATGAACTCTTCATAATTCTAACTCCGTTTTATCTTTGAAACTTTGATTGCGGTCAAGTTTGGAAAACACAATCTCGATGAAGGTAGATTAGCCATCCAAACCTTGAACCAATCTTAGAATCACAAGATCAAAACAAATAGGAAAATCAAACCCCAAGATCCACACCAAAACCAACTGCCCAAAACCCACTCCAGATCAGCAGGTCTGGCCGGTATTGTCACTGATTCGGTTGGACCCCATCAAAATTTCAGAATCTGATTCTGATTCTGACCAACTGTGCGGCCGCCCAAGAAAATCTGTGCGGTCGCCCAAACATGTGCGGCCCAAACATGTGCGGTCGCCCCATAATTTTTGTGCGGTCGCACAGTAGCATCAGACAGAATTTTTAAAGTTCGAAAATTTGTCTCAAAATTGTTTTCCCCGATTATTAAAACTTTGATCCAATCAAAAATTAATAATCAAACAATTCAGAATCCAACATAATTTTTAGTGCGATTCAATAGTGCGATTAAAGTTTGAAAAACAATAAACCACATAAACATCATATAACACATAAACATTATATATCCAATATTCATATCATGTTAGGCACATAAACAATTTATATACACACAACATGATCTAAGTATTGAAATAATCAACATGAACGGGGCTCTGATACCACTGTTGGGTTTCGTAGTAACATGCGCAGCGGAAAATAACATTTAAAATTTAATGAAACCCAAAAGCCCATAGATCCGTTCATATGATTGAATCAAATACTGGCAATATGAATACTAGAAAAACTAACCCTTGATGACTTTGAATTTGATCATTGATCTTGGTGGAGAAATTGGAGCTTTAATCACGAACAAGTAAGAACACGAACTTTGAAGATGATAAGCTTCACCCTCTAGCGGTATCCACACCTTGAACGAATATCAAGAACACTTGATCTTGGTTGCTAGACCAAAATTGTGAAACACGTTTTCACAATCAATATGAACTATATGGAATTTTATTTGTGTATTATTTTGTTCTTCAATCTAGGATATCTTAGAACAAAATAAAACTCTCTCAAACTCTTTGGAGACTTGCACAAAAGCTATATTATGTTCTGGCCCGAATTTGGCAGTTTATATACAAGTTAGACCTATTCCAAATAGGAAACTTGTGTCTAAACCCGTTCAAAATTCTTTTCCAAATCAAATTAGGAAACCAGTCCCGACATGGTGTGCGGCCGCCCAAAACACCTGTGCGGCCGCACATCTATCTGGAAGGTTTCTGGTACTTTCTGAGCCAAACTGTGCGGCCGCCCAAGCCCTTTTGTGCGGTCGCACACTTTCCCCAGATTTCCCAAATTTCCAAATTCCTCCAAAGTCCTTCGACTCAATATTCCAATATAGTCCTTATTTTAGATTCGTTCTATTGTGTGTGACCCTCTAGGATTACACTAAGTTGGCAATAGGTTCAAACATGAAACCATAAGATATGATTAGGTTCTAGAAAACCATCATACCTACCCAAATAGTATAACTAGATACAAGTTCGCATTCCTTTAGAACATATCATAATCCCTTTGTCCACGATATCATTGAACACAAGTCATGGTCAACAAGTCAACTTGTTTTGTTCAATAATTTCTCGATTCCGAATATGTTGATAATCCAAATGACATTGATCTAATAAATTCATTTGAGTCCGGCCGAACATTTTCATCAACATCATTCCTACGAGAGGCCTAAGCTTGACATCTCTCCGAAGAGGGACAAATCCATTTAGCTTATTACTCTTCCCTACGTGAATCCGATTATGCCAATCATACCCTTTATAACTACCCGGTTAAAGGTAGCGTTTGAATATGTCAAACATAATGTTCATCAAGTGGAAGACTATAATAAATTTATGTCTAAGGATTCAAATGACATAACTAATATGAGATATATGTACGACAAAGACCATGACATAAATCTCATACAGCGGGTCATGTCCAGTACCTTGTTCCAAACAAGTACCCATAAATCTAACATGATCATCTCATGATCATTTAGCCTTTATACTAGTGCTTAACAAGTACTAGGAACGGAGATTATTATAAGTAAACATGAACAACAATAACAAACAAAACATCTCTTTATTGATATGAAATAAATGATATCAATTACAACGTTTATTAAACGTGCCTAGGGCACCACTACCAACATGCAGATCTGGCTCTCATAGCCATGTTACTGATATACAGTTTGAATCAATGGCAGCCATCATGTTGTAAGAAGAATTCAACTGGTGTGCCTATCTGTTTAGGGTCATTGCCATTGCTGCCGTTAAGTATAAGGAGGATAGAAGGAAGAACAAAGCTCACCCCGATAAAGGATGCCATTATATGCTGATTAGCACTATCTTGAGGCGTAACTCAGCAATAGTTAGGGCTTCCCCTGCACCCCCTAGTCTTGATTTTGACAAGCTCAAATTCTTTAAGCTTACTGATTGGAATAGGATTTCCAAAAAGGCTCCTACGAGCACAATAGTTGTTCCTGCTGCTGGTACTCCTAAAAAGAAGAAGGCAAAGAAAGTTTTCAAGGTTGCTGATGTCGCCCCTGCCGACGTTTCTACTACTGCTCCATCTACAGACAGGATTGTTGCCGATTCTACTCCAGCAGCTCCTAAGAAAAGAAGGCTAGTCAAGGCTGCCGATAAAGCTCAAGTCAAGAAGTCAAAGGTTGTATCTACTGATGATCTTCCTGCTGCTCCAAGGCCAAAATCTTTAGTTGCACAAGTTCTTTCCTCTCAAATTCCTTCTACTGATCCAAGAGCTAAGCAGATCAGGTTTGCACCATTACTTCTTACCGGTGCAACACTTACTGCTCCCTCTGTGGTTATCAAGTCTGAACCCAATACTGCCGATGAAATGGATGAGAGAAGGAGACTGATTGAATCTTAAGGGTAAGAGTCCCTCTTTAAAAGGGAATTCTAGATCTTCCTTATTTACCTGAGCTCCATGCTGCTGCTGATGTAGCCTCTGGACCTTCTGTCAGAAAGTGCAAGCCAATCAGAAACCCAACATTTCACGTCTTCTTCAGAAACCATTGGTCATTCACCAATAAGGTCTTATCAAAGAATTGGGTGTTCCCCATTGATCATCTCCATCCGTTTGTTCGCCGGTTGCTCCAGTTTCATGAGGAAAGAAAGGAGTCAGTTTCCCCTGTTGTGCTGATTATGTTGATTTCATAAGCCTGAACAGGGTCACCGATATGTTTAAAGAGAAGTTTGTACCTCTTCAGAAATTCCAAAGGTTGTCTGAAAGTGAGTTAAGATTGAATTTTGGAAGGTATTTTGATTTGCTACCCCTTCCCTGGAATCAAGTCTATCTATTTCAAGTTAGGATCAGACAGGATTTGATGGTGCAAGACGTATGGGTTGCTTATGCCTCAGTCTTCAACCAGCTGATGAAATTTGATGAACAAGATCCTTATCAGTTGGGAAGTCCTGAAGATGAGGATGATTTGCTGAACTTCAATGACAATGAAAGGCTGGATAAGAGTGCTTAAGCCACTCAATTCATAAAGAATGTGCAGAGGATAACCCTGAATCTGCTGAACGATTCAGAGGCCTTAATCAAGGCTAGAGCTGCTTCTACACCAGCATCTACCTCTATTCCTGAACAAGTTTCTCCACCAGCAATCTCACCCATTCCAACTCCAGCCAGCTCTGTTGATACTGCTGATTTTGTTTGTACTCACAAAGCTGCTGGTGAAATAATCACCTCTTCTGATTCTATCGGTGAGTATGATAAGCTGCCGATAAGTATTGTCTTCAAAAAGCCCTCTTCTGATCAAGATCATGCAGCTGCTGCCCCTACTTCTGTATCATCTGCTGAAGCATTTGCTGACTCAGTACTAGCCAGTGATGGCTCTGAGCGTGGCTCTGCTGATAAGTCTGTTGAACAGATTGTTGAGAAAACTTCAGACACTCAACCTGCTGATGAGACCAGCACTACTGATGAATCCTTAGTTAATCAAGTTGAGGAAACTATGGACACTCAACCTCTAATTGTTAAAGAAGACCAACTTGCATCAATTGAGGAAACTATAGAAACTCAATCTGCTGATGAAGTTGGTGACTTGCCGATATCAGGAGGAGCTTGTGCTGATGAAGAAGTTGTTGCTGATGTGTATACTGATGAGCCAATTACCGACACTCATCCATCTGAGCCAACTGCTGACACTCAGATTATTAAGGTCCCTATCTCTTCTACTGATGTGATTCTGGTAGAACCTACTGGTGTTAGAGAGATTGTTGAGTTGGGAGGAGGTGCCGATGCAAACATTGCCAATCCAGATCATAATGCTGACCTTGATGCTCTGATTGCTGCTGACTTACAGTTTGAGGAATTTCAGGATGCTTTATTTGCTCCTACTTCCTTTCCTTTGCTACCTGCTCCTGAGGCCCTTGTTGCTCCTATTGTTGCTGCTGAAGCACAACTGGTTCCTGTTGCTGCAGCTGCTGGTGGGAATGATAGCTCAGATGAAATAGATCCTGAGGACTATATAGAGCTGCCATCAAATTCTATGCAACAAATCCCTAATCCTTTTGGTCCAAATCATTGATTTCTTCCCGGCTCGACTAGTGAATAACTTACATTCTTGCCCTGGATTAAACCTGAATTCAAAAGGAAGAAAGGGAAAGCTCCCCGGGTCTCCAAGCTCAAGGTGAAAGGACCATTTTTTGAACCTCTACATTGCTTGCCTAGTAAGCTCAAAGTTGGTGGCAAAATTCACTTACCTGGTCCCTATCCCAAGGAAGTCTGCATCACCACAAATGGTTTGATGAAGAGGTGCATGATGTTCAATGAAGAACTCTATGACATTCTTGAATACCGAGCTACTGATCCTCGAGGTCTTCTGCACTTGGTTAAATCAGCTGCTCTTGCACTGACTCTGCCGATGTTCCATCCAAGACAGCATGCCGATCATCTGGTCTATACCTCAAGGCTGATGAATGCCGGGTTTATGACCATGATTCTTGAAGGTCGTTCTTATTTGAACTTCATTCTGGCTATCTTTCTTTCACTAGAAGACAATGGTGTGTTCCATCTGCCGGCTGAACGTGCAGTTATTATTCATCTTCAATTTCCTTTGCCGATCGTCCGTGCCGATGTAGTTTCTACCGATCTTGTTACTTCCACCTCTGTTCCTGCTGAAATCCTTCTTGCCGATAGATATGCTGCTGATGCTTCTCTCATTCAACAAGTTTTGCCTTTGCCTCTGCCATCTGCTCCCTCTCCTGTGCCAGCTTCTCCATTACTGATTGTTCTATCTTCTGATGATGAGTTGTCTGTGCCTGCTCCTGATGGTCTTGTAGAAGATGCTGATCTGATCAATGAAGACTTCATTCCTTCCTTCCTGATGCATTCTTCTCTTGGTCTTTCAAGGCCCGTGGTACTGAATAGTATTTATGAATACTTCAGTCACCTTGAAGGGGATACTGAAGATCTTCAAGTGCCTGTTACTCGTACCGATCTGGGCTATTTTGGCCTATTCCTCCGCGACAAATTAAACCATATTCATGAGGATCTTTCTGACAAAATCCTTAAGTCCAATCAGAAGGAGGAAAGCAAGAGAATCCAAGACCTGAAAGAACTTCTGGAGGACAGAGAA
Source organism: Campanula takesimana (assembly GCA_026119855.1). Taxonomy (NCBI): domain Eukaryota; kingdom Viridiplantae; phylum Streptophyta; class Magnoliopsida; order Asterales; family Campanulaceae; genus Campanula; species Campanula takesimana. The sequence goes on along the minus strand of JAOWBW010000286.1, from coordinate 312,836 downwards.
TCAAGGCTGATTACCCTTTCAGAAAGTTTGGGGAGTATGCATTCTATTCAACAGCAACTAGTTGATGAGCAAAGGTTGCAGATCAGAGACCTAGAAAGAACTGAAAAAGATCTATCTGCTACCAAGTCTGCTCTTGCTGATGCTCAATTGAAGATAGCTGCTCTGGAAGTTAACAATGCCATGCTGACTAAAAGACTGGAGAGCACTCAAAGAAGGAAGAAGAGAGAAGCTGAAAAGAAAGAGAAAAGAGCAACGAAGAAATCCAAGCTTACCAACTCTACATCAAAAGCCACTGACCAGCAAGAGGATCCTCCTGTTTCCTAGTCAATGTAGCCAATGATATAGATATCCTGAAGACCTTCAACGCTTTATCCAAGACTTCTTTGCTAACCATTACTGTCTTATGTGTGATTATTTTTATATGTTATATTTTCTTATAATATCTGCTACTATTCATGCTAACTTTGTTTTGCAGATTATTATTCTCCCTGCTGATCATAGCAATCAGCAACTCATTTTTTTCTCTTCTACCTTTTACTTTTACTTTTTATCATTTTGTATTTTTACCTTTTCTAAGACGTCTAGTGTGTGACTTGGCTTAGGGAATGATAATAAATAGACATTCCTTATACATTCTTTTACTAAGCTAAGATAGATGTTCTTGGATAGGGTGATTGGACTTAAGCAATTAGGAGGAGATTGTTGTTCAAATATATGTTTAGGACATAGAATTGCTTAATCCCAATCATAGTTATCACTTAGGATCCCCCAATTTTTAATATAACCTTTGTAAGGTACCCTTAGGTTTCTTGGTGACCAGCACAGGTGTATTCCAACTCTTCAATCTTGGCAAACCAGCAGAAGGAAGCACAATCAGCAGACCAGAATTCAACATGCCGATCAACTTACTACTCAAGTTGCCGATGACTCAAACAATCAGCAAGGACAATCTGAACCTTAATGATAGTCAGGTTTTGTTGTTCTATCTCAATGTCAACTTACTGATTGTCTCTGTCTTTTCTGTACTGTCTCATCAGAAAGTTGTTAAACTGCTCTGTCATGATTACTGGGCCGTCTGACACATAGCTAGTTTTAGCTATACTTTGTCCCTACTTGCTTTTTGCAGGTAACTGGTTGAGACAAAGGGGTCATTACCCATCAGACTTTTTCAAGCATGCGTGTACTCCATATCTTCGCCATTAATGCTAAAGATACCGCATTTAATGCTCCTCAACTACCCAGCTGGATATTCAAATTGCAAGCCTTCTTCTACAAGGCTCAAGATATTCACTCCTCTTATAAATAGTGGACTTAGAGCATTGAAGAAGGTTGGTGAAAATAGAGCATTGAAGAGAATTGAATGTTTTTGAGTATTCATTGAAGACTCAAACATTCTGTCCAGATAATCATTAGATCATTTAATAGGACATACACTTGTGCACCAACTCAGCAACATTGTTAGTATTCCCGAACTAGATCATTTAAGGAATACGTTGTTTGAGTTATTCACACACCCACCTGAGTGAGATAAGATCTCTTGGACTTACCGCTCAAAAACACTTGGTCAGATTTGTATTACGATCCATTAGTGATCTCTAGAATTTAGTCTTTGTTTCCGGCAAAGCTGTGCTTGTAATAGACTAGAGATATCTAATAGTACTCTTAACCCAAATCCAACTTCTGACCAAACTTGGTAGAGGACATAGAAGTATTTACACTGTGAACCTCTCCAAATCTTTGTGTCTCTGTTGCTTACTTTATCTTTGCCGGTTGGAAATCTATCACCGGCAGATCGTATATGTTTGTACTGATTCATTGTAATTTCCATTGACCAATCTCTTGAAACTGCATTGAACTTTTAGCAATCACTTTGTGTTAAAACCAAGCCCTCAAAACCTTTTTCATACTGATTTTGTGTGAGTTAAAACCAAGTCATATCTTCTCCGCTGCGCTTACTGATAATAGTTTGCAAACTGATAAGTGACTTTTCATTTATAAAAGTGTTTCTTTGTAAAAGTTTAAAAAGGCTATTCACCCCCCCCCCTCTAGCCTATTTCCCTACCAATTGGGCCTAACACGAATCCATCTCATAAAAGAGCCCTCAGTTGACCAACCAGATGTGAATCAATCCATTATACAGTCAGAAATAAAACTAAAAAATTGAAAAATATATGTGCTAGAGTTGGGATATAATTGTTGCACAGGTATAAACCAAAAGAAAAGAAAAATTGTTTTCACCTACGCCGAGTCAATAAATACATAAAACCGAATAAAGAAAGGAATGGGGGATCCTATCTACTCAGGCATTAAGAGGAAGGGACGTCGCCACTGCTGCGTCATCACTCATCAGTCCGAGGTCTCTTCCCGGAAGCAATCGACTCCGCTGTCTGGCGAGCCAACCGACCTAAAAGCCCCACTATGTCGCTCTTCACCCTCTTGGCATAGGCCATGAACTGGCCAAGCCATCCCGCAACCTCTCTGTACTCAGCAATGGGCACCTGTTGCGAAAGAAACAATGAAATATCAAAACCCTCAGTCAAATGATAAGCAAAGATATGAAATGGTAGAGTGACGGAAAATGATAAAAGAAAAGTCATGAGTTATACCATGGTCGCATCAGCGGGAGGTACGAGTCCCTCTAGCATATCCTACTTGGCGGGAAGATCCTAGATGCTATCTACCCCCTCAGCCATGCTATAGGTGAACGAAGCTGGTCCGAGCTGCGGACGGAAAGGGACATGAATAACCCCCTGGGCATGAGCCTGGTCACCCTCCAAAATCAACCGAGGCATAAGACGAGTGAGAAAATCCTGATAATCCGCCTCAAGATGCATGAGGTCTAAGGCGACCTGACCAATAATAAGGTCATCTCTCTCCTCATCCCCGCCAGCGAAAGAATTAAGCATGTGAGCCCGAGGATCCAATGGGACAATGAGATCCAGCCTGCCACCATCCTGCTGGCGAGAAACCATCTCTCCTAAGTAAAAGCATCCCCCACCGAGGCCGATCATCAGCAATCTCAGGGCCATATACCCGTAAGCCAGCTAGACCCCAACTGGCATCAGTAATATGCTGCATATCCCTTAAGCAGCTCAACAGAGTGAACAAGGCAGTCGACGTATGGTTGGCAAATAGTGTCTCAGAGAATACCCACCATAAGAAACCGCAGACAGCTATAATGCGGGCATTGACAAACCTCAGTTGACCCGCATTTGCGGTGACATAAGCATCCACCTTATCCCTCAAGGCCTTGAGAGGGACACCCTTGCCCAAGGTACGCACAGTGAAGCCCAGAAGGTGCCTCATATCATCACTACTGGGAGAAAAATCCGTATCTACCTCGATCGGGTCACCGGCAATAGAGAGCCGGGTAATGGCGTAAAAGTCGGTAGGAGTCATGGTAACCTCATCCCACCTCATATGAATCGTATGGGTACTATCCCACCAACGCTCCCTAATAACCTGGAGCACGTGGGTGTTCCTTCGCTCACTCACCAAGCCATCAAAGAAGGGCTTAAGCCCCATGTTCTCAATCTCTTCCTTCAACTCACCGTTGAGAGTTGCCCATCTCTCACCAACCGCTCGCACACTTCCCCTACAATTGTTGATAACTCTGAATGGCTGCAAACAACAAAGACAAAAGAAACGAATGTCAGAAAAACGGTAAAATCCTCATTTAAGCATTTTACCCAAAATCGCAGAATTTCCTAGAACGACAGTCAAAATCATGTACTACTATACTACATTGATTATCAATATCAACAAGGTTGAAATCCCATCAAAAAAATCAGCCATTCATGATAAACCCTAGCAGCAGCAATTCTAGGCAAAAATCTGATGAAAATCGACAAAATTGACTTCGAAAGCACAGAATTGAGACATGCAACAATGAAATTGACATGGAGACTTAGTATAAGGAAGAGATCATTACCCTCCTCATCCGAACGGTGTGAGAAACATGCTCCTCGGGAAACAGACACAACTCATCCGTCCTCCACCTATTTCCCTTCATATGCTTGCCAAAAAAGGTGTTCTTTGGGGGATCGATTTACACCGGCCATTAGAAAGGGTTAGCAATCACTAGAACTTAGTGAAAATGGAGATTTTTTAGAATAAATATCGCCTAGGGTCGGAGAGCTCTTGAAAACAAAATGGAAAAGTGATTTTGAAAACACTTTTCAACGCCTGATATGGCTCTGGTCTGCGTAAAAATAGGGAAATCTCGTACGAAGCATCCCTACCTCGTATGAGGTATCCCCCAGAAAATCAAAAGAAAACCTGTTTTCTTGGGAAATTCTAGAAAAGCCCAGCTTTTTACAGAAATGTCGGAAAAAGCCCAGTTTCTTATAGAAAGGTCAGAAAAAGCCCTGCTTTGACTAAGAGGTCGAATCTGAACCCGGTTCAAGACGGAACATTGAGTCGTCATCAAAGGAATATTTTCAGAATTGGAAAAAATAAATTTGTTTCTCAGTACGAATCTATTCTCACCGCACATCCAAGATCATGGGTGAGCAACAAAAATCTACATCAACAAATTCTAAATCCAACAACTGTCATCAAGACGTACGTTAATGGCACGTGATTTACATCACCAGGTATCCCACAACTGTTATCAAGATGTAAGTTAATAACACAGGATCCCCACCATTTAGAATCCCATAATTGTCATCAAGGCGTAAGCTAATGGCATAGGATTCACTTTTTCAACGGAAAGGAAGTATCGTTTGAAGGAGAAGAAAGGTTCGAGAAATTGGCGTCTCCAAAACCCCGAGTCCCATAATTGTCATCAAGGCGTAGGCTAATGACATAGGATTTACTTTTTCAACGAAAAGGAAGTCTCGTTGGAAGGAGAAGAAAGGTCCGAGCAATTGGCGTCTCCAAACCTGGGATCCCATAATTGTTATCAAGGTGTACACTAATAATATAGGATTCACATCAAAGGTACCCTATGGTCACTGAGGCATAAAAATAAGCACCTATATGGTCATTTCGGCACCAACAAAACTGAAGACGGTTCGTCATCAACAACAGGGCATATTCAGAATTGGGTCAAGGACATTGATTCCTCAGTATGGATTGCAACTGGAGACGGTTCGTCATCAACAACAGGGTATATTCAGAATTGGGTCAAGGACATTGATTCCTCAGTATGGGTTACTCTCTAAACTCTAAACTTTACTTACTACAGTATTGTTTTTAAAATGATTTTCAAAATACCTCAAGCGAACGTTTTGTGTGTTTTTTGGAGTCAAACTACGTTTGGTCTTATTTCCTTTCAGGGAATACGTAGGCAGCTCTTCAGCACGACCATACCCAGAGTTCTAAATGGTGTCCATTCTATTGACTATGTTACTTCATTAATAAGTATCGTCGCCGAGGGGCTCTGTAGACACCCCATTTTGAACGTTCATTCATGATCAAACTACTTCTGTGTCTCGCCTTTGATTTGGGTCGAAACTCATTAAGTTGGATATGTTTCGTTATGTTTCTGACTGACTTCGTTAGTTAGGGGCCAAAATGAACATTAAAACTTAAGAAAAGGGAATTTTTGTGATTCAAACACAAGATGTCTCGTACGAGATATCCCCCTTTGACAGTCCAGTTTTTCAGCAGTTTCCTTGTTGATCTCAACCTCGTTTCTTGGCAAACACTCCTCCATTCGGGAAATATGGAAAGGATGATCAGAGAGTCCAAATATACCTCCTTGGAAATCAAGTCTTTGATTCCCATCCAAATTAAACCCCTTGGCTTGGTCCCTAAGTCATTAAACCCTATAAATATAGGTGTTCTTGGACTAGAATCAACTAATGGAGGTATCCTAAGACTCCCTACACTCAAAATCCATCAAGAAGGCTCTCATAATCAGCCTCTCTTCCTCACCCAAAAAATTTAGAAGATCATAACACAAGTCAAGTTCTTTGGATCATCAAGGCCTTTAGTCAAGGCCATCCACAGGATTCTCAAAGAGCGCTTAGGTAACTCCTTTGTTTTCCTCTCTTCTCATCTCCTTCTTTGCTTTGAAGTAGTGTGATTCCATTAAAGGATCAGCCTAGAGCCTCTCTAATCCATGGAGATGGTCTCGAAGCATAAGATCTGACATCCCAAATAAATAAGAAATTATTGATTTGGTTTCTTTGGTACATGTTTTGCACAATTTTAAGACGATGATGATGATTTTGTAAGCAAGACTGATCCTAGATCATGTGGATTGGGTACTCCTTGACCTTCCCAATCCATAACTTACCCCCCAAACTCAAGAATCTCACAGTCCGTATTCCGTTAAACATGGTGGAGACTCACAACAAAATCGAGCATAATCAAGTCCTTGCAACGAACAGGCGGCCCCGGAAAGGAGGAAAGGACGCGCTCGCTCACAATGTGGTTGGCATATAATTCATTTTGAAAGACTTTCTTAATGAAATACTTGGTCAAAGCCGCTTATATCCTTAGAATTTAGATTTATGGAGATAAATCTAAAAGGATGATTGGTTGAAGTCAGAGTACTAAACATAGACAAGATAGTGAAAAGTTTACTATGCAAGACTCTTGGAGAGGTTACTTGCAAAAGTCTAATGGCATTAATCTTGGCAAGATTTAGTCTTATTGGAAGACTAATGAGCAAGAGTACAAGATTAGGATTCCATATGCTTCGGCAATTGCATCTATCGTGTAAGCCATGTTTATCTACTAAGACCGGATGTCTTATATACTTGGAGTATGATGAGATGATACCAATCATATCCTAGTGAAACTCACTGGATAAGAAACACCCTTATGTACTTGAAAAGAACTAAAGGATGCATTCTTGATCTTTGATGGAATAAAAGATGATCTTGTAATGGTTACATAGATGCATTCTTACAAACCAACAAAGATAAAAATCGCCGTATAAATACATGTTTACGTTTAATAATAGTGTTATAAGAGTTCTAAATACACCATCACTAATCTACAAAAGGGTTGAGTATCTAGTAGCATATGTAACTGGAAAATTGTTTGGATAAGCAGACTAATTAGTAAACTAGAAATTGCTTCTAGTGTCATTAATTTTATGGACCTTCATTATGCCAATAATTATTATTGCACAATCCAATGGGCTAATGTCTTATTTAAACACATACTCAGACATTTCTATCTTATTCGAGAAATCGTCAAAGATGGGAGATGTCAAAATATGCAAAGTACCAAATGATGATAACAAGGATAATCATCTTACATAAAATCGCTTGCAATAATGAAGGAGATCATAAATAAGCTTAATGGGTATTGGATACACGTTGATTGGGCCTAGTGCAAATGGGAGATTGTTGGATATTATGCCCTAGGCCCTTGAGAAAGGCCTATGTGTTGCATCATATCTTCATTAGTTATAAGAGATGACAAGATAGATTATTATATATTTTGCATATTTATTATAATAATCATTGTCCATAGCACTTATGAAGAGCTAGCATGAGTTTAATGGATAATCATGTGATGATTATGGTGCATAGGATGTGGATTAAACTTGTGGGTACTTATTGGAGAACAAGGTACTGGATTGACCCGTTAAGAGATTTATGTCATGGTCAAATTTCATAATTAAATCTCATAATAGTCATACCATTTGAATCTTTATACCTGAGATTATCATGGTCTTCCACATGATGAACATTATGTTTGACATAGTCAAAATACTACCCTTAACCGGGAAGTTATAAAAGCTATGATTGGCATAATCAGATTCTTATAGAGAAGAATGGTAAGTCAAGATGAGATTTGTCCCTCTCTCAAAAAGAGATATCTGCTTGGCCACTCGATGAGTGAGATTGATGATAGTGTATGGCCATACCCAAATGAATTGATGTGTTCAATGTCATTTGCTTATATCAATCTACTCAGGATCGAGAAAGCATTGGACAACATAAGTTGACGTGGACTATGACTTATGTCCAATATGATATCGCGTGACAAAGGGATTGTGATATGTTCTATTAAGGTAACTTTGGACTTTCGGTTATACTAATTGGGTATTCATAATGGCTTGCTAGAGTCCGCTTATGACTTAGGGGTTCTGACTTGTTCGGACTCGTTGCCAACTTAGTATATTCCTATTGGGTCACACACAAAGAACGGATTGAAAAGGCTGAAAATCTGGGAAACTGCAGAACAGGTTTGGTACGGCTGTCTAGGAGGTGTACGGCTCCATATGAGCCGTACGACTGCCAGGCCCGTCCTTGTCCAGATTCTGCAGATTTCTTCTTGGAGAAGGAATCCCGGGTCCAATTGGAATTACGTCAAACCCTCATATAAATATATGGTGCCGGGTGTGACAGCCTCTAATGTTGATTTTAGAAATCAATAACAATTGTTTGAGAAACAATAAAACCTATAGAGAGAGTATTATTTATTCTGAGATTTAGAATCATCAAAATACAATAATCAAAGAAGCAAAATAATTCCCACGAAGAAAGTGTTTCTTCATCATCAAGCCTTGGATCTAGCAATCAATCAAGAAGGTGTTCTTGAGTCTGTTCGACGTGTGGATACCGATAGAGGGTGTTTGCTTTAGCACCTTAAAGGCCGTGTTCATCTATTCGATCTTCAAGGGTTAGTTGCTTTCATCTTGCATTCAATTTAATCAACATGGACGGATCCATGGCTCATGGGTGTTTGATTTCATATGTTTATTCCGCTGCGTATGGTGCATTTAAACCCAACATGTACTTAGTTACTTCCCAATACCCACCATTCTTCAGACTCACATTCACATAGAAATTGTAAGGAAACTGTTTCACCAAACACTCAATAGTCCACTTTCGCGTTGTGCTCATTTTCACCCTGAACCGCAGATTTTTCTTAATATGATACTTCTTTATTTCATACTGCACTTCAATCTTCTTTGAGAAGCGAATACCTTTGGCGATTTCATCTCTCTCTGCATTCCATTCTGAAAACTTATATTCACTATTATCATAAATCTCTGATCCTTCACCAATATCGCGATAAAATTGATAGTCTCCTCTCTCATACAGTTGATTCTACGGCTCATTATAAGTAATCATGTGTGCTCCCAAATGATCACCTTCCCCATCATCACCCACATTGTCGCTAACATCAGTTGGACTCATACAATCTTCATATCCAGAATCACCCTCTTCATTTACAAGCAAATCAGCTTCATAATCTACATCATCATCATCTTCACGTTCCTTAACCTCTTCTTCCTCTCCCACTTCCATTTCCTCTTCATCTTCCTCTTCCACGTGTGTTTCAAACTCACCAACATCTCTCTCAGGGTAGTAACTTGAAGAACCCATCTGAAAGTTATCCATGTCATGAAAATACTCATTTTGTATCAGATCCTCTCATGTTTCAAACTCATCAGAAGGTACATTATTAACAAAATTCATGACAACCTACAACTGCAAGATACTCATCCCACCTAATTGAGCAGGAACATCAAACATGACTTCCATACACATATCATACTCGACTGAAAACAGACTGTAATTTGCAACCCCATAGCCGACCAGATGAGGATATCTATAAATAACTTTCAACTTAACATTGGTTCGATCTACCCCAATTTTCTTATTTAAATTCTTAATCAATTTTTTGTACCTCCATCGAGTTTTTGCTTTAAGTGCACATTTTGGCCCCTGTTCAAAATGACTACCTTCAAACGGGTGTTCATCATCTCCTCCCCAGTAGCACATGAAAATAAGTGGAACTCCACTTATGTTTACTCCTAAACAAATGAATTCGACTGTCAAAATCCTAATTTATTAACAATGCATATACAAAAAAAAAACCAACTAATAACTCTAAATTTAATTTACATTATACAAATTAAAACATATAAGAAAGATTAAAATGTACCTTAAATGCTTTGATTTTTCTTACTCACCAAATATCGTAGAGATTTCTAGCAATTTTTTTCAGCACTTAGACTGTAATTGGGGTATGAAATGGAGAGAAGAGAGCTCAAAATAATGAAAGAGGGTGAGAAATAAAACGGGTGGTATGGTGCATAAATCTGAGGATGAAAACGTCATTGCCAATGCCGTTTTTAGAATTTTTAACCCTAACTAAAAACTTCATTGCCAATGCCGTTTTTAGAATTTTTCTAACTAAAAACGTGTTTCACAATGCCGTTTCCTGGTCTGTCCTTTAACCCTAACCAAAGTCAGCATTGCCAGTGCCGCTTTTAACTTTTCAAAACCCTAATCCTAATTAGCAGATTAAGCAGATTAATTGAGCCGTTTTCAACCTAACAATGTCACTAGCAGTGTCGTTTTCAACAAAGGATGTCATTTTGGTACATACTTGAATTTGGGTGTTACTTTGGTACATACCCATCCAAAAAGCAATTATTTGAAGAAGAAAAAATCTATATTAGGAAGCAAACACTGAAATATGCACATTCCTTTCTTTCTTCCCTTGTAATGATATATGAACATGCTAATGACGAAGTCAAGAATTTTATAGAAAGGGGTCAAATTTATATTTTAGTGCTATCTTTTTCTTAAATGAAGGGATCAAAATGATAAAATCTCCTTTAAGGCTAAAAATATTAAATTCATAAATGTGGTAAAAATGACAACTCCAAAGTTAAGAGGGGGGGGGGACTATTATTATTATTATTATTATTGTTATTGTTATTGTTATTGTTATTGTTATTGTTATTGTTATTGTTATTACTATTATTATTATTACTCCCTCCGTCCTTAAATGAATGTTCAAAGGCATAATTCCACAAGGCCCCTTCTCCCAGATCATTATTCCATAAAAGTCCACCTGAAATCCAAAAGTCCACCTCCACCCATTGTCCAAATCAAAATTCCATAAAAGCCCAAAAACCCATCACACACTACTCAGGTCAGGCTGCCCCCAAGCCCAATGCCCAGGCCCGATGCCCCGACCCGGATCCAGAACTCAATGCCAGCCACCCCTTTTAATTAAAAGCAAAAATGTTGTTCCCAGGTTTCGAACCTAGGTCTTTTACAATAACAACCATGTCTTTACCACTAAGCCAATGCATTGCTTGTTTCTAATTTTTGCAATATTTATTATTACTAACTGAAATCTGGACGAAACTAAATTACAAAACTTGAGATTTTACAATTAATTAATGAAAAACTTGAATATTCACAAAAACACATTTTTTTAATATATGTTAGAATATTAAAAACATGATTTAAGAATATAAAATATCTAAAACTTTTTATTAAAAAAATATGAAAGACCTAAAAAATAAATTAAATTATATTTGCGAAAATACATTATTTCATAATATTTTATAAGTTTTTAATTATCACCCTTCTGTTAAGGCATTTATTTACATAAATGACACCAACTAAGTCTATTATATACTGAAAATATGAGAATTGTAAGAAAATAAACTAAATAACTTTTATACCTTAAATATAAGAGTAATTCTAGTCTTATATTTTAGGTATATAATTTCTTTAAAAAATGGGGATTTAATGTGAGAAAATTACTCTCATATCTAAAGTATAAGAGAAGAACTAGTCTTATACTTTCGGTATAAGAGTTAATATTAAAAATATATTAGAACAACTTGATTAATGTTTCGCAACATTTAATAATAGAAGTATCATTCTTGCCAAAATAAATGTCAGCAATTAAAACTTTCCAATCAATTAATGAAATTCTTGATTATTCACAAAAACATTAAATTTGTAAAATAAATATCATTTTACATTAAAAAAACATGATTAATTAGGTCTTATAATTTGTATCAAAGTCTTGTAAATTCTTATTAAACATGTAAATTGTAATAACCGGCCCTTTTTATATTTTTTTATTATGTTGGGCTATTATAAATTAAGTTATGGAATGGGTTTAATGTTGGCCCAAATAAATTAAAAAAAAAACCCAATAAGGTTAGTTAACCTTTTTATAATAAGAATGGGAAACCATAATATATATATATACATATTAAAACCCTAAACCTACTATTATAATTCCTCCGCAAAGAAAAGGAACGGGGATCGAGGGAGAGGGCAGCCGCAGCAGGGTTTAGACAGAGAGGGAGATCGGGAAGGTGAGAAGGAGAAAGAGAGAAGGTGTGAGATCGATCCTCAAGGTAAAACCTAGTCTCCCTAATCTTCCTTGCTCATCTTTGTTGATTTAAACATTAGAAATCATGGATGGGGGGAGAACCCTAATTTGAAAACAATGAATTAAGGTTGAGTTCATGAATTGGGTTTTGATAATAGAAAGGATTATGAGATTATATGTATATGTGTGTGTGTGTAGTGTGTGCCGAGTGTGTATATGGGTGGGTACTGTGTGTGTGTATTTGGTGTGTGTGTGTACAGTGTGTGTACTGTGTGTTGTGTGTGCAGAAGCGTGTGTGTGTACTGTGTGTGTTGTGTGTGCAGAAGTGTGTGTGTGTATTGTGTGCGTGGTGTGTGCAGGTGTGTGTGTGTACAGTGTGTGTGCAGTAGGTGTGTAGGTGTTTGTGTGTGTTTTCTAAGGTTAGTACAGAGTGAGTGTGTGTGTATTAGGTTCTTTGTGTGTGCTGAAAAAGGTGTAAATAGTGTGTGAATAGTGTACTGTGAATAGTGATTGTGAATAGTGCACTGTGAATAGTAATCTGCGAATAGCGTTTTGGGGGAGAATAATGTAACCCTAGAACGTGTAATTGAGAATGGAATTAATGTAACCCTAGGGATATTTTAGTAATCCGAAAGGGGTATTTTGGGAATACCAATAATGGTAGAACGAACCCTAACAAAGAGTTTAAGACGATGAACTCGTGAAGCTAAGAAAGTAAAATAAGTATAATGGGGACGGGGAATTAAAGTGATTCATGTTCCTAAGAAATCCTCATTTGCATGTTTGTAGATTGTGCACGTGATTTTGCTAAGTGAAGAACGCAAAGTCAAGGTAAGGGATTACGATCCTTAGTTCTTGATGTCTCTATCCTTTAATGTAGGATTCCTATATATTCTTTCATGAGTAGTTACCTAGTGGCGGTAACATTTGAATTCTTAAAAGTTGTGAACGCCTTTTGAATGTTCCTACCCCTTGACATGTTTTAAATCAATGGGTACCAAAACATATCTTTGAAATTGTATGGTGTTCTCGTACCTTGAACACTAAGTTGAAACCTTGCTATATCTTAATGTGGTATAGACATTCGCTTACTTTGCTATATCTTAATGTGGTATAGACATTCGCTTACTTCGCTATATCTCAATGTGGTATAGACGGACTAAGTAGGTTAATCTAGTTTGAAATGAAAAAGAACTAGACTTTGGTACTGCTTAAATGAAGTAGTTGATTATCATGATAAATCTTACTTAAATGCCCTGATCAGGCATTGCACCTGAAATGGTGACGTTATCTTGGAATTGACGGACTTGAAAGTAAATGTCACATTCATTTTTGAAAAGTTTATTAGTTAACTGCTTTTGAATCTTAACGGTTAACTTATTATTTTATGAAAACCTATCTTTGAAAATATTATTATTGGTTCGTTCTTCCGGTCATCTCTCCTTAGTACCCGGAGAGATCCCGTATGAACTTACTGAGCATTGTTCGCTCACCCCTTCCATAATAATTGTTCTCCAGGATATAAATAGGAGAAGGTCTCGAAGGACAAAAGAGGAGTTGTTGAGGTGATAATGAAGACCCTTGATGACGAAGTTTAAGAAGTTTTAGTAGTAGTCAGAATGGATTGTTATGAATGTTTATTTTGAAGGTTGGTTATGTCTAGCCGTTGGAGTTTTAAAAGACAGTTAAATTCGCTTCCGTTATTTATTTTGAATAGTGGTTAGAGATACTAGCCGTTGATGTTTGAATTATCGTTTAAGACCGTTGTTTTCCCGCGTTTGGGGATGGATTTTATTAAATGATATTATATTATATTACTCCGAAATTCGGGGTGTTACAGTTGGTAATCAGAGCTCCGGTTTAGGTTTACATGGGAGACTATAGAAAGAAGTTAAGACTATGAGGATAAATAGTACTTAACATAGATTAGGCTTTAGAACTCTGATAAGGAAGATGGTACTTTTGAGGAAACTTTCTAAATTGGGAAACTTACCTTTTGAGGGAACTTTCTAAATTAGGAAACTTTCTAAATTGAGGAACTTTCCAAATAAGGAAACTTACTATTTTGGGAAAGAACCTAAGATAAGAAACGTCCTTTTTATGTCTTTCTTTTATATGCTTAAGATGACGGTTATTTGACTTTAAGTATGTGATTCTAACGTTGATTGTGTCCAAATTATAGGAAATGAACGGACTTAAGGATAAAATGATAAAGAATTTGAGGCATAAGACACCAAAGGAAAGGGCAGCTCTGAGGCATGCATGGACTGTCAGAAAGCTCAAGAAGCAGCTTAAACATGAAAAGAAGAAAACAGACTCTACATTTGAGCGATGGATGTATACTAGGGAAAGGTGGCATAAAGCGGTAGATGAAGTGGAGAAGCTAAAAGAGGCTGTGAATAAGCAGGACGTGTATGAAGCCTCGATAAGGGAAGAATATTACAGAAATTACTACAAAGTCCCAGAACTTGAGGAAGCACCCAATGTGGGGGAAATGGGAGCCAATGAGGAGATAGAGGAACTAGAAGAGGAAGAAGCTGTAGAGATAGAGGTCATAGTGGAGGGCAACGAGGCTGCCCCAATTGTGATCGAAGATGAGGAAGAACTGGAGGAAGCACCGGTTCGTAGGCCGAGAGGAAGGCCAAGAGGTTCAAAGAGTGCACCAAGGGTCCTTAGTGGAAGACCTAGGGGAAGGCCTAGGAAGAATGTAGGCCGTGATTGAGGAACGAAATTTAGAGTTATTTTATTCTTAGTATTAATAGCTAGCTTAGTCAGTTGGATTCTTTTAGTAGAACTCTCGTTTTGTTTGGATTCCAAAATTCTTTTAATAAAATTATTGAAGTTATTTTAGCATATAGTCTTGTCAATTGTTTTGTTTTAAAATTGTGGCAAACGAACTAAGTAAAACAAGAAATAGTGGTCAAATGAAAAGATCATGAATGAAATTGGCTTAGTGAAACAGCCAAGTGAAAGTTAGTTTCGGTCAGAGTAGAATGATTGAAATGAGCATAAGCGGCCTAATGAAATGGCCAAGGCAAAGAAGAACCAAAGAAATCTTTTGAAATGAATGTATGATTGGTCGGGGAAGACGGCCAAATATAACCGAAAGTATGGTCTAGTGAAATGACCTATGAAAGTAAATCAAGATTTATAGAAAGAAATAATAAAGATAGGGGTATAATGAGACCCAAGAAATGTAGTAAAATTTACTATAATAAGAAAGTGTTGGCTTAGTAAACGGCCATAGGTCTAAGTGAATGACCTTTATTTAAATAACAAGCCTAGTAAGGCGACCTCAGTGTATGTTGTGAAAGTAAAAGTATAAAGTACGCGAGAGCGTGTAAAACGTTTTGTATTCGCAGTATTAATAGATATCCTGTTATCCTCAGATGTCGAGGAACAACAGAAGGAGCAATGCCGGAAACGATGGTGGACAAGATCCCAACATGACTAATTTACTACAGACATTAGCTCAGACAATGGCTGGAATCGGCCAAGTAGTGCAAGGATTGGCAGCTCAGCAGCAGCAACCACAACCTCAACCAGTGACACAGAGAGATCCTCTTGAGTCATTTCAGAAAAGAAACCCAGAATCATTCTCTGGAGAGCCAAAAGATAAGCCAGAGGATTGGATAAAAGACATGGAGAAGATTTTTGAGACGTTGACTTGCACAACGGAACAACAGGTGGTATTTGCAACGTTCATGTTTAAAGGAAAGGCTCTTAAATGGTGGGAAGCCGAAAAGAGAGCATCAGCTGCGCGTGGAGATGAGGCCTTCACGTGGAACAGGTTTAAGACGGTGTTTTATGAGAAGTATTACCCAGCAAGTGTCTGCAATGAGAAAGTAGCGGAGTTCCTGATGCTGACTCAGGGTAGCATGACCGTAGATGATTACTGCGCTAAGTTCACAGAGCTGCTGGAATTCGCTCCGACTTTCTTTGATAACGAGGGGCAGAAAGCCCATAAGTTTGAAGCGGGATTGAGTGACCGCATAAGGTTCAGGATTACACCTTTAATGCTGCCAACATACAGTGACATTGTGGACCGGGCAAGGTTGGTAGAGAAAGAATCTGATAATTACCGCAGCAAGAAAGAGGAAAAGAAGAAAGCCATTGAAAAGGAATCGACTGGATGGAAAGGAAGTTCCGGAGGATGGAACCGAGATGGGGGTAACAAGCAAAAAGCCAGTGATGATAATCGTGGGAAAGAAGGTGCTGGGAATAAGTATCAGAACAAGGGCTACAATAACCGCCGAGATGGAGACAAAAATGATGCTCGTGATAAGGGGACGGGCGAGAAGTGTCAGTCCTGCCAGGGAAGGCACAAAACCGAAGACTGCTGGTTCAAGGAAAAGAAATGCTACAACTGCGACAAGATGGGACACCCGTATTGGAAATGCCCAGAACCAAAGAAGAACAACAATGCACAGGGAGCTAAGGATGGCGACAAGGACAAGGGTGGAGGCCGTGGTCGTGTGTTCACTATGACGGCTAGAGATGCAAGAGCTTCAAACGATCTGGTAGCAGGTACTCTTCGACTCTGCCTTCGAAATGTATATGCTTTGATTGATACGGGCGCTACGCACTCCGTTATTAGTACGCGAGTGGCGAAACAAATGAATTTGAAATCTGAAGAATTAGAGACACCTCTAGTGATAGATACACCTACTAGAGAATCGATTCCTATTGTGTCTATATATAGAAAGTGCCCGTTAAGCATAGGCGAAATGGAACTAGAGGTTGATTTGATCGAATTAGAGATGGGAGAGTTTGATGTGATCTTAGGGATGGACTGGTTAGCTGCATACCATGCCCATGTTGACTGTTTCCAGAAGGAAGTTCACTTTAGGTTGCCATCTGGTGAAGAGTTTCGTTTTCAAGGCATGAAGCCTAGAACCAGATTGGACTTCATCTCTGTGATGAGGGCTCGCAGGTTGCTAAGGAAAGGATGTGAGGGGTTTTTGGCTTACGTTGGAAAAACCGATAGTGGGGAGATTAGTATAGAATCTTTGTCAGCAGTTAGAGAATTTACAGATGTGTTTCCAGAGGAATTGCCTGGTATACCACCAGAGAGGGAAGTGGAGTTCTCTATCGATTTGGCACCAGAAACCGCGCCAATATCAAAGGCACCTTACAGAATGGCTCCGGCAGAATTGAAAGAGCTAAAAGAGCAACTACAAGAACTGTTGGATAAGGGTTTGATTAGACCAAGTGTATCGCCATGGGGTGCACCCGTATTATTCGTGAAGAAGAAGGATGGGTCAATGAGAATGTGTATCGACTATAGAGAATTGAACCGCGTGACGGTAAGGAATCAGTACCCATTACCCAGGATTGATGACTTATTCGACCAACTTCGGGGAGCATGTTACTTTTCGAAGATAGATTTGAGATCTGGTTATCATCAGTTAAGGGTGAAAAAGGAAGACATTGCGAAGACGGCCTTTAGGACAAGGTATGGTCACTACGAGTTTTTGGTGATGCCTTTTGGGTTGACTAATGCGCCTGCCGCGTTTATGGAGTTGATGAATAGGGTATTTCAGGAACTTCTGGACAAATGTGTCATAGTATTCATTGATGATATTCTAGTCTACTCAAGGACTAAGGAGGAGCACGAGGAGCATTTGAGGTTAGTATTACAAATCTTAAGGGAACAACAGTTGTATGCTAAGTTCAAGAAGTGCGAATTCTGGTTGGAAAAGTAGCGTTCTTAGGCCATGTTATATCTAAGGAGGGGGTAGAAGTGGACCCGACAAAGATAGAGGCTATCGTGAATTGGGAGAGGCCTACTACTGTTAGTGAAATAAGGAGCTTTTTGGGTTTGGCTGGTTACTATAGGAGATTCGTTGAAGGTTTCTCTAAATTATCTGTGCCATTGACAAGACTGACTCAAAAGGGAGTAAAATACGTTTGGTCAGAGGAGTGTGAGAAGAGTTTTCAAGAGTTGAAGCGACGATTGGTGTCTGCACCCGTTCTTACATTACCCTCTGGATCAGACGGGTTTGTAATTTATAGCGATGCGTCGATTAAGGGATTAGGCTGCGTGTTAATGCAGAGTGACAAGGTTATAGCCTATGCATCGAGACAATTGAAGGTCCATGAAAATAACTACCCGACTCATGATTTAGAATTAGCCGCGGTAGTATTTGCATTGAAGATTTGGAGACATTACTTATACGGGACGACATGCCAAATTTATACGGATCATAAGAGTCTTAAGTACATCTTTACTCAGAAAGAGCTTAAGATGAGACAAAGGCGATGGCTCGAATTATTAAAAGACTATGATTGTGAAATCTTATATCATCCTGGGAAAGCCAATAAGGTGGCGGATGCGCTAAGTAGGAAGAATCATGGAACCCTAGCGACGTTAAAGCCTAAGGAGGTAAGTACGTGGAGTCGTATTGAGATGTTAGGCGTGAAGGTAAGAGTTCAAGGCTATATGGCACATTTGAGTGTACAGCCTACGCTATTGGATAGAATCAAAATAGCGCAAGTAACTGATGAAGAAGTGAGCAAAGTACGTGCAAACTTAGTGGAAGGAAAATGGAAGGACTTTCGTATGGGAGAAGACGGGATTGTGAGGTACCAATCAAGGATTTGGGTGCCAAGCAACGAAGACATCAAAAGAGAGATTTTAAATGAAGCTCATTGTTCGAGGTTTTCTGTGCATCCGGGAAGCACAAAAATGTATAGAGATCTGAGGGAATCTTATTGGTGGAATCATATGAAGGGAGATGTGGCAGAATTTGTGTCAAGATGTTTAGTGTGTCAACAAGTAAAAAGTGAGCATCAAAGGCCTGCAGGATTATTACAGTCGTTACCTATCCCTGAATGGAAGTGGGAACACATAGCTATGGATCTAGTGGTTGGATTACCGAAGACGTTGAAAGGGTATAACGCAATTTGGGTGATAGTAGATAGGCTCACTAAATCGGCCCATTTTCTGGCAATCAAGGTGACAGATTCGCTAGAAAAGATGGCTAAGTTGTATATTGATGAGATTGTAAGGTTGCATGGAATACCGGTGTCAATAGTGTCTGATAGAGATGCGCGATTCACGTCAAAATTTTGGAAAAGTTTGCAACAAGCTTTGGGGACAGAGTTGACAATGAGAACAGCTTTTCACCCGCAGACCGATGGACAGTCAGAAAGAACTATCCAAACGTTGGAGGATATGCTACGAGCTACATCTTTAGATTGGCAAGGGACTTGGGATGAACATTTGCCATTGGTAGAGTTCGCATATAATAACAGTTTCCATGCTAGTATTGGAATGGCACCATACGAGGCACTGTATGGGCGAAAGTGTAGATCACTGACTTGTTGGGACGAAGTGGGTGAAAGGAAGTTGACTGGACCAGAAATTGTCCAAGTGACGGCGGACAAGGTACAACAGATAAGAAATTGGCTTTTGACTGCGCAGAGCAGGCAGAAATCCTATGCTGATCGTAGAAGACGTGACTTAGAATTTCAAATCGGGGATCAAGTATTTTTGAAGGTCTCGCCAACGAAAGGAATTATGAGATTTGGTATTCGCGGGAAGCTAAGCCCGAGGTACGTGGGACCGTTCGAAATTTTGGAAAGAGTTGGAGCAGTGGCTTATAAATTAGCCTTACCGCCGGTACTAGCGGGAGTGCATAATGTGTTCCATGTATCGATGTTAAGGAAGTACATTTCCGACCCAAGCCATGTGATCGAGTATAAGCAGCTTAGAGTTCGAGCTGATTTAAGCTATGATGAAAGGCCCGTAAAGGTTGTCGACCGCAAGGATCAGATTTTAAGGAAAAGAGTGATTCCTTATGTAAAAGTGCAATGGAGCAACCATACAGAAAGAGAAGCTACATGGGAGCTCGAGAGCGAGATGCGAGAAACGTATCCCGACTTATTTTCAGAATGACGAGTTCGGTTTGGAGGACCAAACCCTTTTAAGGAGGTAAGAATGTAATAACCGGCCCTTTTTATATTTTTTTATTATGTTGGGCTATTATAAATTAAGTTATGAAATGGGTTTAATGTTGGCCCAAATAAATTAAAAAAAAAACCCAATAAGGTTAGTTAACCTTTTTATAATAAGAATGGGAAACCATAATATATATATATACATATTAAAACCCTAAACCTACTATTATAATTCCTCCGCAAAGAAAAGGAACGGGGATCGAGGGAGAGGGCAGCCGCAGCAGGGTTTAGACAGAGAGGGAGATCGGGAAGGTGAGAAGGAGAAAGAGAGAAGGTGTGAGATCGATCCTCAAGGTAAAACCTAGTCTCCCTAATCTTCCTTGCTCATCTTTGTTGATTTAAACATTAGAAATCATGGATGGGGGGAGAACCCTAATTTGAAAACAATGAATTAAGGTTGAGTTCATGAATTGGGTTTTGATAATAGAAAGGATTATGAGATTATATGTATATGTGTGTGTGTGTAGTGTGTGCCGAGTGTGTATATGGGTGGGTACTGTGTGTGTGTATTCGGTGTGTGTGTGTACAGTGTGTGTACTGTGTGTTGTGTGTGCAGAAGCGTGTGTGTGTACTGTGTGTGTTGTGTGTGCAGAAGTGTGTGTGTGTATTGTGTGCGTGGTGTGTGCAGGTGTGTGTGTACAGTGTGTGTGCAGTAGGTGTGTAGGTGTTTGTGTGTGTTTTCTAAGGTTAGTACAGAGTGAGTGTGTGTGTATTAGGTTCTTTGTGTGTGCTGAAAAAGGTGTAAATAGTGTGTGAATAGTGTACTGTGAATAGTGATTGTGAATAGTGCACTGTGAATAGTAATCTGCGAATAGCGTTTTGGGGGAGAATAATGTAACCCTAGAACGTGTAATTGAGAATGGAATTAATGTAACCCTAGGGATATTTTAGTAATCCGAAAGGGGTATTTTGGGAATACCAATAATGGTAGAACGAACCCTAACAAAGAGTTTAAGACGATGAACTCGTGAAGCTAAGAAAGTAAAATAAGTATAATGGGGACGGGGAATTAAAGTGATTCATGTTCCTAAGAAATCCTCATTTGCATGTTTGTAGATTGTGCACGTGATTTTGCTAAGTGAAGAACGCAAAGTCAAGGTAAGGGATTACGATCCTTAGTTCTTGATGTCTCTATCCTTTAATGTAGGATTCCTATATATTCTTTCATGAGTAGTTACCTAGTGGCGGTAACATTTAAATTCTTAAAAGTTGTGAACGCCTTTTGAATGTTCCTAGCCCTTGACATGTTTTATATCAATGGGTACCAAAACATATCTTTGAAATTGTATGGTGTTCTCGTACCTTGAACACTAAGTTGAAACCTTGCTATATCTTAATGTGGTATAGACATTCGCTTACTTTGCTATATCTTAATGTGGTATAGACATTCGCTTACTTTGCTATATCTTAATGTGGTATAGACATTCGCTTACTTCGCTATATCTCAATGTGGTATAGACGGACTAAGTAGGTTAATCTAGTTTGAAATGAAAAAGAACTAGACTTTGGTACTGCTTAAATGAAGTAGTTGATTATCATGATAAATCTTACTTAAATGCCCTGATCAGGCATTGCACCTGAAATGGTGACGTTATCTTGGAATTGACGGACTTGAAAGTAAATGTCACATTCATTTTTGAAAAGTTTATTAGTTAACTGCTTTTGAATCTTAACGGTTGAAACTTATTATTTTAGTAGTAGTCAGAATGGATTGTTATGAATGTTTATTTTGAAGGTTGGTTATGTCTAGCCGTTGGAGTTTTAAAAGACAGTTAAATTCGCTTCCGTTATTTATTTTGAATAGTGGTTAGAGATACTAGCCGTTGATGTTTGAATTATCGTTTAAGACCGTTGTTTTCCCGCGTTTGGGGACGGATTTTATTAAAGGATATTATATTATATTACTCCGAAATTCGGGGTGTTACATAAATTGTCTCATATCAGACTCATGAGAGCCATTTACAAATGTCTCATATCCGACTCATGAGTCTCTTAAATGTCTCATAAGTGATTTTTTAAGTCTTATAATTTGTATCAAAGTCTTGTAAATTCTTATGAGACATGTAAATTGTCTCATACCAGACTCATAAGTCTATTTACAAAGGTCTCATACCAGACCCATGAGTCTCTCAAAGGTCTCATAAGTGCATTTTTTAGGTCTTATAATTTCTATCAAAGTCTTGTAAATTCTTATGAGACATGTAAAAAAGTCTCATATAAGACTTATGAGGGTCTATTTACAAGGTCTCATAGAAAACTCATGAGTCTCTCAAAGGTCTCATAAGTGTATTTTTTAGGTCTTATAATTTGTATCAAAGTCTTTGTAAATTCTTATGAGACATGTAAAAATGTCTCATATAAGACTTATGAGGGTCTATTTACAAGGTCTCATAGCAGACTCATGAGTCTCTCAAAAGGTCTTATAAGTGCAAATAATGACAATTTGGTAATAAGGACTTAAATAGTGTCATTTTATATAAATAGTTTACTGGAGGGTGCTAGTAAAAAAAAATTAAAATTAAAATTCGATATTGCACAAAATTATAATTTAATTTATCTTTGGGTCTTTTATATTTTTTTTCTAATAAAATATTTAAATACTTTATATATTTTTTTTTAAATCTTGTTTTTCGTTTTTTTGTTTTTTTTGTTTTTTTTGTTTAACAAAAAGTTGATGTTTTGGGAATAATCAAAAATTTTATAAATTGATTTAGAATCTTGTTTTTTCTTCACTTAGTTTCATTTAGGCGCAATAGTAATAGAATATATTGCAAATTTTGTATCAAACAGTAGGCTGGTGTAGTGGTTAAGTTGTTAGTTTTGACAATAAGTCATGGGTTCAATTCCCATACCCAACATTTTAATTTTGCATCCAAACAGTGAGCTGGGTTGGGCATGGGCGGGCTGGGTATGGGCGGGCTGGGCTGGGCAGGGCATGGGTAGGGCTGGGGCGGGTTGTGGGCTGTGGTGGGTTTAAATGGGATTTTGATCTGACCTTGGGTTTTTATGGCATTTGGATCTCACCCAGGGGGCCTAGAGTCCAAAGCCCATGTTCAAATTTTATTTTTAGGGACATCTGAATTTTTTTACTATCTATACATTTTAGTGGCAATGATTCAAATATGATCCTGTAATCCTCATTCTAAATATTTAGTTTTGCAATTATAAAGAGACTAGTAAAAAAAAATTGGTAAAAAAACATTTAGGAACAAATTATTTTGAAAAAGACGTTCATTTTTTGCCAAAAATTTCTTAAAATGAATATTCCCTCCGTCCCAGCTGACTTGACACTTCTTTCCATTTGGTCTATCCCAACTCACTTGACATTTCCCATCATAGCCTACGTTTTATAATTTTATATTCAGTCTACTCCACCACTCATTCTCTCTCTTTATTTTTCACCACTCAATTTACTCAACCAATACTACTATTTACCCACTCATTCTCTCTCTTCATTTTTAACCACACATTTTCTTTATTTTATTCTTTTTCTTTAGTTTTTTTGCTCATCTATTGAGTGTCAAATAAAGTGAAACGGACGGCGCATTATTTTTTTTATTATTATTATTACTACTTTCTAGTAAGATAATTGGAAATAGTGTCTTTTATTTATATGCATTGACTTGTTGATGGTGCTTGTTCAAGTTGTTTGAATTGAAATAGTACCCTACTTTACAAGATTGCTTTCATTTTAACTTTGAAATCATGTTGTAGTGACAAATGGTTGTTGGGATCGGAGTAAACTAATTTCTTTTAGTTTTACACTTACTCTCTCCGTCTCAAAATAATTATCGTTTTAAAAGTAAAAAATTATTTCAAAATATTTATCATTTTACCGTTATTAAGACATCTTTGATCATTTGTGTCAGTTTTTGTAATACCCCAGCCCACATCGGCCAGGTGTGGGAGTTTAGTGTGATACTTATAAGCCCACAAAGCTACTATTGAGCACCAATAACATCCATGGACTTTTGGGTGGGCCTGTGGTAAGCCAAGTGGACCCAGTTATTCGTGTTCAGTGGGCCAGTGTGTGGTGCTTCCTCTTGAATCCGTACGAGCCACCTCTTGAATCCTACACTGCCCGGCGTTCGATCTTAGTGGGCCTTGCCAGGGACGGCAAGGATTTAAGTGGGGGTGTTTGTAATACCCCAGCCCATATCGGCTAGGAGTGGGAGTTTAGTGTGATACTTATAAGCCCACAAAGCTACTATTGAGCACCAATAACATCCATGGACTTTTGGGTGAGCCTGTGGTAAGCCAAGTAGACCCAGTTATTCGTGTTCAGTGGGCCAGTGTGTGGTGCTTATGTAGCGGGTCGGGCTTGCGGGGTCGGGTCGTTACAAATGGTATCAGAGCGGGTCCCGGCCAGAATTGTGGAACAAAGTGCTGTGCGAAACAAAGCGCTACACCGTAGAGATGGTGGGAGCCACCTCTTGAATCCGTACGAGCCACCTCTTGAATCCTACACTGCCCGGGGTTCGATCTTAGTGGGCCTTGCCGGGGACGGCAAGGATTTAATTGGGGGTATTTGTAATAACCCAGCCCACATCGGCTAGGTGTGGGAGTTTAGTGTGATACTTATAAGCCCACAAAGCTACTATTGAGTACCAATAACATTCATGGACTTTTGGGTGGCCTATGCTAAGGCAAGTGGACCCAGTTATTCGTGTTCAGTTGGCCAGTGTGTGGTGCTTATGTAGCGGATCGGGCTTGTGGGCTCGGGTCGTTACAGTTTTACGCTTATAAATAATAAATGATTCAAAATTTCTCTTTTCTCACTCTTTCTGGGAGTGTTTATGGATTTGATTGGAACTCTTAAATGTCTCTCACCAAGAGGATTCTTTATCTATTACTAACACCGTTCGAAAATGAATGTCCAGTTTTTTTATTTTTTATTTTTTTTTAAATTTTCTTTTGATCAAGAACAAGTTTGAATTTTTTTTGCACATTCATTTTGGGATGGATGGAGAAATCTATATATATATATATATATTAAAGTTGGCCAAAATAACTATGGTATTGACATGTGGACAAACAATAGAGAAAGCTTGCATTTGGAGAAGCCACATCAACAACATACTAATAAATAAGTGACTTTTCATTTTCTTTTCATTAGCTAATACTATTAGCTAATAATAATAGTTACTAAAAAGGGTAACTATAATAGTTAACTATTATAGTAACTATTACTATTATTAGTAATAGTTAACTATAATAGTTAACCATTATAGTTAACTATTACTCTTATTAGTAATAGTTACTATTATAGTTAACTAAATTAGTTAACTATTACTATTAATAGTATTAGTTAACAATATTAGTTACAATACAAGTTAAATATTACTATTAATAGTATTAGTTAACTATAATATTTACTATTATAGTTAACTATATTAGTTAAATATTACTATTAATAGTATTAGTTTCTACTATATTAGTTAACTATTACTATTAATAGTATTAGTTAACTATTACTAAGTTAACTATAATAGTTACTATATAGCTAATTATTACTATTAATAGTATTAGTTAACCATAATAGTTACTTTATAAGTTATTTTTTACTATTAATAGTATTGGTTAACTATAATAGGCTACATACATTAACTATTACTATTATTAGTATTAGTATTAGTTGATTATAATAGTTATTACATAAGTTAAATTATTAATTTTTAATATTAATTAATCATAATAGTTACTATATCAATTAACTATTACTATTAATAATATTATTTTATTATAATAATTATATTAATAATTATTATTATATAGACTAATCATTGCTATTAATATATATATTAACTATTACTATCAATAGTATTAATTAATTATAATAGTTATTATAATAATAGTAATCATATAGATTAATTTTTATTATTAATAGTATTAGTTAAAATGATGATTACTATATTAGTTAACTATAGTTAAAAGACATAGTATTGGTTTCCGTGCAGAGCACGGGTTACCCGCTAGTATGTTTTATTTTCGACTGAGCTATTTTGATGGCCATTTCAGTAATGGGTAACCCTCGGCTACTGGGAATCTACATCACAATAGGGGTAGTTGCTTTTGTCATCTCCAAGATAACAATAGCAGTCCTCATTTATCGACATAGACAAAGGAAGCATTTGGTCATTCAAGATAGTTTCTCTGGTATGTTTTCCTTCACATTAATTTTCCATAAACTTGCATGATTTAGGTAGGTACCACCTCCGTCCCTAAATGAATGTAATATATATATATATATATATATATATATTCAAATTTGCAGCACTGGGGTACCATGCCCTCTATGAAGATAGCCAAACTCATGGAGCTACCCCCAGTGGGACTACTTTTGGGTTATTTACAAATCAAGAATCCTACTATCCTGCGGCTCTTCTGAAACAATGGATGAGAAGCACCCAACCTCCACAAGATTGTCAATCCGGTGAGGATTTTTGTACAATGGTATTTGAGGTACTTTAGCTGATATAAGAGAAAATAATACTTTTACGAAAAATAAATCATCCTCTTGAACTTTAACTAATACTTTAACGGAAAATAAATCATCCTCTTGAATTTCAAGAAAATGTTGTTGATAGTATTTTGAATGGTGCATCAATAGGAAATTTTAGAATATCATGATAATAATTAATTTCTTAATTCATTGATCGTACTTCAATCAAGCTGACTACCAATATGAAAGTGCTACTCCATCCGTCCCAAAATGAATTACTACCAATTTCTTTTAAAATGTACTCTTGATCAAGAGCAAATTTTAAATGTTTTGTCATTCATTGTGGGACGGGGGGTAGTACTATCTTTGTGAGGCTTAGGAGTACTAATATAGGTAGACTCTTTTCTGCACTTTTAGATTTTCATTTTCGGATTTGAGGAGCTGAAATGTGCTTTCTTCTGATCACATCTATAGGCCTATGTTTGTAGTTGTTCAAGACTACCGGGAATGTGTTTAAGATGTTCACTCTTGATAGTAGTCCTTCTCTCTGTTACATTCTTGATATCGATTTTCATGGTGCTTATATTATGACTATATTGTATGTATCAATATTCAATTGAAATGTATTCTAAGGTTTGGGTTGTGATTGCATAGGTGTCTATCAATGTGCCATGGTGGTACCTTGCCTTCTATAGGGTGATTAATCCATTTTTTACCCAAAGAACCAAGAGCACGTTTGTCTTTGCGGGGCCATCAAAATCTGCTGAGACCCTCTTCAAGTTAGTTTTCCCTCCCGCCTTTTATCATTTCGAGTTAACATTTCTTTCCTGGGCTCTTTCCAACGTATATCCAAATTTCCTTATTTTATTTTACATCAGATATACATCACCAGAGCAAGTACCCGTTCAGTATGGTGGACTTAGCATTGAAGGTGAATTTACCATTGCTGAGCCTGTTACAGAGGAAATGATCAACCTAGCAACCAACCATACTTTTGAGTTCCCAGTTTCTGAGGTACACCCAATCATTAATCATTAGCTCTTTTTATGACATAAAGTACTACTTATGTACTCCCTCCCTCCCTAAATGAATGTCCAAATTTCATTTCGGAGACATAATGAAAATGTTTACTTTTTATACTTTTAAAATGTAAACATACATAAATATTCTTATTATCCACTTTCTAAACATTTAGTTTTGCAAATTGCAAGTATATAATGACTACTAAAAGAAAGAAGAAAAGGTAAACAACAAATATTTTTGACAAAAAATATCATTTTGGAAAAGAAAGTTCTTGGAAATGGACCTTTATTTGTGGTTTTTAGGTTCATCGAATGCAATTTTAATCTTGAGATTGTTTATTTGTGTTGACAAGTGTAATTGTTTGGGAGGCGAGAGTTGTAGGCTGAGAAGTGGCTTACGGAGCAGAATTCATATCAAGTGCTGAGGATGGATATACTGACATAGTACAAAAGTCAAGGAAGATTGGAGGAGTCGATGAAACAGTGATATCGGGTAGCTTTAATAGAATAGATGATGGTTTGACAACCATTTGTTGTCTAATAAAATGCCATCTTCATGGCAAATTACGTGTAGACTACTAACTTCCAATTTGGTCAAAATATATGTATTTTTCCTAATAAAATGTGAGTCCATTTTGTGCAGTATTTATTTATGTGTTTGTGTATGCGTACATTGGTGTTGTCTATGTAAAATTTATGCACATCTTAAGTTTCTAATGATGTTTAATGGTGGGATGTTGGCAGGAAAGGGGAGAATTGTTGTTACTTGGCAGAGTTTAAGGCGGGTAACGATAGGAAAGAAGGTGTTCATCAGGGCTCAAACCTTATGAGGTAGTTAATTAGGCTCCTTATGATTCATTAACAATTGTTTTCTCTTTTCATTCCATTTTAGGCTTGGTACATTAGCTATGAAGGTAGTTTCAGTTTGAGTTTCCTTTTTTTTTCTTTTTTTTTTATGAAGGCAGTTTCAGTTTGAGTTTTTTTTTTTTGGGTGTGTGTGTGTGGCTAATCTGGTGGTGGTTGAATGAATGGTTTTGGGGGTGTTAAGTGGTGATTTTTTTTCCTTCTAAATAGTGGTGTTTGCGGTGGCGGTGCGACGGATAGGTGGTTAGGACTCTAAACATGAATGAAGAAGAGGCATCCCTCTGCCCCAGGTACATTCTATCTCGCACACCTGTCAATCATCTCATTCTCAAATTACAGGTGGTAATAAGATCGAGTTCTCCGACTTCAATGGTGGGCGATGGAAGCAAGGGTTGAGGATTCCGTATAAAAGGAACGAGTGGAATTTAGTGAGTTTGAAGGCCAGTCGAGACATATTCTCGATATCTATTGAGTGCATTTATAAATGTTGAAGAACCTCTGAGGATAGTATTTGTTATATTTTTTTCTATCCTAATTTTAATAATATGTTATAATTTTTTATAGATTTTTTCAAAATTAGTGAAAAAACTCATTTTCAATGATGGGCAATGCCTGGTTATCAAGTTTGTGAAGATTTTGTTTTTCTTTTGTAGTTGTAGATGTTTTGTTTTATGGAGTTTCGTTGTAATTGTGAAATTATGTGAAGGATACGGGGATTTAAGAAAGATGAAGCAGGTTTTGTAACATTACCCTCTCTTTTATTGGAACACAAACGCTGACATTTCCTGATAATGTCTACGATTTGATCCACTGTGCTCGATGTAGGGTTCACTGGGACGGAGATGGTACATATTAGAACTTGCACGCCTTTTGTTTTTGATCTTGAGCCTATTTTATTTATTTATTATGGTTGAAAATGCAGGTGGAAAACCATTACTGGAGCTAAACAGAATTCTTAGGCCTGGGGGATATTTTATATGGTCTGCTACGCCAGCTATCGCACTGAGGAAAAAGAGCAGCGTGTCTGGAACGGTTTGTATTTCTTGCGTCTTCTAGAAATTTCTATCTCCACCAGCAATACTTTTGGAGAGTATAAGATATTTTGATTCCCTTCTTCATGTAGCTATGGTTGCTCTGACCAAGTCTATTTGTTGGAAAGTGGTGGCAAAGAACATTGATTCATCTGGAATAGGGCTGGTCATATATGAGAAGTCAGTTTCAAAATCCTGGTATGAATCACGTAAAGAAAACAGTCCACATCTCTGTGATGAGAGTAGACGGCCCAATAGTTCATGGTACACAATTTAGTTTATTACTCCTTCAGTCCCCCAAAACAGTGTCCATTTTTTCAATTTTTCAAGTAATTTCTCGAAGTTGACTTTCAAGTACTTCAGGTAGCATTTATACATAAACACCCCTAAAAATATCAACAAGTACTTCAGGTAGCATTTATACATAAACACCCCTAAAAATATCAACAAATTAGGCTTTGATTCCATCCGATGGTGCCAGTGAATCTGCTGTGTTTTTTCCTTTTTTTAAAAAAAAAATAAAATAAAATGTGAGTCTATTTTGTTCAGTATTTACTTATATGTGTTTGTGTATGCGTACATTGGTGGTGTTTATGTAAAATTTATGCACATCTTAAGTTTCTAATGATGTTTAATGGTGGGATGTTGTCTGGAAAGGGGATCATTGTTGTTACTTGGCAGAGTTTAATGCGGGTAAAGATAGGAAAGAAGGTGTTCATCAGGGCTCAAACCTTATGAGGTAGTTAATTAAGCTCCTTATGATTCATTAACAATTGTTTTTTCTTTTCATTCCATTTTAGGCTTGGTGCATTAGTTATGAAGGCATTTTTTTTTTCTTTTTTTATGAAGGCAGTTACAATTTGAGTGTGTTTTTTTTTTTTTAATATGAAGGCAGTTACAATTTGAGGTTTTTTTATTTTTTTTTTGTGGGTGTTTTTGTGTGGCTAATCTGGTGGTGGTTGAATGAATGGTTTTGGGGGTGTTAAGTGTTTTTTTTTTTTTTTTTTTTTTTTTTTAAGTAGTGGTGTTTGCGGTGGAGGTGGCGGTGCGACGGATAGGTGGTTAGGACGCTAAACATGAATGAAGAAGGGCATCCCTCAGCCCGGGTATGTTCTATCTCGCACACCTGTCAATCGTCTCATTCTCAAATTACAGATGGTAATAAGATCGAGTTCTCCGACTTCAATGGTGGGCGATGGAAGCAAGGGTTGAGGATTACGTATAAAGGGAATGAGTGGAATTTAGTGAGTTTGAAGGCCAGTCGAGACATATTCTCGATATCTATTGAGTGCATTTATAAATGTTGAAGAACCTTTGACAATAGCATATGTTATATTTTTCCTATACTAATTTTCATAATATGTTATAATTTTTTTATAGATTTTGTCAAAATTGATTTCCAGTTTTGTTGGATGATTGAATGAAATGAGAGGTTTTGTTCTGCAGTTGTTGTTCGTTCTTCAATCCACCATTTTCTGCATTTTTCACTGATCAGTTTTGGCGCGTCACAGGGGCGGAACATGAGAGTGTATATGGGGAAAAGTTTTGAGATAGGAGGTATGCGAATGAAAATGTTGAATGACATTCATTGATTGCCTGAAGTTATATGGTGTGAGCCAACCCTTTCATCAACGGCTATGGTTCGTGTTTTCGTCCCGGATATTCTCAATTAAAACATAATCAATCACCGCCGGCCTTCTGGTAAACGTAGGTGAGTGCACGCTGGTCCGGTGGGATGCCTTCTTTGTCCTGGATCTTTGCTTACACATTGTTGATGGCGTCGGACGATTCGAGTTTAGGGTTATTGTCTTCCCCGTTAGGACAGTAACTAAAAAAAAAATCATGGAATTGGGTTTAATTCCTTTTATAAATTTCCAATACTCCAGCTAGGATCAAGATCTTGATACCCTCACCAATGGATCGACCCAGAATCCAAATTAGATAAATGAACCCGAGAGTGATTCTGGAAAACCTAAGAAAATCAGCCGGAAATTGATGATAGCTCCCCACCACCACTGTTTTGGCCAATTTTCGTCAATTGGACAAATAAAAAAGATAAAAAAAGAGTAGGGTACAAATGGAATATAGATTTCAGAATTCAAGATGTATGAACAAAGGATTTAACGAGGAAAGCCATTGAACAACTTGTTCGCCGGCATAAAACCTCAAAGATGATATTTTATTAGTAACGGTGATGAGAAATACAATGATCGAGAATGAGAGCTAAGTAGAATTGAAAAGTGCGTGTGTGTATTACAAATGGTGTAAAGCTATTTATAATGAGAGAACAAACTAGATGATAACCCCTCTATCCCAAGAATTTCGGATAGTTAGTTGAAGATAAGGTTCCAATGCTTCTTGAGTCTTTGTAAACATGTGCTGGATAATTTATTCACGTGTTTGACTTGGTCCATGAGTCTTCTATGTGTGAATTAATAACAGTCCTAAAAAATAGGAACAGGAAAACTGCCACTGATCAAGATGTCCAGGCGTCAAGTCGTCAACTCAGGATGTCACGTCAGGATGTAAAGTCAACATGTAAGTCAACCTGCTGTAGCTTCAAGATATGAACTCAAGTTGTTATTTCCAGGATGTAGATATAGTGCTGTGAGATTTTTCACCCCAAACAATTGCCCCTAAATTTTTTGAGTTAAGTGAACATAGAAATTCAAGAAATTTCCATAACAGTTGATGTAGGTGATAAAAGCTTCAAGAGACAATTGATCCTGCAAAAAACAAAGAGAAAGACGAAGAATAAGATATTTTGGTGATTGTCTTAAAGACAATTTTTATTTGTTTGCAACATGTCTATTTGGACATGTTAGGTTGCAATTTTTTTTTAACCATGTCTTGTGATAGCATGGTTCCCGTTTTAGGATCTGTGTGTTTGATCCTTTTTGATATTTTGATAATAGACTGGTCGTACGGTTAGGATTCTAAGGGTAACATGTTGATGTTACAACTTAGAATAATTTTGATACAATTGAATAGTAGCAATGTAAGGAATGGTTGGTAACATGTTGATGTTACAAGTTGGGAATCATTATGGAAAGATGTTTATCTTTTAATCCCTGTGTTCGTTTGGTAACATGTAAATGCTACAACCATTGATTTCAACTTGAGTTCATAATTTTAGCCAAGTGCAAGAAGGTAATCAATATGTTCATGACACATTGGCCCACCTACAACTTAACTAAAACATGAAAATCATGCGCACGGGCGAAGGTGTAGAAACCTTAAACACATAAGAAAGGTGTAAAACCTTTAAACCTTTGAAAGTGTAAAATCTTTAAATATTTGAAAGTGTAAAACCTTTAAACCTTTGAAAGGTGTAAAACCTTATACCTTGGATGGAATTGTACTTTGATTTTTCCTGTTGGACATGAATTCTGACTCATGTGAACATCTTTGAATACTTGGATCAACATGTAAAATCTCTGATCAACATGTAACATCTGGAAAACTTGGATCAACATGTAAACATCTTGACCTGAATAGAGACTTTGAGTTTCCTCGCAAAGCAAAAACATGTTAGGGTTGGGTGTTAGCTTGGCTAACACCCCTCCGACGCTTAAGTCAGTAGGCGTTTGATGAAGATAAATCAAATTGAAATAACATAATTGAAATAATTCAATGTAAATGCATACCCAGATTTTCTGAATTAAGTTGACAAGCTATAACTTACATGAAGTACAGCTTGAGATGCACTACATTCTAACTTCTAGGAATTATGGTACCATCTATAGTTGACATCCAGCATGCCCCCTTTCCAACCTATTGATTAGTAATCATGCATGAGCCTATCTTCTTCCAACCTGATGAATCTAGATGCTCTGGTTCTGATTTCATCTAGCCTCTTGTATGGTGTCATGACTAAGTCATCATAATAAGGAGAGTCCTTCTTGAGCCCCATCCTGAAGGCTTCAATTGCAGTTACAGTGTCCAGGTTGGAGATGTTCACCGCCTCCCTGTTGAACCTTCTCAGGTAGTCTTTAAGTAGCTCATCAGGTTGCTGGACCACCCTGTATAGATCACTTGTCAGTTTCTCGAACACCCTGTTACATGAAAACTGATTAGTGAACAAGTTGATAAGCTGAGCATATGATCCAATAGAACCCAAATGTTGGCTAATGAGCCATCTCAAAGCTGCCCCTGTAAGAGTTGAACCAAAACCCCTGCAAAAGCATGCTTCCTTGAACTGGGGTGGAATGTGGACCACATCCATCTTCTCCTGATACAATGCAACATGCTCCGCTGGATCAGTTATCCCATCATACTGCTTCATGTGGGGTGGACTGAACTTCTTTGGTATGACCACGTTGGCTATGGCTGGAGTGAAGCGGGACTCATTGTAACATGTTGGAGAAGCCTGGTTGTGTGGCAGAGTCAACCCTGGCACACTCATAACTAGTTCCTTTAGCTCCTGCATTTGTCTGCTAAGTAGGCTACCTGCATCATTGTTAGCAGTAGCGAATTGATAATTATTGAGATAATTAAAATCAAACTGAGGGAGACTCCCTGCTCCCACCGTAGTTGGCGTAAAAAATGTTGTTGAAGTTGGAGTAACAGTTTCAGGATGGATGATCGTGCTATTGGTGGTCAGGTTGGCAGCTGGTGTGAATCCACCAAATCTAGATGATCCTGCAGCATCACTTCCAAAAGCAAGCCTTCTAGGTTGGTATGGAGAGAATGGGTCAGAGGGCACATTTGGAGCACAGACTGGAAGATGCTAGGGAAGTTGGTTTGCTGTGCGCCGATGTTCCACCTTGCAGAGTAGTCACCTCACGCTGCAACCTGGAGACTTGATTCATCAGCATGGTAGAAGTATCATTCTGCAGTTGAATCTGATTCCTCACGTCACGCATCATGGCAGTCAAGTTGGAGGCGATATCCAAAGGGATTTTAGGTGCCCCCATTGCTGATCTGCCCCCACTTGCAACTGAAATTCCAGATGTAATTTGATCGGTTGTTGGATTGCTCATCTTGAATCTCTTAACAATCTAAAAGACCAAAGTTCCCACGGACGGCGCCAAATTGTTTTGGCCAATTTTCGTCAATTGGACAAATAAAAAAGATAAAAAAGATTAGGGTACAAATGGAATATAGATTTCAGAATTTAAGATGTATGAACAAAGGATTTAACGAGGAAAGCCCTTGAACAACTTGTTCGCTGGCATAAAACCTCAAAGATGATATTTTATTAGTAACGGTGATGAGGAATACAATGATCGAGAATAAGAGCTAAGTAGAACTCAAAAGTGCGTGTGTGTATTACAAATGGTGTAAAGCTATTTATAATGAGAGAACAAACTAGATGATAACCCCTCTATCCCAAGAATTTTGGATAGTTAGTTGAAGATAAGGTTCCAATGCTTCTTGAGTCTTTGTAAACATGTGCTGGATAATTTATTCACATGTGTTTGACTTGGTCCATGAGTCTTCTATGTGTGAATTAATAACAGTCCTAAAAAATAGGAACAGGAAAACTGCCACTGATCAAGATGTCCAGGCGTCAAGTCGTTAACTCAGGATGTCACGTCAGGATGTAAAGTCAACATGTAAGTCAACCTGCTGTAGCTTCAAGATGTAAACTCAAGTTGTTATTTCCAGGATGTAGATATAGTGCTGTGAGATTTTTCACCCCAAACAACCACCACCGATGAATCAACCCAATATTCAATTGTTGTCAGGAGTCACGTAGGTTATGGGTAAAGGACAGATCGAAAGCATGGTGGGAGCAGGTGGGGGTCTTAGACGGAAAAGATGGTGAATGTCTTGGCCGGAGCAGGTGCGGACGACCATCGGAGAACAGCAATTGGGTGAGGGGAAGTATACGGAAGGAGGAGAAGGTGGTGGTATAACAGAGGATGAAAGACCATGGAGTGGTGGAGATGCATCAAAGGATAACTGGTCGTCTTCGTGGTCAAGTTGTTGCAATTGAAGGAGAAGTAGAAGAAGTCGTATTTGCTGGGTTTTATATTATACGAGAAATATAAGTGATTGTCTTTGATTTAAATAGTTTGTTTCGCCAAATTTTTTTTTTTTTTTTGTTTGGGAAATTAGGGTTTTTTTTAGGATAAGCTGGACAATTTTTTTTTCTTTCTTTTTCTTCTTATTT
This sequence comes from Campanula takesimana, assembly GCA_026119855.1. Classification (NCBI taxonomy): domain Eukaryota; kingdom Viridiplantae; phylum Streptophyta; class Magnoliopsida; order Asterales; family Campanulaceae; genus Campanula; species Campanula takesimana. The sequence goes on along the minus strand of JAOWBW010000286.1, from coordinate 277,331 downwards.
TTAGGGTGAGATATATTTAAATAATTTGATTTAAATATTTTTTAGCACTAATATTAAATGTTTCTTTTTTGAAAGAATATAAAATGTTTTTTAAGTAATAACAAAAGATGGTTTCAAAAAAAAGTAATAACAAAAGATTATTAAATATTAAAAAAAGAATTCAATATGGTTCAACCCTTTAAATTTCAGAATTTTCAGTTTGACCCACTAGAACTACTATTCTTTTGAATTTAATCCACCTTCGTGATCAAGTGCTAGGCACATGAGATTTAATCGACTTTTTTAACAATCTCCGTCCAAAAGCCCTAGATTTATGAAAAAAATACGTATTGAGCCCTGATTCGCCAAAAAAAAAAAACTTGAAACCCTGCTTGGGAACACCCTATGGAGTTTAGGTCGTAATTTTTAACCAACCCTAAAATAATACAATTACCGCCGTGCATCGCACGGGGGTTAGAACTAGTAAATAACTAGAGCAATGATTTTTTAAGAAGTGGAACAATGTTAGGGGCATAAAATGTTAGGTGGACATGCTCATAAAATTTTGCTTACAAAATTCCTTTTGACACTTGGTTGCTGTTTAAATCATTTAATTTTTGGGCCATAGAGTAAACATGCAGCGACAGACTCACGACTTACGTGCTGGGTGGCGGTTAACCAAATTACTAAAGTTGTTGTAGTATAGTAGTTAGTGCTTTGTGTATTAAGTGGTCGACTCATGCTCAATTCCCGCTAGTGGTTTTTTAGTTTGTACACCGTCTTTTATCTTATTCTGCCACTTTTAAAACGTCTAATCAATGAGCGTCAAATATGATTATGTTTATTTTGTACTCTAGTATCAGTATAATTTTATTTTTATTTTTTGCCCTCCGCGAGGTAGCTCAGCGGTAAGGAGTTGACGGATGGTAAGAGAGATTCTGTGCTCTAGTGGTGGGAGGAGCGGCTTGGTGACAAGCGATGTAAGTCCTACTGGACATTCCACTTGGAGCCACTTGGCGATTGAGATCAAACCCGGATTTAGCTCTCTATAGATATGAGATGGTGGTTCATAGACCCTAGGATTATGGGGGCGCAAGCACCGACACCTAGGTAATAAAAAAAAGTTGTTTCTCTCTTGTTCTAAAATACTTAAGTCTTCTCTGACCTTTGAAGTTTATATTTTATCGTTAGTACGATAGAAGTGACCTTCTGGTATACTTCCACGGACGGAAAAAGGAAAAGATATTTTTGATCGAGCCAAAAATGGGATCAATATGCCGAACCCAGGGTTGGGTATCTGAAACGCCTTTGTTTAGCCTGAAAAGAATGAACAAACGTAAACTTGGCCGGGGCTTCACCGGCGAAGGCCCTCCGGCATGAGAATAAGACAGAAGTTCTTTTAGAGAGAAAAGTCGAAGAGAGAGAAGAGCTAGGAGAGAGAACCTGAATCTGAAAATTGGGGTAGAGACCCCTACTTATACTATGAATCTTGCTTACTCACCAAGATCCAATCCCTAAAATATAGGGATTTTAGGTATATCTTCACAGGGTGATGTCACCTTATCCATATTAGGGTTGATCTTCTAGAAGTTGGGCGGAAGAAGCATTGGTGGGTCGACTTTACTGACTGGGCCAGGCCTTCATCATTCATGGTTAGCAAGAGTGTGCTATTAGAATCTCTTAGCAATTCAGCTCGATCATACCGAGCTGGGTTGTGACATGAACCGAGCGGAATAAGATTAGCTGGGGGCTCAATGATAGTTTTCTATGAGGTTGCCGAGGGCCCTCTGATGAAGAGTGATAATCTTTTCTCAGCTCGGCACCAGCTAAGGAAGGTAGGAGACTTGCTCGAGCTGGACTTGATCTAGGTTTTCCATGAGGCGATGAGCCCAGTTAACTCTAATGGGTCACCAGCTAAGGAAGGTGGGAGACTTGCTCGAGCTGGACTTGATCTAGGTTTTCCATGAGGCGATGAGCCCAGTTAACTCTAATGGGTCAAGGTCCGAAAAGCCTTTATGGTCGATCTCAAGTTATCTCTTTCGATTTTGTTGTTCAATTCATGGTCTTTATGTATCTCCCATTTTTTCTTTCTATTTAGGCCATGCCCTTCCTATATTAAATTAATTGTAAAATAGATTATACACCAATATGTTTTTTTCCCGAAAATTATACACCAATTTGTTGGAAAATACAGTTACTGTAACACCCCTAACTTTCCATACATTTAATGAGCATTTAATGGCACTAAAATCCTTAATTAACCATAATGGAAGTGGGGTCCATAAATCAAACCCTCATTACATCATAAACAGTCATCAATGCGAAAGCAATAAAACGAAGTAAACTTGTCTTGGTGGAAATCATTCCAACCATAATAATACTTACAACTCAAGAATTTAAAACAATAACTGTTCTTAATTTCAAATAAAGTCTTCAAACACCGCTTCCCTTACGGTTACTCTCCTCCTCCACCTACCTTGATCCTGAAAAGAAAATTTATAGAATAGGGGTGAGCGAACGAATGCTCAGTAAGTTCATACGCGGCCTCTCCGGTTACTAAGGAGAGACGACCAGAACAAACACTTCCAAGATCAAGTTTCGACGATAGGGTGATCTTAACTTAGAAAAGTCGACTGGGGATTCGACACAGTCAACATCATACTTGATAAATTCATTTAAGAATTATGGCTCTACAATTCAAGGGTGTTATAAAAGTTTCCGTCAATTCCATACGTACATTGTAACCTCAATGCCAAAGGTACAGTTAATGCACTTAGCTTCATCAAGCTAATTCGTGCGGGTCGTAACGTGTATGGTATCCACACATACATGCTCGGGGTCGAGAACTATCCTTGTAATCAGACAGTTCCTGAGAGAAGGCATGTGATCACTCATGCAATCCCTTAACTTAAGATAGTCTCTTTCAAGACTAATATCCTTTACAGGATAAATCGTCCTTTTCAGGGACGACACGCCTCCTTTCTGAAAACGTGTCCCAAGCCACTAGTATTCACTTCTAGGGCTAGAGTAGGAAAGCATACGAAGGTACAAGTATGCATAACAAGTCTCAATTCAATGATATTTAGTGACCAAAGGGGACATCACCAAATAGGGTTAACTTCAAATAACGTTTTTACTTATCGCAGGATCATTCAAATGCTATCTAGCCATAACGATAGCTACTACGAGAATAAAATTATGAATTCCAATTGAACAAGAATGCAAGGACAAAAGGAACGTAATCCCTTACCTTGATTGCTTTTCCCTGCCGAGTTCTCCTCGTACGAATCTACAAGGCATTGAATAGTTTACTTTAGTACTCTCAACATCGTTAACTACTTCTACTTAGTTAACTGAGAGATGTGTTTTTACTTCTTTATTTCGTTACTCTTTTACTTACGTTTCGGGTTCTGACTTTGATTCGCGAGTCAATCCTTTAACTTTAATGTTATTGTAATTAAGTCCTCCAACTTTGGTTTAACTACAATTTGGTCCCTCAACTTTGGTTAATTGCAAATTGGTCCTTCAACTTTGGATTAATTGCAAATTAGTCCTTCAACTTTGGATTAATTACAAACTGGTCCTTCAACTTTAGTTTAATTACAGGAAGGTCCCTTGACTTTGGTTTTTGTTCGTAAGGGTCCCCCAAGTTTCTTTTTAGCTACTTAGACCCCTTTAACCTCAAGGGTTTCTCTTTTATTTCTTCTAACTTTAATTTTTTCAGTTAAATCCTTTCTCGTTAGGAAACTAACTGAATCTTTTAATTTTTCCCTCTCTTCGTTAACTCCCTAATTCCCAAGGTCTTCCAAGTACATAATACATTCCTTCAAGTTAGTTTTCTAACTTTCCAACAACTCTTTTAAAGTTTATATTTTCTTTCCGTTATAAATCTAACTAAAATACTAACTTTTCCGTCCCAATTCTTAACATTTTTAATTAAGAATCAACACCAAAATATATATAACCATAGCCGAGTTCTATCTCATCAATATTCATTTATTTGATTAATTTTTTCTTGTTCTTTGATTTTTTCTAAAATTCCCAAACATTAATTTATTCATCAATCAATAACAATAATCATTAAAATCAACAAAAAGAATTTCCCCCATCTCCTTTGGCCATTCGGCCGAATGACCTAGGATGAAAATCCATAATTTTTCTTCCCTTTTTGTTAAACCTAATTAACCTCAATCTCATATTAGTTCAATTCTATATTTTACAACATATTAATCCATCCACACCATGATCAAAATCAATCTTAAAAATAATAACTAACATGGAGATCATTCTTTTATTAAAAGCCTTTGAATCTAAGCTTTTAGCAATTAATCTCTCATTATTCAATCACTAGCATGCAAACCCTAATGATCATCTTCTTAGAACATTCATAGTTTAAGTTTTACTCAACTAAAATCAATGAAATAAATTTTTGATTATAGGGTTTGACATTACCTTGGATTTAATCGGATTACACCTCCAAAAACAATGGCAAAAATTCTTCTCCCCCTTCCCTCTTGGTTCGGCTGCCCTAGTATGGGGATTAGGGTTTTTGTGGTTGTGTTGTTTTGATCAATACAAATAAAACCTAAAATTTCACTACTCAAGATTTTATACTTTGGGTAATTGTTAACTGGGCTTGGGTTTATTTAATTTTATTCGGGCCAACCCAAACTTGAGCTCCTTACACTTGGCCAACTCTTTAACTATTTAACACACTTCTTTAATGAGTCCATTAATTATAGTTATCATTTATTGTTCACAGTTATAATTTTTTTTTTTTTTTTTTTTTTTTTCGGGTCTTTACATCTTTATCCCCTTAAAAGAAGTTTGTCCTCAAACTTAGACGTACCTTACTCCGAGAAGATGTCTGGGTACAATTCGCGCATTTCGCCTTCCAGCTCCCACGTCGCTTCCCTCTCTGTGTGATTACTCCATTGTACTTTCACATATGGAATTGTGCGTTTCCTCACTACCTCGTCCTTCTTGTCGACTATCTTGATAGGTCGTTCGTCGTATGTCAAATCCGTCCGAACTCTTAATTGCTTATACTCGATCACGTGACTTGGATCGTGTACATACTTCCTCAGCATGGAGATGTGAAATACATTGTGCACTCCAGACAGCACAAGTGGTAATGCCAACCTATACGCCACCTCTCCGATCTTATCGAGTATCTCGAAGGGTCCCACATACCGTGGACTCAATTTGCCTTTGATTCCGAACCGCATAATCCCTTTCGTTGGCGAGATCTTTAAGAATACGCGATCCCCCGGTTGGAACTCTAATTCCCTCCTCCTATTATCAGCATAGGATTTCTGTCGGCTTTGTGCAGTCTGTAGCCACTTTCGAATCTGTTGTACTTTGTCGGCGGTAATTTGCACGATCTCCGGTCCACCTAACTTCCTCTCACCAACCTCGTCCCAACAAGTTGGCGATCTGCACTTCCTCCCATACAACGCTTCGTACGGTGCCATCCCAATACTCGCATGGAAGCTGTTGTTATATGCGAATTCGACCAATGGTAGATGCTCATCCCACGCATTAGGCCAATCCAACGATGTTGCCCTCAGCATGTCTTCTAGTGTCTGTATGGTCCTCTCCGACTGACCATCTGTTTATGGGTGGAAGGCCGTGCTTATAGTTAACTCGGTCCCAAGCGCCCCTTGTAGACTATTCCAGAGCTTCGAAGTGAACCTGGTATCTCTGTCGGACACTATTGAGACGTGCATCCCGTGTAACCTCACTATCTCATCAATATACAACTTGGCCAACCTTTCTACCGAGTCCGTCTTTTTAATTGCTAGGAAGTGTGCCGACTTGGTCAATCTGTCTACTATAACCCATATCGCATCGTGCTTCCCGGCCGTCTTCGGAAACCCACTTACAAAATCCATAGCGATGTTTTCCCATTTCCATTCAGGAATCGGCAATGACTGTAGCAACCCTGCCGGCTTCTGATGTTCGCTTTTCACCTATTGACAGGTTAGACATCGGTTCACATATTCCGCCACATCGTTCTGCATATTGTTCCACCAGTATGACTCCCTCATATCTCTATACATTTTGGTACTCCCTGGGTGTACAGAAAATTTTGAACAGTGTGCCTCCCTCATTATTTCTCTCTTAATCTCGTCGTTGTTTGGCACCCACACTTTCTTCTGGTACCTCAAAATTCCATCCTCACCCATATGAAGATCTTTCAATCGTCCTCTTCCGATTAGTACTTCTCTCTCGTTGACTGTTTCTTGTGCTTCTTTGATCCTTCCCAACAATGCAGGTTGCAACGTTAATCGTGCCAAAAACCCGCTCACTCTCACCTATAGACTCATTCCCTTGACATCCTTCCAGACTTTTACCCCCTTAGAGATCATTGTCGCTAACATTCCATGATTCTTTCTACTAAGAGCGTCTGCTACCTTATTTGCCTTACCAGGATGGTATAGAATCTCGCAGTGATAGTCCTTGAGGAGTTCTAGCCACCTCCGCTGCCTCATATTTAACTCCTTCTGCGTGAAAATATATTTGAGACTCTTGTGATCTGTAAAGATTTGGAATTTCACGCCATACAAATAGTGTCGCCAAATCTTCAAGGCGAATACTACTGCCGCTAACTCTAAGTCATGTGTCGGATAGTTCCTCTCATGTATCTTTAGTTGCCTCGATGTATATGCTATCACCTTGTCATTCTGCATCAGTACACAACCTAATCCCTTCAATGAGGCATCGCTATATATTACAAAGCTTTCGGATCCAGTCGGTACGGCTAGTACTGGTGCGGACACCAATCTACTTTTCAACTCCTGGAAACTCTTCTCACATTCTTCTGTCCATACGAACTTGACTCCCTTTTGAGTCAATCTCGTCATCGGTCCAGATAATTTAGAAAATCCTTCCACAAACCTGCGGTAGTAACCGGCTAAACCCAAAAAGCTTCTTATTTCCGTCACCGTAGTTGGGCGCTCCCAATCCATTATGGCTTCTATTTTAGTCGGGTCAACTGAAATCCCCTCTCTTGATACTATGTGGCCCAAGAAAGCCACCCTTTCCAACCAAAATTCACACTTCGTAAATTTGGCATACAGTCTCTGTTTCCTCAAAATCCCTAGCACTAGTCTCAAGTGCTCAGCATGTTCTTCTTTAGACTTAGAGTATACTAGGATGTCATCAATAAATACTATCACACACTTGTCTAGGTATTCTTGAAATATCCTATTCATCAACTCCATAAAAGCAGCTGGTGCGTTCGTTAGACCGAAAGGCATCACAACGAATTCATAATGTCTGTATCTCGTTTTGAACGCGGTCATTGCTACATCCTGTAGACACCCCGCCTTGGACCTCTCACCCCGATTGCATACAAAGTATTTTTATTTTGTTGATTTCTGTTACTTCGGTTAAGTTCCTAACTGATTCCGTTAGTTTTGGACTAAACTGCATAACAGAGTTAACTTTTAGGGTCATTCTGTCATTCTGTCATTTTTTACCCGCGGGCGCTTCCGGCACTGCCAGTGAGCCGCGCGCGCGTCCCGCCCCAAAAGCCGGACCCGCGCGCTTCCCACTTTGGCAGTAACGGATTGCACCTTATTTCCCTCCCTTTTCTTATTTACAAACATCTTTTCTTAATCACAAAAACCATCTTTTTACATCCACATTCATCCCCCCTTTTTCTCATTAACTCCCAATCCCAAATTCTAAGCCTTTTCCCAAAAAACTAATATTTCTTTCATTTATTATTTGATTTCTTTTATTTCTTTTATTTTTCTTTTATTCATTTATCTTATTTGTGATTGGCTCATTCCATTTCACATGGATGACCAATTTCCCTCCATCATTTCCCTCTCTTTTTTTTTACCTATAAAAACCATCATCTTCTACCTTGGAAAAGGACTTCCTTTTGGACTCCAACCTTGATTCACCAACTACATTATACACAAATTCTCCCAACAAGAGTTCTTAGTAACAAGACTCTACACAAATTGTTCTACAACAATTTCATTACAACAACAATACTTTCAAGTCAAGGTTCCAAGTCCTCTTTCTCAAGGTACAACTCCATTTTCTTCCTTTGTTTTCTTCTTCTTGATGTATGCAATCCCCATTAATGGGACATGACCAACATGACTACTTCACATATTGAAGTTAGTTAAGGTTAGCTCCCTACATTTTAATCTTAACTTTAATTCACCATGTTAATTTCTCTTCATCTCTTAATGTAATTCTTTAACATTACTTGTTACATGTAATCTTTATCATTAAATAAATAAAACAATTCTATTTTATTTCCCCTTTATTTCCCCTTTTATTCTCATCACAATTGTTAGCAGATTTCTATTCAATTAATTGAAGGACATGTAAATATTAGAACACCAATAGTAGCAAGACCCGCGTAAGCGGGGCGGAGTGGGTGTTTAAGTACTTCCCACTCCGTCACCTAACCCCCGAACCCTTCTCTCCCGAATCTCTGGTTTTGTACATAAATTAGGCTATTTCTAGGTTTTTCTTATGTTCCTTTAAAAACATAGGTGGCGACTCTAAACAATCTAAAAACAAGTTAGACATCCTAGGATAATACACCGCTCTAGCCAAGCCGTGGTTCCCCGGGGTATCTACAGTGGCGACTCCGCTGGGGACTTATTAGAGGGTTAAACTTGCGTTCTTAACTTTTGGTGTTCTAATTTCTATTTTCTGGGCATTCTGGTAAAAAGGGTAGGAAGTGCGCGCGTCCGGCCTTCTAGGCCTAAAGCGCGCGCGTCCGACCCTTATTATCAGAATCGCCCGCCTTCCTTCTTGTCCTTCAATTTCATATTTCTGTGCTAACAAGTTTCTACAGGGGAAAGTTACATAATTTGGGACCAGGGCAATCCCCTGAGTCCGCAGTTTCCTCTAACATTCTGACAGGTACCCCAGATGCGCGCGCCTCCCATATTCATTGCGCAATGCGCGCGCTTCCCACATCACTTCCCTGAGGCGCGCGCTTCTGGTAAATTTTCCAGAAACAGAACAGTGCACAGAAAGCAGAACAGAGCAGAATGACAGTGTGTGGTCACCGGGCCTGCATACAATTTCTTTTACTTTCTGTTTATTTTTTATCGGTCACACGGGTGATTCGAAAGTTGTAAATTACGTGCTTATTTGTTTTTTTTTATTTCCTTAAAAAAAAAAAAAAATGTTTTGTCACATGTTAGACCTCACACTACATACACATATTCTTATCAACTGCTCACTATCGAGTCGCACAAGTCCAACCCCAAACCCGTCGAGGCCCGTCCTAGGAAGTTTCAAGCTCCACCCGACCTTGACTCTTCCGAAGCGGTCAACCTCAGCCCGTGGCGTAGTTCAAGACTACATGCCAGGGGTGACCTTTAAGCCTCATATTCAAGCCGAGCACAAACCACACAATTCTAGTTAGGGTCTAACACTCCGTGACTCAAGTCGGTTTCCATGTGCCGAGATTTCCCTAAACTAATGTCTTCAAATCATACATGCCAATTTGTTGCAATGGACGAAATAAAACTCCGTCCCCAAAAGTGGCTATTTTGGACGAAAATAAAAATCCGTCCCCGCATGTATGATTTACTACTACATTAATTTAGTTTAATCCCGACACATGTAGGGCTCACAAGCGTGGTGGAATCCGATGAGTATATGGGACCGCGGGAAGGTCTATATACTAGTGTGACGATTCCACTATTTTTTCTAGAAACCCCAAAAAGGACCACGTCCTTCCGACTTTGTAAAAAAAAAAAAAAAAGAGTCGTTTTTCCTTATGTGGTTGAGTCTTTTTCTTTGTTTGTGGGTTAATTCATTTTATCCAAAAGGTGTTTGTGGGGCCAATCTAAGATCAACCGTGCTCTTTCAATAGGTCCAATGGCTTCCAACGGCGACAACAACAACGGTGGAAATGATTTCGTGTCCAACGAAGGGTTACTCAACGTAATGAAATCAATGGGGGAACAAATGGATAGGATTGTCAAGGATGCCCGCCGTAAAGACAATTTGTGGCAAGCCCGTTTCGATATCGACAAGAGGATTCACAAAGAAAAGGTTTCCGAACTCAAGGCCCATCTTGATTATGAAAGAAGAATTCACAAGGAAGAGGTTTCCGAACTCAAAGCCCATTTGCAAGAGCTCACTGACAGCAAAGAAAAGTTCAATGATAAAGCATGCTCAAGTGGCCCGACCCTCAAAAGCTACAAAGGTACCACCAACAACCGAGTTTTCACTCCTCTCCAAGGAGTAACCCAAGCCGAGGCATTTGAAATTTTGGTGGCAAGAGGGAAGATCAAACCTTTGGAGGGGTACAAGCCGAAGGCGATACTGAAAAATCATGCTCATGGTGAATGGTGCGGCTACCACAAGCATAGTGGCCACACTACCGAAGGGTGCTTCCTTCTCCGAAACATCATCCAAGATTTGATCGACAACGGCGAATTTACCGTGGGTGAAGAGCAACTCATCAAAGAAGTGGCTTGGTTTTGAAATGGGGCTTCAACAAAGAGGACGACGACAACAATCTCCGTTTCTCTTTCTTTACCTAGTAGTAGGAATAAAAAAAAAAAAAAAAAAAAAAGAGTCAAAAGTCCTCTTTTGTGTGCATTAATGTTTTCTCTCGTCCCATATTAAGTGTCGAGTCTTGTTATCAAATAAAAGTCGTTCTTGTCCTTATACACTCTTCCAAGTTGTTCGATCTAATTCTTGGCAAAATGCTGAAAAAATGTCTAAACAAGTTTTAGAACAAGGCCATCACTTGAACGCCTAGGGGCTAAACATCGACGCCAACATCAACGACGAAGCCAAGACAAACAAGGTGGAGCAACAATCATGAAGAAGTCAAGGAAAGTTTTCAAAGGGGGATTAAAAAAAAAAAAAAAAAAAAAAAAAAAAGAGCTCGCTAGGTTGATACCATCAAATCAACCTAGGCAAAAGTTAGAGCACAAAAAAAAATAAAAATCCCCCTCAATCAAAGAAGTTCACATCAAGATCCACCAACGAAGGACGAAGCAACAATTCCATCCCGAAGAATGGAGAATCCACAAGAACTACGGTGACCTGAGCCTCTACACTGGAGGAACGTAGGCAAACTGCGGGTCCGGTCTCATGCAAGAAAGAAGATATGTTTAGCCCTAGCGCGTTATGGTGATCGGCCTTCATCTCGAACTTGTCAAGACATCTTTGTACGATTCATTTGCCAATGAATTAATCACCAAAAAGATTGAACAACTTTCTTAGATTTGGAATCATTTCGCGTTCCTTGTCGAGTCTAGGGACTTCTATTCTTTCTGCATACTCCCAATTTCTTACAATCAAATTGGGGCTTTCCTTCTCTTCTCTCTTAATGACTTACTTTCCTTCGTGAGTCATTCAATTCAATAAAAAAAAAAATACATGTCAATACTAGGGACACTTCCCTAGTCGAGTCAATGTCACTCATCTTTAGTGACAAAAGGTTTTCACCGCAAAATCACATGTCTCTCATCCTCAGCTAGAGTCAATGCACACTTCCTCATTAATCGAGTAAAAAATGAAGACGCAAAAGAGATGCCCGCTAGATTGAAAACACGAAAGGGCGGTCTAGGCAAAAAACAGGGTGCGTCATAAAAAAAAATGAGAGAGTGAGAGAGAGAAGGGAAAGAGAAATGGAGATCCCCGGCCTCTAAAGAAGATAAGTTCTACATTGAATCTCCTCAGGAAGTCAATTCCCCACCGAGTCAACTTTGGGATTGCAAAAGGCTCGACAAGATATAGCACCATCAAAGGTTGTCTTGGGTTATCGGCATCATTCTCCAGCAGTGTGCATTTTTGGGTTCATGAAAAGAAGGCTCGTGGTTACCAAGATCCATCCGAGAACAATCCCATCATAAAAGGGCACGAGGTTAGACAAATAATCCCTAGCTAGTCAATTGGCTTGGGCAGCAAATAGCAACAACATGTGTCTCAGTTTTCAAGGCTTCTTCAAGTATGTGCTTCTAAAGTACGCCGAAAGGCTCCCGAGAAATGGAGTAGCTCTTGCCATATCCTCTCATGTTTATTCTCTCACACGAGGATGAGTCACTCTTGCTTTGCTCCACAAATGGTGACGCCCTAGGGACTATATGACCCGAGAACAAGGGCTTCTTTTGACAATCAACAAGCCCTAGGGGCTATGCTCGAAAAAAAATAATAATGTGTGAGACTATCCTCAAAGTCTCCCAAAAGGGATGTCAAAAAGCCCTCTTGTCGCGTGTGCCCGTGCTCGTTCCCCCAATCAAGGATGGACCTTTCTCGCAATCAATGATGGCACTCTAGGGGCTACGGTCAAGTTTTAAAGGCTCCCTCGGCAAAGAGCAATTAACTCCCCAGCAGTATCCCCAGCCAAGTCATGTGCAACATTGGAAGCTTCCTCAATTCGGCACCGAAGGTCTCAACGGGCTTCGCAATCTACAATCTTTTGGGCTACGGCATTACAGTAATTCAAGCAAAGGGCAGTATTAGGGATTCGCGACCGACAGTCTTTTGGGCAACAATACTCGAGCAAGTGCAATGTGGAGTAGTCTTATGGCTCCATGAGAACAATCAAGCTTCAAAGGGTCTCTCAACACTTCAAGTCAAAGGCCTCTTGGTTTTAAATGAAGACTCCGATGTTATGAATGAAGTTGATGATTTTTGTTAGAACTCACAGCGAGATTTTGAAGGAAGTCTTAGAGAAAAGGAAAAAGATTCAATATGCTAAACTCTAATCAAAACAGGGTTATAGCGGGAAATGCCACGGCCAATCCCAATGTTTCTGCAATTCAGCACCCCCTTCTCCAAGATCAAAAGCACAAGGTGCAGCTCAGATAAAGTTGGGCCACAACACTAGTTGCATCCGAAGATCCGTCATTAGTTCAACTAAAGAAGAATCAAGCAAGCATACTCATTTGAGACTTTATCACGCCAAGACCTTATCCTCCGCGACCTCGACAGCACCGCAAGACATTACTGCATCCTTTGACATAAGCCCTCAGCCATTTGGGTATCGACCACAATGAGGCCATTCATCTCCCCAGTAAGAGCAAGAAGGAGATCTCTATCAAGAATTCTACCAAACGGTACATCCGTTCTCAATGCCGAGCCAATCACGAGGTAATTTGGGGCTTACAATGAAAGGTCTTCACATCCCGCCATCTACAAGCCCACGACACTTGGGGCTTTGCAATCTCTCGAAGCTTGGCATCAACGATCTCCTCTTGGGGCTTGCTCACTACAACAACAAAGGGCGATTTATTCGAATGGGCCAAGAGCTGATTTATCTTGGAGCTATGCAAGTCCCTCAAAATTTGGCATCAAAGGCATTCTAGGGGCTTTACAATCAGCAACCCCTCATCTCGGCATCAAAAGCCTTTTTGAAGCCCCATAACCGATAAATCTCTTGGGGCTAGACATCAATCTTCGTTGGGCACACCAGCGACAACAGAATTCAAGCGAGGCAATCCAGACTTCGACTGAGCATGACTTGAACTTGGGTTGGCTTTACAAACACACAATGGCTAAAATGGTTCACCCACGAACTAAAAAAAAAAAAATAAAAAAAATAAAAATAAATAAATAAATAAAAAATTATTTTTTCTCCTTCTATGTGCAAAATTATGTGCTTTACTTTGCTTTGCTCCTAGCCTCTCCTCCAGCATTCTCCATCATCCTTGAACTACGCTGGTCTGATTCTCTTCAAGGGATACGTAGGCAGCCTTTTGGCACGACCAACCCATCATCCAGAGTTCCATCTCGCCAACCCAACATCAAGGGCATTCTCTCATCAACATCTAAAGAATGGACATGTTGAGTTTCCAAGTAACATGCGCAGCGGAATATAGCAATTAAAATTTTAAGAAAACCCAAAGCCATGGATCCGTTCATATGATTAAATCAAATACAACAAGATGAATAGAGGAATAACTAACCCTTGATGGCTATGAATTTTCTCTTGGTCTTTGGTGGAGAAACTTGAGGCCTTGGTCACGATCACAAAGCTTGAACACGAACTTTGAAGATGATGATTTTCACCCTCTAGCGGTATCCACACTTCGAACGAATATCAAAGGAGCTTCTTTGATCTTGGTTGCTAGACCAATAATTGTAAAACACGCTTTCACAATTTAATAAAGAACTATATGGAATTTATTTTGTGAATTATTTTGTTCCTCAATCAATGATATCTTAGAACAAAATAAAATCTCTCTCAAACTCTTTGAGACTCACAAAAGGCACTTGTAAATATGGCCTGGCCGAATTGGTGCTTTTATACACAATTAAGACCTATTCCAAATAGGATTTTTGTGCCAAAAACCATTCCTAATCAAATTAGGAAATTTCCAATCGGCATACCGGGCGCCCGCCTGGTACCACCCAGGCGCCCGCTCATTTGGGCAGAAGGTCAAGGCCTTTTCGGCTTATTCAGGCGCCCTCCTGGTTCAACCCAAGCGCCCGCTTGGTTGACCAGGAGGCCCAAGATATTTCCAGAAATTCCCTTGAGGTCCTTCGACCCTAAATTCCAATATAGTCCTTCTTATTTAAGATTCGTTCTATTGTGTGTGACCCTCTAGGATCATACTAAGTTGGCAATGGGCTCAAACATGATCCCATAAGATATGATTATGTTCTAGCAAACCGTCATACCTACCCAAATAGTATAACTAGATACAAGTTCGCATTCCTTTAGAATATGTCATAATCCCTTTGTCCACGATGTCATTGAACACAAGTCATGGTCAAACAGTCAACTTGTTTTTGTTCAATGCTTTCTCGATTCCGAATATGTTGATAATTCAAATGCTATTGATCCAATCAACCCATTTGAGTCCGGCCGAACATTTCATCAACATCATTCCTTCGAGGGGCCCAAGCTTGACATCTCTCCGTGGAGGGACAAATCCATTTAGCTCATTATTCTTCCCAACGGGAATCCGATCATGCCAATCATACCCTTTATAACTACCGTGTTAAGGTAGCGTTTGAATATGTCAAACACAATGTTCATCAAGTGGAAGACTATAATAACTTCATGTCTAAGGATTCAAATGACATAACTAATATGAGATATATGTACGACATAGACCATGACATAAATCTCATACAGCGGGTCATGTCCAGTACCTTGTTCCAAACAAGTACCCATAAATCTAACATGATCATCCCATGATCATTTAGTCTTTATACTAGTGCTTAACAAGTACTAGGGACGGGGATTATTATAAGTAAACATGAACAACAATAATAATCAAAACATCTCTTTATTGATATGAAATAAATGATAACAATTACAACGTTTATTAAACGTGCCTAGGGCACCACTACCAACAATCTCCCACTTGCCCTAGGCCCAATCTCCCATGTATCTAATACCTATGGACTTAACATGACCATCATGTTTAGCTTGTGGAAGTCCCTTTGTTAGCGGGTCCGCAACATTGTCATCAGTAGGTACTCTGCATATATTTACGTCTCCCCTATCAACGATCTCTCGAATGATATGAAAACGCCTAAGTATGTGTTTGGATTTCTGATGTGCTCTCGGTTCCTTTGCTTGAGCAATAGCACCATTATTATCGCAATAAAGGTCTATTGGATTAGCAATACTAGGAACCACTTCAAGTTCAGTTATGAACTTCTTAATCCAAACAGCTTCCTTTGCAGCATCCGATGCAGCAATATACTCAGCTTCTGTTGTAGAATCAGCGGTTGTACTTTGCTTGGAACTCTTCCAGCTTACAGCTCTACCATTTAACATAAACACAAAACCCGATTGTGATCGGCTATCATCTTTGTCGGTTTGGAAGCTTGCATCCGTGTAAGCATTTACAACGAGATCATCTTCCATTCCTCCATAGACTAAAAACGAGTCTTTAGTTCTTCTCAAGTACTTAAGAATCGCTTTTACAGCTATCCAGTGATTTTCGCCAGGGTCGGATTGATATCTACTTGTCATGCTCAAAGCATAAGATACATCCGGCCTAGTACAAATCATGGCATACATGATGGACCCAATTGCCGAAGCATATGGAACATCATTCATTTTCTCACGCTCATCGTTTGTCTTTGGACATTGAGTCTTGCTTAGAGAAACTCCATGTAACACGGGCAAGGTGCCTCTCTTAGAATTTTCCATACGGAATCTTCTAATGACCTTGTCAATGTATGTACTTTGGCTTAAACCAAGTAGCCTCCTTGATCTATCTCTATAGATCTTAATGCCAAGAATATATGCGGCTTCACCCATATCTTTCATTGCAAAGCACTTTCCTAACCAAGTCTTCACAGACTGAAGTGTAGGAATGTCGTTTCCAATGAGTAATATGTCATCCACGTATAAAATAAGGAATAGCACTATGCTCCCACTAATCTTCTTGTATACACAAGGCTCATCTTCGTTCTTGATGAAACCAAACTCTTTGACCGATTCATCAAAACGGAGATTCCAACTCCTAGAAGCTTGCTTCAATCCATATATGGATCTCTGCAATTTGCATACCTTAGAATCTTGTTCAAAACCTTCTGGTTGTGTCATATACACATCCTCTTGGAGTTTTCCATTCAGGAAAGCGGTTTTGACGTCCATCTGCCATATCTCATAGTCATGATATGCGGCAATGGCAAGCAAAATTCTTATAGACTTGATCATTGCTACGGGTGAAAAGGTCTCATCATAGTCAATACCATGAACTTGCCTATAACCCTTTGCTACAAGCCTAGCTTTGTAAGTATGCACCTTCCCATCCATGTCAGTCTTCTTCTTGAAGACCCATTTGCATCCTATGGTTTTTACACCTTCGGGCGCATCAATCAAATTCCAAACTTGATTGTCTTGCATGGATTGCAATTCGGATTCCATGGCTCCAAGCCATTTGTCCGAATCAGGAGAAGACATCGCCTCTTGGTAGGTTGACGGTTCATCATTCTCAATGATTTCTACCTCATTACTATCCGTTACGAGAAATCCATATCTCTTAGGCTCGGATCGTAACCTACTAGATCTGCGAGATGCTTGTGTATTTTGAACAGGTTCCACAACTCTTTGTGGTTCTTGTTCTTGTTCCACTATTGGTTCAATGTTATTTTCTGGGTCTTGAATTTCTTCAAGATTTATTTTACTCCCACTGATTTCTTTGGAGAGAAACTCTTTCTCTAGAAAGACACCAGTTCGGGCAACAAACACTTTGTTGTCCTCTCGGTTGTAAAAGTAATATCCTTTAGTTTCCTTAGGATATCCCACGAAAATAGATTTATCAGATTTGTGTGCTAGTTTGTCAGAGATAAGTCTCTTGACATAAACTTCGCAACCCCAAATCCTCATGAAAGATAAACTAGGTTTCTTTCCACTCCACATCTCATATGGAGTCTTTGGAACCGATTTAGTTGGAACTTGATTTAGTGTGAAAGCAGCGGTTTCTAGGGCGTAACCCCAAAAGGATATTGGAAGATCAACTTGACTCATCATTGATCGAACCATGTCTAACAAAGTCCGATTTCTCCTCTCAGACACACCATTCCATTGTGGTGTTCCGGGCGGAGTCAATTGTGAAACTATTCCACAATTCTTTAGATGATCATCAAATTCTTGACTCAAGTATTCTCCACCACGATCTGATCGAAGTGCCTTAATACTTTTGCCAAGTTGTTTTTCTACTTCATTTTGAAATATTCTAAATATCTCAAATGCTTCACTTTTATGTTTCATTAGCTAAACATACCCAAATCTACTATAATCATCAGTGAAGGTTATGAAGTATTGAAATCCTCTCCTAGCATTGCTACTTAATGGTCCGCATACATCGGAATGTATCAACCCCAATAAGTTGCTTGCCCTTTCACCTAACTTGGTAAAAGGTGTCTTAGTCATTTTTCCAAGAAGACACGACTCACAAGTATCATATAACTCTAAGTCACATGAACCTAAAAGTCCGCCCCCATGGAGTTTTGAGATACGCTTCTCATTAATATGACCAAGACGGCAATGCCACAAATAAGTATGATTTACATCATTAGGTTTAGATTTCTTATTTACATGATAGACATTATTTTCATTCTTGACATCCAAGATATAAAGGCCATTAAATGAATTAGCAATACCATAAAGCACATCATTTAAATAAATAGAAAATTTCTTATTCTCAATAAGAAACTTAAAACCTTCATTATCCAAACAAGAAATTGAAATAATATTTCTGCTTAAATCCGGAACATAATAACAATTGTTCAAAACAAGAATTAATCCGGAAGGTAAAGTGACTTCATAAGTCCCTACGGCTAATGCAGCAACTCTTGCTCCATTTCCCACACGTAGATCTACTTCACCTTCTTTAAGCAGTCTCCTATTCTTTAGTCCCTGCACATTTAGACAAATGTGAGAACCACATCCGGTATCCAATACCCAAGAATCAGTGGTAGAAAGGAGAATATCTATCATATAGATACCTGAAGTCGACGCAGCCTTGCTGCTCTTCTTCTTCTTTTGCTCTTCCAAGAAAGCCTTGCAATTACGTTTCCAATGACCAATTTCTTGACAATGGAAACAAATTGCATCCTTTTGTGTATCGGGTTTTGCCTCAGAAGCCTTGGCAACCTTTGCCTTGCTAATCTTGGGTTTGACAACTTTTGCCTTAACCTTGCCTTTGGCACCAGGCTTCTTCCCATCATGAACCAAGAGCATGGGAGAACCTTTCTCCACAATTTTCATCTCTGCAGTTTTGAGCATCCCATGCAACTCAGAGAGATTCTTATCCATTCCATGCATGTTATAATTCATTACAAACTGATTATAACTTTTAGGCAATGAATTAAGAATGAGATCCGTGGCTAGCTCCAATGGGATTGGATAGCCAAGTTTCTCAAGGTGCTCTACATAACCTTTCATTTTAAGAAAGTGAGGACTCACTTGTTGCCCTTCATTCATTTTACTAGTAGTGAATGCAACAATGGTCTTGTACCTCTCTTGCCTAGCTTGCTCTTGAAACATGGTTCTCAACTCCACGCCTATCTCATAGGCTTCCAAACGTTCCAAACTTTGTTGGAGTTTTGAACACATAGCAGCAAGCATGAGACAACTTACATCTCTAGAATCATTACGATGTTTCTTGTAATTGTCTCTTTCTACCCTAGGGGCAGTAGGCGGTGGTTCAGCGGGGAGAGGCCCATCGAGAATGTACAACTTATCTTCTTGCCTAAGAACAATTCTTATGCTACGGATCCAATCCATAAAGTTTGTACCATTCTCTTCGAGCTTATCCTTCTCAAGGATCGATCGCAACGACATTGATTGAGTGTTATTAGTCATTATCTACAAATATGCAAAAATTTCCAAAATTTAATAAGTACCGATTTTCATTAAAGAGATAAATAATGTATTTTTTAAACAAAATACTCCCACTAAATTATATAACCTTCATATACATCCAATGTATAATATAATTTAAATGGGTTAAGATCCAACTTTAATTTAATTTCAAGTCCGCTAAGGCGGATTACACAAAATCAAATTAATTAGGTAGACAACTCTTGTCAATCATATCTCATATGACTCTTAGTTCCTTTTATGAGATTCTTTAAGAAATCAAATTCCAAAAAGCATGTTAAACCTCATCTTTGCCTAGACCCAAAACTGTTTTGACGCCCAATTAAGTCTAACCATTTTAAACGCACAGTTAATGTGTCCCGCTAGGGCGTGCCCACACTATCTATCTTGCTCATACATAAACAAATTTAATGCATCTCGCTAGGGCGAATCTACATTAAAATCACTCATGTACTAACAAGTGTTTTAATCATGGCATGGCAATAAAAGACTTAAAACTTTCTTTGAAGGTTCATCACATATAGCATATAACACATTTATGAGCACATAATATAAACATGTTACACATCAAGTTTAGCCACTAAATTAATCTCCATTAATTTAAGCATGATATTTATGTGTCATTAGTTTCTGTATAATTATGAGGATGAGACTATTTCAACTTTGGTTATTATCTCCAAATCAAGACAACAAGAAGTGCGGTCGAACTAAGCCATTAGGCAACCACAATCCCGCACTAATTCAAGAAACCAAGAAAGTAGTCCATGTGGCCGAAACTAAGCAATAGATGGTCTCGATGAACGTAGGCCAATTGCATTCACAATTCCACATGGATCTCCAATCATTGAATCAAGAACTTTATTTCTCAATTTTAGAAATTATGAACTCTTCATAATTCTAACTTCGTTTTATCTTTGAGACTTTGATTGCGATCAAGTTTGGGAAACACAATCTCGATGAACGCAGATTAGCCATCCAAACCTTGAACCAAACTTAGAATCACAAGACTAAAACAAATAGGAAAATCAAACCCCAAAATCCACACACAAACCAACTACCCAAAACCCATTCCAGATCAACAAGTCTGGACTGGTTCTGTTACTGGTTTTGTCGAATTTATCGAAAATTCCATATTCAGATTTTAACCAAAATCAGAACAAATTTTGACCACCGAGCGCCCGCCTGCAAAAGACCAGGCGCCCGCTTGAATGGCCAGAATAGTATAGAATTTTAAAGTTCGAAAATTTTGTCTCAAAATTATTTTTCCCCGATTATTAAAACTTTGATCCAATCAAAATCAATAATCGAAATAATTCAGAATCCACCATAATTTTTATTGCGATTGAATCGTGCGATTAAAGTTGGAAAAACAATAAACCACATAAAATCACAAAACACATAAACAACATATAATCCAATATTCATATCATGCTTGGCACATAAACAATTTATATACACACAACATGATCCAAGTATTGAATTAATCAACATGAACGGGGCTCTGATACCACTGTTGGGTTTCCAAGTAACATGCGCAGCGGAATATAGCAATTAAAATTTTAAGAAAACCCAAAGCCATGGATCCGTTCATATGATTAAATCAAATACAACAAGATGAATAGAGGAATAACTAACCCTTGATGGCTATGAATTTTCTCTTGGTCTTTGGTGGAGAAACTTGAGGACTTGGTCACGATCACAAAGCTTGAACACGAACTTTGAAGATGATGATTTTCACCCTCTAGCGGTATCCACACTTCGAACGAATATCAAAGGAGCTTCTTTGATCTTGGTTGCTAGACCAATAATTGTAAAACACGCTTTCACAATTTAATAAAGAACTATATGGAATTTATTTTGTGAATTATTTTGTTCCTCAATCAATGATATCTTAGAACAAAATAAAATCTCTCTCAAACTCTTTGAGACTCACAAAAGGCACTTGTAAATATGGTCTGGCCGAATTGGTGCTTTTATACACAATTAAGACCTATTCCAAATAGGAATTTTGTGCCAAAAACCATTCCTAATCAAATTAGGAAATTTCCAATCGGCATACCGGGCGCCCGCCTGGTACCACCCAGGCGCCCGCTCATTTGGGCAGAAGGTCAAGGCCTTTTCGGCTTATTCAGGCGCCCGCCTGGTTCAACCCAAGCACCCGCTTGGTTGACCAGGAGGCCCAGGATATTTCCAGAAATTCCCTTGAGGTCCTTCGACCCTAAATTCCAATATAGTCCTTCTTATTTAAGATTCGTTCTATTGTGTGTGACCCTCTAGGATCATACTAAGTTGGCAATGGGCTCAAACATGATCCCATAAGATATGATTAGGTTCTAGCAAACCGTCATACCTACCCAAATAGTATAACTAGATACATGTTCGCATTCCTTTAGAATATGTCATAATCCCTTTGTCTACGATGTCATTGAACACAAGTCATGGTCAAACAGTCAACTTGTTTTTGTTCAATGCTTTCTCGATTCCGAATATGTTGATAATTCAAATGCTATTGATCCAATCAACCCATTTGAGTCCGGCCGAACATTTCATCAACATCATTCCTTCGAGGGGCCCAAGCTTGACATCTCTCCGTGGAGGGACAAATCCATTTAGCTCATTATTCTTCCCAACGGGAATCCGATCATGCCAATCATACCCTTTATAACTACCGTGTTAAGGTAGCGTTTGAATATGTCAAACACAATGTTCATCAAGTGGAAGACTATAATAACTTCATGTCTAAGGATTCAAATGACATAACTAATATGAGATATATGTACGACATAGACCATGACATAAATCTCATACAGCGGGTCATGTCCAGTACCTTGTTCCAAACAAGTACCCATAAATCTAACATGATCATCCCATGATCATTTAGTCTTTATACTAGTGCTTAACAAGTACTAGGGACGGGGATTATTATAAGTAAACATGAACAACAATAATAATCAAAACATCTCTTTATTGATATGAAATAAATGATAACAATTACAACGTTTATTAAACGTGCCTAGGGCACCACTACCAACAGGACATTCTCCATCAAAGCATCCTCCGCGGACATCAAGAATCCATCTCCACTCAAGCGGCAATGGTAAGTGAAGGTATGAATACATCCAATGCTTTCCTCAAAATCACACCGCACACAAGATCACTCTCTACATTCTTACTTCTCTCTCATTGCAAGGGTGTTCAAAAATCCCATCACACCACGAGCACAATTTCTCTCTCTTCATTTCACACTTCATGCATCTTCTTGCAAGAACACATATACCTGTCAAGCACACACATAACAGGTACCACCACGAAGTCAACAGCATCCGCTACTCAAATCACTTCATCCCCGCTAGAAAGTGGTCAACCGTGCCCACACCCCAAAAAGTCAACAACATAAGCAGATGCGGCTCCAAGTCGGCAACTCGGTCCATATCGAGACAAGCTCCCATGAGCTCCAAGTCGACAACTCGGTCCATATCGAGATAAGCTCCCATGAGCTCCAAGTCGACAACTCGGTCCATATCGAGACAAGCTCCCATGAGTTCCAAGTCGGCAACTCGGTCCATATCGAGACAAGCTCCCATGAGCTCCAAGTCGGCAACTCGGTCCATATCGAGACAAGCTCCCATGAGCTCCAAGTCGGCAACTCGGTCCATATCGAGACAAGCTCCCATGAGCTCCAAGTCGGCAACTCGGTCCATATCGAGACAAGCTCCCATGAGCTCCAAGTCGGCAACTCGGTCCATATCGAGACAAGCTCCCATGAGCTCCAATACAACACTCCAGCAAAAGTCGCTCATGCAGGGAGCGCATCCTTATCTCTAGCAATTTCAAATTACTGCTTTCATCGAGTCTTTGCTTTCTTTTCTTTCTTTTTCTTTGCCGATGTCCTCGGCGGGTGTTTTTACTTTCGTCGACGCGTTTTTGTTTGCAATCCACGTCGCCGAGGGGCTCTGTAGACACCCCACCTTGGACTTCTCACCCCGATTGCATACAAAGTATTTTTATTTTGTTGATTTCTGTTACTTCGGTTAAGTTCCTAACTGATTCCGTTAGTTTTGGACTAAACTGCATAACAGAGTTAACTTTTAGGGTCATTCTGTCATTCTGTCATTTTTTACCCGCGGGCGCTTCCGGTACTGCCAGTGAGCCGCGCGCGCGTCCCGCCCCAAAAGCCGGACCCGCGCGCTTCCCACTTTGGCAGTAACGGATTTCACCTTATTTCCCTCCCTTTTCTTATTTACAAACATCTTTTCTTAATCACAAAAACCATCTTTTTACATCCACATTCATCCCCCCTTTTTCTCATTAACTCCCAATCCCAAATTCTAAGCCTTTTCCCAAAAAACTAATATTGCTTTCATTTATTATTTGATTTCTTTTATTTCTTTTATTCATTTATCTTATTTGTGATTGGCTCATTCCATTTCACACGGATGACCAATTTCCCTCCATCATTTCCCTCTCTTTTTTTACCTATAAAAACCATCATCTTCTACCTTGGAAAAGGACTTCCTTTTGGACACCAACCTTGATTCACCAACTACATTATACACAAATTCTCCCAACAAGAGTTCTTAGTAACAAGACTCTACACAAATTGTTCTACAACAATTTCATTACAACAACAACACTCTCAAGTCAAGGTTCCAAGTCCTCTTTCTCAAGGTACAACTCCATTTTCTTCCTTTGTTTTCTTCTTCTTGATGTATGCAATCCCCATTAATGGGACATGACCAACATGACTACTTCACATATTGAAGTTAGTTAAGGTTATCTCCCTACATTTTAATCTTAACTTTAATTCACCATGTTAATTTCTCTTCATCTCTTAATGTAATTCTTTAACATTACTTGTTACATGTAATCTTTATCATTAAATAAATAAAACAATTCTATTTTATTTCCCCTTTATTTCCCCTTTTCTTCTCATCACAATTGTTAGCACATTTATATTCAATTAATTGAAGGACATGTAAATATTAGAACACCAATAGTAGCAAGACCCGCGTAAGCGGGGCGGAGTGGGTGTTTAAGTACTTCCCACTCCGTCACCTAACCCCCGAACCCTTCTCTCCCGAATCTCTGGTTTTGTACATAAATTAGGCTATTTCTAGGTTTTTCTTATGTTCCTTTAAAAACATAGGTGGCGACTCTAAACAATCTAAAAACAAGTTAGACATCCTAGGATAATTCACCGCTCTAGCCAAGCCGTGGTTCCCCGGGGTATCTACACATCCACATCCCTGACCCTTAACTGATGATATCCTGACCTAAGATCAATCTTAGAAAAGTAACAAGCTCCTCTCAATTGGTCAAATAAGTCATCAATTCTTGGTAATGGGTACTGATTTCTCACAGTCACTTTGTTCAACTCACGATAGTCGATACATAGCCTCATCGACCCATCCTTCTTCTTCACAAATAGTACTGGTGAACCCCATGGAGATACACTCGGTCTAATTAGCCCTTTGTCCAGTAATTCCTGCAGTTGTTCTTTCAACTCCTTTAATTCCCTCGGAGCCATTCTGTACGGTGGCCTCGAGATAGGTGCCATCTCCGGTGCTAAGTCAATCGTGAATTCTACTTCTCTAACAGGTGGTACTCCCGGCAGCTCTTCCGGAAATATGTCTTGGAATTCATTAACTACTTCGAGCGACTCTGTAGTTACTCCTTTTCCTTCCGTCTTACTTATGTGCGCCAAAAATCCTTCACAACCCTTCCTGATTAGTTTGCGAGCATTCATCACCGAGATCAGATTCACTTGCTTCCTCGGTTTTGTCCCCGTGAAACTACACTTTTCTCCCTTTTCTCCTAGAAACGTCATTACCTTCTCGTGACAGTTCACATTTGCCCGATGTAAGGACAACCAATCCATCCCTAATATCACGTCGAACTCTGACATGTCTAGTTCGATGAAATCGGCTTCTAGGTTAATGCCCCCTATCCCTAGAGTGCATTTTCTGTAGATTGTGGTGATCGGAATGGCCTCCTTAGCGGGTGTATCTATTACTAATGGTATTTGCAAGGCTTCTGGTTGTAATCTTAATTTCTTTGCTACTTTCTGACTAACTACGGAGTGGGTAGCCCCAGTATCAATTAGCACATATACATCGCGAGAATTTAATTGTAGCGTACCTGCCACCAGATCCTCATTCACGCTAGCAGCTTTGGCAGTCATGGTGAATATTCTCCCACGGACTCCGCTATTTCCCTCATTATTTCCTCATGCCCTTGCAGCTGGTCCTTCCTTCTTGGGTTCGGGGCATTTCCACTTTGGATGTCCCACTTTCTCGCAGTTGTAGCACTTACGTTCCTTGTAGAAACAGACCTCTGTTTTGTGATTCCCATCACATATGGTGCACTTGTCATGATTCGCAATCTCACGGTTTCCTCCCTTGTTCCACTCCTTTCTGTTATTGTTGGAATTTCGATTGTTGTTGTTGTGTCTGTCCTTGTAATTTCCCTTATCACGACCGTCGTCGACTGCTTTCCTCTTATGGTTATTCTGATCCTTGTTCCCTTGTGTTCCCTTATTACTGTCTGGATCTTTTGCTGCCCCTTTGCCTTTCTCTTCTCTGCGACTTCGGTAGTTATCGGACTCTTTCTCGACTATCTTAGCCCGATCCAGTACTGCGGAGTACGTAGCCAATGCCAGTGGAGTAATCCTGTACTTGATCCTGTCACTCAGTCCCGCCTTAAACTTCCTGGCTTTCTGTTCTTCATTGTCGAAAAATTGGGGAGCAAATTCTAACAGGTCCGTAAACTTCTCCCCATATTCTGCCACTGTCCGGCTCCCTTGTGTCAAGGTCAAAAATTCAGCTACTCGCTCATTCCTCAAACTGGTTGGGTAGTATTTCTCATGGAACATTTTTTTGAACGTGTCCCATGTGATCGCAGGATCACCTCGAGCCACTGCGGCTCTCTTCTCCGCTTCCCACCATGATCGAGCTTTTCCCTTCAACATAAACGTTGCAAACGTCACTTTCTGCTCTTCAGTACAGGTAAGCGGCTCAAAAATTCTTTCAGTATTTTTGATCCAGTCCTCAGGCTTTTCCTTCGCCGTATCGGAGAACGAGTCAGGGTTCCTCCTTTGAAACAACTCTAATGGGTCCCTCAGCGGTGCTGGAGGTGGTGCCTAGGTGATTGCAGCCACAGCTTGCTCTATCCCTGATAATGTCTGAGTGAGCATCTGAAAGAAATTAACCATGTTCGGATCCACTTGTCCGTTTCCATTCCCGCTGTTATTACCACCGTTCCCATTGTTGTTGTTTCCACCGGTATTTCCGCTTCGAGTATTCATCTGTAAATTTATTCGATTTCAGTAATAGGTCTAATAGTCAATTTCGTCTAACTTTAATAACGTTTCCGTATCTCTTACGGTTTATTGGTTCTTCTTACTTTGATTTAGGGTCACGTCTTACTTGTTTGTGTGACATCTTGTGTTTTGGGTCTTACTCGCGCCCTTGCCCTAATAATCGTTTCAGTACGTTACTTCTTAGGGCTTATTAACTTGGTTCTCTAAGCTTCTGACTTTCTCCATCTGTATTGCCAATTTTCCCTCTACATACACTAAGTCATCATCACGTCCCTTAATGACACTCTGCAGGCTTCCGACTCCTAGAGTCTCCTTCTTAAGCTCTCTCTTAGTCTTGCGAAGCTCCTTAGTTAACTGCTTAATGGTGTTCTCCTTAGCCTTGACTTCTTGTTGGAGCTCTGTACTGTCCCTGACCGACTTCATTGGTCTCCTTGCCATACGCCTACACACAATCCATAAGAACTAAGTCAATACTTATAAATGACAGCCTCAATAGTGGTACACATGCAAAACACAATAAGTATGTAGTTATGAATAAGCAGGCTTCCTTTCTTTGGACGTATTTTCACTCATCACTCTTAGTATCTTACCTAGAGTGAGGTAATTCTATTTAAACTTCCAAGTAGATCCCAATCATCGTTAAGCACTAAGTCTTCAATCAGTCTCAACTCCTAGGACCTCCCATAAGACCTAAATCCATTGCTCTGATACCAACTGTAACACCCCTAACTTTCCATACATTTAATGAGCATTTAATGGCACTAAAATCCTTAATTAACCATAATGGAAGTGGGGTCCATAAATCAAACCCTCGTTACATCATAAACAGTCATCAATGCAGAAGCAATAAAACGAAGTAAACTTGTCTTGGTGGAAATCATTCCAACCATAATAGTACTTACAACTCAAGAATTTAAAACAATAACTGTTCTTAATTTCAAATAAAGTCTTCAAACACCGCTTCCCTTACGGTTACTCTCCTCCTCCACCTACCTTGATCCTGAAAAGAAAATTTATAGAATAGGGGTGAGCGAACGAATGCTCAGTAAGTTCATACGCGGCCTCTCCGGTTACTAAGGAGAGACGACCAGAACAAACACTTCCAAGATCAAGTTTCGACGATAGGGTGATCTTAACTTAGAAAAGTCGACTGGGGATTCGACACAGTCAACATCATACTTGATAAATTCATTTAAGAATTATGGCTCTACAATTCAAGGGTGTTATAAAAGTTTCCGTCAATTCCATACGTACATTGTAACCTCAATGCCAAAGGTACAGTTAATGCACTTAGCTTCATCAAGCTAATTCGTGCGGGTCGTAACGTGTATGGTATCCACACATACATGCTCGGGGTCGAGAACTATCCTTGTAATCAGACAGTTCCTGAGAGAAGGCATGTGATCACTCATGCAATCCCTTAACTTAAGATAGTCTCTTTCAAGACTAATATCCTTTACAGGATAAATCGTCCTTTTCAGGGACGACACGCCTCCTTTCTGAAAACGTGTCCCAAGCCACTAGTATTCACTTCTAGGGCTAGAGTAGGAAAGCATACGAAGGTACAGGTATGCATAACAAGTCTCAATTCAATGATATTTAGTGATCAAAGGGGACATCACCAAATAGGTTTAACTTCAAATAACGTTTTTACTTATCGCAGGATCATTCAAATGCTATCTAGCCATAACGATAGCTACTACGAGAATAAAATTATGAATTCCAATTGAACAAGAATGCAAGGACAAAAGGAACGTAATCCCTTACCTTGATTGCTTTTCCCTGCCGAGTTCTCCTCGTACGAATCTACAAGGCATTGAATAGTTTACTTTAGTACTCTCAACATCATTAACTACTTCTACTTAGTTAACTGAGAGATGTGTTTTTACTTATTTATTTCGTTACTCTTTTACTTACGTTTCGGGTTCTGACTTTGATTCGCGAGTCAATCCTTTAACTTTAATGTTATTGTAATTAAGTCCTCCAACTTTAGTTTAACAACAATTTGGTCCCTCAACTTTGGTTAATTGCAAATTGGTCCTTCAACTTTGGATTAATTGCAAATTAGTCCTTCAACTTTAGATTAGTTACAAACTGGTCCTTCAACTTTAGTTTAATTACAGGAAGGTCCCTTGACTTTGGTTTTTGTTCGTAAGGGTCCCCCAAGTTTCTTTTTAGCTACTTAGACCCCTTTAACCTCAAGGGTTTCTCTTTTATTTCTTCTAACTTTAATTTTTTCAGTTAAATCCTTTCTCGTTAGGAAACTAACTGAATCTTTTAATTTTTTCCTCTCTTCGTTAACTCCCTAATTCCCAAGGTCTTCCAAGTACATAATACATTCCTTCAAGTTAGTTTTCTAACTTTCCAACAACTCTTTTAAAGTTTATATTTTCTTTCCGTTATAAATCTAACTAAAATACTAACTTTTCCGTCCCAATTCTTAACATTTTTAATTAAGAATCAACACCAAAATATATATAACCATAGCCGAGTTCTATCTCATCAATATTCATTTATTTGATTAATTTTTTCTTGTTCTTTGATTTTTTCTAAAATTCCCAAACATTAATTTATTCATCAATCAATAACAATAATCATTAAAATCAACAAAAAGATTTTTCCCCATCTCCTTTGGCCATTCGGCCGAATGACCTAGGATGAAAATCCATAATTTTTCTTCCCTTTTTGTTAAACCTAATTAACCTCAATCTCATATTAGTTCAATTCTATATTTTACAACATATTAATCCATCCACACCATGATCAAAATCAATCTTAAAAATAATAACTAACATGGAGATCATTCTTTTATTAAAGCCTTTGAATCTAAGCTTTTAGCAATTAATCTCTCATTATTCAATCACTAGCATGCAAACCCTAATGATCATCTTCTTAGAACATTCATAGTTTAAGTTTTACTCAACTAAAATAAATGAAATAAATTTTTGATTATAGGGTTTGACATTACCTTGGATTTAATCGGATTACACCTCCAAAAACAATGGCAAAAATTCTTCTCCCCCTTCCCTCTTGGTTCGGCTGCCCTAGTATGGGGATTAGGGTTTTTGTGGTTATGTTGTTTTGATCAATACAAATAAAACCTAAAATTTCACTACTCAAGATTTTATACTTTAGGTAATTGTTAACTGGGCTTGGGTTTATTTAATTTTATTCGGGCCAACCCAAACTTGAGCTCCTTACACTTGGCCCACTCTTTAACTATTTAACACACTTCTTTAAAGAGTCCATTAATTATAGTTATCATTTATTGTTCACAGTTATAATTTTTTTTTTTTTTTTTTCGGGTCTTTACATCTTTACCCCCTTAAAAGAAGTTTGTCCTCAAACTTAGACGTACCTTACTCCGAGAAGATGTCTGGGTACAATTCGCGCATTTCGCCTTCCAGCTCCCACGTCGCTTCCCTCTCTGTGTAATTACTCCATTGTACTTTCACATATGGAATGGTGCGTTTCCTCACTACCTCGTCCTTCTTGTCGACTATCTTGATAGGTCGTTCGTTGTATGTCAAATCCGTCCGAACTCTTAATTGCTTATACTCGATCACGTGACTTAGATCGTGTACATACTTCCTCAGCATGGAGATGTGAAATACATTGTGCACTCCAGACAGCACAAGTGGTAATGCCAACCTATACGCCACCTCTCCGATCTTATCAAGTATCTCGAAGGGTCCCACATACCGTGGACTCAATTTGCCTTTGATTCCGAACCGCATAATCCCTTTCGTTGGCGAGATCTTTAAGACTACGCGATCCCCCGGTTGGAACTCTAATTCCCTCCTCCTATTATCAGCATAGGATTTCTGTCGGCTTTGTGCAGTCTGTAGCCACTTTCGAATCTATTGTACTTTGTCGGCGGTAATTTGCACGATCTCCGGTCCACCTAACTTCCTCTCACCAACCTCGTCCCAACAAGTTGGCGATCTGCACTTCCTCCCATACAACGCTTCGTACGGTGCCATCCCAATACTCGCATGGAAGCTGTTGTTATATGCGAATTCGACCAATGGTAGATGCTCATCCCACGCATTAGGCCAATCCAACGATGTTGCCCTCAGCATGTCTTCTAGTGTCTGTATGGTCCTCTCCGACTGACCATCTGTTTGTGGGTGGAAGGCCGTGCTTATAGTTAACTTGGTCCCAAGCGCCCCTTATAGACTATTCCAGAACTTCGAAGTGAACCTGGTATCTCTGTCGGACACTATTGAGACGTGTATCCCGTGTAACCTCACTATCTCATCAATATACAACTTGGCCAACCTTTCTACCGAGTCCGTCTTCTTAATTGCTAGGAAGTGTGCCGACTTGGTCAATCTGTCTACTATAACCCATATCGCATCGTGCTTCCCGGCCGTCATCGGTAACCCACTTACAAAATCCATAGCGATGTTTTCCCATTTCCATTCAGGAATCGGCAATGACTGTAGCAACCCTGCCGGCTTCTGATGTTCGCTTTTCACCTATTGACAGGTTAGACATCGGTTCACATATTCTGCCACATCGTTCTTCATATTGTTCCACCAGTATGACTCCCTCATATCTCTATACATTTTGGTACTCCCTGGGTGTACAGAAAATTTTGAACAGTGTGCCTCCCTCATTATTTCTCTCTTAATCTCGTCGATGTTTGGCACCCACACTCTCTTCTGGTACCTCAAAATTCCATCCTCACCCATATGAAGATCTTTCAATCGTCCTCTTCCGATTAGTACTTCTCTCTCGTTGACTGTTTCTTGTGCTTCTTTGATCCTTCCCAACAATGCAGGTTGCAACGTTAATCGTGCCAAAAACCCGCTCACTCTCACCTATAGACTCATTCCCTTGACATCCTTCCAGACTTTTACCCCCTTAGAGATCATTGTCGCTAACATTCCATGATTCTTTCTACTAAGAGCGTCTGCTACCTTATTTGCCTTACCAGGATGGTATAGAATCTCGCAGTCATAGTCCTTGAGGAGTTCTAGCCACCTCCGCTGCCTCATATTTAACTCCTTCTGCGTGAAAATATATTTGAGACTCTTGTGATCTGTAAAGATTTGGAATTTCACGCCATACAAATAGTGTCGCCAAATCTTCAAGGCGAATACTACTGCCGCTAACTCTAAGTCATGTGTCGGATAGTTCCTCTCATGTATCTTTAGTTGCCTCGATGTATATGCTATCACCTTGTCATTCTGCATCAGTACACAACCTAATCCCTTCAATGAGGCATCGCTATATATTACAAAGCTTTCGGATCCAGTCGGTACGGCTAGTACTGGTGCGGACACCAATCTACTTTTCAACTCCTGGAAACTCTTCTCACATTCTTCTGTCCATACGAACTTGACTCCCTTTTGAGTCAATCTCGTCATCGGTCCAGATAATTTAGAAAATCCTTCCACAAACCTGCGGTAGTAACCGGCTAAACCCAAAAAGCTTCTTATTTCCGTCACCGTAGTTGGGCGCTCCCAATCCATTATGGCTTCTATTTTAGTCGGGTCAACTGAAATCCCCTCTCTTGATACTATGTGGCCCAAGAAAGCCACCCTTCAAGTTAGTTTTCTAACTTTCCAACAACTCTTTTAAAGTTTATATTTTCTTTCCGTTATAAATCTAACTAAAATACTAACTTTTCCGTCCCAATTCTTAACATTTTTAATTAAGAATCAACACCAAAATATATATAACCATAGCCGAGTTCTATCTCATCAATATTCATTTATTTGATTAATTTTTTCTTGTTCTTTGATTTTTTTCTAAAATTCCCAAACATTAATTTATTCATCAATCAATAACAATAATCATTAAAATCAACAAAAAGAATTTTCCCCATCTCCTTTGGCCATTCGGCCGAATGACCTAGGATGAAAATCCATAATTTTTCTTCCCTTTTTGTTAAACCTAATTAACCTCAATCTCATATTAGTTCAATTCTATATTTTACAACATATTAATCCATCCACACCATGATCAAAATCAATCTTAAAAATAATAACTAACATGGAGATCATTCTTTTATTAAAGCCTTTGAATCTAAGCTTTTAGCAATTAATCTCTCATTATTCAATCACTAGCATGCGAACCCTAATGATCATCTTCTTAGAACATTCATAGTTTAAGTTTTACTCAATTAAAATCAATGAAATAAATTTTTGATTATAGGGTTTGACATTACCTTGGATTTAATCGGATTACACCTCCAAAAACAATGGCAAAAATTCTTCTCCCCCTTCCCTCTTGGTTCGGCTGCCCTAGTATGGGGATTAGGGTTTTTGTGGTTGTGTTGTTTTGATAAATACAAATAAAACCTAAAATTTCACTATTCAAGATTTTATACTTTGGGTAATTGTTAACTGGGCTTGGCTTTATTTAATTTTATTCGGGCCAACCCAAACTTGAGCTCCTTACACTTGGCCCACTCTTTAACTATTTAACACACTTCTTTAAAGAGTCCATTAATTATAGATATCATTTATTGTTCACAGTTATAATTTTTTTTTTTTTTTTTTCGGGTCTTTACATCTTTACCCCCTTAAAAGAAGTTTGTCCTCAAACTTAGACGTACCTTACTCCGAGAAGATGTCTGGGTACAATTCGCGCATTTCGCCTTCCAGCTCCCACGTCGCTTCCCTCTCTGTGTAATTACTCCATTGTACTTTCACATATGGAATGGTGCGTTTCCTCACTACCTCGTCCTTCTTGTCGACTATCTTGATAGGTCGTTCGTCGTATGTCAAATCCGTCCGAACTCTTAATTGCTTATACTCGATCACGTGACTTGGATCGTGTACATACTTCCTCAGCATGGAGATGTGAAATACATTGTGCACTCCAGACAGCACAAGTGGTAATGCCAACCTATACGCCACCTCTCCGATCTTATCGAGTATCTCGAAGGGTCCCACATACCGTGGACTCAATTTGCCTTTGATTCCGAACCGCATAATCCCTTTCGTTGGCGAGATCTTTAAGACTACGCGATCCCCCGGTTGGAACTCTAATTCCCTCCTCCTATTATCAGCATAGGATTTCTGTCGGCTTTGTGCAGTCTGTAGCCACTTTCGAATCTATTGTACTTTGTCGGCGGTAATTTGCACGATCTCCGGTCCACCTAACTTCCTCTCACCAACCTCGTCCCAATAAGTTGGCGATCTGCACTTCCTCCCATACAACGCTTCGTACGGTGCCATCCCAATACTCGCATGGAAGCTGTTGTTATATGCGAATTCGACCAATGGTAGATGCTCATCCCACGCATTAGGCCAATCCAACGATGTTGCCCTCAGCATGTCTTCTAGTGTCTGTATGGTCCTCTCCGACTGACCATCTGTTTGTGGGTGGAAGGCCGTGCTTATAGTTAACTTGGTCCCAAGCGCCCCTTATAGACTATTCCAGAACTTCGAAGTGAACCTGGTATCTCTGTCGGACACTATTGAGACGTGTATCCCGTGTAACCTCACTATCTCATCAATATACAACTTGGCCAACCTTTCTACCGAGTCCGTCTTCTTAATTGCTAGGAAGTGTGCCGACTTGGTCAATCTGTCTACTATAACCCATATCGCATCGTGCTTCCCGGCCGTCTTCGGTAACCCACTTACAAAATCCATAGCGATGTTTTCCCATTTCCATTCAGGAATCGGCAATGACTGTAGCAACCCTGCCGGCTTCTGATGTTCGCTTTTCACCTAATGACAGGTTAGACATCGGTTCACATATTCTGCCACATCGTTCTTCATATTGTTCCACCAGTATGACTCCCTCATATCTCTATACATTTTGGTACTCCCTGGGTGTACAGAAAATTTTGAACAGTGTGCCTCCCTCATTATTTCTCTCTTAATCTCGTCGTTGTTTGGCACCCACACTCTCTTCTGGTACCTCAAAATTCCATCCTCACCCATATGAAGATCTTTCAATCGTCCTCTTCCGATTAGTACTTCTCTCTCGTTGACTGTTTCTTGTGCTTCTTTGATCCTTCCCAACAATGCAGGTTGCAACGTTAATCGTGCCAAAAACCCGCTCACTCTCACCTATAGACTCATTCCCTTGACATCCTTCCAGACTTTTACCCCCTTAGAGATCATTGTCGCTAACATTCCATGATTCTTTCTACTAAGAGCGTCTGCTACCTTATTTGCCTTACCAGGATGGTATAGAATCTCGCAGTCATAGTCCTTGAGGAGTTCTAGCCACCTCCGCTGCCTCATATTTAACTCCTTCTGCGTGAAAATATATTTGAGACTCTTGTGATCTGTAAAGATTTGGAATTTCACGCCATACAAATAGTGTCGCCAAATCTTCAAGGCGAATACTACTGCCGCTAACTCTAAGTCATGTGTCGGATAGTTCCTCTCATGTATCTTTAGTTGCCTCGATGTATATGCTATCACCTTGTCATTCTGCATCAGTACACAGCCTAATCCCTTCAATGAGGCATCGCTATATATTACAAAGCTTTCGGATCCAGTCGGTACGGCTAGTACTGGTGCGGACACCAATCTACTTTTCAACTCCTGGAAACTCTTCTCACATTCTTCTGTCCATACGAACTTGACTCCCTTTTGAGTCAATCTCGTCATCGGTCCAGATAATTTAGAAAATCCTTCCACAAACCTGCGGTAGTAACCGGCTAAACCCAAAAAGCTTCTTATTTCCGTCACCGTAGTTGGGCGCTCCCAATCCATTATGGCTTCTATTTTAGTCGGGTCAACTGAAATCCCCTCTCTTGATACTATGTGGCCCAAGAAAGCCACCCTTCAAGTTAGTTTTCTAACTTTCCAACAACTCTTTTAAAGTTTATATTTTCTTTCCGTTATAAATCTAACTAAAATACTAACTTTTCCGTCCCAATTCTTAACATTTTTAATTAAGAATCAACACCAAAATATATATAACCATAGCCGAGTTCTATCTCATCAATATTCATTTATTTGATTAATTTTTTCTTGTTCTTTGATTTTTTTCTAAAATTCCCAAACATTAATTTATTCATCAATCAATAACAATAATCATTAAAATCAACAAAAAGAATTTTCCCCATCTCCTTTGGCCATTCGGCCGAATGACCTAGGATGAAAATCCATAATTTTTCTTCCCTTTTTGTTAAACCTAATTAACCTCAATCTCATATTAGTTCAATTCTATATTTTACAACATATTAATCCATCCACACCATGATCAAAATCAATCTTAAAAATAATAACTAACATGGAGATCATTCTTTTATTAAAGCCTTTGAATCTAAGCTTTTAGCAATTAATCTCTCATTATTCAATCACTAGCATGCGAACCCTAATGATCATCTTCTTAGAACATTCATAGTTTAAGTTTTACTCAATTAAAATCAATGAAATAAATTTTTGATTATAGGGTTTGACATTACCTTGGATTTAATCGGATTACACCTCCAAAAACAATGGCAAAAATTCTTCTCCCCCTTCCCTCTTGGTTCGGCTGCCCTAGTATGGGGATTAGGGTTTTTGTGGTTGTGTTGTTTTGATAAATACAAATAAAACCTAAAATTTCACTATTCAAGATTTTATACTTTGGGTAATTGTTAACTGGGCTTGGCTTTATTTAATTTTATTCGGGCCAACCCAAACTTGAGCTCCTTACACTTGGCCCACTCTTTAATTATTTAACCCACTTCTTTAATGAGTCCATTAATTATAGTTATCATTTATTGTTCACAGTTATAATTTTTTTTTTTTTTTTTTTCCGGGTCTTTACAGTTACATACTTTTCCAAGTGTGATTCCTAATCGTTGACTATTAATTGAAGCTTATAGGCACCTAATTGGTGACGAATAAATTAAGTTATTAGTTATTTTATCTGCATTTTAAGATAAATATGCTTTCTTTGTCTTAAAATGATTTCTCTATTTGTCATTTTTATTATCTTAAAAAGTTTTTCTCATCTTTATAATTTATTCTTAAAAATGTATAAATAAAATATAATTAGTGAAGTAAGTGTTTATATATTTAAAAAGTTTGAATAATCAAATAAAAATATCATTTTTTTAAAGGAATGTGATATATTTTTATAGCACCAATCAACATGTACAATCAATAGACTTTTCATGCATTTTGATGTTGTACCATTGCAAGTGATGAATTGTGTTGAATGGTGCCGTACGACCCGTAACTATTGTATTTTGTGGAAGACAC
Organism: Campanula takesimana; assembly: GCA_026119855.1. Taxonomy (NCBI): domain Eukaryota; kingdom Viridiplantae; phylum Streptophyta; class Magnoliopsida; order Asterales; family Campanulaceae; genus Campanula; species Campanula takesimana. The sequence goes on along the minus strand of JAOWBW010000286.1, from coordinate 240,559 downwards.
ATTAATTTAATCAAGGACATACTCAAAGAAAAAACATTGATAAGCATCTTTTAAACTTATCTTTGGTAAAGGACATACTGTCAAGGATTAGAGAGGGAGATAGTCGGAGCCAATCATACATGAAGAGAGATAATTGATATAAGAGACTCAAATATTATTGATGCTAGTGATACATATTTATAGAGTTACAAAGAGAGTTCTAGAGTCCTAATCTAATTAGAAAAAAAAAAAAAAAAAGAAAACTAATGTTCTAGAATAATCTAGCTTGGTTTACAAGATACAATCTCTATGTTTGGTAACTTGGTATTTACAATATATGCTAGGAATATATATTATTCCTTAATATGCCCCTGCAAGATGGACGACCGATAGGAGAGTCTAATCTTGAAAGTAATGAGATGAACCGGGTTGATGAAGCGAGTTGGTTGATGTGATCCCGGTTGTGGATGAGGTTTCCATGATCTTTAAATTTGTACAAGTAGGGTTTGCACCCTTCACATAGGAGATGAATTTTACGTCGCAACGCGAGACGGAGTAAGGCTTTTACATCGCGAGACGGGGGGTAAGGCTTTTACGTCGCGAGACGGTGTAAGACTTTTACGTCGCGAGACAGGGGTAGGGCTTTTACGTCGCGAGACGGTTTCGGGCTTTTACGTTGCAAGATGGGGGGGGGGGTTGAGGCTTTTACGTCGCAAGACGGGGGGTTAGGCTTTTACGTCGCAAGACGGTGGTAAGGCTTTTACGTCGCGAGGCAGTGGGTAGGGATTTTACGTCGCAAGACGAGTTCGGGGAGGGGTGAGGGGTTAGGCGAGTTGGGTTTACGTTCGGACAGGTGAAGGGGTGTGGTTCGGCCGGGTGTAGGGGTATGTGTTGGATATTATGCCCTAGGCCCTTGAGAAAGGCCTATGCGTTATATCATAGCTTCATTGTTATAGAGATAACAAACCTGATTATTATATCTTTTGCATGTTTATTATAATGATCATTGTCCCTAGCATGTATGAAGGGCTAGCATGAGTTTAATGGATAATCATATGATGATTATAGCGCATAGGATGCGGATTAAACTTGTGGGTACATGTTTGGGAACAAGTACTGGATAGACCCGTTATGAGATTTATGTCATGGTCAAATGTCATAATAAAATCTCATAATAGTTATATCATTTATCCTTAGACCTGAGATTATCATAGTCTTCCACATGATGAACATTATGTTTGACGTACTCAAACGCTACCCCTAACCGGGTGGTTATAAAGGCTACGATTGACATAATCGGATTCTTGTAGGGAAGAATGATAAGTCAAGATGGGATTTGTCCCTCTCTCAAGAGAGATACCTGCTTGGCCACTCGATTAGTGAGATTAATAATAGTGTACGGCCGTACCAAAATGAATTGAAGCGTTCAATGTTATTTGCTCATATCAATCTACTCGAGATCGAGAAAGCATTGGACAACATAAGTTGACGTGGTCATGACTTATGTCCAATATGATATCGTGTGACAAAGGGATTGTGATATGTTCTATAAGGTTACTTTGGGCTTTCAAAGTTATACTAATTGGGCAGTCATAATGGCTTGCTAGAGTCCGCTTATGACTTACGGGTTCTGACTCGTTCGGACTCGTTGCCAACTTAGTATAATCCTATTGGGTCACACACAATAGAACAGATTGAATAAGGCACATAAAACGGGAAAAACTGGATCCTGCTGGAAGGATCCGTACGGATGGTTTGGGAGCCACCCAACCAATCCGTACGGATGGTTTGTCCAGACGGAAAACAGTTTGTTCATATCTCTTGTTTGACAAGGAATTCTGATCCCAAAAGGAATTAGGTTTATACCCTATTATATATGTGTGTAGTCGGGTTTGAGAAACCTAATGGTTAATTTTAGAAATCATAACATGTTGTTTGAGAAACAATTACATACATATAGAGGGGATTATTAGTTTTGAGATTTAGAATCATCATAACTCAATAATCAATGGATCAAAATAATTCCTATGAAGAAATCGTTTCTTCATCAAGCCTTAGGTCTAGCAATCCAGATCAAGAAGGTGTTCTTGATATCCGTTCGACGTGTGGATACCGATGGAGGGTGTTTCCTTTAGCACCTTAAAGTCCGTGTTCATGGATTCGATCTTCAAGGGTATGTTTCTTTCACCTTGTATTTAATTTAATCAACATGCACGGATCCGGGCTCTTGGGTGTTTGATTTTATCTGTTTATTCCGCTGCGCATGATGCATCAAAACCCAACAGTGGTATCAGAGCCATGGTTCGGATGGGCCCGACCGGGTGGACCGTGTGTGTGCTTTATATGGAAGGGTTCCCGTTGTCTGACATAGCGAATGGAGTCTTGCAATCGAGGGCGATGGTATTTCGCGGGCGGTTGGTACAAGCTTTCGCCGATATGGGCCAGAGGAAGCACTGCGGGCCATAACGGTGTGGTCCTTGGTTTGAGGGGAGGATTGTTGGGGTGCAACCCAAAGTCCCACATCGGCAATTGAGGAAATAATTGCAAGGTATATAAGAGCACCCACCCACTTCATTAGTATGAGGCCTTTTGGGAGTTGACCCAAAAACAAATCCGTGCGGGCTGGACCCAAAGCGGACAATATCATACTAATGTGGGAAAGCGGTGGTGGTGGTCACGGTCCCTACAAGTGGTATCAGAGCCCCGTTTATTGTTGATTATTTTAGTATATCATGTTGAAATTGTTTAATTCGATTATATAATATCTACATGATAATAAGATGAATATGTGATTTGAGTTTTAGATATGAGATATAAAATTTATGAGCATGAATATGAGGATTATGTAATTATTGTATTGATTTGATCCATATGAATAAATGCATGTTTGGGATATCAATAAATAATTGGATTATGTGTATTGATAATTTGGATCTAATTTGTGTATGTAATAAATTGTTTATTCATGGTATTGATTAGATCTAATTAAATTCGTAATATGTAAATTCATGTTTCTGTAATATGATTATGTATAAACATGATATTGGATTTGGTCGAATTTCTGAAATTCTGAAAAAACTGGAAATCCGGGATCCTACCAATGGATCCGTACGGATGGTTTGGATGATGCCAAACTGATCCGTACGGATAGTTTGGAAATTCTCAGATTTGATTTTGTTTTCTGGTGTTCAGATTATTCTGTAAATTGTTTACAGAATTCGAATCTGGAAACTGCTTTCAGACGGCTGGTTTTCGAAACCGTGTTTCCTGAAACATTTTTCGGCCGAAGAATTCAAAAGGAATTGCAGAAATCAGAGTTCTAAAGAGTTTAGAACTGCTGTAATCTGTGAGATTAAGAGACAATGAAATATCTTGAAACAAGTATCCAATCTATACGGGAATGTGGATGCCTTTTGGCTTAGTTTCGACCGTATAGAGAAGTTGCTTGGTTTCTTGATCTTAGCACGGAAATGTGGATGCCTTTTGGCTTAGTTTCGGCCGTGCGGTTTGTGCTTTCAATTTTCAAGATGCTCTGCGGATACAGTTTCAGAATTCTGAAGAGTTCAGAGTTTATGTGACCTGTATGAAAGAGCTGTACGGATAAATCTGGATGCTTCCAGAAACATCCGTACGGATGGTTTGGACATTACTGATTCTGATCTGTTTCAGACGGCAGCTTTTGGAAACCGTGTTTCCTAAAACAGATTTAAGTTCAGAAGTCCAAACTGTTAATGAGATCAGAATCTTAAAGGAGTTTAAGATTGGCGTAATCTTAAAGTTTCAGAATTTATCCCTATACAAAGTGCAAATAGTTTGCAGAGAAGGAAACTATATTTGGATTAATTCATTGCATGGACCAATGGCAGGCTTACGCCTTGTTTCTGGGAATGCGAATGAAATATCCAATCTGGAAATCGTTTACAGATAATTTAGATTCCGTCCCCACAATGTTGCTTCATAATTGAATCACAAGATTTTGCTTCTGTTAATTAATTTGATTAGTTAACCTTGATTATGCAAAGACTATATTATATTATGACATAATTAAATATATGATGCATATCTCTAAGGAAATAAACCTTCTTAAAACTTAAGTCATGTGCCAATCCATTATTAAAATACTTGTGAGTACACCGGGTATTTTTATGTGGGCTCTGCCAAAGCGAGGTGCATTAATTCTATCAGTGTATGAGCAAGATGAGGAATGAGAGTTTCCTATACGTTTAACGTGGTTTGACTTAATTAGGCTATCAAAAGACAAAGTTTTGGGCCTAAGGCACAAGATGAGATTAAAACATGTCTGACATAAGATGTCTAACAAATCTCATAAAAGATCTAAGAGTCACATATGATGTGATTGATAAAGAGTTATCTACCTAAATAACTTGATTTTGAGCAGTCGTGCCCTAGCCGACTCAAAGTTGGGTGAAATACGGATCTTAGTCTACTTAAATTATATTATACAATTGTTGTATTTGAAGGTGTATAATTTAGTGGGAGTATTTATGAAATACATTATATGTCTCTAAATGATAATGGTATGAAATATATGTGTATATTTATTTGCATATTTTGTAGAATATCTTAAACTATTATCATGTATAATCACTGCAATAGACCCCACTTAAAGAGAATAAGATTAACTTCCTTGACCTAGTCATGAGCTTAAGAATTGTTCTAAAGCAAGAACGGAAGTTATGAATTCTTAATAAATCCTATTCCTAAGAAACCTTATGCATTAAGGGTGGACAAAGACATTGATTAGAAACATGTGGATGATTCTATAGATGTCAACTGTCCTACAACTTGCTGTCATATGATTGGAACTTTAGATGTATCTGAAACATATGAATGCTTATGCGATAAGCAATTATATAGGAAGCGTTCCTACAAGCAAGAAAGGCAAATAAAGTTTGAAATTGATTAAGAACCTAACATTCATGTGATGAATGAAAGGTATATAAATAAGTTCTCATGTTTTGAACATGGAGAGACATATTAATTACCTTAGTTGGCTTGATAATCAAGTTAGTTTAGAACTAACAACGGATTTGGTATTAATTCATAAGCGACATTCGATGTTTAAAGTGCTATGTGCTCCCTGTGTGAGCGGCTTTGAGAGATAAGGGTGCGCTCCCTGTGTGAGCGGATTTGCTAATAGCGGGATCCGTTTGCTGGAAGCGGGATCTGTTTGCTGGAAGCGAGATCTGTTTGCTGATAGCGAGATCCGTTTGCTGGAGTGCGGGACCCGGGGGACCGTTTGCTTAAGTGCGGGACCCGGAGGACCGTTTACTGAAGTGCAAGACCCAGGGGACCGTTTGCTTAAGTGCGGGGCCCGGAGGACCGTTTGCTGAGGTGTGGGACCTAGAGGACCGTTTGCTGAAGTGCGGGACCCGGAGGACCGTTTGTTGAAGTGCGGGACCCGGGGGACCGTTTGATTAAGTGCGGGACCCGAAGGACCGTTTGCTGAAGTGCGGGACCTGGAGGACCGTTTGCTGAAGTGCGGGACCCGGGGGACCGTTTGCTTTGAATGGATGTAGATCTTGCTTGATGATGAAGCAGTGATTCCGTAGATCATCCCAGACCAAGTTGTTGTCCTGAGTTGTACTTTGACTATTTGACTTTGACTTTTGACGGGGTGCGGGCACAGTTGACTGCGGAATTCTTTGTGCTGGGGATGAATTGTAAAAACTGATCCTTGAGAAAAAATGAAAGACGCCTTACTTTGAGTGTAGGTTTCTATCCTATTTCAGTTTTTAGACCTGCCTTAAGGGCGGACCAGATCAATGTGTGCCCTTCCGAGTGCTTGCTGCCGTCGTTTTGAGCTTCTCTTGTTGGTGGGATTGATCTTTTCTGTAGATAGAACGCGTTTGAACGTGCCTGGGCTTCCTTCTTGAACTGACAAGGGCTGTTTCTGGAGCATCTTCCATCTGGGACACGGGCGCTTCCTTTCTTGGATACGGGACGCGCGCGCCTTGTATACCGGTGTCGGGAGGCACGCGCCTCTAGGAGGCGAAATTCAGGGCCTGATACTTGCTGACCAAAAGATCCTCCAACAGCTATAATATCAGCTTCTGGTCGACAATTCGATTCCAACAGCCATTTTCTGTCATTTTTGAACACCATTCTATTACCTAATTTTGCTTATAACCTTCTTTCCCATGGCCTCCAACCTTTTTAGTCTTGATGCCGAGGTTTTCAAGAGTTACGAGAAGGATTTGTCGACCTTCGTGTATTCTTTTAAGACCCATCCCAAAAATGCCTTCATCAAAGATTTTGGTCTTCGAATTCTCTCCCCTTTGCGGACATTGAAGCCGGATTGGGACTTGTTGAAGGCTGCTGCAGCCTTTTGGGATTGTGATAGCCATACATTCAACTTTTCGTCTAATGAAATGGTGCCGACCGTTGATGATTTTGGGGCCATTTTGGGTATGCCTTTGGCCGGTCGGATTGCCGTCCCCAAGTATTACCGTGGTGTTGTTGATTCTTGGGTTGACATTCTGAATCTCCCTGTCGGAGAAGTGAAGAAGATGATGCACGGGACCGTTGTTGACATAAATGAGCTTCTGATGTTTTTCAGGTTGCATTCGGAAGATGTCGCAGTTCAGTCCTTTAAGAGAAATGCCATGGCTGTCTGCCTTTTCAGCGAGGTTTTGTTTGTCACTCCTCTGGGTACTGCGGATGCGCAGTTGGCTGAGATAGTGTTGCAGGCGAAAGGACAGCGATTTAGCATAGTTCCGCTTATTGTAGGAGAGACCTTGCATGGTTTGGACGAGTTGCACCGTACAGGCGAGATGCGACGAGGAAGCCCCTTGCTTTTGACCATATGGCTTCGAGAGCATTTCAGGCTTTATGCGGCGGATGGCGACCTTTCTCCTTTTCCTGTTCATAGGCGACGGTTGCTGATTAGAGATTTGACCGAAGAGGGTTGGAGGAGATTTTTTGCTTCTCGTCTCACAGCTGATGTTGAGTGGTGTCCTTGGGGTCTTCGCCCTTTTGTGGAGTGGACCTTCGGTTTCTAGAATGTGGTTTTACCCGGATTGAGGGACTCTTCGTTTTACCAGCCAGAACGGGTTTTGAGACAATTGGGTCGTCAGCAAATAATTCCTTTCCCGAGGAATGGGGTACTTCATCCAGTTTCTTATATGGGTCCGGACTTCTCGAATGAGCTTCAGTTGTCTTGGGGAGATGATCGTGACCGTTGGGTTTCCGCTCCATTGCACCGGGGTAGCATTTTTCTTCCCGAGAATTACTTGGATCATTTGCTTGGTACCGTCTACCGTGGCATTACTTGGGTAGATGCTCTTCGGGCTGAGTTGCTAGGAAGGGATTTTGAGCCCAGTAGTGCTTTGAGGTACAAGGAAGCTGCTGCTGATGTGAACAACATTCTGACCGACCCTTTCGGTACCCCTTTGGATGATTTTTATGCTCGGAGGCGCTCGGTTGCGCAGAAGATATCGGTCCGTATCAGTGTCCCTAGGCCCCCCAAGAAGAGTAGGATTGATGGCTGTTTGGGTGGTGTAGATACCCCGGGAAACCGCGGCTTTAGGCTAGAGCTCGTGAATGATCCTAGGATGTCTAACTTGTTTTAGATTGTTTAGAGTTGCCACCTATGTTTTGAGGAACATAAGAAAAACCTATTGATTATAGCCTAAGTTTGATTACGAAAGCAGAGATTCTTTGTTTTGAGGTTCGGGGGTTAGATTACGAGATGGGAAGTACCGAAACACCCATCTCGCCCAACTAAAGTTGGTCTTGCTTGATCAAAATCTACATGAATGAAAATGTTCTTCTTCTTCTTCTTTAAGTCACAAAAGGGGGTTTTAAAATAGAGTTTGGAATGTAGGAGATAACTCCTTAACCAACCTCAATGAGATGAGGTGATTATTAGAGTCATGTCCCAAAATGATTTGGGTGATTGCACATTTGATTAGAGTAAAAGAGAGAGAGGAGATGAAGTAGAAAAGAAAGGAAAAGACGGACTTTTACCTACAATTTGAAGACCTTCAAATATTGCTTAATGAGATCCTTGGAGAACCTTTAGAAAGTGATTTTGGTATAGTTTTTGTAAGTTCAATTTTTGGTCTTCGGTCCTTGAAAATGGAGGTAAAGGGAGGTTTTTTTTAGGTGAAAGAGGGGTGTTTTTGGTGCCAAAACTCAGTCACCAAGAAATCCTTCCCGGGCAAAATCCTGTAAATTGAGCAAGGGAGAGAATCCTGGCCAGAAATCTGTAACTGACGCCCAGAGGCGCGCGCTTCCTGCTTTGGCGGCGGGAGGCGCGCGCGCCTGGCTCCTCCTGTCGGAGGCGCGCGACTCAGAGAAGGAAATTTTGACAGAATGGACTAGAAAGTCAGCCCTGTTATTCAGTTTAGTCCCTGGACTTAACGAAGTCAGTCAGGAACTTAACGGAAGCGACAGAAACTAACGAGAAACACTTAAAATGGGGAGAAACACAAAATCAGATGTGCAATCGGGGTGAGCGGTCCAAGGTGGGGTGTCTACAGAGCCCCTTGGCGACGTGGATTACAAAGCAAAACGCGTCGACGAAAGTTAAAAACACCCGCCGAGGACATCACCAAGAAAAAGCAAAGACTCGATGAAAGCAGGAATTTGAAATTACGAGAGATAGTGGTGCGCTCCCTGTGTGAGAGGCTTTTGTTGATAGAGGGGGTGGCGTGATTCGTTAGGTGAACTGGCCGGCTGAATATGTTGAATGAGGTCGTTAGTGAACCTTTGAAGAGGCCGTTAGTGAACCTTTTGAACGAGGCCGTTAGTGATCCTTTGAGGACGAATCCGTTAGTGAAATCCGTTGATGAGGCCGTTGGTGAACCTTTGAAGAGGCCGTTAGTGAACCTTTGAGGACGAATCCGTTAGTGAAATCCGTTGATGAGGCCGTTGGTGAACCTTTGAAGAGGCCGTTAGTGAACCTTTGAGGAGGAATCCCTTAGTGAAATTCGTTGATGAGGCCGTTAGTGAACCTTTGAAGAGGCCGTTAGTGAACCTTTGAGGAGGCCGTTAGTGAACCTTTGAAGAGGCTGTTAGTGAACCTTTGAAGACGAATCCGTTAGTGAAATCCGTTGATGAGGCCGTTGGTGAACCTTTGAAGAGGCCGTTAGTGAAACTTTGAGGAGGCCGTTAGTGAACCTTGAGGCCGTTAGTAAACCTTTGAGGAGGCCGTTAGTGAACCTTCGAGGCTGTTGGTGAACCCTTGAGTGAGGCCGTTAGTGAACCTTTGAGGAGGCCGTTAGTGAACCTTGAGGACGAATCCGTTAGTGAAATCCGTTGATGAGGCCGTTAGTGAACCTTTGAAGACGAATCCGTTAGTGAAATCCGTTGATGAGGCCGTTAGTAAACCTTTGAATGAGGCCGTTAGTGAACCTTTGAGGACGAATCCGTTAGTGAAATCCGTTGATGAGGCCGTTAGTGAACCTTTGAAGAGGACGAATCCGTTAGTGAAATCCGTTAATGAGGCCGTTAGTGAACCTTTGAAGAGGCCGTTAGTGAACCTTTGAGGACGAATCCGTTAGTGAAATCCGTTGATGAGGCCGTTTGTGAACCTTTGAGGACGAATCCGTTAGTGAAATCCGTTGATGAGGCCGTTAGTGAACCTTTTGAAGAGGCCGTTAGTGAACCTTTGAGGACGAATCCGTTAGTGAAATCCGCTGAAGAGGCCGTTAGTGAACCTTTGAAGACGAATCCGTTAGTGAAATCCGTTGATGAGGCCGTTACTTCGAAGTCTCGGGCCAATTGGAGTCACACTTGACTTTTGAATTGTGGGGTGCGGGCACAATTGACCGCGACCAGAAAAATTTTCTTGCTGGGGATGAAATGTTGAGATTGAACCTTGAGGGGGGTATGGCACCCGTGACAGAACTTAGGGAGTTTGGAATCCGTGGGGAAACCTTGATACGGTGCATGGATTCTTGCATGGGAGACTGCTTCTGAACCTGCCTGATGATGGGAAGAGCGCGCGTCCGGGCCTCGTTGTGGGACGCGCGCGCCTCGGATGAGTATGTCAGGAGGCGCACGCCTGGCGCATAAGTTCAGCATATTTAAACAGGCTGTTCGCTGTTTTCGGCCAGTTTTCAAAAATTTGAAGAGCCCTCCAAATTCCAAGCCCAATTTTCGTAGAGAAATCACCCCAAAACACTTTCTTGCTGCTCTAGGATCAATTCCGTCAAAGAAATGATGTCGGATCGTCAGCAATCACCTCCGTTTGAGATGCCACAGGGCGAGGAGCCCAAAATTGGGGTTGAAGCTATGGACCCGAGCTTGCTTACTTTCCGGCCTCATACCCACATTTCTCACTTCGTGACTTCGGGTTTGGTAACAATGCCTCACCTTTCTTGTCGATTTTGGATTTCATGAAGTTCTGTTTTCTTTACCCGAAACATTGCTGCAGCAGCTTTATGATCATTCTTTGCATGTTGTTCATTGTTGCTGATTTGTTGTAAGAAACATGTTGGGGCGCCCATTTTCATGTTCACATACTTGCTCGTACATTTTTCTTGTCATTGAAATCTCTGTGTTAAGTTCATCCGTTTTCTAGCAGTCACGCTGATGAAATTTTTGCTGTTCCTTCTTTCCTTTCAGGAGTGGACCCGTCTGACAGAGATTCGCGGTGGGGCTCATGGGCCCATCTCTATATGGAAGAGGTTGCCCGAGAATGTTCGGGCCCGAGTCACAGGGACTTATTTTGGTCTTTTTGTCACTAACCTCCCAGCTTTGAAGAATGACCCTGATGTGGTTCAGCCATTGAGGGAGAGATAGTGGGATACCACCCATACCTTCCACTTACCCATGGGCGAGGTGACTATGACGCCTACTGATTTCACAGCTTTGACGGGCTTGCCGTTCATGGGGGTGCCTGTCCCTTTTGGTTTGAGAGGGGCTGTTCGGACTCCGGATGAGTTACTGGCCTTGGTTGACTGCCGGTTCGTGGTTAAGAATTCTCGAGTGACATGGGGGCGAATCCGGGCTTATTTCAGCATCTTGATGGCTGAGGCTCGAGGTGTTACTGCTGATCGGGTTGATGCCATGGCCCGTTGCTTCATTTGGTTCTTGTTATCCCACACTCTGTTTGCCAACGGGGGATCTTCGGCCTCTTTGGCTTTGCTTGACTTGTTAGTGGACTTGGACCAGATCGGCCAGTATAACTGGGGCGCAGCGGGCTTAGCTGCTTGTTACCACGGCATGGATTTGACCAGTCGCTCGACCACCAGCTCTGTTACGGGCTTCAGCTTGCTGTGGGAGGTATACCACTTACTGTCCCTTTTATATTCTCCTTGCCTTGGTCATAACTGCCTTTTTCGTTGACTGTCATTAACTTTGTTTCTGCCTCTTGTCTACAGCTTTGGGCTTTTGCTATCCTGAATCTGAGGGATTTCAAGATTGCCAAGGAAGGCCAGCTCCAGTATCCGGACTGCGCACGGTGGGCGTATAAGGAGAGGAATGTGAAGACTGGCACGAACCCCATTAGTCTTACTTCGGCCCCGCGGCACTTGGACACTTTGAGGCCTGAGTTTGTTGCCTTCTCTTTGTATCCGTGGAGATCAGTTCAGCACTGGTTTGAGCACACTCTTATTCCTACCCGTTCTCGGCTTTCGATGAGTTCGGGTGAGTGCATGGCTCTGTACTTGGGAGATAGAGTATTCTGGCAGCATGGTACCCAGGTGACAGACTTTTACACCCCCCCTTATCCTGCAGTTCCAGACGTTCCTCCTTTCTGCCCTCGTAACTGGAGGTCACTTTCAGAGGCTGATCGCACGGCATATATGGTAGGGGTTGATGCCGTCCCTTATATTCACTTGGACCAGGATTATGGCCTCTTCAGGGAGAACAACTTGATGCAAGGCTTCATGTTTGCTGATCCGAGGAGATCACAGGCTGCTCCTTCGACCTCCGCTCGGTTTTATACTACCGGTGCCGGGTATTGTTTTGATCCTCCTTTGCCTCCTCCTTATTACACTTATTCCAACTTCGGGATCTTTGAGGAGCAGAGGGAGATTGTTCCCTAGGATATGTCACTGGAGAGAGAGCCTCCCGTTCAGGCTGCTGTGGTATGTTTTTCTGACCATCTTTGTATTTTCTCAGTTCCAGTCTTGTTTTTCTGTCCTTTGTATTGATGTAATTTCCTTTCCCTGTTCTTTGTTGCAACAGGTGCCCGTAGCTGCTTATAGGCACTTGGATAGGCAGAACAAAGGAATGAGGCGGAGGCTCCGCCAGCTGGAGGAGAGGGTGCTGGAGCTGTGCAGGGATATTGCTGCCATGACTAGAGATGCTGCCGGTGCTGTCTCTGGTGCTGCGAGAGGAGCTGCCCGAGGTGCTCGGGGCATGGGACAAGGCTGTAGGTATGCTGCACTGGACATTGATGAGGCTGTCTCTTCAGCGAGGCAGTCGCTGAGCAGGAGTCTGAGCCACGGAGGTAGCCATAGTAGGAACCTGAGCCGAGAGGGTAGCCAGAGCCGGGGTGGCGCCAGTTCATCAGGGAGAGCTGCCAAGAGGACCCGTCCTGATGTTGTGATTGAGACATCTGAGTCTGAGGAGGATGACGACGATGATGATGATGAGGATGATGATGACAATGAGGAGACCGAGAGCGGTAGCAGAGGGTGAGCACAGTGTTGGTGATGACGTGCCCGAGCTGTTGTGGCTGAGAGGATGAGGGATTGAAACACTTTTACTTTTGCCTGTAATAACATTTAACATGTATTTACAATCCTATTTATTTTACTACTCATTTTTATGTTCTATTAACGACTCGATCTTAGATGTAGATCCTTTACAAACAAATGTGTGCCCAAAGGATGCTTGTTGTCGATGCTTGAACTCCTTTTTGTTGCTGGGATCTGATTTTGCTGCAGGTTGGATATGTTGAAGTGCTTGGGTTCTGTTCTGAACTGACAAGGGTTGTTTCTGTCTGAACTGCTGTCAAAGGCGCGCGCGTTGGACCTTGCTTGTGGGAGGCGCGCGCGTTGTGCAGCCTTGGTCGGAGGCGCTCGCTTCTGGCCTGCTGAATTACAACCCCTTTCTTTTTTCTGATCAGAATGTTCCAACAGCTATAAATTTGAACCATTTTCGACCAGAATGGTCACACAGCATTCTTTTGCAAACACTTTCTCCTCCTAAACCACAAAATTCTTGTCATAATGGCCCCAATGACTTTCTCCTTTGAAGTTAAGGTTTCCGTCCCCGAGGGTGAGAAGTCCGTTCCAATGGTGAACGCCGTTCCAGCTGTGGGGTCCGTCTCGATGGTGGAGGAGCGTCCGAGCGTTTTTTATCGTTTGGGAAGGCCCAATGACGATGTTGTTGACCCCGTGAGACCGGTGGTTCATGTGCGGGACTATAGACCCCGTCATTTTCCCAAGAAGAAGAAAGGTAAAGGAAATTCCTCCTATGTGTGGAAGCGTCCCATGGTTGTCCCCGCTAAGGCTCCGCTTGATAAGGGCAAAGGGAAAGCCGTTGATGAAGCTCCGTCCCGTCCTAGCGTTTTCTCCCGTCTTGGCGGTCCCAAGAATGTTCCGTCCCCATCCAAGAAGACTAAAGGACATAACAAGAAGCAATGGGTTCCCAAACCTAAGAAAGATTAGATTTTTCTTTGTACCCCAAGAGATTGCAATTAGACCACTTTGTTTTAGGATTTAGTATTTTGATGTATTTTGTTGCTCAATAAATCCGTTGTAATGGTTTGAATAATTCATTGAATGAATAAAAATTGCATTTTGTTATTTGAAGTGAATTGGGTATTTTTGATATGTTTTAGACCGCACCCGAAGGTTGCCTACGTTCCTCCAGTTGGGAGGCTCAGGTCTTCGTAGTTCAAACAAACAAAGACCATTTCTTTTTTTTTTATTTTTTTTTGTGTGCACCCTGTTTTTTGCCTAGACCGCCCTTTCGGGTTTTCAATCTAGCGGGCTTCTTTTTTGCACGTGCTCTAATTTTTGCCTAGGCCGCCCTTGCGGGTTTTCAACCTAGCGAGCGATTTTTTTTTTTTATTTTTTTTTTATTTTTTTTATGGTCTTTGTTTATTAAGCGTAGAACCTCTTGAGCTTGTCGAGGTTGACCTCCTTTGGGAGCTGGTCACCATCTAAATCCACGAGCCGGACTGCACCACCGCTTAGTATCTTTTTGACCATGTACGGACCGATCCATCGGGGTCCCCATTTCCCCAGGGGATTCATGGCATTAGGAGGATGTTGTCTTAAGACCAAATCTCCCACATTGATGTTTCGAGGCTTCACTTTTTTGTTGAAAGCTCTTGCCATCCTTTGCTGATATTCCCTCGTGCGTTCGAGTGCTCTTAACCTTTTCTTGTCGAGTAAGGCTAGCTGTTCGTATCGACTTTGCATCCAGTTGACCTCGTTGACTTGATTCTCGAGGAGGACCCGTAGAGATGGGACTTCAAGTTCGATAGGGAGTACGGCTTCAGAACCATAGACTAATGCATAAGGAGTTTCTCCTGTTGCAGACCGTATTGATGTGCGGTAGCCCCACAATGCTAATGGTAGCTTCTCGGGCCAATCCCTTCCTGTTGAGGCCATTTTCTTGACGATGGTCTCGATGGTTTTATTTGCTGCTTCAACCGTGCCATTTGCTTGGGGACGGTAAGGAGATGACTTGTGCTTGGTGATCTTGTATTCTACCAAAAGTGCATCCATTTCCTTCTCAAAGTGAGAGCCGTTGTCGGAAATGATTTCATGAGGCACGCCGTATCGGCACATGATATTAATCTTTACAAATTCGGCCACTTTCTTGGCGTTGAGGGTCCGATAGGCTTGTGCTTCGACCCACTTTGTGAAGTAGTCGACTGCCACTAGGACGAATGACTGCCCATTGCTCCCGGCAGGATGAACTTTACCGATGATGTCTATCCCCCAACAAGAGAAAGGCCAAGGTGTGACCATGTTGTAAAGTTGTGAGGGTGGAGCATGTTGCAGATTAGCGTGGAATTGGCACTTGGCACACCTTTTGACTTTCTCGATACAGTCTCGTTCCATAGTGCTCCAATAGTAACCAATGCGAAGTATCTTCTTGACTAGCATAAACCCATTCATGTGGGGTCCACATTCTCCTTCGTGCACTTCACACATTATCTCTTGAGCTTCGGCCTCATTGGCGCATAAGAGATTGATCCCGTCGTGGTGCCTTTTATAGACTCGGTCCCCAATCAGTACGTACCAAGAGGCTAACCTTTGCAGAGCTGCTTGAGACTTCTTATTGCTATTCTCGGGATAAGTGCCATCTTTGAGGAAGTTCATGATATCCGAATACCACGGAGAGTTTGTTTGCATCTCATTGATCTCGATACTCATACAATATGCCGGACTGTTCCTTTGAGCAATTTTGAAGGGCGTCACCATTTTTCCTTTGGGCATTTCGACTAATGAAGCTATAGTGGCCAGTGTATCGGCGAAGCGATTCTTATCCCTTGGCAGGTAGTTGAAAGTGATCTCTTGGAATTGTTCAACCAGTTCTTCAAGGTGCTGACCATACTGTTGGAGAGTCGGGTCTTGGTTCGCCACTTTCCCGATTGCTGATTGATAAGGAGCAAAGAGTCGCCGAATACTTCTAGTTCTGTGATGTTTCTGTCGAGAGCTGCTTCGAGCCCCGCTATACATGCTTCGTACTCGGCAATGTTGTTGGTAGCTTCGAATTCCAGGCGGATGGCAATGGGAGTGTAGATGTCTTTTGGATCGACAAGCAATACCCCTATACCAAAACCGTGTTTATTGGCGGCGCCATCGAAAAAAAGTTGCCACTTATTTTCCTCGGTTGCAGTAGAAATTAAATGCTCGTCGGGGAACTGTACGTCTTCCCCCTTCACTTCGTCACACGGGAATTCGGCAAGCTGGTCACTGAACACTTTCCCCCTAACGGATTTTAGTGTGACGTAAGTCATATCATAGCCGGCGAGCATGAAGTACCATTTGGCTATTCTTGTTGACATGAAAGGCTTCTCGAAGATGTAGCGGAGCGGGTCCACCTTTGCTACTAGCTTGATCGGAAAAGCTTCCATATAGTGTTTGAGCTTTTGAGTGACCCAAACCAATGCTGCACATGACTTCTCTAAGACAGAGTAGTTCTTTTCGCCTCCTTGGAATCGGCGACTGACAAAATAAATGGTGTTCTCCTTTATGGACTCTCGTTGCTCTTGTGCTAACATAGCCCCTAAGGCTTCTTATTGACAGTGAGATAGAGCAACAGAGGTTTCTCCTTGTGCGGCGGAACTAGAACAGGAGGGCACGTCAAGTAATGCTTCACTTGGTCGAAGGCTTCTTGGCACGCGTCGGTCCATTCTAGAGCCACATTCTTCTTGAGTAGCTTGAAGATTGGCTCGCACATGGAAGTGAGTTGGTGCACAAACCGACTGATGTATTGTAGTCTGCCCATGAAACCTTTAATTTCTTTCTGCGTCTTTGGAGGAGGCATGTCAATGATTGCCTTGATTTTCGAGGGGTCTACTTCAATTCCCCTTTCAGTGACCATATAACCAAGAACTTTGCCTCGGATAACCCCGAACGTGCACTTTGCAGGGTTGAGCCTCATCTTGTGTTGACGAAGCCTTTCGAAGAACTTGCGGAGATCGATTAAATGTTGACCATCGGTCCCTTTGGAGTGAATGATCATGTCGTCCACATAGACCTCGATTTCTTTGTGAATCATATCGTGGAACAAGTCTGTCACGGCTCTTTGGTAGGAAGCCCCAGCGTTTCTTAACCCAAATGGCATGACTGTGTAGCAAAAGGTACCCCACGGTGTTGTGAAGGCTGTCTTGTGTTGATCTTCTTCGGCCATGAGAATTTGATTGTACCCAGCGAACCCATCCACGAATGATCGAACCTCATAGGCAGCAGTGGAGTCGACCATCATGTCGATATTAGGGAGTGGAAAATCATCCTTTGGGGAAGCTTTGTTTAAATCCCGGAAGTCCACACAAACTTGAACCTTGCCGTTTGCCTTCCTGACTGTCACGATGTTGGCTAACCATGTCGGATACTCGATAACCTTGATGAAACCCACACTGAGGAGCTTCTCAATCTCTTCTTTGACCTGCAGAGACCATTCTGGCTTGATCTTTCTGAGCTTCTGCTTTACTGGCCTGGCATCTTCTCTGATCGGGATCCTGTGCTCCGCTACCTTTCTGTCCAAACCCGGCATGTCTTTGTATGACCATGCGAACACATCCACGAACTCCCGTAGTAATGCAGTCAACCTGTCTCTGTTGTCCCCCTTGAAGAAGCTTCCAATCTTAGTTTCTTTTGGCTCTTCTTCGGTACCCAAATTAACAACATGCAATTCTTCGTCAGCCTTTGGACCATTTTCACCACGACTACGGACTTGTTGAGCAAGTTCATTTAAGTATGTTGTGTTTTCGGGGTCTATTTCATCATAATTTGAATCGTTATTAACTTGTTCGTTAAGTTCATTATTAGTTAATTCATCATTTATGATGTTTGAAATCTCAGAGTACTCGGAAATATCAAATTTTTCATTAGCAAAGAAAGGAAACACACGCTCGGCTATGGCCTCCAAATCCTCTTGGGTGAGGGCATTAGAGACACTCTCGGACTCGAAAGTAAGTGTGAGTCGCTCTTCCTTTGTTGCTGTGCGGGGTATGCAACCCATTTCTTGGACTAAGAATTCTTCGGATACCACGGGCCCTTTCGTTGAATACCAATTGTTGATCGGCTCGGAGCTTGGCGGGATCTCACTGATAGTCTCGTTCATGATGACGGTGTCATGGATGGCGTTAACTTGGCATTCATTCATCATGGCAAGATCTTCGAACATGGAGGCTAAATCTGTTAGTTCTTCCCCCACGGTGACTTCTGTCTCGGATTCTATAGTCATCTTCCTTCCCCACCATTCACGGGGCGACATGGGAGTTGGTTCCCTTTCGGATTTCTGGACCTCACAATCGGAGAAGATATTGAGACCGGGCTTTTTGACACCCTTATTGTTAACCCAGGGCTCGGGAAAGATCATGTATGGAACGTCTTCCCCTTGGCGGACAAAATAGCCATTTAACGTCTTGCGGTAAGGCCTTAGATTAGGGACCTCATAACGACGGCCTTCTTTACGAGCTCGGGCCATTTTGGTCCTGATTGCTTGCTCTTGTTTCAAGTCTTCCTTGGAAGGCTCGTACCCCAAACCGAAGGTGTCTTTGACGAATGGGACTTGCACAAGATGTAGGATTCCTTGTTGATATTTCCCTAGGCCTAAATCAGGGAAGTAGTCCATAATTCTCATCATGCGGAGGACTTTGTGGTTGCTGGGGGTCCATGATCCATTTCCCCCTTCTTTGTCAATGGCGTTGATTGAGACGCCAGAGAGAGTGGAGTCTGGTAAACCATGCTGAACTTGGTGGACGGGCTCACCTTTTCTGTGGATAGTGACGTTTTCAGCCATGACGGTCACTATTTCATCACCATTTCGGATCTTGACACATTGGTGGAGAGTTGATGGTACGGCATTAGCACTGTGAATCCATGGTCGACCTAAAAGCAAGTTGAACGAGGCCGGGATGTCAAGCACTTGGAATGGAACAGACATGATCATGCTCCCAAACTCAATGTCTATTTCAATCATGCCCATGACTGTACGGGCGGTGCTGTCATAACCTCGGATTACTTGAGTAGAAGGCTTCAAATCGGAATCCTTAAGCCCCAGTATGCCCATGATTCTGCCAGGCATGAGATTGAGTGCGGAACCACCGTCCACTAAGACTCTTGAGATGGGCCTCCCCCTTGCTCGTACCTTGAGGTAAATAGCTTCGTTGTGGTCAGAACCAAATGGTGGAAGGTCCATATCGGCAAAGGTGATGACGTTTCCAAAATGAATGTGACCGATCATTGCTGTGAGGTCCTCGGGAGTAGTATCGGGAGAAACTGATGTGTCATCGAGATTGCGGATGACAAGATCTCGGTGTTTCTTTGAGGATGCGATGAGGTCCCAAATAGAGATGTTGGCTTGAGTTTTCTTGAGTTGGACAAGCAGAGGGTCTTCGGGAGTGTCGCGAGCTTGCGGCCTTTGAGAAGAGGAGCTCGGTGCGGAAGTGGAAGGGTTGCTTGCTATGACTCGACCGGATCGAGTTAGCATGTTGACGTTCCCATTTTGCTTCTTTTTCCTATTCTCTAGTACTTCCCTCATTACCTCATCGTAAGTCACTACATAACAAGAATTGTCAAGTTTATTCATAACATTGTGGCCCCCATTCACAATTGGGATTGAATGGGTGGTGTCACGACCCGAAAACTAGGCTCTATTTTATTAGTAATAAATAATTATTATTTATTTATTTGCTTATTTAATTATTTAAATTATTATTTATTTAAATATTTATGTGTGCATTTTATGTGTTATATAATTTATGCCTAGCACATAATTGGTTATTTGTGCTAGTGTGGAGTGTTGGGTCTTAGTTGTTAGTGGGGAGTGTAAGATTATTGTGTTAGTATGTAGGGGAAGGGGTCAATGTGTAAATTCTCTAATCCTCCTACTTACTCCCTCTTTTCCCCTCTCGTCCCTCATTTCACCCTCACTCTCCCTCTCATCTCTCCCAGCATTTTCTCTCTCTATCCATGGAAAGGGTAAGTTTCTCTCTACCTTCTCTCTACATTTCCATCATCTTCCTCTTGTTATTTCTCATTTCTTAAAACATGAAATGTGTTTAGATCGTCGATAGGATCGCGTAGAATCAAGAATATTCGAATTCCGTCAACTTTCCTTATTTTCAAGTAAGTTGCTTTTCCCCCATTAATATGCTAAATTGTTCATATCATGCTTATATAATGCTTTAGTTGTTATATTTGAAGTTTGATTGAGTTTGGGAATTTATTTGGAATTTATTTGGATTTTCGGTTAAAAGTGGTGATTATATGAAGGTTGGGATTTAAAGCTTGATTTGGGTTTCTAGATGCGTTATTTTGGTCCTATTAAAGTTTATAATTTGTTTTGGTTCATTGTTATGCTTATTGGAGGTCTTGATTTTGAGTATTTGAGAAATGGTAAGAATTTTGGGTTGTTTGGGTGCCATTTTCGGGTATGTATGAACCCAGGAAGAAATCTGGGCATTGTTCTTCTGGCACGGTCGTGCCCCTTTATTTGGCACGGTCGTGCCAATATTCACTTGCCTCTCGTCATGTTTGGCACGGTCGTGCCACTTTCTTAGGCACGGTCGTGCCAAGCCGGGACTCTGATATATTCTTCCCTTTTCTTCTAAAACTGTTTCCCCCATAACTTCTTCGTCCGAACTCCGTTTTAGGCGTGTAAACTATCGTTTCGAAGCTCTGTTCGAGTAATACAAGATGGTATAGGTTGTTCAGTTAAGTTATAAGTTTTATACTTCGGGATTTTATTGGGTGTTTGAGGTTAAGAGGAGTTGTATCGATCCATTGTGAACAAGTTTTGTAAATCAAATTGAGTGACTTTATTGAGTTGTTATGATCATTTTGGGATATAAGTTAGGACTTCATACTTTGATACCCTTTAATTGAAAGTTATTTTACTGATCGGATTGATTTTAGAATAAGACTCGGTCTAGGTTTTAGGTGATATCCTATAGTACCTAGAGGGTTGTTTTGGAACACTAAGGTGTAGGGTTTAGTCCAGTCGTGATCATGTTCTAATAAGGGTAACCTTTTGGATTCGTTTTGGTACTTACGGTTTGATTAACCTTAAGGTGTATCCATTCTGATTTCCTACTTTGGAATTCCAGGTGTGATGAGATGGTTGAGTTCATAGTCCTAGTATATCTTTATGAGTAAATGTTTAGGGTCATTTTGGTAATAGTCATTGTGCCATTGGTGAGCGACCGTTTGGGTTGTGCTCTTTATGAATAACTCGTGTGTATCATCTTTAGGATGTGTTTGGTATGGGTCCTTGTCTTGGAATCATCTTGTTTTAATGATCAATGTTGTTGTGCTCTTTATGAGAAATTCCGTTTATCGTTGTTGTGCTCTTTTATGAGAAACTTCTTGTGTTCGTTGTTGTTGAACTCTTCATGAGTAATCGTTTGCATCTTTATGGTGATTAATTGGTGTGGTTCCCTACTTTGGAACCTTAAGTTGTTTATTCATGCTAAAATATTATTACTTAGCATTTAATTAGAAGCCCAGCTGGCATATTTGTTGCATCGGGCGATGGGAAAGATTATAATGGAAAAGCCAATTCCATTATAATGTTGACCATTGTTTTGCCCCCTTCTATACCCCTTCTCCAGATTGGCCTTGGAAAGGATAAGTTAGCATTCCTCTGTGAATGTATCTAGCTAACGGGCATGACTTTGTGTCATGGTCCTTGTCCTTTGTGACACTCTTATGGTTATTGGTTCCGGTACCGGGGTTTTCTCTTCAAGCTTTCATGCTGCTATGAAGATGTTGATTATTGATTATTGAAGCTGCGCAGCGACCTTTATTTGGTTCTTTCAGTTGGGTGAAACCTTGGCTATGTATCCACCTATGAGTGTTTATTTCACCTTTATGTGTTGCATGATGAGATGGTCGTTATTTCCAACCGGAATGGGACGGTTGGCGATAGGGAGCCTCTCATTTGTTGTTATATGTTTATTTATATGATTGATTATTGGATATTACTGTTTGACAGCATGTCACTTATTATTCCGCTGCTATCTGTCTTATGTTAATTGCTATTGGTCATTGCATATTAGCATGTCATGTAGTTGCATTAGTAACTTACTGAGATTTATTCTCACCCCGTTTCTTGTTTCAAATTGTTTTCCTTAACCCCCCCCCCCAAGAGGAAAAGGATTAGGATTCGCGGATCGAGGAGGACGTCGAGAGGATTGAGATTTTGGGCAGGTTGTTTGATCGGTTTGCATTATTTAAATGTATAACCTTTTGGGGATAGTTTTACCAACAATGACGTCATTAAGATTTGTAATCTTTTGTATTTTGGGGTGAGCTTGCGAAGCTTATTCTAGTAGTTTGTTGTTGTTGTTAAGCTTGGATTTCTAAAACTTTGTTTTAAACATTTTGGGTATAAAAATAGAATTTTTATCTTCATTATTTTGGTGTATTGTTGTAAGTCGACGTCCAGCTTGCGAGTTCCGGGCCTGCGGGGTCGGGGTCCCGACAGTTGGTATCAAAGCCTGGTTTAGCTCTATGTATAAGTATAGGTGGACTAGAATGACCTAGGAGGGTAGATGGGTTCGGAGTGAGTAACGATGAGTATTTTATGCAGGTATTTGTTTGTGATGGCTAGAAGAAGAACGGGTGAAAGTTCTAGTAGGGCTCAGAATCAGAATGGTATACGGGAAGAAAACCGTGCAGTGTTTCAGGGCAGGTTTGAAGCGGCCGTGAAAGCAATTCATGACCAAGGGCCGAGAGAGGAACATGTAGCACCTCCGCGATATGGGTTGGAGCAGTTCTTGAAGTTGAAACCAAGTGAGTACGACGGTGAGCCTGATGTGAAGCAGGCCGAGCTATGGATAGAATCGATGGAGAAAATCTACGAGGTCTTTGGTTGCACTGATGAGGATAGGGTTCTGTTTGCAGCTTATAAGCTCGTGGGGACTGCGGAACATTGGTGGAAGTCACTGAAGACCAGTTGGGATGCGACTCTTGTACCATATCTTTGGGAGTGGTTCGTGAGGAAATTCAAGGATCATTTTATCTCTCTAGTGAATCAAAACCGGAAAGAGATAGAGTTCCTCAGCTTGGAGCAAGGCGTGATGTCAGTAGCACATTACTCGGCTATGTTCACAGGATTAGCCAGGTGTTGTGACTACCTTGTGCGGACCGAGGAGTAGAAAGCGATGAGATTAATCAGGGGTTTGACATCCATCCGGACTCAGCTTATAGCACAGCGGATTCAGACTTATCAGGATGCGGTGGATCGAGCCTACTTGATTGAACACCAGGATATTGGGGAACACAAAAGGAAGACTGAGATGGTTAACCCGGGTAAGAAAGGAGGGCAGAGTAAGTCACAACAGCAACATTCGGATAACAGAGGTAATTCTGGAGTGCAAACTCGATTCAGAAGGCAACTTCAAGGGCAACCAATAGTAGGAAATCAAGGTTCTAATAAGGGGACACGAAATGGGAAAGTCTGCAGCTACTGTCAGAGGAAAGGACACTCAGAAGGCAAGTGTTGGAAGAAGCAAGGAAAATGTGTGAAGTGTGGACAGTTGGGGCACTTCGTTAAAGATTGTCCGAGGTTTAGAGTTCAGTCATCTGGGACAGGAACTGGAATACCACAGGGTCAGAAGAGAGATGCTTCGGGAAGACCTAAAAGTTCAGGGTAGGGTATTTGTGATGAAGCAGCACTCATCAGGTAATTGAACAATTTCAGGAGGTATTATTTTGCGTCGTGAGAGCGAGCGCGTGCATTTTAGGATCATCGCATTTATGTGTTTCTGTGCATTTAGTTGCATTTATTTCTTCTGAGTCTTTGACTTATGTGTAGTAGGTGTTTACTCCTATGGAGGAGTTTAGGGTATCTGATGAAGTCTTATGTGCTTATGATGTGCTTAAGTATGGTTATGTCTCACCTGCTAAATTAGCCATGTTGCTATTACAAGATTTTGATGTTACTATTGCTTTAATCTATTGTTGTAGGGGATTGTTATATTCTCCGTTCCTAATTTCTTAAAACTGTTTGAGACCGTTCACTTGGGTAGAATTATACTCACCTTTCCTTATTTGGGATTTGAATATATAACTTAGGTGGGTGACAATGGGATGTCTATACCAATTGTTGGGTGTATTTATCGTTTGTAAAAAATTTCTATTTTATTTCTGAATAGTACCTAGTATTGGGGAGAACCTTGGGTTAAATTGAGTGTTATAGTACAAGGTTGTAGTGCTAATATTTAGATCAATGTCCTTATGGCATCGGTTGGGTTATAAGAGTTGAGGATTCAATGAGGATCTCTTAAGGAAAATTTTGGTCACTTTTAGTACATCTCCGTGAATGCATCGGAATGGATTAGTATGGAAAGGTGTACGATTTGTTATGGATGGTGAGTTTGTTGTAGGAGTTATGATCATTAATGGTGGTAAGCGTGTTAAGTTAGAAAGGACTAAGTACATTTTGGGAGAGTAATAATTTCTCGATTTATGTTAAAGGCATTTTGAAATTTTGGGTAAATAGTGTTCTATGGTTCTAAATCTTGTCTTGGTGGCATTTCTTGTTTGGATTACAACTATGTGAAGAAAGTTGAGTATAAATACTTGGGCATATTAAAGAATACTATGATTTGGTATTGGGTCAGTTGGAATGTGACTAGCTAATGGGTTTATTATGATGGCAATACTATTGAACCTAAGTATCTTTAAGTTAACGAATGTATACGTGAAAGTCTAATGTGGGTCAGCTGTTGGAGATTTAGGGATTGCTAAACTTCCTTGGGATATATAAGCGCGGATTATTAATTCAAGAAAAGGAATTAGAGGAAATCCCTTGACGATAAAAAATTGGATTATTTTTCGGACTATTGAGTATTCGTAATTGTTTTAAGCTTTCAAAGATTGAAGTAATGTGGTGATGGTACTATGTCATGGATTTAAGTGAACATTTTGTATTAAAATTTTGGGTTTATATTACACCCCTAGTTTAAGGTGCTACCTAGAGCGAGAGCACTATAATGGGAATCCTTAGAGATATAGCCTTTGGTAAATATTATGGGGATGGAAAATTTCTTTAGCTCTTCATATTTTAAAAAGCTAATTTAGCTCGAGATGGTAATGTTTTGAATTTCTGGGGAATAATACTAAGTATGCGATTTACAAATGGAAGTACCTTTGCGGTGTAGTTAAGGTTATGAATAAGGCAAGCTTGAGATACCTCGAGAATTATGTGTGGAAATAATTTGAATTCTTCGATTTTGAGTACGGATTTTGATTAGTAATGAAGTTAATGATGTAATGATTCGGTTCGAGAGGTGGTGTTATCGTAAGCATTATTTAAGGTTACCTTGTAGTGGGGTAGATTGGACAATTGAGGAATTTGAGAAATGGCGGAACTATCGTAACCGTAGCTATTTGGTCTTTCGGGTAAGTCTCGTTAAAATTCGGGTCGAATTTTCTTTAAGGAGGAGTGAATGTCACGACCCGAAAACTAGGCTCTATTTTATTAGTAATAAATAATTATTATTTATTTATTTGCTTATTTAATTATTTAAATTATTATTTATTTAAATATTTATGTGTGCATTTTATGTGTTATATAATTTATGCCTAGCACTTAATTGGTTATTTGTGCTAGTGTGGAGTGTTGGGTCTTAGTTGTTAGTGGGGAGTGTAAGATTATTGTGTTAGAATGTAGGGGAAGGGGTCAATGTGTAAATTCTCTAATCCTCCTACTTACTCCCTCTTTTCCCCTCTCCTCCCTCATTTCACCCTCACTCTCCCTCTCATCTCTCCCAGCATTTTCTCTCTCTATCCATGGAAAGGGTAAGTTTCTCTCTACCTTCTCTCTACATTTCCATCATCTTCCTCTTGTTATTTCTCATTTCTTAAAACATGAAATGTGTTTAGATCGTCGATAGGATCGCATAGAATCAAGAATATTCGAATTCCGTCAACTTTCCTTATTTTCAAGTAAGTTGCTTTTCCCCCATTAATATGATAAATTGTTCATATCATGCTTATATAATGCTTTAGTTGTTATATTTGAAGTTTGATTGAGTTTGGGAATTTATTTGGAATTTATTTGGATTTTCGGTTAAAAGTGGTGATTATATGAAGGTTGGGATTTAAACCTTGATTTGGGTTTCTAGATGCGTTATTTTGGTCCTATTCAAGTTTATAAGTTGTTTTGGTTCATTGTTATGCTTATTGGAGGTCTTGATTTTGAGTATTTGAGAAATGGTAAGAATTTTGGGTTGTTTGGGTGCCATTTTCGGGTATGTATGAACCCAGGAAGAAATCTGGGCATTGTTCTTCTGGCACGGTCGTGCCCCTTTATTTGGCACGGTTGTGCCAATATTCACTTGCCTCTCGTCATGTTTGGCACGGTCGTGCCACTTTCTTAGGCATGGTCGTGCCAAGCCGGGACTCTGATATATTCTTCCCTTTTCTTCTAAAACTGTTTCCCCCATAACTTCTTCGTCCGGACTCCGTTTTAGGCGTGTAAACTATCGTTTCGAAGCTCTCTTCGATTACTACAAGATGGTATAGGTTGTTCAGTTAAGTTATAAGTTTTATACTTCAGGATTTTATTGGGTGTTTGAGGTTAAGAGGAGTTGTATCGATCCATTGTGAACAAGTTTTGTAAATCAAATTGAGTGACTTTATTGAGTTGTTATGATCATTTTGGGATATAAGTGAGGACTTCATACATTGAGACCCTTTAATTGAAAGTTATTTTACTGATCGGATTGATTTTAGAATAAGACTCGGTCTAGGTTTTAGGTGATATCCTATAGTACCTAGAGGGTTGTTTTGGAACACTAAGGTGTAGGGTTTAGTCCAGTCGTGATCATGTTCTAATAAGGGTAACCTTTTGGATTCGTTTGGGTACTTACGGTTTGATTAACCTTAAGGTGTATCCATTCTGATTTCCTAGTTTGGAATTCCAGGTGTGATGAGATGGTTGAGTTCATAGTCCTAGTATATCTTTATGAGTAAATGTTTAGGATCATTTTGGTAATAGTCATTGTGCCATTGGTGAGCGACCGTTTGGGTTGTGCTCTTTATGAATAACTCGTGGGTATCATCTTTAGGATGTGTTTGGTATGGGTCCTTGTCTTGGAATCATCTTGTTTTAATGATCAATGTTGTTGTGCTCTTTATGAGAAATTCCGTTTATCGTTGTTGTGCTCTTTTATGAGAAACTTCTTGTGTTTGTTGTTGTTGAACTCTTCATGAGTAATCGTTTGCATCTTTATGGTGATTAATTGGTGTGGTTCCCTACTTTGGAACCTTAAGTTGTTTATTCATGCTAAAATATTATTACTTAGCATTTAATTAGAAGCCCAGCTGGCATATTTGTTGCATCGGGCGATGGGAAAGATTATAATGGAAAAGCCAATTCCATTATAATGTTGACCATTGTTTTGCCCCCTTCTATACCCCTTCTCTAGATTGGCCTTGGAAAGGATAAGTTAGCATTCCTCTGTGAATGTATCTAGCTAACGGGCATGACTTTGTGTCATGGTCCTTGTCCTTTGTGACACTCTTATGGTTATTGGTTCCGGTACCGGGGTTTTCTCTTCAAGCTTTCATGCTGCTATGAAGATGTTGATTATTGATTATTGAAGCTGCGCAGCGACCTTTATTTGGTTCTTTCAGTTGGGTGAAACCTTGGCTATGTATCCACCTATGAGTGTTTATTTCACCTTTATGTGTTGCATGATGAGATGGTCGTTATTTCCAACCGGTATGGGACGGTTGGCGATAGGGAGCCTCTCATTTGTTGTTATATGTTTATTTATATGATTGATTATTGGATATTACTGTTTGACAGCATGTCACTTATTATTCCGCTGCTATCTGTCTTATGTTAATTGCTATTGGTCATTGCATATTAGCATGTCATGTAGTTACATTAGTAACTTACTGAGATTTATTCTCACACCGTTTCTTGTTTCAAATTGTTTTCCTTAACCCCCCCAGGAGGAAAAGGATTAGGATTCGCGGATCGAGGAGGACGTCGAAAGGATTGAGATTTTGGGCAGGTTGTTTGATCGGTTTGCATTATTTAAATGTATAGCCTTTTGGGGATAGTTTTACCAACAATGACGTCATTAAGATTTGTAATCTTTTGTATTTTGGGGTGAGCTTGCGAAGCTTATTCTAGTAGTTTGTTGTTGTTGTTAAGCTTGGATTTCTAAAACTTTGTTTTAAACATTTTGGGTATAAAAATAGAATTTTTATCTTCATTATTTTGGTGTATTGTTGTAAGTCGACGTCCAGCTCGCGAGTTCCGGGCCCGCGGGGTCGGGGTCGCGACAGGTGTTCCCCTCGAGTTCTCCTATCTCTATTACATTGACATGTTCATCATTAGTCACTACAAATTCTTTCTTATCTATGAGATCTTGAATGACATTGCGGAGAACGAAGAAATCCTCGGTGGTGTGGCCACTATATTGGTGGTAGCCACAATATTTGTGGTGAGCATGATTGGGGTGGACCGTCTTGGGTTGGTACCCTTGCACGGGTGTGACTTGACCCTTTGCTTTGAGGACTTCGAACACTTCGGTTTGAGTCATGCCTTGGAGAGGCGTATAGACACGGTCATTTCGGGACTTCTTCCCTTGGGGTGGAGGAACCTTTTTGTAATTCCCCTTGTCGATAGTGACGGCGTTGACCGAGGCCTCTTTTATGGAGTTGGAAGCGGCCTTGTAGCGGTAAGTAGGAGTGGCCTTCTTAATCTCCTTGAGCAAGTCATCCATGCGTACCCCCGCCTCATACATTTGGGAGAAGTCGGAGTAGCAAGCCCCACTTAGGTGGGTACGGAGATCAATCTTGAGACATTTGAGAAAGATGTCCATTTGCTCTTTTGTGTTCGGCCTCTCAACAATTTCAGAGAGTTTATCATTCCATCTCCTTGTGAAGTCGATGAAGGACTCATTATCTCGTTGAGTAGTGTTCTCTAGCTCTTTCCTTGTGGGCCGGTGAGTGGTGTTGCCTTGGTATTGGTTCTTGAAGGCAAGCATGGCGGAGTCCCAATCAAGACGGACAGTGAGTGGGAGAGTAGAATACCAATCTTTTGCCGCCCCCTCGAGAGTGAGAGGAAAGCATTGAGCCATCACCTTGGGGGAGACCTTCTTCGGAACCATTGCCCAAATATAAGTCTCAATGTGAGCCATGGGACAAGAGTTGCCCTTAAATTTGCTTATGTCGGGCATCTTGAACTTATCGGGAAGAGCGGCCATAGTACTCATGAGGATGGATGATTGATAAAGGCTTGTGTCGGAGCCTTTCCCCATGTTGAGCCCATTGAATTTTTGGTCGATGTAGGCCATGATAGAATCCACCATTTTGGGCTCATTGTTCTCGGAACTCGGCTCCCCCATTTTCTTGGTGCGGGTGTTGACATAAGGACTTTTGAACAAACCCTCGGTCCATTCGGATTCATCATCATTATTCTTGTTCTTCCCCTTGGCAAGGTTAGTGAGTTTTTCTTTCATTAGCTCCATCTCGGCCTCGTGGGCCTCCCTTTGGCTGTCGAGGTGGGATTGCCAAATGTCGTCTTTGCTTTGTGCCTCCTTATTAAGGGTGGAGACTTGCTCTTGGAGGAGTTGGACCATGGTTGAGAGCTGTTCGAGAGACATGGTGTTGCTGCTGCGGTCATGGTTGATGTAGGAGCTGTTGGAGTGATCTCTTCACGGACTAACCGATTTGCCGAATCCCGGTAGACTTTGTAAGTACCAATTGAACCTATATTGCAGAAGAGGCCCTTGTCAGTCTTGAGTAACACTTGCGGTCCATGAAGAGGCTTAGAACACACAGTTGGGCACACGACTCGAAGCACATAAGAAAAGACTTTTTTTTTTTTTTTTATAAGTCGGAGGGAATGAATCCCTTTTGGGGTTTCTAAGAAAATAATGGAATCGTCACACTAGTATATAGACCATCACGCGGTCCCATATACTCATCGGATTCCATCACGTTTGTGAATCCTACATGTATCGGGATTAAACTAAATTAATGTAGTAAAGCATACATGCGGGGACGGATTTTTATTTTCGTCCAAAATAACCACTTTTGGGGACGGATTTTTATTGCGTCCGTTTCAACAAGTTGGCATGTATGATTTGACGACATTAGTTTAGGGAAATCTCGGTACATGGAAACCGACTTGAGTCACGGAGTGTTAGACCCTAACTAGAATTGTGTGGTTTGTGCTCGGCTTGAATATGAGGCTCAAAGGTCACCCTCGGCATGTAGTCTTGAACTACGCCACGGGCTGAGGTTTACCGCTTCGAAAGAGCCAAGGTCTGGTGGAGCTTGAAACTTTCTATGACGGGCCTCGACGGGTTTGGGGTTGGACTTGTGCGACTCGATAGTGAGGAGTTCATAGGAATATGTGCATGTAGTGTGAGGTCTAACAAGTGACAAATTTTATTTTATTTTATTTTTTTTTTTTTTTGAAAAGAAAGAAAACAAACAACACACATAAGCACATAAATTACAACTCTCGAATCACCCGTGTGACCGGTAAATAAAACACAAAATTAAAATAGTCCGAGGGTTCAATTCTGTTCTGATGCAGGCAACTGTGCCCACACCCCACTGTTCTGCTCAGTCACTGAAACCTGTCTCTGTTCTGGGGATCAACCCAGAAGCGTGCGCCTCTGAGTGCTGATGTGGGACGCGCGCGTATGGCGAAATGCTTATGGGATGCGCGCGCTTCTGGGCACACCTGTCAGAATATCAGACTTTGGACTCAGGGGATTGCCCTGGTCCTATGTTCATATTGTAACCCCTGCAGAAGTGATTAGTACAGAATAGCAGAAGAAGAAGATGAAGAACATGAAGAAGTGGGCGATTATGGTTCTTGATGCGGGATGCGCGCGCCTTAGGCTTAAGAGGCCAGACGCGCGCGCCTCCCCCATCAGGAATCAGAATGCCCAGAAAAGATGTAGATTTCAATCAGAATGCAAGTTTAACCCTCAAACTTCCCCAGCGGAGTCGCCACTGTAGATACACCGGGAAACCGCGGCTTTAGGCTAGAGCGCGTGAATGATCCTAGGATGTCTAACTTGTTTTAGATTGTTTAGAGTCGCCACCTATGCTTTGAGGAACATAAGAAAAACCTATTGATTATAGCCTAAGTTTGATTACTAAAACAGAGATTCTTTGTTTTGAGGTTCGGGGGTTAGATTACGAGATGGGAAATACCGAAACACCCATCTCGCCCAACTAAAGTTGGTCTTGCTTGATCAAAATCTACATGAATGAAAATGTTCTTCTTCTTCTTCTTTATGTCACAAAAGGGGGTTTTAAAATAGAGTTTGGAATGTAGGAGATAACTCCTTAACCAACCTCAATGAGATGAGGTGATCATTATAGTCATGTCCCAAAATGATTTGGGTGATTGCACATTTGATTAGAGTAAAAGAGAGAGGAGATGAAGTAGAAAAGAAAGGAAAAGACGGACTTTTACCTACAATTTGAAGACCTTCAAATATTGCTTGATGAGATCCTTGGAGAACCTTTAGAAAGTGATTTTGGTATAGTTTTTGTAAGTTCAATTTTCGGTCTTCGGTCCTTGAAAATGGAGGTAAAGGGAGGTTTTTTTAGGTGAAAGAGGGGTGTTTTTGGTGCCAAAACTCAGTCACCAAGAAATCCTTCCCG
Source organism: Campanula takesimana (assembly GCA_026119855.1). Taxonomy (NCBI): domain Eukaryota; kingdom Viridiplantae; phylum Streptophyta; class Magnoliopsida; order Asterales; family Campanulaceae; genus Campanula; species Campanula takesimana. The sequence goes on along the minus strand of JAOWBW010000286.1, from coordinate 209,315 downwards.
GGCAAAATCCTGTAAATTGAGCAAGGGAGAGAATCCTGGCCAGAAATCTGTAACTGACGCCCAGAGGCGCGCGCTTCCTGCTTTGGCGGCGGGAGGCGCGCGCGCCTGGCTCCTCCTGTCGGAGGCGCGCGACTCAGAGAAGGCAATTTTGACAGAATGGACTAGAAAGTCAGCCCTGTTATTCAGTTTAGTCCCTGGACTTAACGAAGTCAGTCAGGAACTTAACGGAAGCGACAAAAACTAACGAGAAACACTTAAAATGGGGAGAAACACAAAATCAGATGTGCAATCGGGGTGAGCGGTCCAAGGCGGGGTGTCTACAGGTGGTCCTTCAAAGGCCAAGAGAAAATTAGATTTTTCCTAGTACCCCCAAGAGATTGCAATTAAAATAGACCACTTGTTAGGATTTAATGTTTTAATTCTTTTATTAGCTCAACATTTCCATTGTAATGATAAGAATAATTTAGTGAATGAATAAAAATTGCATCTCGTTAATTTGAGAATGATTTGGGTATTTGTTTATTTTTTAGACCGCACCCGAAGGTTGCCTACGTTCCTCCAAGTGTAGAGGCTCAGGTCTCCGTAGTTCAAACAAACGAAGACCATTTTTTTTTTTTTGTGTGCACCCTGTTTTTTTGCCTAGACCGCCCTTTCGGGTTTTCAATCTAGCGGGCTTCTTTTTTGCACGCGCTCTAATTTTTGCCTAGGCCGCCATTGCGGGTTTTCAACCTAGCGAGTTTTTTTTTTTTTTTTTTTTTTTTTTTGTTATGGTCTTCGTTTATTAGACGTAAAACCTCTTTAATTTGTCGAGGTTGACTTCCTTTGGCAGCTGATCTCCGTCTAAATCCACGAGTCGGACTGCACCGCCGCTTAGTATCTTCTTGAATACGTACAGACCAATCCATCGGGGTCCCCACTTTCCAAGGGGGTTCATGGCATTAGGAGGGTGTTGTCTTAGGACCAAATCCCCCACACTGATGTTGCGGGGCTTCACCTTTTTGTTGAAAGCCCTAGCCATTCTTTGTTGATATGCTCTCGTACGTTCGATCGCTCTTAGCCTTTTCTCATCGAGTAGGGCTAGCTGTTCATATCGACTTTGCATCCAATCGACTTCATTGACTTGGTTCTCGAGGAGGACCCGCAGGGACGGAACTTCGAGCTCTATTGGTAGCACAGCTTCGGAACCATATACCAGTGCATAAGGAGTTTCTCCAATCGCTGTCCGTATTGACGTGCGGTAGCCCCATAATGCTAGAGGTAAATTTTTGGGCCAATCCCTTCCAGTGGAGGCCATTTTCTTCACAATGGTCTCGATTGTCTTATTAGCTGCCTCGACCACGCCGTTTGCTTGAGGGCGGTATGGAGATACTTGTGCTTAGTAATCTTGTATTCTACCAGGAATGTGTCTATCTCTTTCTCGAAGTGAGAGCCATTGTCTGAGATGATCTCATGAGGAACGCCGTATCGGCACATAATGTGGGTTTTCACGAATTCGGCCACTTTCTTGGCGTTAAGAACTCGGTAAGCTTGTGCTTCGACCCATTTTGTAAAATAGTCCACGGCTACTAGGACGAAAGATTGTCCGTTGCTTCTAGTAGGGTGAACTTTGCCGATGATGTCTATGCCCCAACAAGAGAAAGGCCAAGGCGTGGTCATATTGTAAAGCTGTGAGGGTGGAGCGTGCTGTAGATTGGCATGGAATTGGCATTTGGCGCACCTCTTGACTTTCTAGATGCAGTCCCTTTCCATGGTACTCCAATAATAACCCATGCGGAGTATCTTCTTGGCCAACATAAACCCGTTTATGTGAGGCCCACATTCACCTTCGTGGATCTCATGCATTATTTCTTGAACTTCGGTCTCATTTGCGCATAGGAGATTGACCCCCTCATGATGCCTTTTGTAGACTCTGTCCCCAATCAGTACATATCGGGAGGCTAGTCTTTGCAATGCCATTTGAGACTTCTTATTGCTGTTCTCGGGATAGGTACCATCCTTGAGGAAATTCATGATATCTGTGTACCACGGGGAGTTTGCTTGGACCTCGTTGATCTCGATACTCATGCAGTATGCCAGACTGTTTCGTCAGGAAATTTTGAAGGGTTTCACCATTTTACCCTCAGGTATTTCAACCAATGAAACGATGGTAGCTAGTGCATCAGCAAAACGGTTTTTGTCCCTTGGCAGGTAGTTGAAGGTGATTTCTTGAAATTGCTCAACCAACTCCTCGAGCTGTTGACCATACCGTTGCAGGGTCGAGTCTTGGATCTTCCATTTTCCAGATGTCTGATTGATGATGAGCAAGGAATCACTGAATACTTCTAAACTTGTGACATTTCTCTCGAGGGCTGCTTCGAGCCCTTCTATGCAAGCTTCGTACTCAGCGGTGTTGTTAGTGGCTTCAAATTCAAGGCAGATGGCAATTGGAGTATACATGTCCTTTGGATCAACAAGTAACATTCCTATGCCATACCCATGCTTATTGGTTGCGCCATCGAAAAAAAGTTGCCAGTTATTTTCCTCTGTTGTAGCGCAAATTAAATGCTCGTCGGGGAACTGTACATCTTCCCCCTTCACTTCGTCACACGGAAATTCAGCAAGCTGATCACTGAACACTTTCCCCCTAATGGATTTGAGTGTGACATAAGTGATATCATAGCCGGCGAGCATGAAATACCATTTGGCTATTCTTGTTGACATGAAAGGCTTCTCGAAGATGTAGCGGAGCGGGTCCACTTTTGCTACCAACTTGATTGGGAAGGCCTCCATGTAATGCTTGAGCTTTTGAGTAACCCAAACCAATGCAGCATAAGACTTCTCTAAGACAGAGTAGTTCTTTTCAGCTCCTTGAAACTGTCGGCTGACAAAGTAGATGGCATTCTCTTTTGTGGAGTCTCGCTGTTCTTGTGCTAACATAGCCCCTAGGGCTTCATCATTGACAGTGAGATAGAGCAAGAGAGGCTTCTCCTTGTGCGGTGTAACCAAAACTGGAGGGCATGTCAAGTAATGCTTCACTTGGTCGAAGGCTTCTTGGCACGCATCGGTCCATTATAGAGCCAAATTCTTTTTGAGTATCTTGAAGATTGGCTCACACATGGAAGTGAGTTGGTGCACAAACCGACTGATGTATTGAAGTCTGCCCATGAAACCTTTGATTTCTTTCTGCGTCTTTGGGGGAGGCATGTCAATGATTGCCTTGATCTTGGAGGGATCGGCTTCAATTCCTCTTTCAGTGACCATGTAACCTAAAACCTTTCCTCTGATGACCCCAAAAGTGCATTTTGCGGGATTGAGTCTCATGTTGTGTTGTCGAAGCCTTTCAAAGAACTTTCGAAGGTCGATCAAATGTTGACCGTTGGTTCCCTTTGAATGGATGATCATGTCGTCCAAATAGACCTCAATCTCTTTATGAATCATGTCGTGGAATAGATCCGTAACAGCCCTCTGGTAGGTAGCATCAGCGTTCCTTAGTCCGAACGGCATGACTGTGTAGCAGAAGGTCCCCCACGGAGTTGTGAAAGCTGTCTTGTGTTGATCCTCTTTGGACATGAGAATCTGATTGTAACCGGCAAAACCGTCCACAAATGAGCGGACTTCATAGTTGGCAATTGAATCGACGAGCATGTCGATGTTTGGTAGTGGTGTAAGGATCCCGCCCCAAAAAAAACATGAGCACGTTTCAAGGGCGAAATACCAAACGCGGGAACCGGACCAATTTAACGGAGTCGCCACATTTTGTTAATTTTAAACCCATCAAAATGACAAAGGTTTGAGTTCAAAGGTTCGGAGATCAGGTTACAACTTGGGAAGAGTTTTTACGTCCTCCCAAGTTGCCTCGGACAAAGCCGAGTCTCCCTTGTTAGTTAACAAAAGTGCATGTGTGTGTGTGTGTTTTAACGGAAAATCTTTGTTTTAACTTTTTATTTATCTTTTCAACTGAAAAAGGGTTTGTTTGACAAGAAAACAGAAGACAGAAGGGCAAAATGGTCAATCTCCCCATACGTCCAAAGTAGCCGTACGGATGGGGAGACCACTCCTGGGATTTTACAGTTTGTTCAAGCAACAGTCCTGTTCCAGGCAGAAACAGAGCATTCTGCTTGAACTGGACCAAACTGTTCTGATTCCAGTTTGTTATTGCAACACAAAACAACATTAACAACTTTTTCCTATGCCACTTGATCATCAAATAACCTCCCAAAACAAGAGTTTGGGCATGATCAAAGGCAATCATGGGAGAAAAATGAAAAAGGTGGCCAATATGCCCTTTTGAGCCATAGTGACCATTTGATGAGTAAAGATTGAAACTTTACCATCAAAATGGCTCTTCTACGCAAGATTAATCCTTTAGGGACAAGAACAAACCATAAAGATTGAATCTTTATTACCCAAACTTGGGAATTTTGGGCTAGATCAAGGTGATGAGGATAAAGATTGAGACTTTATCCTCAACATGATCATCATAGCTTAAAATGAGCAAAATGAACAACAAGAGCATCATCCACGACAAGAATGTAAATGAACAATCAACAAGCCATGATCAAACTAGGTTTGAACCTCTTCCACACAAAGTATGGAGGGCACCTTTGATCATCTCATGGCTTGGACTAGGAAATATAAATAATAATAGATATATATATATATATTGCTTGAATGGACAAGACTTGCAAGAATGTAAAGATCAACAATAAATGACAAGATCAAAGATAAATAGAGTTCTTAGATGAAGAGAAGGGAGGGGGAGGAGGTGGCTTTACCTATCTTGGTTTAGGCCAATCTTCCTTTCTCTCTTTCACTCTTTGTTCACTCTTACTCACACTATTCTGAGGTGAATTCAACAGAGTAACCTTAGTTCTAATGTTTCTCCCCCCCCTTTGAAATGATCAGCAAGGGGTTCTATTTATAGGGACTGAGGGTGCCCAAACCAGCCGTACGGCTAGGCCCCTCTAGTACCCAAAGCATCCGTACGGCTCAGCCTGGCGAGCTTCTGGATTTTTCCAATTTTATACCAGAGTAGTCCTGGAATTTATAGCTTATCCTAGGGAGGTCCTGGCCTATTAGCTTATCCCTAAAACGGTGCTAAGGCTACCTCTAAGATAGGTCGGTTTCAGATTGGGGTACTTACAGAGCCCCTCGGCAACGTCGCTTCGAAGGAGCGGGGTTGTCGATAGAAATAAGCATCCCAATCTGACGGGACGACGGCTTTAACCGATTTTGGTTGCATGGCTGGACCTAGTGGTATAGGATTCCTACGTATCCCGTTCGCGGGGAATCAAGCCTAACGTAGTTCGGAGGTACGCGGGGTTACTTAGATCCGCAAGGAGGCATGACTCTAGGGGTCAGAGGCGAGACATGGTCAACTTGGCTCTATGGGAGAGGGTTGAGTTGCTGGGGATACGATCAACTTGACTCTATAGGAGAGGGTTGACTTACACGGGACATATTTTTACTGGGCTTACGTCGGGGACGGCCTATGGTGACTATTCTAAGTCCAAGCTTGACCGGGGTCAACTCCATCTTTGGGGAGATTGACGGGAAAACTGGTGTTACGTCCCTCCAAGGACTGCCGGGACAAAGGCTCTAGCCTATAACGACTATTCTAAGTCTAAGCTTGACCGGGGTCAACTCCATCTTTGGGGAGATTGACAGGAAAACTGGTCTTACGTCCCTCTAAGGACTGCCGGGACAAAGGCTCTAGCCTATAACGACTATTCTAAGTCTAAGCTTGACCGGGGTCAACTCCATCTTTGGGGAGATTGATGGGAAAACTGGTCTTAGGTCCCTCTAAGGACTGCCGAGACAAAGGCTATAGCCTATAACGACTATTCTAAGTCATAGCTTGACCGGGGTCAACTCCATCTTTGGGGAGATTGACGGGAAAACTAGTCTTACGTCCCACTAAGGACTGCCGGATCAAAGGCTCTAGCCTATAACGACTAATCTAAATAATAGCTTGACCGGGGCCAACTCCATCTTTGGGGAGATTGACGGGAAAACTGGTCTTACGTCCCTCTAAGGACTGCCGGGACAAAGGCTCTTGCCTATAACGACTATTCTATGTCATAGCTTGACCAGGGTCAACTCCGTCTTTGGGGAGATTGACGGGAAAACTGGTCTTACGTCCCTCTAAGGACTGCCGGGACAAAGGCTCTAGCCTATAACGACTATTCTAAGTCTAAGCTTGACCGGGGTCAACTCCATCTTTGGGGAGATTGACGGGAAAACTGGTCTTAGGTACGTCTAAGGACTGCCGGGACAAAGGCTATAGCCTATAACGACTATTCTAAGTCATAGCTTGACCGGGGTCAACTCCATCTTTGGGGAGATTGACGGGAAAACTGGTCTTACGTCCCTCTAAGGACTGCCGGGACAAAGGCTCTAGCCTATAACGACTATTCTAAGTCATAGCTTGACCGGGGTCAACTCCATCTTTGGGGAGATTGACGGGAAAACTGGTCTTACATCCCTCTAAGGATTGCTGGGACAAAGGCTCTAGCCTATAACGACTATTCTAAGTTATAGCTTGACCGGGGTCAACTCCATCTTTGGGGAAATTGATGGGAAAACTGGTCTTACATCCCTCTAAGGACTGCTGGGACAAAGGCTCTAGCCTATAACGACTATTCTAAGTCATAGCTTGACCGGGGTCAACTCCATCTTTGGGGAGATTGACGGGAAAACTGGTCTTACGTTCCTCTAAGGACTGCCGGGACAAAGGCTCTAGCCTATAACGACTATTCTAAGTCATAGCTAATGGGCTTACGTCAAAAGGCTGCCTATCCTTTCACAACATTTCCACAAAACATTATTTTTACAAACACTCCCTCAAACGCCCAATGCGATTTGGAAGGGGACGTAAAAATCATTCTTTTATAACACACCTTCAAATGCCCCAATGCCATTTGGAAGGGGATGGAACAAACATTCTTTTATAAACACACCCTCAAATGCCCAATGCCATTTGGAAGGGGGCGAAACAAACATTCTTTTATAAACACACCCTCAAATGCCCAATGCGATTTGGAAGGGGACGGAAAAATCATTCTTTTATAAACACACCCTCAAATACCCATTGCAATTTGGAAGGGGATAGGTAAAACACTCTTTGATCAAAAAGCCTTTTTCTTGAAACATTGTTTTGGTCAAACTTGGAAAATGCTCATTTTTAAAGGCAAATCTTTTAACGAAGCATTTTAGTCAAATTCCGATTTTAACTTAACCACGAGGTTTACTATGCATAAAGTCGTTTGGAGTTCTTTCCATTTCTTAGGAGTGAGCGGGGGTAGAGAACCTTCTTGTCGTCATTGTTGGGGTAGCCCCATGTCCTTCTCGTCGTTGATGTTGGGGGTAGCCCCATGTCCTTGTTGGCGTCAAAGGCGGTGTAGCCCCATGTCCTTGTTACCATTGATGTCGGGGTAGCCCCATGTCTTTGTCAGTGTCGATGGAGGCGTAGCTCCAATGTCATCTTTTGACCTTCGAAACGAGGTTAGGAACCCATCCCTTTTTCATGACGCACCCTTTCTTTTGCCTAGGCCGCCCTTTCGGGTTTTCAACCTAGCGGGCATCTCTTTTGCGTCTTTTATGGCACACCCTATTTTTTGCCTAGGCCGCCCTTACGGGTTTTCAACCTAGCGGGCTACTTTTTTGGTGCCTTTCTCTTTTTTCATTTTTTTTTATGAGTGATCCAGCCGACTCGATAGAACGGGGACTTTAAAGTATTTTTTTTTTATGGAGGAAACATGCAAGGGCATTTTTATTTGGGAGAGAGTCCCTTTTTGTTGGTGAGCTCTTTGAGCAATATATCATGAAATGGAGGGAAGCCGTTGCTTGACAGAATACAAGTGTTTGGCTCTTTCCTAAGAGGTAGAGGAGAAGACTTGTTGAGACATTTGAAACTTTCCCTAGTTAATATCATCAAATGATTGCTGGAATGGACCATGTTTATTATTAAGTCAAGATTATAACAAGCAATTAGCCTTAACATGTATAAATGTTGTGATCAATTAAGATTAAGATTCGATCAATGGCGAGATCAAAAGGTGTTTATGGGGAGATTGGTCATTATCTGGGAAATTGGTCATTGATGGGACCAAGGGAAGAGAACCGGGTCATTTTGGGAGGATCGAGGTTTGATGGATTCATTTCATGCTGTGACCGGACCCGAAGGTTGCCTACGTTCCCCTTAGTTTGAGGAGCTCAGGTCGCCATAGTTCGGCCGTGGGGCCGTCTTTTCCTGGGGTTGGTGTCCTTTAGAAGGATGTTGTTACTTTGCTGAGGTAGATCGCTTTTCTTTGCGGTGAACTCCTCGGGTTGTTCTTTGAGGTGGACTTTTGCAGTGAACTTGGTGAGCTTTTGGGGTAAACTTTCTCTTTGCCAATATTCATTTCCTTTCCTTTTTTCCATTATCCATTTCTTTCTCTCTTATCATTTTTTTTAGAGAGAGGGGAAACATTAGCCCCAACTTTCTATCTTGGACATTGGCTCATTTGTAGCCCCTTGGTGGAATCTGCCATTTCTTACTTTGACTTAGGAAGTCCTTTGCTTGGTTGCGCACACGCGATCGTGGTTGAATCTTGGTGGTTGAGCAACAACATCCTCGCCTTTTCATTGTCTCGGGACGCCTTTAATGCGCATCAAGGAAAGGTGTATCGGGTTGTGTATCGGGGTAGTGTATGAGGGAAGATTTGCCATTGATGGTTTCTTCATGCCAATTGATCACAACATTTATTCATATCAAGATTAATTGTTTGTATTTAGCACTTTTCATTTGTGTTAGGTCCATTCATCCTTAATGAGTCGTCATTGACTAGTATGCTTAGAAGTCAATTCGTCATTTTGGGGACGTAGTAATCAATTGATAATAACAAGTAAGGCAATTTCAAGAGTAAACGTATATTGCCAATAATGTCTCAAGTCTAGAGAGAAGAGAAGGAAAATGACTCTTTTATTTAGATAACTTTGTACATACATGTCCAAGTGCGGAACTCTGTAGAAATAAAAAGACACAGTCCAGAATGGACCATTTTTTTTTCTAGAACCTACGAGGTTGGAAGACTCACATTTTTTTTTTTTTAAGGATGGGTTCCCATGAAGCACGATGATCCATTTTCTTCCACAATTGTTGGAGGGGTTTTCGGCGGCATATTCCATGTCTTCCACGGGGAACTCGGGTTCCATGTCATCGGGAAAGATGTCGCGAGGTCTCCACTTGGCTTGGCGTTGCAATTGCTGGGGTCGTCTACTCATGAGGGCGAGTTGGGAGCTCGCTTTTGGCTATCTCCTTTTGATGATGTCCCTTCCAAAGTGCATAACCTTCGTGTATGGCATTTGGCAAGGGCACAGTCCTCCATTTTGTGTAGCCGCCCTCGGTCTCCTGAAGCTCGGGCCTCTTCTCGTGGACGGTCCAATTCGGATGCGGGCTCCTTGGACGATGTTTCCGGGGGACAAAACCGCAAAGGACTTTAGCATTTTAAACCTCAAGGTGAAATTATTAACCATGATTCGAGAAGCATGCTTCATTAGCGGATTAACCTTTTAGGAAAACACGACCTTTTATTTTGAGAAAACTTGATCTCCATTTTTCTTTTTCTGAAAGACACACCTTTTGTTTTGGGTGAAAAACTCACACACACATTTTTGTAAACTTTTGACAAGGAAAGAATGACAATAATAATCTTATTAACGAGAACTGACAATGGACCCAAAATGGTCACCACATGGAATCAACCGGGGAGTCAAGACTTTAACCAAACCTAACAGACATCTTAACCGACTTTTCCTAAAGACTTATCACACGTCTTAACAATGGACTTCGACTCTTCCTAAAAGGAGGCGATGGAAGGGGTTTTGAATCTCATCCTCTGTTACGGCAACCACAGCACCATCAATTTCCCAAACTGGGGTGTTCAAGCTTTCCTTGTGTGATTAACTTCCGGATGACGCGTTTCAAAGTGATGCAAACGTCGGTGTCGTGCCCATGGTGGTTGTGAAAGGCACACCATTTAGTTGTGTCGAGACGCCCCTTGGGGTTTGTGGGTTGGTAGTTGACAAGAGGCTTCGCAAGGCCTTGCCTAATCAATCCCTCAAATACCTTGCTTATGGGTATTCCAAAATCCTCGAACCTTGCGAAATGGAGCTTGGGTTGGCATTTGGATTTTCCTTTACCTTTGACCGAAGTGTGGTGGTGATGAGAATTACCGCTGCTTGAGACAAGGGTCTCCTCATATTCCATTTGCTTTCTCTTTCCCGATAACCCACCTGACTGAGGTGCAACATGGGGAACCTGTGGAGGCGCCGGGGCGTAGGCGTACTCATAACCTTGGTTGCCTGCAGGAATATATCTTGGGAGCATGATGTGAGTTTGGGGTCCAAAAGGTCTTGGATTGTAGAAATGATACGGGTCATCCCGGAATCTTATTGGGAAATCTGGTGGAGGCCAGTTGGTGACGCCTGTTCGGGCATCCACATATGGTCTAAACAGTGACGGAGCTCTGGTGACTTGGTTGATGACATTAAACTGAGAAGGGATATGATTGGGAAGGTGTTGTGAGTGTGATTTTCGAGGCATAACCGGTATGGATAGTGGTTTACGGGCCTTTTGAGTGGATTGTGTTTGGGGTTTCATAGGAAGTGTCCCATGGGAGATGTTGGATTTGGGATGAGGCGGAGTGAGGAAAATTTGAGTGAGAGGCTCGTTGTGGATGACGGCGTGTTAGGGCGAAGACATGGAGGTCTCGGTATTTTGGTGAGATGGAGGGGGCAATATTTGGTTACAATCCGGAGGTTGGGTAGCTTCCACCCTTTCATTGTGGTTGGTAACTTCGGTGAAGGGCCCATTAGTTGTCACATCTCTTATCGACTCATTGAACGGGTTCTGTGTTTCTTTGTGGCTCTTTGTGATGAATTCCTCCGTAGCACCGGAGGCTTCTAGAGCTTGGAGCGGCTCTCCTTTCGTCAGGCTGTCTGGGTTGTCTGCAACGTTGTCTCCCAAACCACCATCCCTTGAAGCTATCTTTCCGGGGTACTGGGTTGAAGAAGTTGTAGTGACCGGGGGACTTTCTGACTCCACACGCACCAGTCGGCGACATGATGCTCTCTTCCACTTCATCTAAGCCACGGGGAAGAAAAGGTAGTTTAGGCTCGGGTAAACATTGGGTGAACACTTGGGTTAAAGACACACGTGTCTCTATTTGGGATATTTGACCGGGCCGAAGTTGCCTACGTTCCCCTCACCACGAGGGAGGGGGTCCCACATGATGAGAGGCTCAGGTCGCCGTAGTTCGAACGGGTCTAGAATCTTAAGAGGGAAGGACGAACATGACTGATGTCTTAACGAGAATCCATCCAAGGACTCGACTGGCTTTCTAGGGGACTATTCCTAGAATTTAACGGGGATCTTAACGGGGGTCTTGGAGGAGGGCAACGAGGGTCCGTCCAAAGACTTAACGAAATCACATAACGAAGGTCTTGGAGGACAATGGGGGTCTGTCCAAAGACTTAACGAGATCACATAACGGAGGTCTTGGAGGACAACGGGGGTCCGTCCAAAGACTTAACGAGATCACATAACGGAGGTCTTGGAGGACAACGGGGGTCTGTCCAAAGACTTAACGAAATCACATAACGGAGGTCTTGGAGGACAACGGGGGTCCATCCAAAGACTTAACGAAATCACATAACGGAGGTCTTGGAGGACAACGGGGGTCCGTCCAAAGACTTAACGAAGTGACATTTATTAACGCAAGAATGCGTCGAGGACAAGAAACAAAGAGCGGAGCAAGCCCATGCCGCGTGCAATTATTTATTCGTTCAAGTTTACTTAAAACACATTTTATTCCTAATTGGTTGGAAAAGATTTCTCTTCTTTTTCGCGACTACTCTAAATCCTGGATCAATGGAGGCCATCACTACGTCTATAGACCCCTCGTTTTTCACCTGTATTGCACGCTCCCAAGGACGGACTATCCAGGGCGAGGGTCCTATAGGTCACACGGCTTCCACCGATCAAAACAAGTGAACCTAGGGTCTAGTGCATCGTAAGGTTCCCAATACACGGGTCATCCTAATCATGGTTAAGCCCCAGTCGGGATCGAGACTTTTCTCCGAAGGCTACACCGAAGGCTGCACCGACATTCCGACATGACCTCATTTTGAATGAGGCGTCTTGATCCTTGACCATGGGCTTAAGGATGATTAAAATAACTCGTTCATTAGGGCTTAGCGACACGGTGTCACCCTATCTTTAGTACATGGCCTTTGCTAATTGCGGTCGTCATTAACACACGAGTTGAAGAAGAGGTTGAGTACTTTTTGTTGAAGAAATCCCAAAGGAAAGGTCTATGCAAAGAGTGAGTAAAAAGTCTAAAATGATGATTTTTCCAGGTCCTCCTCCAATGATGGATTGGAGGGGTTTTTATAGTTGAAAAGTGACTGTTTTTGGAGCCAAACGGAGTCTCCAAGAAATATTTCCCGATCAAAATCATGTATAATGAGCAAGGGAGAGATTCTTGGGCAGAATCTGTAACTGACACGCCCCAGAAGCGCGCGCATCCCACCTAGGGGGCGGAAGGCGCGCGCGTCTGGCCTCAAGGGGCGGGGGCGCGCGACTCTGAGAAGCGATTTTTGACAGAATAGACTAGAAAGTTAGAACTGTTATTCAGTTTAGTCCCGGGACTTAACGGAGTCCGTCTGGAACTTAAACCAAAGTAACAGAAACTAACAGGAAACACTTAAAAGAGGGAGAAACACAAAATCAAGTGTGCAATCGGGGTGAGCGGTCCAAGGCGGGGTGTCTACAGTAAGCCATGTAAATGTTCTAAGATCGTATGTCTCATATACTTGGAGTATGATGAGATGATACCAATCAGATCTTAGTGAGAGTCACTAGTTAAGAAACACTCTTATGTTCTCTAAAAGGAACTAAAGGATGCGCTCTTGATCTTTGATGGAATAAAAGATGACTTGTAATAGTTACATAGATGCATGCTTACAAACCAATAAAGATAAATATTGCAGTATAAATACATGTTTACGTCTAATAATGGTGTTAGAAGAGTTCTAAATGGACCATTACTATTCTACAAAAGGTTGAGTATCTAGTGGCATGAGATGCAACTAGAAAAATGTTAAGATAAAGATTCTAATTAGTAAACTAGAAATCGTTTCTAGTGTCACTAATTTAATGTACCTTCATTATGTCAATAATCATTATTACACAAGCCAAGGGACTAATATCTTATCTAGACATATACTCAGACATTTCTATCTTACTCGAGAAATCGTCAAAGATGGGAGATGTCAAAATTTGCAAAATACCTCATGATAATAACAAGGATAATTATCCTACATAAGCTCGTTTGCAATTATGATGGAGATCATAACTAAGCTCAATGGGTATTGGATACACTTTGATTGGGCCTAGTGCAAGTGGGAGATTGTTGGATATTATGCCCTAGGCCCTTGAGAAAGGCCTATGCGTTATATCATAGCTTCATTGTTATAGAGATAACAAACCTGATTATTATATCTTTTGCATGTTTATTATAATGATCATTGTCCCTAGCACTTATGAAGGGCTAGCATGAGTTTAATGGATAATCATATGATGATTATAGCGCATAGGATGCGGATTAAACTTGTGGGTACATGTTGGAGAACAAGTACTGGATAGACCCGTTATGAGATTTATGTCATGGTCAAATGTCATAATTAAATCTCATAATAGTTATATCATTTATCCTTAGACCTTAGATTATCATAGTCTTCCACATGATGAACATTATGTTTGACGTATTCAAACGCTACCCCTAACCGGGTGGTTATAAAGGCTACGATTGGCATAATCGGATTCTTGTACAGAAGAATGATAAGTCAAGATGGGATTTGTCCCTCTCTCAAGAGAGATACCTGCTTGGCCACTCGATGAGTGAGATTGATAATAGTGTACGGCCGTACCCAAATGAATTGAAGCGTTCAATGTTATTTGCTCATATCAATCTACTCGAGATCGAGAAAGCATTGGACAACATAAGTTGACGTGGACCATGACTTATGTCCAATATGATATCGTGTGACAAAGGTATTGTGATATGTTCTATAAGGTTACTTTGGGCTTTCAAAGTTATACTAATTGGGTAGTCATAATGGCTTGCTAGAGTCCGCTTATGACTTACGGGTTCTGACTCGTTCGGACTCGTTGCCAACTTAGTATAATCCTATTGGGTCACACACAATAGAATGGATTGAATAAGGCACAGAAAACGGGAAAAACTGGATCCTGCTGGAAGGATCCGTACGGATGGTTTGGGAGCCACCCAACAAATCCGTACGGATGGTTTGTCCAGACGGAAAACAGTTTGTTCAAATCTCTTGTTTGACAAGGAATTCTGATCCCAAAAGGAATTAGGTTTATACCCTATTATATATGTGTGCAGTCGGGTTTGAAAAACCTAATGGTTGATTTTAGAAATCATAATATGTTGTTTGAGAAACAATTACACACATATAGAGGGGATTATTAGTTTTGAGATTTAGAATCATCATAACTCAATAATCAATGGAGCAAAATAATTCCTATGAAGAAATCGTTTCTTCATCAAGCCTTGGGTCTAGCAATCCAGATCAAGAAGGTGTTCTTGATATCCATTTGACGTGTGGATACCGATGGAGGGTGTTTCCTTTAGCACCTTAAAGTCTGTATTCATGGATTCGATCTTCAAGGGTATGTTTCTTTCATCTTGTATTTAATTTAATCAACATGCACGGGTCCGAGCTCTTGGGTGTTTGATTTTATCTGTTTATTCCGCTGCGCATGATGCATCAAAACCCAACAGTATGTTCGGTCGGGTTTGGGTTGGTGGGGATGGGAGTGGTCAACCCGAAAGGCGATGGTGGGAGTGGGTTTTGGCTTAGGGTTTGAAGAAAAAAATTAAAGGAATGCAAATGAATTAAAAATAAAGGGGGGGGGGTGTCAGGTATTAAAAAAAATGGGTTGTAGGTGTTTGTGGGCGTAGAATGGGGTTTAGTTCGGCCGGGGCATGTTGGTGGGTAATTACTATAAGGGTTGGGGCGGCACTAAATTGAGAACGGTGGTCAGTCTTGGAGTTGCTAGAATGCTTGTTGTGTGGAAAGAATATTTCATCAAAGAAGAAGGCGGAGGGGTGGTAGGAGAATCTCATAATAATTGGGAAGTTGAAACTTAGGACAAGGTCGAACGACCAGTTTGGCAGGTATGGAAAAAAAATTGAGGGCAGTAGGGAGACGGTTGGGTATTGGGTAGGTGTTGGGGTTAGGGGAAAAAGTTAATAAAACCCTTGACAAAATATATGAAGAGGAGGGGTTTAGTTTTGGATAGCCTGACAAAAGGGAAATTGGGAAAACAAATTGGGTCAAAAAGTTTTGTGGAGAAAGAACAGAGAAGGGTGAGGATTTTTGGTGGTGGTGATATGCTGCAGAAAATAAATAGAAATAAAAGTAGGGTTTTGACCGGAGTTTCTTGGTTTTGGTGGTGGTGATATGGTAGCAATGGTTGGGGAAAGTTTTGCTGTGGTGGTTTTGTATGGTGGTTGGCGGAAGCTTTGTGGTGGAGAAGTCCCTTTATGGATCATATCTCTGATACCATGTCAAGGATTAGAGAGGGAGATAGTCGGAGCCAATCATACATGAAGAGAGATAATTGATATGAGAGACTCAAATATTATTGATGCTAGTGTAAATATTTATAGAGTTACAAAGAGAGTTCTAGAGTCCTAATCTAATTAGGAAAACTAATACAAAAAGGAAACTAATGTTCTAGAATAATCTAGCTTGGTTTACAAGATACAATCTCTATGTTTGGTAACTTGATATTTACAATATATGCTAGGAATATATACTATTCCTTAATACATACTCCCTCCGTCCCGTCCGAATTAAAATTTTCTCTCCCGACTCGGAGATAAAGGAATAATAATATTCTATTGTGAAAAAGGATAATGAGTTTGAATTTAAAAAATTAACATTTATATATAATCACTAATCATTTTCAAAAAGAATGCCATTAAATAAAATTTTATTACAATAAAAATCAAACTCAAATGTTCCAGTTCATCTTTCTCTTTCCCACCACCATTAGCCACCAACTCCGTAATCAGCCCACCACCATCAGCCACCATAACACGACGCCACCGCTGCAGCCGCCATCATTATCACCGCCACCATTGCCGCAGACCACCTTAACACTCATCATCAACACTAGCGCTGCCCACCACTATCATCCCCTGTCACCACCGCAAAACAACGAGATCAAAAATCAAAAGTACTTGAAATTAAAGAACACACACAAACACACACCAGATCCACATACATCCGAACATACACACATAAATGCACTAGATCTACACACATACAAACACACACACACACACACACACACACCAGATCTACACACGTATGAACACACACAAAATCGAAAACACCAGATCTACTTTGATTTGTTGTTGAAAACAATTCATATTTCAAAAATCCAAGCGCGAGAAAGATAGAGCGAGAGAGAGAGAATTAGAGAGAGAGGAGAGAGAGAGAGAGAGAGAGAGAGAGAGAGAGAGAGAGAGAGAGAGAGAGAGAGAGAGAGAGAGAATAAAGAAAGAAAGAAAGAGACTTGCCTGGAAATGAAGGCGATGATTTTTGTGGGCGACGATAGCCTCAGTTTTTGTGGGCGTCGATGATTGCGAGGGAAAGAGGAAGTGCGAAGGGGTGTCGAGAAGGGAAATGGGTGCTAGAAATGAAAAGGGGTGGCTGGGAGGGGTGGCGACGGGAGGGGCGGCGGCGGGGAGGGAGGGAGATGAGAGAGTGAGTTCCTGGGAGGTAGAGATAGATTTAGGGTTTGATGATGCTGAGGAGGGAGGAAGCTTCCAGGTTTTTTACAAGGTAGTGGGTTTGGGTTATTGGGTGGGCCAACCCAGTTTAGAAGTAGGTAATTAGTTTAAGTGGGTTGGGTTGGGTTTAATTTAGTTTAATTAAGATGTTTTGAGTGGGGTAGACCCAATATTATAATAGTATAAAGTTTCCATTTTGGCATGTTCTAATTCGGGAGGGACACCCAAAATAGAAAATTTTCCTAATTCAGACGGGACAGAAGGAATAGATCGGATATAGAGGTAAAAACCAAAATGATGAGATAGAAGGTTGCGTGTAAAAATTATAATAAGTTTTAATTATAAAATTATTTAAAGTCAGTTAATATAAATTGTCATATAAAAAATAGAGATCATAAAATACAATAAAAATGATGAAGAAATTAAAAAATGGTGAAAGTTAAAAGAGGTGGTCTCTTGTGAGAACACCTAGATCCTTCACATAGAAGAGACGGGTCAACCCATGACACGTATACAACATTATTCCGCGAAGCGTAGGATCCCAACCCATGCTCCACTCAAAATCTGCCACGTGTCAGCGACTCATTGGCCCAAATATATATTTTTTCCCAGAAAAAAAAAGGTTTTTTTTTTGTTTTTTTTTTTTGTTTTTTTTTTAAATATTTTTTTTGACTGTTTTTTTTGTTTGCCAAAAGTAATACTTAGTACAACTAAATGTAACAATTGTGTTACTTGTAAAGTAACATTGTTTATAAGTAAACGTAACACCAATTTTACAAAAAAAATAGCTCATTTAACTCATCTTTAAACTATAATACTAACTATAAATACGTGTAACACTAACAATAACTAAATGTAATTATCGTTATACTGAAATGAAATAGTGTTTTTCCAAAATATTTTTTATTTTTTATTTTTGAGTATTGAGTATTTTGATTTTATTTTTTAAAAGAAAGTAACATTTGAAAAATAACAAATTATATACATGAATGTATTTATTTTTACAAGTAAATGTAACACTTTAGTAGATGAAATTGTAACATATTTCTATAGATAATGTAATACTTTTACATGTATCATGATAAATTGAACCTATTGTAACTTATTATTTGAAAACATATAGATATACTTTTATACAAGCAAACATAACTATTTTACAATGTTATTATACAAGTAAAATGTAACATTCGTTTATAAAAATTGTTACTTTCTTATTTTTACAATGTTACTAAAAAAGTGTTTTTAGTTCTAAAGTGTAAATAGTTGAATTATTACTTTTCTATACATATGTGTTACAATTATGTATAAACACTGTTACATATAAGTAAGACGTTCGTTACATTTTAGTTGTAATAAGTATTACTTTTGGCAAACGAAGAAAACAAAAAAAAAACAAAAAAAACAATGTTACTTTTCTGTATATATGTATTACTTTTATGTATACAAACTGTTACATATAAGTAACACGTTTGTTACATTTAGTTATAGTAACTATTACTTTTGACAAACCGAAAAAAAAACAAAAAAATAATAATATAAAAATAAAAAAATAAAAATAAAATGGCCTGTGGGTCATGGATCCGGGTCATGGGTCAAAAATGACCCGTCTCTACTATGATATGAGTCATTGTGTTCTCATACAAGTATTTGTCAAGTTAAAAACGTACTTAAAAAGAAGAGAACGAGAGAATTCGGAAACCAAAAATATTTGAAGAAAAAATTGTAAGAATAATAATTAAATAAAAAATAAGATAAAATCAAGCTCATCATGCACATGGATAATTTACCACTATGACACTATGTAATATTTTGTTTACTTTCATACTTATCCGTTTCAATTACTCATATCTATGTTTTTTTTAAGTCTTCTCACACCATTTATCATTTTAATGGTTCTCTACTTTTGAAGTTTCTAAATTGATGCATCACTTAGTTTCTGTCTCCAACAGCCAAATCATTATAGACGATTCATCCATATCTTTTGTTTAAATGAGTGCAACATATACTCTTTGCCTAATCATTGTAGATCATCTTTTATACAATCAAATATCCACCGTAGTATATGCATGATTCACGGCCTAACATTCAGCTTCCTCCCCTATTCCTGAAAAATTGTTTCATTTGATTTGAATTTTTATAGGCAACCTGTTGGAAATTATACCCTATGCCCTTTAGAAATTCCTTATGTTGTTACATTATAGCTTCATTTGTTGTAGAGATAACAACCTTGATTATTAAATGTTTTGCATGTTAATCATAATAATCTCCGTTCCTAGTACTTATGAAGAACTATTATAAGTTTAATAGATAATCATGTGATGATTATGTGCATATGATACTGTTAGGATTCACTATTTTGAACCTCCCTACTTGATTTGATTGAGCCATGCCACGTGTCTTTTTATGGACTATAGGGAATATGTAATGAAGTTTTATACTTCAATTTTTAGATAAGTCCATTTCTAGATTTTTATTTGTCATAGGCTGAGATATGTTCGGTTTGTCCTTAGCATTTTGACTGTTAAAACCGCACTTGCTGCTATTCTTAGACTGCATGTATGGAGCCGCATAGATCATGAAACCGCGTTCTGCAGTTTTGATGAAACCGCACTTCAAGTTCTTCATGGAACCGCTCCAGCTTATTTGGCAGAACCGTAGATCATTTATTGAAAAATTCAAGTGTTGTCATTTATTCCTCAAGACAAACATTCCCTTTTGTTACCATAAAGGAATGACCTATGATTTGACAAATAACTTCAAGTTAACTTGAGCTTCTGTAAAGAATGTCAGTTTTGTCCAGCAAATTCAAATATTTACCGTTAGTCCTTTCTCTGCAACAAATGACAATGTCATGTAGTGGTGCAACAACTACTTAGGACTACAAGACAAAACAAAGGACGACAATGAAAGCTCAACCAATGGGATTTCGACAGCAGATGTACCTTCAAGATTTGGATCAGATATTTGTCCAACGGTCACAAGACTGCTCTCACTATAAATAGCCTTTATTTTTTCAACAATGAAGGTTTCTTAGCTTCAAGAGAGAAAATTCTCAAGTGTTCAAAAGTTTGCTTTGAAGATTTTCCCAGATATTCAAACGTTCATAGATCTCCTTAGCAAACCCAGAATTCTTAATCAAGCTTCAAGCCATTCAAACCTCATAATCAGCCTTGTATCACGAAATATTTCATTATGCTCATATTCATATAGATCTTTAGCCCGTTTGATTTCTTTCCCACACACACACCCGGATTGTATGATCACATAGATTATACCATTCGAAAATACTGGTTTCTAGGATTGCTTTGATAGGTTAGATTGTATATTTAGAGTTTAGATTCATCTTTGTAATCTTGTAAAAGCTCCTCTAAATTAATACAAGTCTATTAGCAATTAAAAAATTCTTAGACTAACCATCTAGGTAGAGGACATAGTTTATTTAAGAACGAACCTCTCCAAATTGGTGTGTTTGATCTTTACTTTCTGTTTTGTTCTTGATATTTATGTTTGTGGTTTCTCACAAGTTCTTACTATGAAAAGATCTAAAAAAATGATATGTGTTTTCCTTTGATCTTTAAGTTTTAATTATCTTGTGCATCATTGTGTTTTTAACCCACTCAAACCGGCCGACACTTTATCTACCCATTTTAGCCAAACCGCAAAGCTCTACTGCATTTTATCTAACCGCAGTTAGCTAAATTGATAAGTACTAGATTGAATTTTATAAGGGTATTTTAGAAAATTTGTAACCGCTATTCACCCCCCCCCTTCTAGCGGTTCTATACCCTTGTTTCCCTCTGGGACCAACAGATACAATTAAACTTATGGGTATTTATAGGTGAACATATACTGGATATGACCCCTTATGAGATTTATGTCATGGTCAAATGTCATATTAAATCTCATAATAGTCGTATCATTTGATATCTTTAGACCTGAGATTATCATCGTCTTCCACATGATGAACGTTATGTTTGACTTAGTCAAACGTTGCCTTTAACCGGGTAGTTATAACGGCTATGATATAATTGGATTCATGTAGGAAAGAATAATAAGTCAAGATGGGATTTGTCCCTCTTCGGAGAGATATCTGCTTAGGCCACTCGATGGGTGAGATTGATGCAAATGCATGGCCACGCTCAAATGAATTGATAAGATCAATGTCATTTGCTCAAATCAATCTACTCGGGATCGAGAAAGCATTGGACAAACATAAGTTGACTTGGACTATGACTTATGTCCAATATGATATCGTGTGACAAATGGATTGTGATACGTTCTATTTTAAAAAACTTTAGGCTTTCAAAGTTATACTGTTTGGGTAGTCATAATAGCTTGATTGAGTTCGTTTATGACTTACGAGATTTGACTTGTTCGGACTCGTTACCAACATAGTATATTCATATTGGGTCACACACGCAGAACAGATCTTACTTGGCACGAAAAATGAAGAAAAGCAGCGAGGTGGCAAAACCCTCCTAACGGATGGTTTTACCAGGAGGTGCCAAAACACTCTGTACGTATTGTTTTGCTGGCGGACTAGTTTTGACAGTTTTCTTTTTGAAAAAGAAATCCTTTAAATTATTGGAATTAGGTTACTCCCTAATATATATTAATGTGTGTGCAGTCGGGAACAACATCTAACACATTGTTTTTGGAAATCAACAAGTTTTTCTTGGAGAGAAAATAACACACATAATATTAGGGTTATTAGGGTTTGATAATAATTGATCATCAAACCATAATAATCAAAAAGGAAGAATTGTTCTTCAAGTTTTTCAAGCCTAAGGATCTAGCAGTCAAGTTCAAGAAAGTGTTCAAGTTCAAGAAAGTGTTCTTGAATCCATTCGAAGTGTGGATCACCAATGGAGGATGCTTCTCTTAGCATCTAAGTCCAAGATTTCATACTTTGATCTACAAGGGTTAGTTTCTTTCATATTATATATTATAAATTATTTATCTAGACGGATCTCGGCTTTGGGCTTTTTCATGTAAAGTTTTTCGCTGCGCATGATCCCGTGAAACCCAACAGTGGTATTAGAGCCCCGTTTATGATCAATAATTTTAATATCATCATGCTTATATAATTTTAATTGGGTTATTTACTATGCATGATTATGATAAGGTGAATTACGTGATTATGATTTTATATGAGATATAAAATATGCATGCTAGTTTATGATGGGATTATGTGATTATAATATTAATTAGATTCATATGTATAATCGCATGCTTAGATTGTCAATTTTAATTGGATTGTGTATGTTGATGATATACATCTAATTTATATAGATTTAATTGGTTTTGATTTGTAATTTGTAAATTCGTGTTATTTTAATCTAATTATGTAAGAACACGAAACTAAGATTAATCAAATTTGGAATTTCAGAAAAATCTGGAAAATCTGGGATCCTGTCCAAAGGATTCGTACGGATTGTTCTGGAATCTTCCAGAAGTATCCGTACGGATGGTTTTGGCAATATTCCAGAAACTGTTCTGTTTCCTGGTGTTCAGATTGTTCTGTAAATTGTTTAAATAATTTGAATATGGAGTTGAATCTGGTTTCAGACGGCTTATTTTCGAAACCGTATCAGAATTCCAAAGAGTTTAGGATTACTGTAATCTATGATAATGATGAGACAGTGAAGGGTCTTGAAACAAGTTACATTTCCATACAGAAATATGGATGCCTCATGGCGTAGTTGCGGCCGTATGGAATGATATCTAGGTTTCTTGATTTTAGGACGGAATTGTGGTTACCTCATGGCTAAGTTTCGACCGTTCGTTTTGTACTCTTAATTTCAAGATGCCTTGCAGATTTTAAATTTCAGAACTTATCCTTATAAACTGCTGTAATCAAATCACATGGACTGCAAATTTTTTGCAGAAAGGAAAACTAAATATGGACTGTATCATCATATGGGCCAATGGTAGCTTACGCCTTGGTATATATGAGTGATACATCCAATCTGTAAATTGTTTATAGAAAATTTAATATTCTTCCCCATAATTTTGCTGCGAGATTTTACTTCTATTAATTAATCAGATTAATTAACTTATTTATGTAAAATACAACCTTCATTAAAATTTAAGTCACTTGCCAATCCATGATTAAAACACATGTGAATACACATGTAGTTTTATGTGGGCTACGCCAAAGCGCAGGTGCATTAATTCTATCTTTGTATGAGCATGATGAGTGAAAGAGTGGTTCCTATACATTTAAAGTGGTTTGACTTAATTAGGCTATCAAAAGAAATTTTTTGGGCCTAAGGCACAAGATGAGGTTAAAACATGTTTGACATAAGATGTCTAAATAAATCTCATAAAAGATCTAAGAGTCATATACGATATGATTGATAAGGAGTTATCTACCTAATTAATTTAATTTTGAGCAGTATCGCCATAGCGGACTTGAAATTAAATTAAAGTTGAATCTTAGCCCACTTAAATTATATTATACAATTGTTTTATTTGAAGGTGTATAAATTAGTGCGAGTATTTATGAAATACACAAAATATCATTTGAATGATAATGGTATGAAATATATGCTTATATTTATTTGCATATTTGTGTAAAATATTATTTAACTTTAATCATGTTTTATCACTGCGATCTAATTAAACCAAAGAAAATGAAATTAACTTCTTTGACTAAGTCATAAGCTTAAGAATCGTTCTAAAGCAAGAACGGATGTTATACATTCTTTATATATAAATCCTATTTCTAAGAAATCTAATGCCTTAAGGACGGACAAAGACATATATTAGAAACATGTGGATGATTCTATGGATGACAATTGTCTTACACTTGCTACCATATGTTTAGAAATTTAGAAGTATCTGAAACACATGGATGCTTATGAGATAAGCAAGCAAGTAGGAATTGTTCCTACAAGCAAGCAAACAAGGAAAAGTTTGAGATTGTAAGAGAGCCTAACATTCATGAGATGATTGAAAGGTATATCAATAAGTTATCATGTTTTGAACATGGAGAAATGTATTGATTAGCTTACAAGGCTTAATAATGATGTTAGTTTAGAACTAGCAACAGATTTGATATTAATTCATAAGCGACATTTAATGTTTAAAATGCTAGTCTTAATATC
Source organism: Campanula takesimana (assembly GCA_026119855.1). Classification (NCBI taxonomy): domain Eukaryota; kingdom Viridiplantae; phylum Streptophyta; class Magnoliopsida; order Asterales; family Campanulaceae; genus Campanula; species Campanula takesimana. Next base: position 185,356 of record JAOWBW010000286.1, on the reverse strand, counting down.
AAATGGAAACGTTCTCAAACTCTAAGGTCAATAAAGAAAATGATTTAAGATAAAGACAAGACAAGAGTTGTCAAGACTAAAGGAATTAATTGTGGCTAAATTTATAACTTCAAATAATGCAATTTGGTAACATGGAAATGAGATTGACCATTTGGAAATTGCAATCTGAAATTAAAAGATCAAAGAAAAGGAAGGGTAGTAGGACTACCGCTTTAAGTATCTATGTTATAGAAATTAATCTTTCTACTTCTAATTATTGGGTATTGGATACCGGATGTGGATCCCACAAACGTATAAATGTGCAAAAATTAAGAAATAGAAAGACTACTTATGAAAAGAAAGTTACTCTACGAAGGATAATGATACAAGAGTTCCAAAATTAATCGTAGAGAACTTTTGAAGTGACTTTATTTAGTAGGCTCATATTTGTTTTGAACAAATGATATTGTGTAGGGGTGTAAGTGGTTCGGTTTAAACCGTGGTTTGAGACCGAACCGAACCAAACCATGCGGTTTGGTTTGGTTTTCATGCACCAATAGTTCGGTTCAGTCTCAAATATTGGCAAACCACATGGTTCGATTTGGTTTGTGGTTTGACCTTCCCAGACCAAACCAAACCGAACCGCGGTTTTAGACCACGAGACCGAACCACCAAGCGGAACCGCCAGACTAAACCACATTACATAAACTAATCCTAACCTCAATTTCACATCTTATTTAATATTTTTGTATATTTATTAAAATTTATTATTAGATCATTACATAGACTAATCCTAACTCCCATTTCGTATTTTATTTAATATTAATTTCATCGTTTGTTATCTTCATTGCGATTTGCGATACATATATTACCAATTTCTCTCTACGATCTATATTATAAAGTGTTTTTTCCCTTCGGCCTCTCTCTTCGTCTAGTCTCTCTCTTCATCCAACTTTCCTCTTCAAGATCCACATCTTTCGCACTTCCTCCGTGATTACAGAAAATTAAAAGCAAATGTAATAATGAGTTGCGCTTTGAATCGTGATTTGAACCGTAGTCTAAACTATGGTTTGAACCGCGGTTTGAACCACGTAATTGAACCGCGGTTTGAACCAAACCGAACCAAACCATAGCGGTTTGGTTTGGTTTGGTTCGGTTTGAAATTTTTTATGGTTCGGTTCGGTTTGGAATTTTCACAAACCGATGACTAGTGGTTCGGTCCATAAATACCCCCAGACCGAACCATTTACACCCCTATTATTGTGTGCCTACTTTAAGTAGGTGAATATTATTTTGGTTTGTTTTTAAGATAATGAAGGATACGTATTTCTTATTGAGAATAAGAAGACGTTTTATTTATTATGATTCGCTTTATTGTATTGCTAAATTATATAAATAAACTTTATATCCTAAATCTTGAAGAACAAAATAATGAGTGAGGCTATAGCATGAATAATTAAATTCTTATAGCATTATTGTTTTGGTCATATAAATGAAAAACGCATATCTAAAATTTCATGGGACGGACTTTTAAATTCATCTGATATTGAATCATATGATATATGCAAATCTTATTTACTTTGATCAAGACATCTTTTACTAAGAGTAGTAAAAGGGCTACTGACTTATTAGACCTAATACATGTTGATATATATGGTCCATTAAGTGACAATGCTAAAGGAGAATTTCGGTACCACTTGGTAAAAGTATTCTATCATTCCGATTTGATCGAGATGATGAATATTTGAACCAAGAATTTGACAATCATCTTCAAAGTTGTGAAATTGTTTCACAATTAACTTCACAAGGAACGCCATCATCGAATGGTGTGTCTAAATGAAGGAAGAAGACCTTATTGGATATGGTTCATTAGATCATAAGTCAAATTGATCTTTCATTATTTCTTTTGGGGTTATACAATGGAAACCAATACGTTCACACTAATTTGAGTTCCATCAAAATATTCAAAATAAACCATATAAAATATGGATGAAAGTAAACCTAGTTTATCTTTCACGAAAATTAGAGAATGTGAGACTTTTGCGAAAAGTATTTTCTTGGACAAACTCATATCTAAATCTAATAAATGTATTTTCATGGGATATTCTAAAGGAAACTTAAGAATATTATTTTACATCTCCAAGAGAAAATTGTTTGTTAGATAGTACTTTTCTAAATACATTGTTTATCTCTAAAAGAACCAATGGGAGTAAAATATATCTCGAATAGTTCGAGACCTAGAAAATAAAATTGAACCTATGATGGAAGATGAACAAACTTTCATAAGGAGTTGTGAAGAACCATTCATGTATACACAAGTTATTTACATATGTGATAGGATACTATCTATTAAAGGAAATATTGATTTCTCATAATAGAAAGTAATAAGGAAGATATCATTGAGAATGATTGATCTAACACCCATCGAGATGCAATGTCTTCTCCGGATTTAGATTAATGGCTTGGAGTCATAAAATCTAAATTGCAATCCATGTATGATAATTAAATTTGGAACATGATTAATCTGTCTAAAGACGTAAAAATCAAATGATGGAATTGAGTTTTCTTGGAGAAAACAAACATGGGTCGCAAGGTGCATACATATTAAACACAACTAATAGAGTAAAGTTAATTCATAATATTGATTATGATAAAACTTTAACACCCGCAATCATGTTTAGAGCTATTAGAATTCTAATTGCAATGACCTCATATTGCGAATATGAAATATGGCGAATGGATGTAAAAACTGCGTTCCCTAACGGGAACACTCTTAAGGATGCATTTGATACAACCCAAAGGTTTTTATTAATCCATAAAAATCTAATAAAATATGCAAGTTGCAGAAATCCATGAGATGGATTGAAGCAAGCTTATTGGAGATGGAATATCCATTTTGTGTAGCATTCAAAGAGTTTGAAGTTCATCAAAAGGAGAAACTTGTGATTACAGTAAATTTAATGAGAGCGTAATTTTATTCCTAGTCTTATATCCTTGGAATTTAGGTTTATGCATATAAATCTAAAAGATTGATTGGTTCAAGTCAAAGTACCTATATAGACAAGATACTGAAACGTTCAGTATGCAGGACTCTTAGAGAAGTTACTTGCTAATGTCTTATGACATTACTCTTGGCAAGACTTAGTGTTATTGGAAGACTAATGAGCAAAGAGTGCATGATTAGAATTCATATGCTTCGGCAAATGGATCTATCATATAAGCTATGTTATGTACTAAGACCATGTGTGTTGTTCCCGACTGCACACACACATTAATATATATATATATATATATATATATATATATATATATATATATATATATATATATATATATATATATAGGTAGGTAGGTAGGTAGGTGCTCAAATGAGAACCTAAATATCGTGACAACCGTGAGAACTTAATGTATCCAATGATGTATCCAAGTGAACATTGGATACATTATTTTTTACCTAATGTATCCAAGTAATGTATCCAACGATGTATCAAAGTCAAGTAATTTATCCAATGATGTATCCAATTGAACCATTGTATACATTAGTTTTTTTACCTAATGTATCCAAGTTCTCACGGTTCTCACGATATTTAGGTTCTCACAGGAGCGCGACCCTATATATCTATATATGTGTATATATATATATGTATATATATATATATATGTATATAAATATATATTTATATGTATATATGTATATATGTATATATATATATATGTATGTATATATGTATATATGTATATATATATATATATGAGAACCGTGAAAACCAATCATAATCATTAGATTAAAAAAAAATCAAGGGCCCAGATGTTAGATACATTGGAAACACTTGCATACATTAGTTAATTTTCGAAAAACAATTGGATACATTAGTTTTTAACATAGTGTATCCAAGTGCTACACTTAGATACAATACTTATTAACCTATCGTATCCAAGTGTAATATCGATTTTTTTGTAATGTATCTAAGTGTATCAATTGTATCTAACATATGGACCCTTGATTTTTTTTTGTAATCTAATGGTTATGATTGGTTCTTACGGTTCTCACGATATTTAGGTTCTCATTTGAGCACCTACCTATACACACACACACACACACACACACACACAAATATATATATACAATATACATATATATATATATATATATACATATATATATATACACACATATATATATATATACACACATATATATATATACACACATATATATATATACACACATATATATATATATACACACATATATATATACACACACATATATATATATATATACACACACACACACACATATATATATATATATATATATATATACATATATATATATATATATATATATATATATATAGGGTTGCGCTCCTGTGAGAACCATTTTAAATGAGAACCGTGAGAACCAATCATAATTGTTGGTCCCAGAGGGCAACAAGGGTATAGAACCGCTAAAGGGGGGGTGAATAGCGGTTACAATTTTTTCGAAAATACCCTTAAAATTCAATCGAGTACTTATCAGTTTGGCCAACTGCGGTTCAAAGCACTAGAATCGAACTGATAAAATGCACAGCGGAGGTTTGCGGTTTGGCAAAAGAGGATAGATAAAGAGTTGGGCGGTTTGACTGGGTTGGAAAAACACAATGATCCACAAGATAATCTGAACTTAAGGATCAAAGGAAAACACAAATCATTTTTCAGATCATATCATATATGAACTTAGTGAGAAACCACAAACAATGAAATAAAGAACAAAACAGAAAATAAAGATCAAACACACAAATTTGAAGAGGTTCGTTCTTGAATAAACTACGTCCTCTACCTAAATTGTTAGTCTATGATTTTCTAATAGCTACTTGACTTGTATTAATTTAGAGGAGCTTTTACAAGATTACAATGAAGAATATAAACTATAAATAAACAATCTAACCTATCAAAACTATTATAACAACCGGTGTATTCGAAGTGTATAATCTATATGATCATACAAATCGTGTGTGTGTGTGTGGAAAGGGATCAAATGCTCCAATGATCTAAATGATCTTGAGCAAGTGAAAACTTTCGGTGTACAAGGCTGAGTATGAATGGACGAATGACTGAAGCTTTGATGAAGAATTCTGGGTTTGCTAAGGAGATATTTGAAGGTTTGAATATGTGGGAAAAATATTCAAAGCAAACTTTGACCATTTGGGAAATTTCTCTCTTGAAGCTCAGCAACCTTCATTGTTGAAAAATGAAGGCTATTTATAGGCAGTGCACCCTTGTGACCGTTGGACAAATATTTGAATCAAATCATGATGGTACATCTGCTGTTGAAATCCCATTGGTTGGGCTATCATTTTCGTCCTTGGCTTTGTCTTGTAGTCCTAGGTAGTTGTAGTACCACTACCTGACATTGTCCTTTGTTGCAGAAAAAGAAATAACGGTAAACATTTGAATTTTCTGGACAAAACCGACATTCCTTGCAGAAACTCCAAGTTAACTTGAAGTTAGTTGTCAAGTCAATCATTCCTTTATGGTTGTAAAGGTAATGTTTGTCTCAAGGAATAAATGATATACTTGAATTCTTCATTCAATGATCTGCGGTTCCCCTAAGGTATCATGAGCGATTCTATGAATGGACTTGAAGTGCGGTTTTATCAAAACTGCAACACGCGGTTTTGATGAAAACATGCGGCTCCATACTGGTGGTTCGAGTAGCAACGAGTGCGGTTTAAAGAACCAAACCGCTGAGGTCAAACCGAATCAAAACTCAGCTTATGACAAATAAAAATCTATAAATGGACTTATCTAAAAATTGAAGTATAACTTCATTACACGATTCCTAAAGTCCATAAAAAGACACGTGGCATGGATCAATCAAATCAACTAGGGTGTACTAACAAAGAATCCTAACAATCTCCCCATATTTGATTGATGCCATTAACACACTATGATAAAGCAAACATTGTACTTGGTAATAACATGTCCAAATGAAATTATCTTGAAACTGCATGCCCCAAGTCAATGCACACACTATGCTTAGTCACAGATTTCTAATCTATCAAAAATAAAGGAAATGAAGGACAGATAGAAAAGAAATTCCTTCAGCTGCATATATAAAGATATGATTTTGAAGATTAGATATTCAAGTTTAAACTAAATGTTTAAAACAAATGCGCATAAAGGATTTTTCATGATGAGCTAAGTGCATGAGTTTTAAAAAATGAAAGCATTGTTCCACAAACAAACAGTTTGAATAAACAAAGTTTTGAAACCATAATTCAATGCATTCATTCTCATTATAATTCACTTATAAAGTATGGAGATTACAAGTACAGGAATTATAAGAGAGCAAAAAGTGAAACAAGCCATAAGAAAAACTAAGTAAAATAATCAAACTATGCGGCTTGATCATATGCGGTAGAATCCTTCTCAGCTACAGCAGCATCTGTAATTTGATCCTGTGCAGTTTCAGCATCTTCAGTTGCATCACTTCTGCCTCCAGTTGCATAAGTAGAAGAGAACTCATAATCTGTGGCATGAAGCCGAATAAGCGCCGGTTTCTTCAAAGTCTTCTCAATGCTTGCAATCTTCTTGTTGATGAGCAGAATTGTCAATGATTTGACTGGACAGAATGTCAAAATTTTCTTCTAAGGAAACCATCCTAGCATCAACAACTTGTAGCTTCACAAAGTATAGCTCATTGTTAGTCCTTACTAGATCTTGAAGGGCCAATTGATTTGCAAGAATCCCATTCAGTTTTTCATCCAGCTGCTGCTGTCTTGAAGAGTTTTCAAACTTCTCATCTATTCTCTCCCCCTTAATGGCATCAAGATCAGACTGAATAGTATGAAAATGAGAGTCAAACCAATATGTGGAAGCCATCTGATGTATTTGGATGTTCCTAACCTCATCCACTAAGTCTGCATTTGTGGCATTGAATGGCAGAAGTGGATAAGTTGGAATGGGAGGAAAAGGTTCATCAGAAGGTGTATAGGTTGGATAAGAATCATCATCATCATCACCAGAGGACAATGAGATGGAATCATCGGTTTGAAGGGGAGGAGAAGAAACTGATTTAGCTTTAAGAATGGTATGAGCATCATCTAGTGATTCACCCATAGAAACTTTAAGGGCCATTTCAAATTCCATGGGATCAAACTGAAGAAACTGATTTGAAGGGATTATAGTAACGCTTTGATCAGGAGGACAAGGAAATAAGATCATCATTTGAGCCGGTGAAAGAAAAATTGAAGGTAAGGGGGCATTGAATACTCCCTCCGTCCCACCGAAAATTGCAAAACTTACCAAAATGGGTGTCCCATAGAAATTGCACATTCCATAAATGGAAAGTTTTTAATACTTTTTAATTAATGGGTCCCACTTCTCATACTCACATCCACTAACCCACTAACTATTCTCTACCCCACTTTCTCTCTCCCACTCAACTATCAACACTCACAACACATCACCTTTTTCACTTTTTCCCTTAATTCTTGTGCCATAATTTTTTTTTGAAGTTTCCGGCGGGACGGAGGGAGTATATTGAAAAGAGTGGGAAGAGATTGGTGATCAAACCGAAGGAAGAATTTGGAATGAATGCTTGGTTCGGTTAGAACTTGTACTGCGATGGCTTCAAGCAGTTCATCAACAGCACTAAGTACAATCTTGTTGGCAGCGGCTTCAATGTCATCGGCAGAATATATGTAGAATAGAGGATTACGGATGGACTTCTCAGCAATCAGTTCGGCTTTAGCAGCGGATTTAGCACGCTTTTCTTATAGTTTCTCAGCCTTGAACAGCTTCAAGTAAGTTGCAATGTCTTCGACACGCTTCTTCTTCTTTATCGTCGGTTTGGTTGGAGATGATAGTGACGACAGAACCGAAGATTGATAATGACTGGACCTCGGCTGAACCGGAGAGGATAGAACCAGAGATGGGGTTCTTTCTGGTGAAGTATCGAAGTATAGTTTTCATTTATGTTTTAGAGGAGAAACTTCAATCAAGTGCGGTTGTGGCTCAGAAAATGACACTGCGGCACGTTCACGCAACAGCTTTGTGAAACTGCCTTCTTGAGGCGAATAATCTTTCATTCCAAAAGAATTTCTGAAATATACATCACCTGGAAATTTGGTCTGCCAATGTACTTCAAAGTCAGACTTCTTGATAAGTCTTCTTCTTTTCCTCAATGGTTAAACCTCAGGCTCTTCCTGCTGCTCAGGTTCAACTGCAACCTCAGACACCTCGGTTAGCTCAGGCTGAACCGCAGCCTCAGACTCAATGGTCTGCTCAGGCTGAACTACAGCCTCAGACATAGTAGCTTGTTAAGGCTCAGTTTCATCAACCGGTTTTAGTGAAGGTAAAGCTTTGAAAATTGTTTCCAACTGTTCTTGTGTGAATTGAACTGTGGACGGTTGGGAAGATGACGGTTTGGGTAAGTGTTGTTGGGTTTCGTAGTAACATGCGCAGCGGAGTTTAGCATTTAAAATTTTGAATCCCAAAGCCCATAGATCCATTCATATGATTAAATCAAATACAACATAATGAATAAAGGAATAAACTAACCCTTGATGGCTATTAAATTTCTCTTGGTCTTTGGTGGAGATTTGAAGACTTGATCACGATCACAAAGCTTGAACACGAACTTTGAAGATGATGATTTTCACCCTCTAGCGGTATCCACACTTCGAACGAATATCAAAGGAACTTCTTTGATCTTGGTTGCTAGACCAAATTGTGAAACACGTTTTCACAATGAATTTGAACTATATGGAATTTTCTCTCTTGTGTATTATTTTGTTCTTTGACCAAGGATGTCTTAGAACAAAGTAAAACCTCTCTCAAACTCTTTGGAGACTCACAAAAGGCTATCACTGAAGTTCTGGCCGAACTCATCCTTTTATACACAAGCAAGACCTATTCCAAATAGGAATCTTGTGTCAAAAGACATTCCAAATCGAATTAGGAAAGTGCCAGCCGACAGTACTGTGCGGCCGCCCAGAATACACTGTGCGGTCGCACATTTATCTGAAACAAACTGGTACAATTCTGAGCTAAGTGTGCGGCCGCCCAGTCCACACTGTGCGGTCGCCCACTTCCCCAGAATGTCCAGAATTTCTAAAATTCCAATTTAGTCCTTTTAAAGATTCGTTCTATTGTGTGTGACCCTCTAGGATTATACTAAGTTGGCAATGGGTTCAAACATGAAACCATAAGATATGATTAGGTTCTAGCAAACCGTCATACCTACCCAAATAGTATAACTAGATACAAGTTCACATTCCTTTAGAATATGTCATAATCCCTTTGTCCACGATGTCATTGAACACAAGTCATGGTCAAACAGTCAACTTGTTTTTGTTCAATACTTTTTTGATTCCGAATATGTTGATAATTCAAATGATATTGATCCAATCAATCCATTTGAGTCCGGCTGAACATTTCATCAACATCATTCCTTCGAGGGGCCCAAGCTTGACATCTCTCCGTGGAGGGACAAATCCATTTAGCTTATTATTCTTCCCAACGGGAATCCGATTATGCAATCATACCCTTTATAACTACCGTGTTAAGGTAGCATTTGAATTTGTCAAACACAATGTTCATCAAGTGGAAGACTATAATAACTTCATGTCTAAGGATTCAAATGATATAACTAATATGAGATATATGTTGGACATAGACCATGGCATAAATCTCATACAGCGGGTCATGTCCAGTACCTTGTTCCAAAAAAGTACCCATAAATCTAGCATGATCATCCCATGATCATTTAGCCTTTATACTAGTGCTTAACGAGTACTAGGGACGGAGATTATTATAAGTAAACATGAACAACAATAATAATCAAAGCATCTCTTTATTGATATGAAATAAATGATAACAATTACAACGTTTATCAAACGTGCCTAGGGCACCACTACCAACAATCTCCCACTTGCCCTAGGCCCAATCTCCCATGTATCTAATACCCATGGACCTAACATGACCATCATGTTTAGCTTGTGGAAGTCCCTTTGTCAGCGGGTCCGCAACATTGTCATCAGAAGGTACTCTGCATATATTTACGTCTCCCCTATCAACGATCTCTCGAATGATATGAAAACGCCTAAGTATGTGTTTGGATTTCTGATGTGCTCTTGGTTCCTTTGCTTTAGCAATAGCACCATTATTGTCGCAATAAAGGTCTATTGGATTACCAATACTAGGAACCACTTCAAGTTCAGTTATGAACTTCTTAATCCAAACACCTTCCTTTGCAGCATCCGATGCAGCAATATACTCAGCTTCTGTTGTAGAATCAGCGGTTGTACTTTGCTTGGAACTCTTCCAGCTTACAGCTCCACCATTTAACATAAACACAAAACCCGATTACGATCGGCTATCATCTTTGTCGGTTCGGAAGCTTGCATCCGTGTAAGCATTTACAACGAGATCATCTTCCATCCCTCCATAGACCAAAAACGAGTCTTTAGTTCTTCTCAAGTACTTAAGAATCGCTTTTACAGCTATCCAGTGATTTTCGCCAGGGTCGGATTGGTATCTACTTGTCATGCTCAAAGCATAAGATACATCCGGCCTAGTACAAATCATGGCATACATGATGGACCCAATTGCCGAAGCATATGGAACATCATTCATTTTCTCACGCTCATCGTTTGTCTTAGGACATTGAGTCTTGCTTAGAGAAACTCCATGTAACACGGGCAAGGTGCCTCTCTTAGAATTTTCCATACGGAATCTTCTAATGACCTTGTCAATGTATGTACTTTGGCTTAAACCAAGTAGCCTCCTTGATCTATCTCTATAGATCTTAATGCCAAGAATATATGCGGCTTCACCCATATCTTTCATTGCAAAACACTTTCCTAACCAAGTCTTCACAGACTGAAGTGTAGGAATGTCGTTTCCAATGAGCAATATGTCCTCCACGTATAAAACAAGGAATAGCACTATGCTCCCACTAATCTTCTTGTATACACAAGGCTCATCTTCGTTCTTTATGAAACCAAACTCTTTGACCGATTCATCAAAACGGAGATTCCAAATCCTAGAAGCTTGCTTCAATCCATAGATGGATCTCTGCAACTTGCATACCTTAGAATCTTGTTCAAAACCTTCTGGTTGTGTCATATACACATCCTCTTGGAGTTTTCCATTCAGGAAAGCGGTTTTGAGGTCCATCTGCCATATTTCATAGTCATGATATGCGGCAATGGCAAGCAAAATTCTTATAGACTTGATCATTGCTACGGGTGAAAAGGTCTCATCATAGTCAATACCATGAACTTCCCTATAACCTTTCGCTACAAGCCTAGCTTTGTAAGTATGCACCTTCCCATCCATGTCGGTCTTCTTCTTGAAGACCCATTTGCATCCTATGGTTTTTACACCTTCGGGTGCATCAATCAAATTCCAAACTTGATTGTCTTGCATGGATTGAAATTCGGATTCCATGGCCCCAAGCAACTTATCCGAATCAAGAGAAGACATCGCCTCTTGATAGGTTGACGGTTCATCATTCTCAATGATTTCTACCTCATTACTATCCGTTACGAGAAATCCATATCTCTCGGGCTCGGATCGTAACCTACTAGATCTGCGAGTTGCTTGTGTATTTTGAACAGGTTCCACAACTCCTTGTGGTTCTTGTTCTTGTTCCACTATTGGTTCAATGTTATTTTCTGGGTCTCGAATTTCTTCAAGATTTATTTTACTCCCACTGATTCCTTTGGAGAGAAACTCTTTCTCTAGAAAGACACCAGTTCGGGCAATAAACACTTTGTTGTCCTCGCGGTTGTAAAAGTAATATCCTCTAGTTTCCTTAGGATATCCCACGAAAATACATTTATCAGATTTGTGTGCAAGTTTGTCTGAGACAAGTCTTTTGACAAAAGCTTCACAACCCCAAATCTTCATGAAAGACAGACAGGGCTTCTTTCCGCTCCACATCTCATATGGAGTCTTTTGAACCGATTTAGTTGGAACACGATTTAGTGTGAAAGCAGCGGTTTCTAGGGCGTAACCCCAAAAGGATATTGGAAGATCAACTTGACCCATCATTGATCGAACCATGTCTAACAAAGTCCGATTCCTCCTCTCGGATACACCATTCCATTGTGGTGTTCCAGGTGGAGTCAATTGTGAAACTATTCCACAATTCTTTAGATGATCATCAAATTCATGACTTAAGTATTCTCCACCTTGATCTGATCGAAGTGCTTTTATACTTTTGCCAAGTTGTTTTTCTACTTCATTTTGAAATATTCTAAATATCTCAAATGCTTCACTTACTTTTATGTTTCATTAGGTAAACATACCCAAATCTACTATAATCATCCGTGAAGGTTATGAAGTATTGAAATCCTCCCCTAGCATTGCTACTTAATGGTCCGCATACATCGGAATGTATCAACCCCAATAAGTCGCTTGCCCTTTCACCCAACTTGGTAAAAGTTGTCTTAGTCATTTTTCCAAGAAGACACGACTCACAAGTATCATATGACTCGAGTTCACATGAACCTAAAAGTCCGTCCCCATGGAGTTTTGAGATACGCTTCTCATTAATATGACCAAGACGGCAATGCGATAAATAGGTATGATTTACATCATTAGGTTTAGATTTCTTATTTACATGATAGACATTGTCATTATTTTCATTCTTGACATCCAAGATATAAAGGCCATTAAATGAATTAGCAATACCATAAAGCACATCATTTAAATAAATAGAAAATTTCTTATTCTCAATAAGAAACTTAAAACCTTCATTATCCAAACAAGAAATTGAAATAATATTTCTGCTTAAATCCGGAACATAATAACAATTGTTCAAAACAAGAATTAATCCGGAAGGTAAAGTGACTTCATAAGTCCCTACGGCTAATGTAGCAACTCTTGCTCCATTCCCCACACGTAGATCTACTTCACCTTCTTTAAGCAGTCTCCTATTCTTTTGTCCCTGCACATTTAGACAAATGTGAGAACCACATCCTGTATCCAATACCCAAGAATCAGTGGTAGAAAGGAGAATATCTATCATATAGATACCTGAAGTCGACGCAGCCTTGCTGCTCTTCTTCTTCTTTTGCTCTTCCAAGAAAGCCATGCAATTACGTTTCCAATGACCAATTTCTTGACAATGGAAACAGATTGCATCCTTTTGTGAATCGGGTTTTTCCTCAGAAGCCTTGGAAACCTTTGCCTTGCTTATTTTGGGTTTGATAACTTTCTTACCCTTTCCTTTGGCATTAGCCTTCTTCCCATCATGAACCAAGAGCACGGGAGAACCTTTCTCCACAATTTTCATCTCTGCAGATTTGAGCATCCCATGCAACTCAGAGAGATTCTTATCCATTCCATGCATGTTATAATTCATTACAAACTGATTATAACTTTTAGGCAATGAATTAAGAATGAGATCCGTGGCTAGCTCCAATGAGATTGGATAGCCAAGTTTCTCAAGGTGCTCTACATAACCTTTCATTTTAAGAAAGTGAGGACTCACTTGTTTCCCTTCATTCATTTTACAAGTAGTGAATGCAACAATGGTCTTGTACCTCTCTTGCCTAGCTTGCTCTTGAAACATGGTTCTCAACTCCACGCCTATCTCATAGGCTTCCAAATGTTCCAAACTTTGTTGGATTTTTGAACACATAGCAGCAAGCATGAGACAACTTACATCTCTAGAATCATTACGATGTTTCTTGTAATTGTCTCTTTCTACTCTAGGGGCAGTAGGCGGTGGTTCAGCGGGGAGAGGCCCATCGAGAATGTACAACTTATCTTCTTGCCTAAGAACAATTCTTATGCTACGGATCCAATCCATAAAGTTGGTACCATTCTCTTCGAGCCTATCCTTCTCAAGGATTGATCGCAACGACATTGATTGAGTGTTATTAGTCATTATCTACAAATATGCAAAATTTAATAAGTACCAATTTTCATTAAAGAAATAAATAATGTATTTTTCAAATGAAAATACTCCCATTAAATTATATAACCTTCATATACATCCAATGCATAATATAATTTAATTGGGCTAAGATCTAACTTTAATTTAACTTTTGAGTCCACGGAGGCGGACCGCTCAAAACTAAATTAATTAGGTAGACAATCATGTCAATCATATCCCATATGATTCTTAGATCCTTTTATGAGATTCTTTGAGAAATCCAAATTCAAAAAGCATGTTTAATCTCATCTTTTGCCTAGGCCCAAAACTGTTTTGACGCCTAATTAAGTCCAACCATTTTAAACGCATAGGAACCATTCAATTTAATGCACCTTGCGGAGGCAAGCCCACATTAAATTAATGAACCTCATCTTGCTCATACATGAATAAGATTAATGCACCTCGCGGAGGCGAACCCACATCAAGATTACCCATGCATAAACAAGTGTTTTAATCATGGCATGGCAAAGAAGGACTTAAAACTTTATTTGAAGGTTCATCACATATAGCATATAACACATTTATGAGCACATAATATAAACATGTTACACATCAAGTTTAGCTACTAAATTAATCTCCATTAATTTAAGCATGATATTTATGTGTCATTAGTTTTTCTATAATTATGAGGATGAGACTATTTCAACTTTGGTTATTATCTCCAAATCAAGACAACAAGAAGTGCGGTCGAACTAAGCCATTAGGCAACCACAATCCCGCACTAATTCAAGAAACCAAGAAAGTAGTCCATATGGCCGAAACTAAGCAATAGATGGTCTCGATGAACGTAGGCCAATTGCATTCACAATTCCACATGGATCTCCAATCATTGAATCAAGAATTTTGTTTCTCAATTTTAGCAATTATGAACTCTTCATAATTCTAACTTCGTTTTATCTTTGAAACTTTGATTGCGATCAAGTTTGGGAAACACAATCTCGATGAACGCAGATTAGCCATCCAAACCTTGAACCAATCTTAGAATCACAAGACTAAAACAAATAGGAAAATCAAACCCCAAAATCCACACACAAGCCAACTACCCAAAATCCATTCCAGATCAGCAAGTCTGGACTGGTTCTGTTACTGGTTTTGTTGAATTTTTCAAAAAATTCCAGATTCTGTTTTTGACCAAAATCAGACCTTCTGATCCCTTTGTACGGCCGCCCAAAAAGATCTGTACGGTCGCCCAAAAAATGTGCGGCCTCCCAGAATCTTCTGTGCGGTCGCCCATGGCCATCAGAAGGTGCAGAATTTTCAAGTTCGAAAATTTTGTCTCAAAATCGTTTTTCCCCGATTATTAAAACTTTGATCCAATCAAAAATTAATAATCAACAATTCTGAATCCATCATAGTTTATTTATTGCGATTGAATCGTGCGATTAAAGTTGCAAAACAATAAACCACATAAAATCACATAACACATAAACGTCATATATCCCAATATTCACATCATGCAAGGCACATAAACAATTTACATACACATAACATGATCTAGGTATTGAAATAATCAACATGAACGGGGCTCTGATACCACTGTTGGGTTTCGTAGTAACATGCGCAGCAGAGTTTAGCATTTAAAATTTTGAATCCCAAAGCCCATAGATCCATTCATATGATTAAATCAAATGCAACATAATGAATAAACTAACCCTTGATGGCTATTAAATTTCTCTTGGTCTTTGGTGGAGATTTGAAGACTTGATCACGATCACAAAGCTTGAACACGAACTTTGAAGATGATGATTTTCACCCTCTAGCGGTATCCACACTTCGAACGAATATCAAAGGAACTTCTTTGATCTTGGTTGCTAGACCAAATTGTGAAACACGTTTTCACAATGAATTTGAACTATATGGAATTTTCTCTCTTGTGTATTATTTTGTTCTTTGACCAAGGATGTCTTAGAACAAAGTAAAACCTTTCTCAAACTCTTTGGAGACTCACAAAAGGCTATCACTGAAGTTCTGGCCAAACTCATCCTTTTATATACAAGCAAGACCTATTCCAAATAGGAATCTTGTGTCAAAAGACATTCCAAATCGAATTAGGAAAGTGCCAGCCGACAGTACTGTGTGGCCGCCCAGAATACACTGTGCGGTCGCACATTTATCTGAAACAAACTGGTACAATTCTGAGCTAAGTGTGCGGTCGCCCAGTCCACACTGTGCGGTCGCCCACTTCCCCAGAATGTCTAGAATTTCCAAAATTCCAATTTAGTCCTTTTAAAGATTCGTTCTATTGTGTGTGACCCTCTAGGATTATACTAAGTTGGCAATGGGTTCAAACATGAAACCATAAGATATGATTAGGTTCTAGCAAACCGTCATACCTACCCAAATAGTATAACTAGATACAAGTTCGCATTCCTTTAGAATATGTCATAATCCCTTTGTCCACGATGTCATTGAACACAAGTCATGGTCAAACAGTCAACTTGTTTTTGGTCAATACTTTTTCGATTCCGAATATGTTGATAATTCAAATGCTATTGATCCAATCAATCCATTTGAGTCCGGCCGAACATTTCATCAACATCATTCCTTCGAGGGGCCCAAGCTTGACATCTCTCCGTGGAGGGACAAATCCATTTAGCTTATTATTCTTCCCAACGGGAATTGTTGGGTTTCGATCAAACATGCGCAGCGGAATTTAGCATTTAAAATTTTGAAACCCAAAGCCATGGATCCGTTCATACGATTAAATCAAATACAACATAAGAATAAAGGAGTAAACTAACCCTTGATGGCTATCAAATTCTCTTGGTCTTTGGTGGAGGTTTGAAGACTTGATCGCGATCACAAAGCTTGAACACGAACTTTGAAGATGATGATTTTCACCCTCTAGCGGTATCCACACTTCGAACGAATATCAAAGTAGCTTCTTTGATCTTGGTTGCTAGACCAAATTGTGAAACACTTTTTCACAATCAAAAGAACTATATGGAATTTATTTTGTGTATTATTTTGTTCTTCAACCAAGAATGTCTTAGAACAAAATAAACCCTCTCTCAAACTCTTTGAGACTCACAAAATCATTAGCTTTGAGTGCTGGCCGAATTTAGTCTTTTATACACAAGTATGACCTATTCCAAATAGGAAACTTGTGTCAAAATCCGTCCAAAATTCGTTTCCTAATCAAATTAGGAATCTGCCACCCGACAGCACTGTGCGGCCACCCAAAACCCTCTGTGTGGTCGCACAACTATCTGAAGCAAAACTGGTACAAAACTAAGATAATTGTGCGGCCGCCCAGTCCATACTGTGCGGTCGCCCACTTCCCAGGATGTCCATAATTTCCAAAATTCCAATGTAGTCCTTTTAAAGATTCGTTCTATTGTGTGTGACCCTCTAGGATTATACTAAGTTGGCAATGGGCTCAAACATGATCCCATAAGATATGATTAGGTTCTAGCAAACTGTCATACCTACCCAAATAGTATAACTAGATACAAGTTCGCATTCCTCTTAGAATATGTCATAATCCTTTTGTCCACGATATCATTGAACATAAGTCATGGTCAAAGAGTCAACTTGTTTTGTTCAATACTTTCTCGATTCCGAATATGTTGATAATCCAAATGACATTGATCCAATCAATTCATTTGAGTCCGGCCGAACATTTCATCAACATCATTCCTACGAGAGGCCCAAGCTTGATATCTCTCTGAAGAGGGACAAATCCATTTAGCTTATTATTCTTCCCTACGTGAATCCGATTATGCCAATCATACCCTTTATAACCACTCGGTTAAAAGTAGCGTTTGAATATGTCAAACATAATGTTCATCAAGTGGAAGACTATAATAACTTCATGTCTAAGGATTCAAATGACATAACTAATATGAGATATATGTATGACATAGACCATGACATAAATCTCATAGAGCGGGTCATGTCCAGTACCTTGTTCCAAACAAGTACCCATAAATCTAACATGATCATCCTATGATCATTTAGCCTTTATACTAGTGCTTAACAAGTACTAGGGACGGAGATTATTATAAGTAAACATGAACAACAATAATAATCAAAACATCTCTTTATTTATATGAAATAAATGATAACAATTACAACGTTTATTAAACGTGCCTAGGGCACCACTACCAACAGGAATCCGATTATGCCAATCATACCCTTTATAACTACCGTGTTAAGGTAGCGTTTGAATATGTCAAACACAATGTTCATCAAGTGGAAGACTATAATAACTTCATGTCTAAGGATTCAAATGATATAACTAATATGAGATATATGTTCGACATAGACCATGACATAAATCTCATACAGCGGGTCATGTCCAGTACCTTGTTCCAAACAAGTACCCATAAATCTAGCATGATCATCCCATGATCATTTAACCTTTATACTAGTGCTTAACGAGTACTAGGGACGGAGATTATTATAAGTAAACATGAACAACAATAATAATCAAAGCATCTCTTTATTGATATGAAATAAATGATAACAATTACAACGTTTATCAAACGTGCCTAGGGCACCACTACCAACAATTGTTTGGATGGATTTGGTTTAGATAAAGGTTGAGATGGAGTTGGTTTAGATGATTTGGCTTTTGAGGCATTAAGAGCAGCTGCATCAAGTGCAAACTGCATTGATTTTTCAACTTGCGGTTTGATGGGAGGAGATGGCGGTTTGGGCACAGACGGTTTGGAAGAAGTAGGTTTCGAGAGAGTTAGGGAAAATTTGATGGCTGACATTGATAAGGAGGGTTTGGAGGAAGGCTTGGGTATTGGTTTGGAAGGCTGGTTCCTTTTCCTTCAGCATTACCACACCCAGTGGTTTCTTTGCAAGGTCACCCTTTGTATTTTTTGAAGGGATGACAGCGGTTCCTTTCCTTTTCCTTGACACAGCGGTTTCCTTAGGCTGAGCCACGGTTCTAGACCGAACCGTAGGAGATTATGCCTAGGCCCTTGAGAAAGGCCTTGCGTTACATCATGTTCTCATTTGTTATGGATATACCAACCTGGATAATTATATGTTTTGCATGTTTATTACAATAATCCCCGTCCCTAGTACTTATGAAGAACTAATATAAGTTTAATTGATGATCATGTGTATATGATACAAATTAAACTTATGCGTACTTGTTGGTGAACAAGTACTGGACTTGACCCGCCTATGAGATTTATGTCATGGTCAGATGTCATAATTAAATCTCATATAGTTATATCATTTGATATCATTAGACTTGAGATTATCATGGTCTTCCACATGATGAACATTATGTTTCACATAGTCAACCGCTACCATTAACCAGGTAGTCATAAAGACTATGATTGGCATAATCGGATTCTTGTAGGGAATAATGATAAGTCAATATGGAATTTGTCCCTCCCTCTAGAGAGATATCTGCTTAGGCCACTCGTAGAGTGAGATTGATGAAATGTGTGGCCACGCTCAAATGAATTGATGTGATCAATGTCATTTGCTCATATCAATCTTCTCGGGATCAAGAAAGCATTGAACGAGATAAGTTGACGTGGACCATAACTTATGTTCAATATGATATCGCGTGACAAAAGGATTTTAATATGTTCTATAAGGATTATCGAACTTCTTTAAGTTATATTAATTGGATAGTCATGATGGCTTGCTTGAGTCCGCTCATGATTTATGAGTTTGACCTTGGTTGGACTCATTGTCAACTTAATATAATCCTATGAGGTCACACACAATAGAATGAATCATTTAAAAAGGCTAAAATTTAGTTTTTGAGGTGCACGGCCGAGCGCCTTAAAAGGAGCGGCTGTGCAGTGCATTGTCGAATGCATACATGATTCTGAGCAGTGTGCATGGGGGTGCTGATTAAAGGACTCGGCCATGAAACTCGGCCGAGCACTTGAAATGGAGCGGCCGTTCAACCGCTGGAAGGCTGTTCTGGACAGTTTTGAATTATGACGGGATTTAGACTCAAAGACCTTAAGGGTTAAGGACCTATGAGTATAAATAGATGTTCAAACACCCCAAATCAGCCCTAATTGGTATTGTATCATTATTGGTAGCCTCCATGTGTTTGAGAAACACATTCTTAAGTTTAGATTGAGAATCAAAAGCTCAAGAACACCAATAAATTCATATAGTCTTTGAAAATTAGAAAAGCGTGTTTTCTAATGGGTCTAGCAATCCAGATCTAGAATGGTTCTAGATATTCGTTCGTGTGTGGATAAACATAGAGGGTGCTTGATTTAGCATCTCAAGTTCATGTTCCTGCAATGGTGAGTCAAAGAACGCGAAGAATGAGGAGATCAAATCATAAATCTTGAAGACTTGAAGATTTGAAGATCCGAAAATTTTAAACGCACAACATCGGTTATTATTCTAAATTCATCTCCCTATTAATTTAATCATCAAGAATGGATCCATGGGCTTATGGGTTTTGTTGATTTCAGTTGCCGTCTTCCGCTGCGCAAGGACCCTCAAAACCCAATAGTGGTATCAAAGCCCCGTTCATGTATGGCTATTTTAATATTATCATGTTAAATATATGATTTGATTATATGATCTAGCATGATGTGAATTTAGAATAAGGGATTTATGTGAATTGTTTGGTGAAACAATTATATATGATATAGTATGATTATGAACAGGGTTTTCAAGTTGTATGATTAATATGATTAATCTATTTATCAGATCATCAATCTCTCTAATTGGATTATTGAATTGATGATTCTTGATCTTGAAGAACAAATTGTTTGTTCTTAGAGTTTGATGTTCATGATAATTTGATTACCATGAATAGTTGAATTCTTAAAGGATCAAGATTTGATAAATTGTGATCGTGCGGTTCGCGTTCAATACACGTTTTGTGCATAATTTTTGTGCAGAATTTTCGTGCAGATTATGTGCAGCGCACGTGCAGTCCAGAATTTTTGTGCAGTTCGCGTGCACATGCACGAATTCGTGCAGTTCGCGTGCAGTGCAGATTTCTGAATTCGTGTTTTTCAGACCTTGAGATGCATTGTAGAATACGTATTGTTCATGGTATTTGATTCTATGAAGTAATGTATTCTTTATAGAGTTGGACTCTATGAAAGAAATCACTATTCAATATGTATTGTACCTAGAGTGGGACTCTATGAAAATCTAAGATTCATAATTACATTTACATAGTATCTGTTCATTAATTAATTGGATTAATTATACCTTTGTTATGCGCGTTGGTATATGCAAGAACCTTCTTTAAATTTTATGTCACGTGCCAACCCATGATAGACACTTGGGATTACATGGGTAGTTTTGTGTGGGTTACGCCAAAGCGTAGGTGCATTGATTCTATCCTTGTATGAACAAGATGAGTGAAAGAGTGGTTCCTATGCATTTATCATAGTTTGACTTAATTAGGCTATCAAAAGATAAAGTTTTAGGCCTAATGCACAAGATGAGATTAAAACATGTTTGACATAAGATGACTACTTAAAATCTCATAAGAGATCTAAGAGTCACATATGATGTGATTAATAAGAGTTATCTACCTAATTAATTTAATTTTTAGCAGTATTGCCAAAGCGGACTTAAAATTAAATTAAAGTTGGATCTTAGCCCACATAAATTATAGTATACAATTGTTGTATATGAAGGTTATATAATTTAATGGGAGTATTTATGAAATACAAATAATTTATATCTTAAATGATTGGTATGAAATATAGGTGTATATTTATTTGCATATTTCTGTAGAATGTTATATTATACTTTAATTATGTTTATTACTGCTATCTGTTCTTTATAAGGACAAAGTTAAAAGAGAATGAAATTAATTTCTTTGATTGAATCATGAGCTTAAGAATTTTTGAAAGCAAGAACGGAAATTATATATTCTTAATAATCCTAAGTAACCTAAATTGCAATATTAATTTGATTAATATGTTCCGTAGGATCATCAAAATTTAATTTGATTAACTTGTTGATGATCTTGGATTCATGAATAAATTGTTTATTATGGGTTTTTATAATCATGATGATTCGATCACCATGAACACCAAATCCTAATTGAATCAAGGAAAGCAATTTTAAGGTAAATTTTGGAAATTTAAAATCTACCGCTTTTATGATAAATATTTTGAGTTGAATTTAATTGTCAGGTGGTTGGTTTAAG
Source organism: Campanula takesimana (assembly GCA_026119855.1). Lineage (NCBI taxonomy): Eukaryota > Viridiplantae > Streptophyta > Magnoliopsida > Asterales > Campanulaceae > Campanula > Campanula takesimana. The sequence continues at coordinate 163,322 of JAOWBW010000286.1, read as the reverse complement.
AAACCGTGTTTCCTGAAATTAAATGTATGTTTCAAAATTAATCTGGGATTGAATCTAGTTTCAGATGGCTGATTTTCGAAACCGTGTTTACTGAAAATTGATGTCAATTCAGAATTCAGAAAACTGAAATCAGAATCTTGAATTGTTCTTGATTGCTGAAATCAGTTAAATTGATGAGACATGGAATTTAGAAACAAGACTACTGTTAGTACCCGATCTGAAAATGAGTTTATTAGGGCTTTCCCAAATATACAAGGATTTTATAGGAATTAGAAACCTTGCAAAGACTTGTCCCGGATTCCCAAAATATGTCTCATTATTCTAGAACACCCTAAGTATGGTCAAAATATGGTTTCCTTAAACCATGCAGAAGCCCTAGCTTAGGAATCACGTCAGCCCGCAACCTTGGCCACGCGGCCAACCTTGCTGCGCCTCCAACCTTGGCCACGCGGCCACTCTTGTCACCGTCTTCAATCATGGCCAGGCGGCCAACCTTGCTCCGGATGATCCTGACCGTCAGATCTTCCCCCCAGTTTACTATATAAACCAATCTCAGCCTATTGGTTTAGGGGCCCGATTTTGAGAGCTTTAGGTCCGAATTTTAGAGTTCTTAAACACAATTTTCTCCCTAATTAAGCATCCAAACACTCAAGGAGATCAAGGTTTATTTCTTGCCAACATAGGTAAGTTTTCTAACTTTTTCTTCATGTTCTTGCATCATTTTTAATGTAGACCTTTTATATTCATGTTCTTACATGTTTATTCATAGTTTCTTCATATTCCTTGCATGTTCATTCGTATGTTCATAATATGTTCTTCGCATGTTCTTCGTGTTCATAGATCAAAACCTTATTTATGCTATATTTAGGGTTGCGATCTTCATGTTTGCATGTTATTTCATAGCCGATGATGATTTAGGGTTCATCAACCCGAGGATGATCTAGGAACTACTTCTAAACCCTAATCTTTAGGTAATTCCCCCTCATTATGCATGATCCCGATTCTCCTGCCTATTCTAAATTCTGTGCGAACTACGCTGACCTGAGCTTCTCACATTGAGAGGAACGTAGGCAATCTTCGAATCCGGTCTAAATCACTAACACACTACATACACCGCATCACGATAGAAAGACCGATCAATTCGGGCAATAGGAGTGATAACGTTCAATATTCTTCTCTTGTTGTAATTTGACCCCCGAACCCACTAAAAATGCTTTTTTCAATGTTTTGGATTTAATTAAAACGGCGTGGCGACTCTCATAATTTTAATGTCGTTATGAATATTCCCTTTATAATAAAAATAATCACAAGATACTTCCCATGCATCGCTTCATCGGAAAGGGGTATTCACAGTGGCGACTCCGCTGGGGACTGCTTTGAAACTTTTTCAAACTTAGTGGGTCTAACTTTCGTCACATCATGATGCTTGCCATGTTTATACATGCACACACCTGCCATGTTTACACATGCACACCTGCCATGTTTGCACATGCACACACCTGCCATGTTTACACATGCACACACCTGCCATGTTTACACATGCACACTTGCCATGTTTTCACGTGCCCCCTACAGTTAAGCCATGTTTACACATGCACACTTGCCATGTTTTCATGTGCCCCCTACAGTTAAGCCATGTTTACACATGCACCCGCGCACTGCGCCATGTTAATGCTTGTACCTTGTACCATGTACCCTTGTAATCTTCGCTTTAGTATTAGGGTCAAACAAAACTCTTCTATGCTCCCTTGTACATTATTCTCTCTCTCTCTCTCTCTCTCTCTCTCATGCATTGCATTGCATCATCCTAACATTAAAAACTTCTCTCTTTTCTCCCTAAAAAGAATTAGTTTCTTGCCTCACACTACCACTAGTCCGTGTCAGCACTGCACAGGTCCCCATTACCCGGAGTATTCGATGTGCAGGAATTGGTGCGCTACTGTTGCACTCTTTTCGAGTCACTCGTCTATTCCACTCACCGTATATGGTGGGAACCTTTTACCTAATCCATGTCAACCCACACTAGTGTAGGTAACACACCTAGGTTTCGACCGGTTGGTTTGGCTAGCTTTTTCTTAATAGTCAATTAACGTGTTGTCTATGTCGAGTCATCCCCAAGTCAATGATGAATCGAGATATTTTGAGAGAAAGTGCACAAAAAATTGATTTCCCTACAAGGGACGTGCCATGGTGAGATGAGTGTTTGTTGTCAAGATCTCCGCTCATCGTTAACTTGCGTAGGATGCAACATAGACATCACGTTAAATGCCTTTAAGGAAGGGTTAGTCGTAGGATCCGATGGTTGGTGGAAGCCGCTTGCCCTATAGGACCCTTGCCCAAATTGTCCGTTTGGGGGTGTGCAATGCAGGTGATAAACGAGGGGTCTATAGACGTAGTGATGGCCTCCACTAATCGTATTGTGAAAAAGGGGTACCCCTTCCAACCAATTAGGATGTAAATAATGTATGTTTTTGTAAATTAAAATATACTTTGCATGAGCCTTCCCCTCTCCTAAAAGCTTCATTGCCCTTCAACCTTTCAGCAAAGCAAGTTTGGATCCGTTCGGGTGGTCGACTACAACGTGAAGCTTCTACTCCGTCCACGTTCTCAGTCTCGTCATCAGCAATGTCAACTCCCGCTTCATCTTCAGCCTCTGCTCCTCCTACTAGTGCCACCGAGCTCAACACCGAGACCACTCTCAATGGTATTCCCCCAAGCCTCCAGAACTTCCTCACCAGTCTCGAAGCCAAGATCAAGAATCTCGAGGAAAGTAACAAGATTCTGGAAGACCAGAACCAATTATTGAAGGACCACATTCAGCAAAAGGGGACTAGAATGGTGCCCGATGGTAAGAATTTCATTTATGTCGATGATGAAGAGGTCAATACCAACTGTCCCTCCAACACCAATGCCACTACCTTCCCATTCCCGAGCTACCGCAATGTTCCACCTCCTTCTCTCTACACCCAACAAGGTTTCACTACCATGAGCAAGAACAAGGCTGTTTATGAACCTTCTCCTGAACTGCTTGGTGGCTACCTCTCTGCTAGCAAACTACCCGCACCCTCGTTGCCTCTGAGTATTGGGATGGCCGCTTCTACTACTTCCAATACTCCTCCCATCATTCTGTCAGAATCTATCCCCGACATCTCCAATCACCCTGTGGTCACGGCCATGCAAGAGCAAATGCGCAAGTTGATCGAGACCGTGGATAAGCAAAGTGCACCGACTACCAAGACAATCAACCCTAGCCAAGTGGGGGCTCTCCCCAAAGATTTCAAGATGCCTAAAGTGGCAATGTTTCATGGTGACTCGTGTCCTAAGACTCATTTGGATAGTTATGTGTTGGCCATGAGGGCTCGTGACTGCACCAACGAACAAATGGCTCGCGTATTCCATAGCACGTTGGATGGTATCGCTCTGCGTTGGTTCTTGGGGCTAGAACCAAGCGAGAGGCAAACGTGGGATCAAATCAGTGCCATTTTCTGTGAGAAGTATCAAGCTAACTTGGATTGGTATGTGAATCGAACTGACCTTGAGAACACTACGCAGAAGCCGGGCGAGGCTATTTATGATTTTTACAAGAGGTGGAATCATCGGTTGTGCGAGGTCCAATACCCACCAAAAGCAAAGGAACAGAAGCAGATTTTCTACAAATGCTTGCTACCGGAGATGAAAGCAGCTATAGGTAATGGTTATTTCCCTGACTTGCGGGAAATGGTTGACGCCGGGGTAAGGTACGAAGCAGGGTTCACTGGGATTGTGCCGCCAAAGGAAAGTCCAAAGACCAACAACAACAACTCCTTCCGCTACAAGGCTCCTACTGCGCCTGCACCTCCTAGGGGTGGAAAGGAGGCCGTCGGCTAAGTGAATATGGTCCAAAATGAGGTCCCGCTAGATGTTCAAGCTGTCACAAGGAATGGGGCTCCGCCGCAAAGAGAGAGGGAGCACTTTGATGATTTTGGAATGCCTATGGGGAAAGTCTTTGACGTGTTAGTCAAGAGAAGTCTTATCAAGCCTTTACAGAATTACCAACCCGCCTACCCAAGAACCGATTTGGACGCCTCCAAGTTCTGCAAGTATCACAAGCACATCGGGCACACAACGGATGGTTGTATTCAACTGAAACGCGTAGTTCAAGGGTTGATCAATGACAAGAAGATTGAGAAGCCGAAGGGTCCTAATGTGGTGAGTAACCCCCTTCCTAATAATGGTGGGGTGAATATGGTGCAAACATGCGAGATCAGTATCCTAGAGCTCATGGATTCCTTTGGCAAGATAGGGCTCACGATGGTGGATATCTTCATGGCATTGGTGACGTTAGAAATTCTCGAACCATTAAAAGGGCACCTCCCCCGCCTTGGTTGCGATTTGTCGAAGTTTTGCCACTACCACAAGTGCACCGGTCACACTACCGAAGAATGCTTTGAACTCATGAAAGCCGTGCAAGAGCTCATCCACAAGGGAGTTGTCGAAGACCCTAGAGATTATGTAGCTAGCAATGTACTCATGGTAGAACTTAGTGAGATCATTGATCCGGCCGAGCCTGTTGTGGCGGACTATGATAAGATGGGTTGTATTTCAATGATTAATACCAAAGAACCTTCTTGCTACTTGTTGTCTTTAGAAGAACTAGTTAGTGAAGTCGAATCTCTATAGGAAGGGAGTCCCAAACCCTCTCAACCTCTTTCTTGGGACGAAATCTTTGAGGAGGCCGTAAAGACCGAAGTTTCGCCCCCTTGTCGTGACACGCCATTGTCTTTGGAGGAGCTACGTGCAGAAGTTTGTCTCCTTACAAGATCCGGTCAAGTGTACCAATCCGACCCAAAAGGTGGAAAGAAAATCTTTGGGAAGGAACTTGAGCAAGCCGACCTAGACAAAGAAGACCCTATCCTCACTCAACTCAAACAAACCCAAGCCCATATTTCACTATGGTCCTTACTCACCTCCTCTCTCGCCCATCGCCTCGTGTATTCATTGACAATGGTTCTGCTATTAACATCTTGCCATCAAGGATGATGGATGTAGTCAGTGTCCATGGTGTTGATTTACGCCCATCCAAGCAAACCATCAAAGCTTATGACTCTACATACCGTGCCGTGATAGGCGAAGCCACCTTGCCCATAACCATCGGAACAAGGATCCTACCGACCGACTTCCACGTCATAGACATCCCCGCAACCTTCTCACTCCTCCTTGGCCGGCCAAGGTTACATCAGTTGGGCGCTGTCCCATCTTCCCTGCACCAGTGGGTGAAGTTTAAATCTGGTAATGAAGTGACCATCATCTACAGCGATCTCGTAACTGCCCAAGGGACGGACGCCAAGGGCGTTCCTGTCTTACAGATTCAGCATGGGGAAGAGAGCAGACTCTTCAACGGTTTTGAAATAGTGGCCCAAGCACAGATCTGCGCCATTGACCTTACCAGGGCTTCAGATAGGGTGTCACCTATTGTGAGGATGCTACGAAACATGGGCTTCATACCGGGGCTGGGGCTAGGTAAGAACTTGCAAGGCCCCACAGAATTGGTTGAAGAGGTTGATCATCGAGGGTTGTTCGGTCTAGGATACACCCTTACTCCTGAAGACAAGATGGAGCGACAAAGGATAGAATTGCTTAAAAGGATGAAGATTCCCTACAAAAAGCCTGAAATGTGGCCATACCGCCTATCCCTGAATAACTACTTTGTTAGGGAAGGTGAGGAGTTTTTGTGTTTTGAGTTCGCAGAGCCATGGATTGACCACACCGGTAAGTTGCAGAAAGGGTTCGAGATTTTCAGAGATGTGGAATTCGATCGGTCCAACATGAAGCTGACTTACATGGAATATGACAAAGCCACGGGCAGAGTTAGAACCATCAGGCATGAGTACTCCGCCAAGGTTGCAGATGACTTGGCAGATCAACTTGAAGCCGCAACCCTTGACAAGCCGACAGCAGAAACTGCAGAAGCTCCGAGTTTGACTGAGACGTGGGACGGCCAATATCTGTTTCAACATCTGGGTAATCTGGGGCTGCACGAAGACATGGTAGCCGCTATTGGGGATGAATCGGAGAAGGACGTAGATCCGAGGACATTGGTGGTACCCATGGGGGACAAGCTCAAGAATTGGTGCATCATTGGGGGACCTATAGCTACTCCGGAATTTATGGTGGGGACATTGGGGCTTACTCCTTCTCCTGTCGCCACTCCCGCAGCATCTCCTGTCACTCACCCAAAATCCCCGTCCCCAAAGTCTAGTGTTTTACATTTCGAATTCGAGTCTTCCTCTAAGTCTGACGACATTACGTCCGAAGACTATGATCTTGTTGCAAACGCTATTTTTCTTTTTGCCATGAATGGAACCCTCGACCTTTCCGAGTATCCCTCCGTAGTCACTCTTTTATATGATAAATTGGCTAAAAATCAACTTAATGATACACACTTAGTTAATAATGATTCATTAGAAGAGGCAGACACAGACCAATTAAATAACGAATACACTAAAGAAATCTCAGAACAAGTTATCAATCAAAACGCGTCTCGAGCCCAAGCTTCCGATGAGGTGTTAACATGTGTGAATTTGGGAATTGAGGCCGAGCCAAAGGAGACACAGCCCGAGGATATCTTCAACGGAAAAGGCCAGGTCGAGACAACCGAGGAGGACCAAGAAGCGACCCCCTCCACAACCTCGTGGAGGACCATCAATCGGCGAGTTGGAGCCGTGTTGAGAATGCAGTCTCCTCGGAACAAAGCCGAAAAGGAAAAACTCATCAAGTTACTGCAATACCTCAACCATTTTATAACAGTGGGGGAACCGACACTCAGAGAAATAGAAAGGGCCCGCGACCAAGAATGGAGTTCGAGATGTGAGTTCGCGTTATGCTGCCTCAAAGAGTACCTCGCGAATACCCCAATCCTGCACCCGGCACATGGGAATGAACTTCGGACCCCAACACCAACGACAGAATCGTGGCCCTCGTGCCAAGAAAAGAAAATCAGTAAAAAACTGCAAAGATTTTTGGATAAATACCCCCTCTCAGTCCACAGATACACAAGAATAGGGACCCCTTTCGCAAAATCGTTCGACCAACTGAGACAAATGGGCAAGATGCAGCCTCTAGGAGAACATTCACTCCTCTCTGAATTACCACCCCTTCAACCATTTGAACCTACCAAAAGTTGCTCTTACCACCAAGACGAAGGCCACGATACCAATGACTGTGTCGCTCTACAAAGGAGAATCCAAGGCTTGATGGACGAGAACACGCTCACCGGCGTGAGGGGATTTTGGTTCTATAGGGAAAGCGAAAACTTAGAACTCCTCGGTTGCTACGAAATCGAGCCTTATGTGAAGAACAGCCCAGAGGTACTCTCGCACCTGACTGCAGAAACGATTCAAGACATCTCAAGAGAAATAGAGGATTTGAAGCAACGCGTCAACGCAATGACCAAAGCTCGAGGCTCGCCACAAGACTAGACAGAATGGCAGATTTGGATGGCAGCCCGCTCAAGGAACCAGTCAACATCAGCAAGCTCAGACGCTACTAGGACTAGTACAACCCCCCTCTTTCTAAAAAAAAAATGTTTACTACGCAAAAAGAAGCCCGATAGACTGAAAACCCGCAAAGGGCGGTCTATGCAAAATAAGGGTGCGTACAAAGCTCGCTAGATCGAAAACCCGCAAGGGCGGTCTAGGCAAAAGTTAGAGCATTCCCCCTTCTATCTTCCCTTTCTCTAAAATCATTCTAGTCCGACTGGAGTGAACTACGGTGACCTGAGCCCCTTAGTCCTATTTGTAAAAGGGGAACGTAGGCAGCCTTTCAAAAGGTGCGGTCTAAAAAACAAATAAACATCCAAATCCTGTCACAAAGCAATAAAGATAGAAGTTGTATTTTCTGAAAGCAAAAACTTTTATTTCCATAGTCATTGCATGTTAACACTTATTTGATGAGTCTAAGCTCGACATACTTTTTGAATAAATAACCTATTCTGAAATTGAAACTAAAACAAAAGTAAACTAAATTAAACTAAGGTGTCTGCAACGACTATGGAGAGACGCTCGGGATCACTCTTTAGTGCCATTTGTGCCCTCGGTCTCTTTCTTCTTGCTTTGTCCACGGCGAACTTTCTGTTGGGTTTCGTAGTCACATGCGCAGCGGAATTAAGCATTTAAAATTTTAATGAAACCCAAAGCCATGGATCCGTTCATATGATTAAATCAAATACAACAAGATGAATAGAGGAATAACTAACCCTTGATGGCTATGAATTTCTAGCTTTTGAACTTGGTGGAGATTTTGAAACTTCATCAAGAACGCGAACCTTGAAGATGATGAGCTTCACCCTCTAGCGGTATCCACACCACGAACGAATATCAAGCAACTTCTTGATCTTGGTTGCTAGACCAAATTGTGAAACACACTTTCACAATTGCAAGAACTATATGGAATTATGAATATTCTTGTTCTTCACCTTTTGGATCTTAGAACAAGAAAAATAACCTCTCTAAACCTTATGGAGGCACTCACAATCATATGTCTAATGGCTGCTGAAAGGATCTTTAAATAGGTCCCAATCCTTAACCCTTAAGGACTTAGGAATCCTAAATCCCGTCACCAAATTAGGCAACAAGGAATTCTAGCCGACTTGACTGGCACGGTCGTGCCCTATAATCTGGCACGGTCGTGCCATCAGATCCGCGTGAATTCCCCCAGTTGACCAATTTCGGCACGGTCATGCTTGACATCTTGGCACGGTCGTGCCAAACAGGTCGACAGATTTGCCTTGGTTTGTATTTATGGCACGGCCGTGCCATTTTAAGGCGCACGACCGTGCCAGAGCCAAAACCTGACATTTTTCCATAATTCCAATTTAGTCCTTTATGATTCGTTCTATTTGTGTGTGACCCTCTAGGATTACACTAAGTTGGCAATGGGCTCAAACATGAACCCATAAGATATGATTAGGTTCTAGCAAACCGTCATACCCATCCAAATAGTGTAACTAGATACAATTTCGCATTCCTTTAGAATATGTCACAATCCCTTTGTCCACGATGTCATTGAACACAAGTCATGGTCAAACAGTCAACTTGTTTTGTTCAATACTTTCTCGATTCCGAATATGTTGATAATCCAAATGACATTGATCCAATCAATTCATTTGAGTCCGGCCGAAAAATTCATCAACATCATTCCTACGAGAGGCCCAAGCTTGACATCTCTCCGAAGAGGGACAAATCCATTTAGCTTATTATTCTTCCCAACGGGAATCCGATTATGCCAATCATACCCTTTATAACTACCGTGTTAAGATAGCGTTTGAATATGTCAAACATAATGTTCATCAAGTGGAAGACTATAATAACTTCATGTCTAAGGATTCAAATGACATAACTAATATGAGATATATGTACGACATAGACCATGACATAAATCTCATGCAGCGGGTCAAGTCCAGTACCTTGTTCCAAACAAGTACCCATAAATCTAACATGATCATCCCATGATCATTTAGCCTTTATACTAGTGCTTAACAAGTACTAGGGACGGGGATTATTATAAGTAAACATGAACAACAATAATAATCAAAACATCTCTTTATTGATATGAAATCAATGATAACAATTACAACGTTTATTAAACGTGCCTAGGGCACCACTACCAACAATCTCCCACTTGCCCTAGGTCCAATCTCCCATGTATCTAATACCCATGGACCTAACATGACCATCATGTTTAGCTTGTGGAAGTCCTTTTGTTAGCGGGTCCGCAACATTGTCATCAGTAGGTACTCTGCATATATTTACGTCTCCCCTATCAACGATCTCTCGAATGATATGAAAACGCCTAAGTATGTGTTTGGATTTCTGATGTGCTCTTGGTTCCTTTGCTTGAGCAATAGCACCATTATTATCGCAATAAAGGTCTATTGGATTAGCAATACTAGGAACCACTTCAAGTTCAGTTATGAACTTCTTAATCCAAACAGCTTCCTTTGCAGCATCAGATGCAGCAATATACTCAGCTTCTGTTGTAGAATCAGCGGTTGTACTTTGCTTGGAACTCTTCCATCTTACAGCTCCACCATTTAACATAAACACAAAACCCGATTGCGATCGGCTATCATCTTTGTCGGTTTGGAAGCTTGCATCCGTGTAAGCATTTACAACGAGATCATCTTCCATTCCTCCATAGACCAAAAACGAGTCTTTAGTCCTTCTCAAGTACTTAAGAATCGCTTTTACGGCTATCCAGTGTTTTTCGCCAGGGTCGGATTGGTATCTACTTGTCATGCTCAAAGCATAAGATACATCCGGCCTAGTACAAATCATGGCATACATGATGGACCCAATTGCCGAAGCATATGGAACATCATTCATTTTCTCACGCTCATCTTTTGTCTTAGGACATTGAGTCTTGCTTAGAGAAACTCCATGTAACACGGGCAAGGTTCCTCTCTTAGAATTTTCCATACGGAATCTTCTAATGACCTTGTCAATGTATGTACTTTGGCTTAAACCAAGTAGCCTCCTTGATCTATCTCTATAGATCTTAATGCCAAGAATATATGCGGCTTCACCCATATCTTTCATTACGAAGCACTTTCCTAACCAAGTCTTCACAGACTGAAGTGTAGGAATGTCGTTTCCAATGAGTAATATGTCATCCACGTATAAAATAAGGAATAGCACTATGCTCCCACTAATCTTCTTGTATACACAAGGCTCATCTTCGTTCTTGATGAAGCCAAACTCTTTGACCGATTCATCAAAACGGAGATTCCAACTCCTTGAAGCTTGCTTCAATCCATAGATGGATCTTTGCAATTTGCATACCTTAGAATCTTGTTCAAAACCTTCTGGTTGTGTCATATACACATCCTCTTGTAGTTTTCCATTTAGGAAAGCGGTTTTGACATCCATCTGCCATATTTCATAGTCATGATATGCGGCAATGGCAAGCAAAATTCTTATAGACTTGATCATTGCTACGGGTGAAAAGGTCTCATCATAGTCAATACCATGAACTTGCCTATAACCTTTCGCTACAAGCCTAGCTTTGTAAGTATGCACCTTCCCATCCATGTCAGTCTTCTTCTTGAAGACCCATTTGCATCCTATGGTTTTTACACCTTCGGGCGCATCAATCAAATTCCAAACTTGATTGTCTTGCATGGATTGCAATTCGGATTCCATGGCTCCAAGCCACTTGTCCGAATCAGGAGAAGACATCGCCTCTTGGTAGGTTGACGGTTCATCATTCTCAATGATTTCTACCTCATTACTATCCGTTACGAGAAATCCATATCTCTCGGGCTCGGATCGTAACCTACTAGATCTGCGAGTTACTTGTGTATTTTGAACAGGTTCCACAACTCCTTGTGGTTCTTGTTCTTGTTCCACTATTGGTTCAATGTTATTTTCTGGGTCTCGAATTTCTTCAAGATTTATTTTACTCCCACTGATTTCTTTGGAAAGAAACTCTTTCTCTAGAAAGACACCAGTTCGGGCAACAAACACTTTGTTGTCCTCACGGTTGTAAAAGTAATATCCTTTAGTTTCCTTAGGATATCCCACGAAAATACATTTATCGGATTTCTGTGCTAGTTTGTCAGAGATAAGTCTCTTGACATAAACTTCGCAACCCCAAATCCTCATGAAAGATAAACTAGGTTTCTTTCCACTCCACATCTCATATGGAGTCTTTGTAACCGATTTAGTTGGAACTTGATTTAGTGTGAAAGCAGCGGTTTCTAGGGCGTAACCCCAAAAGGATATTGGAAGATCAACTTGACTCATCATTGATCGAACCATGTCTAACAAAGTCCGATTTCTCCTCTCAGACACACCATTCCATTGTGGTGTTCCGGGCGGAGTCAATTGTGAAACTATTCCACAATTCTTTAGATGATCATCAAATTCTTGGCTCAAGTATTCACCACCTCGATCTGATCGAAGTGCCTTTATACTTTTTCCAAGTTGTTTTTCTACTTCATTTTGAAATATTCTAAATATCTCAAATGCTTCACTTTTAATTTTTCATTAGGTAAACATACCCAAATCTACTATAATCATCAGTGAAGGTTATGAAGTATTGAAATCCTCCCCTAGCATTGCTACTTAATGGTCCGCATACATCGGAATGTATCAACCCCAATAAGTCGCTTGCCCTTTCACCTAGCTTGGTAAAAGGTGTCTTAGTCATTTTTCCAAGAAGACACGACTCACAAGTATCATATGACTCGAGGTCACATGAACCTAAAAGTCCGTCCCCATGGAGTTTTGAGATACGCTTCTCATTGATATGACCAAGACGGCAATGCCACAAATAAGTATGATTTACATCATTAGGTTTAGATTTCTTATTTACATGATAGACATTATTTTCATTCTTGACATCCAAGATATAAAGGCCATTAAATGAATTAGCAATACCATAAAGCACATCATTTAAATAAATAGAAAATTTCTTATTCTCAATAAGAAACTTAAAACCTTCATTATCCAAACAAGAAATTGAAATAATATTTCTACTTAAATCCGGAACATAATAACAATTGTTCAAAACAAGAATTAATCCGGAAGGTAAAGTGACTTCATAAGTCCCTACGGCTAATGCAGCAACTCTTGCTCCATTCCCCACGCGTAGATCTACTTCACCTTCTTTAAGCAGTCTCCTATTCTTTAGTCCCTGCACATTTAGACAAATGTGAGAACCACATCCGGTATCCAATACCCAAGAATCAGTGGTAGAAAGGAGAATATCTATCATATAGATACCTGAAGTCGACGCAGCCTTGCTGCTCTTCTTCTTCTTTTTCTCTTCCAAGAAAGCCTTGCAATTACGTTTCCAATGACTAATTTCTTGACAATGGAAACAGATTGCATCCTTTTGTGAATCAGGTTTTGCCTCAGAAGCCTTGGCAACCTTTTCCTTGCTTATTTTGGGTTTGACAACTTTTGCCTTACCCTTTCCTTTGGCACCAGCCTTCTTCCCATCATGAACCAAGAGCACGGGAGAACCTTTCTCCACAATTTTCATCTCTGCAGTTTTGAGCATCCCATGCAACTCAGAGAGATTCTTATCCATTCCATGCATGTTATAATTCATCACAAACTGATTATAACTTTTGGGCAATGAATTAAGAATGAGATCCGTGGCTAGCTCCAATGGGATTGGATAGCCAAGTTTCTCAAGGTGCTCTACATAACCTTTCATTTTAAGAAAGTGAGGACTCACTTGTTGCCCTTCATTCATTTTACTAGTAGTGAATGCAACAATGGTCTTGTACCTCTCTTGCCTAGCTTGCTCTTGAAACATGGTTCTCAACTCCACGCCTATCTCATAGGCTTCCAAATGTTCCAAACTTTGTTGGAGTTTTGAACACATAGCAGCAAGCATGAGACAACTTACATCTCTAGAATCATTATGATGTTTCTTGTAATTGTCTCTTTCTACCCTAGGGGCAGTAGGCGGTGGTTCAGCAGGGAGAGGCCCATCAAGAATGTACAACTTATCTTCTTGCCTAAGAACAATTCTTATGCTACGGATCCAATCCATAAAGTTGGTACCATTCTCTTCGAGCTTATCCTTCTCAAGGATCGATCGCAACGACATTGATTGAGTGTTATTAGTCATTATCTACAAATATGCAAAAAAATTCCAAATTTAATAAGTACCGATTTTCATTAAAGAGATAAATAGTGTATTTTTCAAACAAAATACTCCCACTAAATTATATAACCTTCATATATACATCCAATGTATAATATAATTTAAATGGGTTAAGATCCAACTTTAATTTAATTTCAAGTCCGCTAAGGCGGATTACACAAAATTAAATTAATTAGGTAGACAAATCTTGTCAATCATATCTCATATGACTCTTAGTTCCTTTTATGAGATTGTTTAAGAAATCCAATTTCAAAAAGCATGTTAAACCTCATCTTTGCCTAGGCCCAAAACTGTTTTGACGCCCAATTAAGTCTAACCATTTTAAACGCATAGTTAATGTGTCCCGCTAGGGCGTGCCCACATTATCTATCTTGCTCATACATAAATAAACTTAATGCACCTCGCTAGGGCGAATCTACATTAAAATCATTCATGTACTAACAAGTGTTTTAATCATGGCATGGCAATAAAAGACTTAAAACTTTCTTTGAAGGTTCATCACATATAGCATATAACACATTTATGAGCACATAATATAAACATGTTACACATCAAGTTTAGCCACTAAATTAATCTCCATTAATTTAAGCATAATATTTATGTGTCATTAGTTTCTCTATAATTATGAGGATGAGACTATTTGAACTTTGGTTATCATCTCCAAATCAAGACAACAAGAAGTGCGACCGAAACTAAGCCATATGGCATCCACAATTCCGCACTAATTTAAGAAACCAAGAAAGTAGTCCATGTGGCCGAAACTAAGCAATAGATGGTCTCGATGAACGTAGGCCAATTGCATTCACAATTCCACATGGATCTCCAATCTTTGAATCAAGAACTTTGTTTCTTAATTTTAGCAATTATGAACTCTTCATAATTCTAACTTCGTTTTATCTTTGAAACTTCGATTGCGATCAAGTTTGGGAAACACAATCTCGATGAACGTAGATTAGCCATCCAAACCTTGAACCAATCTTAGACTCACAAGACTAAAACAAATAGGAAATTTAAACCCAAGATCCACACCCAAGACCCAAGCCCTACCCCGCGCCAAACCCTAGGTCCGGCCGGGTCAAGGTATGGGTCCGGTCGGACCCTTCTGAAAATCAAAATTTTAAAGTTCCAAAATTTGTCTCAAAATTTTTTTCCCGATTCAATAAGGATTTGGTGTTCTTGGTGATCCAATCACCATGATCAACAAAACCTTGAATAAACAATTTATTCTTGAATCCCTAGAATATCAAAACTTTGATCCAATCAAAATTGATAATCCAAACAATTTTAAATCCACCATAATTTTTATTGCGATTGAATAGTGCGATTAAAGTTTCTAAAACAATAAACCACATAAAATCACAAAAGACATAAACATCATATAATCCAATATTCATATCATGCTTGGCACATAAACAATTTATATACACACAACATGATCCAAGTATTGAATTAATCAACATGAACGGGGCTCTGATACCACTGTTGGGTATGACGGTTTGCTAGAACCTAATCATATCTTATGGGTTCATGTTTGAGCCCATTGCCAACTTAGTGTAATCAGATACAATTTCGCATTCCTTTAGAATATGTCACAATCCCTTTGTCCACGATGTCATTGAACACAAGTCATGGTCAAACAGTCAACTTGTTTTGTTCAATACTTTCTCGATTCCGAATATGTTGATAATCCAAATGACATTGATCCAATCAATTCATTTGAGTCCGGCCGAACAATTCATCAACATCATTCCTACGAGAGGCCCAAGCTTGACATCTCTCCGAAGACGGACAAATCCATTTAGCTTATTATTCTTCCCAACGGGAATCCGATTATGCCAATCATACCCTTTATAACTACCGTGTTAAGATAGCGTTTGAATATGTCAAACATAATGTTCATCAAGTGGAAGACTATAATAACTTCATGTCTAAGGATTCAAATGACATAACTAATATGAGATATATGTACGACATAGACCATGACATAAATCTCATGCAGCGGGTTAAGTCCAGTACCTTGTTCCAAACAAGTACCCATAAATCTAACATGATCATCCCATGATCATTTAGCCTTTATACTAGTGCTTAACAAGTACTAGGGACGGGGATTATTATAAGTAAACATGAACAACAATAATAATCAAAACATCTCTTTATTGATATGAAATGAATGATAAAAATTACAACGTTTATTAAACGTGCCTAGGGCACCACTACCAACACTTTCTTGTTAGGATTTTCACAAAATCTTCTTTCAAATTAACTAACACCTTTAGCCTTGCCATTAGGAGCCTCTTCGCCCTTCCTCTTCTTTGACGTCCCCACTCCTTCTCCGCTTCCGTTAGCCACGCTCTTACTCATCCTCCTCTCATAAGCCACCGCCTCTTTAACTCTCAACGAAAAACTCAGAGCACAGGATCCCAAGATAGTGCCCCTTAGGGTTTCTAGAGTCTGCTCCGCATGCCCAAGTCTCTCCATATACCAATCCAAATACTCTCGTGACAGGAAGGTGTTGCTAGAGCGTGTGATGAAGGTCCTACGGCTAAAACCGGCCTCGCCCCATATCTGAGAGAGAAGGACCGAAGCGCTGTCATCCAACTGAAGTATCCCAAAAGGAAAATCATCTCTCTCCTTGTCCCAACCCTCCGGGGTAGTCTGCCCTAAGCCATACTGACGGAGCACTCTAGCGGGGTAGTAAAAGGTAGTTCCAGAGAGTGTCGGAACTTTGATCATGTGAAGTCCTACTTGCTTCTCCCTCACAGAATGAATGTGCTAATGGGGCACCACCCATTGAATGTCGTCAGTAACCATCTCCGCCAAATACTTTTCCCAACCTTTGAGAGTCATGCCCTCAAACCGCTCCGCCATTCCCCTAATACGGTGCATCCATGGAGCCACCTTCAGAGAAGCCGCCGGTTTGTTGACGCGAAGCCTCTCTTGCAACCACATAGTCAAGAGCCTATCACTGCCACAGGGCATCCCACCATAAGCCGCGAGATAGGGAATCCCACAGAGCATCTCTCCAAGGATAGCCGGCACAATGTCATAGCCTAGACGAGCGGAATTTACCATGCCCAAGCACCCTTCACTGGCAAACCCAACCTCAGAGGGGAAGAGAATAGAGGCAAACAAGCATAGTGCAAGATGGTCCAAAGAACGGTCAGAAGCCACGTCCATGTGCATAAAGTGTTGTGGAATCCAAGAAAGGTCAACATAGCCGCCCCTAGCATACCTATCAAAGTCCTCCACGGACACGCCAAAGGTCATCAACTTGTCCCTCAAGCAAACAAAGTCAAAAGGCAAGGCAACTTTGCCCTTCCCTTCGTAGCCACATAGTGCCGCGATGTCCTCATATATGGGTGTCATCTCGTTGAATGAAAAGTTGAAGACATGGAGGGTATCATTCCAAAATTTCCCACAGGCGTGCAAAAGGTTGGTATTGGAGTTCATGTGCAAAAGTGACCAAAGACACTTTATCCCATACCGTTCATCGAGTTTCCTACGACTAGAACCAGAAAGTTTGGCAACCCACTTCCCCAAAGAGGTTATAAAGACTTTTTTCTCAAGACTTGTGATCCTAGCCTCATGATCCATGGCAAAGAGCAAGCAAATTGGTGATTGGAACTCTAAATTTCTCAAAAAAAGTGGCTGGTACGAATTCTAAAGCAACACAAACTCCCCTTAAATTGTGCACAAACTCCAATTCTTGCCAGGAAAAGGAAAACCAGAGTCGGCGGCAGACTTGGCCACGCGGCCACAATTGTCCTCGGCCACGCGGCCACTATTGCTCTTGGCCAGGCGGCCGACTTTGCCTTGGCCATGCGGCCACTCTTGCCCCCATGCAGAAATCGCAGATCGTTACTCCCACTCCGCAACGGATCCATGCAAACAACGTACCTGTCCCTCCCCGAGGCTCATGCATTGTATAAAAATTAGGAGCATTGTAAAATAATTAGTTTGTACAGATAGGTTGTCAAAAAATCATTCTCATTTTAGTTCATAAATATATTTACATGCATGTTAAATGTTTGTCCAGTACATATTTGTCTCTACTAGCTAACATTGTAGGAAATAAAGATGGAAAGAGGGGCCCCGCCTAATCAGAATCCTCCTCCGTGGTGTCTCCACGCCACGCTAAAGCTCGAGAGCTACCGGCACCCGAATTCCGTCCCCGGATCGCTCGACCACCAGTGTGAGAAGAGCCCGCAACATTCGGAGACCGCTCACAACGCTGGGGTGACGCAACGTCGTCCCTCTGACAAGTACATGAATGGTTACAATGTAGAAATAACAAGTGTGTGTGTGCATGACCAAGATAAATCATAAGGTCATACCCGAGCGTCGGGCGGAGGAATGAATGTCTCCTCAACAAGATCTGCATCAGTCGGCTCCAAGCTAAGCTCCACCTCCCGGTCGCCCCTCATCACTCTCACGCTACTCAAGCAAAGGGGCATGTCAACCAAAGGCCGATTCCGACCAACATACCGGCCCGAGCTCGATCCCTCTCCCGATAACATCCTAGCCCGAACCTGAGGGCTGATCAAACGAGTCCGCACATAGCCGGCGTAGTCGTCACTCCCCCTGTAATGTTCTGCCGGAGTGGGAGCCAAGAAAGTTACGAACCTCGCAGGACGGAGCATATCCCGAGGAGGGTCATAAGGAGCCCACGGTAACGCACCAGCCCTATGCTGACGAACCACCCTCTCTCCGAGATACATGGCATCCCCAGTGAGACCCACAAGCAAAACCCTAGAAGCAGTCAACTCCACTACATAGGGACCCACCGAAGCCTCATTAGCCGGACTCCATGGGTAAAACCTGACCCCGACAGGCTCAAACATCGCAAAAGCCCTCCTCAGATCGGCGGCATCCACCGTCTTCCTATCTCGGTTTCTGCGGGGAGGAGCCCTATTGCTCTTGCACCAGTACGACATGATAGGAACAACCTTGTTGGCACTCATCACCAACTGAAAAGGGGCGACACCGAAGATCTCGTACACCCAAGCCTGTGCATATAATGAGAGAAACATTTCAGACCAAAAGATAGAGCAAAAATCCCAACAAGTGAAAAGAAGAGCAGTCAAAAGCATACCTCAAATGCTAACTGAAACCCGTCAAAGGCCGACGAGCTAGCCCTCGTGCAATGGTCCAATGCCCGGTAAATCTCAGCAAAACCAGCTCCGCCCCAAGAAATCCCACCGACTAGGTCCAAGTCCACAAAAGCCCCTAGCAGTGAGTACCTGCAGATAGTAGCCCCACTGGGAAACAAGATCTCTGAAAAGCTGTACCATAAGAACAGCCGGACCAAGCAATCCAAATCATACTCTCCCCTACCAAAGGCCTCAATAGCCATCTCCACCAAACGGTTTACCTTCCCGGCCCCCACTCCATAACCCTTGACACCTCCTCACTGGTCGGTGTCAACCCCCAACAAAGCCTGCCTGTAGTCCCGCCGCTCCGCCAAGCTCTCGTCAAAAGGAAAAGGGGTAGCAGTGAACCTCAACCCCGTGATAGCCTCAAAATCCGTCAGCGTGAGGGTAATCTCTCCCCAACTGAAGTGGAAGGTTTGGGTGGTGTCCCACCAGAACTCCCTGCACACCTCTATCACCACCGCCACCTTCAGAGTGCCCCCAACCGTGCGGACACTATTAAAGAATGGGCCAAACCCCATAGCCTCAATCCGAGCACGCAAACCGCCCGGTCCCTCCGGCAGAGACGCCCACAGTTTGCCCACAGTCACTGTGGACCCACGAGCCTTGATTCTCTGCAGGTAAACACAGCACAGGTATGTTATACTCCTAGCAATTTACATTTCTAGCAATCTACATTTCTAGCAAATTACGATTCTAGCAGTATATATTTTGTACAAAAGTGCGAAAAATGTGAAAATGAGAGGAGCGAAAATTTGAAATTTACCTCTCGTGTCTCCGGAATGCCCATCGACCAGTGACGCTCCGAGTCGATGTAGAAATCGTAGTCTTGATCAAATGTTGACTGAAGAAGGCCGTCGCGAAAGTTCCGAGTCGCTGCTCGTGGTCTCAAACCGCCTCGTGGTATCAAGGGCGCCGCTTCAAAACCCGCTCCTGGGCCAGCCCCTACATTCCCCTCACCTTGAGGATCGCCATGCCACTGTTCTTGTTCTTGTTGTGGAGGCACATATCCACCTTGGCCCGGAAAACCCCCAAACAAGGCCTCATTGATCCAGTCCTCCATTTTATCCGAAGTATTCGAAACGAAATCCTCAAAAAAATATCAAATCCTAGCTTTTTCTCTCTAAAACTCAATTTTCTCTCTCTAACTCGGCAACACTAGAGGAGGGAGAAGAAGGAAGAAGAAAGAAGAAGGAGAAGAGGGAGGGTTTCTGGTGATGCGACCAAGGAGTCAGCCCGCACGCGATCTTGGCCACGCGGCCACTTCTGTCTTCGCGATCCCAACCGTTAGATCAGTGATCCGCGTGAAGGAGATCTGACCACTCAGCGTCCTTGGCCACGCGGCCACTATTGCAACTCAGCGTCCTTGGCCACGCGGCCACTATTGCAATTCAGTGACCTTGGCCACGCGGCCAACCTTGTCCCTTCAGATAAAATCACATTTTTGCCCCTGATCTTTTCCCTTTGATTCATTTTAGGTGCCCTTAGCACTATTTTGACTGATATTCGTTATCTTTGGGAACGGAAAGCCCCTTAAAATTTCCATTCTTCACCAAATATTTGCTTAGGATTCGTATGATTGCAGAGACTTCGGCGCCTCTATGTCATACGCATCCTAGATCGATCGTAATTGGCAGAGACCCGGGCATTTCTAATTACGAGAGATCCAACATCTATTATTTTAACGCGATCGGCAGAAACCCGGGCATTTCTGATTACGTTTAAAATTTCCAAACTTTTGCTTAGGATTCGTATGATTACAGAGACTTCAGCGCCTCTATGTCATACGCATCTTAGATCGATCGTGATTGGCAGAAACCCTGGCGTTTTTAATTGCGAGAGATCCAGTATCTATTACTTTAGCGCGATCGGCAGGAACCCGGGCGATCCTGATTGCGTTTACCATTCCATCTTGGTATTATTTAGACGATGTAGTCTTTATTTTTCCAAATAACTTCATTGCTTACGAATGTTTGTTCTTCATACAAGATAGTATCCGTAGGTTTATTATCCACAGCAGAAGTTCGATGTCTCGTCTTTCCCCAAAACTCTGAACTACGACCGGCTTGATTCCTCCAAGGATACGTAGGAAACCTGAAAAGGTTCAGCCACCCGACCGACATGGTCATCTCTCATCCCCTGTAGTTGCATTTTCCCCGGCAGATGCATTTTCCCACAGATCAGACTTCTCCCCAGCAGAAGATGTTGCTCCCCACCAGTGGACAATCATTCCCAATTTCCGATCAGATCTGAACTACGTTTGGCTTGATTCCCCTGTGGATACGTAGGTCGCCTCCAAGGTTCAGCCATTCCATCGATCCTTTCATCTGTTTTGAAACTCATGTTCCAAAATGAATCCTTCTTTTATCGTCGACCCTTCATTGCCTTGCAAGAAGCGTCGCCGAGGGGCTACTGTTAGTACCCGATCTGAAAATGAGTTTATTAGGGCTTTCCCAAATATACAAGGACTTTATAGGAATTAGAAACCTTGCAAAGACTTGTCCCGGATTCCCAAAATATGTCTCATTATTCTAGAACACCCTAAATATGGTCAAAATATGGTTTCCTTAAACCATGCAGAAACCCTAGCTTAGGAATCACGTCAGCCCGCAACCTTGGCCACGCGGCCACTCTTGTCACCGTCTTAAATCATGGCCAGGCGGCTAACCTTGCTCCGGATGATCCTGACCGTCAGATCTTCCCCCCAGTTTACTATATAAACCAATCTCAGCCTATTGGTTTAGGGGCCCGATTTTGAGAGCTTTAGGTCCGAATTTTTGAGTTCTTAAACACAATTTTCTCCCTAATTAAGCATCCAAACACTCAAGGAGATCAAGGTTTATTTCTTGCCAACATAGGTAAGTTTTCTAACTTTTTCTTCATGTTCTTGCATCATTTTTAATGTAGACCTTTTATATTCATGTTCTTACATGTTTATTCATAGTTTCTTCATATTCCTTGCATGTTCATTCGTATGTTCATAATATGTTCTTCGCATGTTCTTCGTGTTCATAGATTAAAACCTTATTTATGCTATATTTAGGGTTGCGATCTTCATGTTTGCATGTTATTTCATAGCCGATGATGATTTAGGGTTCATCAACCCGAGGATGATCTAGGAACTACTTCTAAACCCTAATCTTTAGGTAATTCCCCCCTCATTATGCATGATCCCGATTCTCCTGCCTATTCTAAATTCTGTGCGAACTACGCTGACCTGAGCTTCTCACATTGAGAGGAACGTAGGCAATCTTCGGATCCGGTCTAAATCACTAACACACTACATACACCGCATCATGATAGAAAGACCGATCAATTCGGGCAATAGGAGTGATAACGTTCAATATTCTTCTCTTTTTGTAATTTGACCCCCGAACCCACTAAAAATACTTTTTTCAATGTTTTGGATTTAATTAAAACGGCGTGGAAACTCTCATAATTTTAATGTCGTTATGAATATTCCCTTTATAATAAAAATAATCACAAGATACTTCCCATGTGTCGCTTCATCGGAAAGGGGTATTCACAACTACAGATCCATACGAAAATGTGGATGCCCTTTGGTTTAGTTTCGGCCGTATGGACTGTTCTCTAAGGTTCTGAATGATGTACGGAATTGTGGATGCTTTTTGGCTTAGTTTTGGCCGTACAGTTTTTACTCTCGATTTCTGAACTATCATGCGGAAAGATGATGATCTAAGTCAAAAATTTGATTTTTTACTTCATGAATTTCTAAAAAGAAAAAATGGGATTAAAAGATAAAGGTAAGACAAATGTTTTCAAACCTAAAAGAAATAATTGTGGCTAAAGTTATAACTCTAAATAATGCAAATTTGTAATATGGCAATTAGATTGACCATTTAAAATTGCAATCAAAATTCTGGATGATCAAATAAAGTGAATGGTAGTGAGACTACCACTTCGGACATTTATGTTATAAGATTAAAATTTCTACTTTTAATTATTAGGTATTGGATACCGGATGTAGATCTCACATTTGTATAAATGTGCAACAATTAGTAAATAGAAAGACTGCTTATGAAAAGTAAAGTTAATCTACGAATGGTAATGATGCAAGAGTTGCAACATTGTTAATAGAACACTTATGAAGTGACTTTACTCATTAAGTATGAGATATTATTTTTTTTTTCTTTTAAGATAATGAAGGATATTTATTTCTTATTGAGAATAAGAAAAGTGCTTTATTTATTATGATTTACTTTATTGTATTGTTAAATCATATAAATAAATCTTATATCTTAAATCTTGAAGAACAAAATAATAAATAATTAAATTCTCAAGGTATTATTGTTTTGGTCAAATAAATGAGAGACGCATATCTAAAATCTCATGAGACGGAGTTTTAAAGTCATACGATTTTGAATCATATGATTTATGCAAATCTTATTTACTTGGACCAAGACATATTTTACTAGGAGTAGTAAAAGGGCCAGTAACTTATTAGACCTAATACATATTGATGTATATGGTGCATTAAGTGGCAATGCTAAAAGAGGATTTTGGTACTACTTGGCAAAACTATTCAAAGATTCCGATTCGATCGTGATGATGAATAATTGAACCAAATATTTAACAATCATCTTTAAGATTGTGAAATTGTTTCACAATTAACTCCACCAAAAACACCATTTTGAATGATGTGTCTAAATGGAGGAATTGAACATTATTGGATATGGTTCATTAGACGATAAAAATCAAGTTGATCATCCATTATTTACTTTGGGGTTATATATTGGAAACCGCTATAATTACACTAATTTTAGTTCAATCAAAATAGGTTCAAAGGTACCATATGTGATATGGAATGAAAAAAAACTTGGTTTGTCTTTCATGAAGATTTAAGAAACTGAGACTTTTGTGAAAAGACTTGTTTGAAACAAACTCACACTTAAATCTAATAAATGTATTTTCATGGGATATCCTACGGAAACTTGAGGATATTATTTTACTTCTAAGAAACAAATTGTTTGTTGGCAATGGTACTTTTCTAGATAAATTGTTTATCTCTAAAAGAACCAGTGGGAGTAAAATATATCTCGAATGGTTCGAGACCTAAAAAATAACATAAAACCTTAGATGGAAGTTGAGCAAACTTTTACAAGGAGTTGTGAAAATCTGTTCAAATTACACAAGTTACTTGCATATATGATAGGATACAATCAATAACAAGAAATATTGGATTTCTCGTAATAGAAAATATTGAGGTAAAGTTCATTTAGAATGACATATTTACCACCAATCAAAATGCATTGTCCGCTCCATATTTAGATTAATGACTTGGAGTCATAGAATCTAAAATGCAATCCATATATAATAATCAAGTTTGGAACTTGATCATTCTAACCCAAGGTGTAAAAACGGGAAAATATAGAAATATGCCCTTGTACTTTAATCAAGGATGCAGATATGCCTTTATACAAGTTAATTGCCATATTAGCCCCCGTAATTAATAAAAATGAGTGGATATTAGGACACCGTTATCTTTCCATCCAAATCTTAACGGAATTGCTGACTGGGCATCCTAGTTGGAATGTAAAATTGACTATGTGGAAAAGAAATTGACTATGTGGAATTTGATGAGTATGATGGACTCAAAACTACGTCGTATTGATAGATAAAGTCAATGTTCGTTAAATAGTTAACAAATATGTTAAATAATTGATGAAATGTCAGTTTCTTAACCACTTTAGTTACCAAGTCAGTTAAAACCTCCCAAATCTTCTTTAGTCATCCTCACCAACTATCATATCCTATAAAAACACCACTATCACCCACCATCATCCACCTCCACCACCATTAAAATCAACCACCATCAAACACATCCCTAACCACCGTCTAACCAACCAACCAACCACCGTCAACACACGCCCACCACTGTCTAACCATCACCTTGCCACCATCTAAAAACCATCAGTCACCACTATCTCAAAATCACCGGGCACCAACCAACAATTTCCCTTTTAAAACCAGATTTGAGTTTTAAATCGCTACACACACACACATGGCAAACATTCAAACCCATTATCAGATTAATAGGACTGAAAATTCCTCCCCAGATCTAATTAATAGATTCGAAAATAAAAATAAGACTCCACAAAATTAATAAAATTAACTCAAAAACAACAAATCAGACATAAAATCGAAGGCACGCACACATTTGGATTTTGAAATCAATGGAGGGGGTCGACGGTGTTGTTGTTGTTGGAGGGGGAGAGAATGGAGTTTGGCGGCCAAGGTGAGGGAGAGGAAAGTAAAAAAGGGAGGGGGCGTCGGCACTAGGGAAGTGTCGATGTCGATGTTGCTGGATGATGATGTTGATAGGGGTAGATCGGTGGGGTGGCGCAGAGGTGGAGGTTTGAAGAAATTGGGCGGCACAAACAAACGAAAGACGAATGGGAACTGGGGTTGGATGGAGGCGTGGAACTGGTCTTTAGATTAGGGTTGGGTTTGTTGTAGGGATGATTTTAATTTTAACCCCTTTTACCTTCTAAAATATTTCACATTCTATGAGGGGTGTAATTGTAAATCAGTATTTTAACTTTATATTATTGTTAAGTGCTAAAACGACGTAGTTTTGAGTCCATCGTACTCAACAAATTCCACCTAGGCAATTTTTTTTCCACGCAGTAAATATCACTTGCCAAATAAGTAGCTTAGTCAGCAATTCCATTAAGATTTGGACGGAAAGATGACGGCGTCCTAATATCCACTCATTTTTCTTAAGTACAGGGGTTAATATGGCAATTAACTTGTATAAGGGAATATCTGCATCCTTGATCTAAGTACATGGGCATATTTCTATATTTTCCCGTGTAAAAACCAAAGGATGGAATTAAGTTTTCTTGGAGAAAACTAACATGGGTAGAAATTGCGGAAATCCATGGGATGGGTTGAAGCGAGCTTCTTGGAGTTGAAATAATCATTTTGATGAAGTGTTCAAATCATTTGAAATTCATTAAATATGAGACTTGTGTTTTCTAGAAAATTAGTGGGAGCAAGGTCTTATTCGTAGTCTTATATATGTGGTTGACATATAGTTCATTTGAAAGAGTTTCTTAATGAAAGACTTAGGAAGAAGCCGCTTATATCCTTGAAATTAATATCTATTAATATAAATTTAGGAAATTGATTGGTTTGTATCAAAGTACTTATAAAGACAAGTACTGAATTGTTCAGTATGCAAGACTATTGGAGAAGAACTTGTAAAGTTGTCTAATGACAATGTTCTTGGCAAGACTTAGTCTTATTGGGAGACTAATGAGCAAGAATACATGATTAGGATTCCATATGCTTCGGCAATTGGATAAATCATGTATGTCATATTATATACTTAGACGCGATAACTTGTATAATTGGAGTATGATGAGAACAAACTAATTATATCCTATTGAAAGTCACTAGATAGTGGTCAAGAATATCCTTTATGTACTTGAGAAGAACTAAGGATGCATTCTTGATGGTTGTTGGCATAGGAGATGATCTAGTAAATGGTTACATAAATGCATGCTTCCATACTGACAAGGATAAATAAAGATCGCAGTATGGACATATGTTTAAAGTAAGTGCTATTAGTTGGAATTGTTCCAAGCAAATACACTATAAACAATTCTACGAATAAAATTGAGTATTTAGTTACAAGAGTTTTAACTAAGGGAGTTGTTTGAATATAGATGTTATTAGTAAAACTAGAAAATAGTTTCTAGTACTACTAATCCTATGGACCTTTGTTGTGAAATAATGGTTATTGCACAAGCTAAGGTGCCAAGGAGTCATCTATGATCCAAACACACACTCAGATGTTTCCATCTCTATGAGAAATCGTTGACATGGGAGATGTCAAAATATGCCAAATACCTTATGATGATAACAAGTATAATCTTCCTACATAAGATTCTCCACATGTTGTTATGATGGTTATAAGCTAAGCTCAATGGTATTGGATACATGCTGATTGGGCCTAGTGCAAGTGGGAGATTGTTGGAGATTATGTCATAGGCCTTTGAGAAAGGCCTTGCGTTACATCATGTTCTCATTTGTTATGTAGATAACAACCTAGATTATTATATATTTTGCATGTTTATTATAATAATCCCCATCCCTAGTACTTATGAAGAACTAGTATAAGTTTAATTGATGATCATGTGTATATGATACAAATTAAATTTATGGGTACTTGTTGGTGAACAAGTACTGGACTTGACCCGCCTATGAGATTTATGTCATGGTCAGATGTCATCATTAAATCTCATATAGTTATATAATTTGATATCCTTAGACCTGAAATTATCATGGTCTTCCACATGATGAACATTATGTTTGGCATAGTCAACCTGTAGCGACCCCAAAACCCGTTTATATTTATTTTATATTTTTGGGGATTTTTATTTGACTTATATGTGCATTTTTATGTGTTGCATCATATTTTATGATTTGCATATAATACTTGATTATTTGTGTTATTTACTTAGTTAGTAAAAATAATGATTAAAGGAGTTAAATGATTAAGTTGAAACTTTAGGGTCCTAGTTGAAAATGTAAGTTTAAGAGCTAAAGTGTTAAAAATAAACTTTGGGTGACCAAAATGTAAAATGGGTAAAAATATCTTTATAAACAAGTTGCTTTCTCCTTCTTTCTCTGTGTGAACATTTCTTCAGCTGCAACTTTCCTCGTTCTGTTCCTAGGGTTAAAGAAAAAAAAGGTAAGTTCGACCCATTTCGATTTAATTCTTTTTATTTACTTACCCGTTTTAAAAACTAATTATATAAAAATGATCAGGGCGTCGAGTAGGTCATTTCTAGCCGAACAAAACTTATTTCAGCGATACTTTTTCCGGAACTAGGTAAGTTACTAATTCCCCTTTAAATGTTAAAATAGTCATATATGCTATATATGATACTCCTACTTGTTAATTTTGTGATTTGGGTAATATTTGCTATATTTGTAATTTTGGGACAAAGGGAGTATATAGACTTGGTTTGAGCTGAGTGTTGTAATGGTTTGGGAATGCAATTTGTATCCTTAATGAGAGTTACTTAAGTTGTGTAGCATATATATGTTATGCTTGTGAAACAAAAGGAGTAAACTTTGGTTAAGTTTTTAGGCCTGCCGGGTGATGTGGGCGGCCGCCCAAAAATGGGTGTGCGGCCGCACATCTATCTGAAGGGTTTTCTTCTTGGGACAAAGCATTTTGGGCGGCCGCACAGCCCTGTTTGGGCGACCGCCCAGTTGTCTGAAAAAGTTTAGAGTTTTCAATTAAGGAGTTTAGAGATCAACCTTGGTCTAGTTTTTGGGTAGTGTCCTAAAGTACTTAGATGATTGTTGTGGAATGTTAGTAATGGATTAAATGTCCTTTTTATGGACTCTTTATAAGGATTCTTTGTGTGCATCTTGTGATGTATTTGGCTTAGTTCCTTCTTGGATTAAATGCCCCGGGTTTTGTTTAGCAAGTATTCATTACTGTGCTTTTGTAAAGGTCCAGCTGGTCTTGTTGTGGAGTCAGCCAATGGAAGAATTATAGTGGTACAGGTAAGTCCACTATAAGGTTTTCCATTGGAGCTTGTGAGTCAGGCGGTGGGAGAATTATAGTGGCACACAAGCCAAGTTCACTATAAGATGTCCACTGTGCCTTTTAGTTTCCCCAGTCCAGATTGGCCTTGGATGGGATGAATTGCTCCCTTTGGTGAGTATTTGGGTTATGACTTTGTGTCATATTTCCCTCTCTGGTTACTTGGTTCTATTGGTATGGTTTGGTTTTCGGGATCCCGACGGCTTCAGCTATTTATGCTGTTCAGATGGTTTTCTCTGATGGGTTTCTCAGATGGTATTCTCATCAGTTATGGTTATTGGGTAAACCTTGGCTTGGTATCCACCGGAGTGTGGGCAATGTGATATATAACATGATGTTATGTGCTATATGCTATATGATTACTGTTGATATTGTTCTTTATGATCATCACATCAGCATGTAACGTAGTTGCATTTTAGTAGCTTACTGAGATTTATTCTCACCCTTATTTGTTTACTGTTTTAGATAAAGGCGGGTCCAGGGGATAGGACACTCGGCACGGGAGGACGTTCGTTTGGTAAGAGTTGGGACTTGTTTTGTTGAAGGTTACATTATGTAAATGTAAACCCTTTGGGTAGAGTACCCGTACTTTCTTATGGTTCCATCTATTTTGGTAAAGGTTGATATATGTACATTTGTTTAAAAGTTTGTAAGCCTTCGGGCTAAGTACTTTCGTTGTGAAAATGTTTGTAAAAGTTTGTTTCAAGTTAAGTGAAGTCTTTGAACTTCAAGTGTGTTTTTGTTCCACTTTCTAAAAGTATATTTCGAATTTTTTTTTAAAGAGTTTTATAACGTCTTCCAATCGTGTCCCGAGCGTGGGGCCAAGTAGGACCACGGGTCTGGGGCACGACAGTTGGTATCAGAGCTAGGTTGTAGATGGTCTAGAATGACTAAATGACCTAGGAGGGTAGCAGAGTATGGAGTGAGTAACGTTGAGTGTTTTATGCAGGTATTCATTAAAAATGACTGAAACTGATGGAGATCAGGCCGGCTCTTCAGGGCAAGGGGATGCCAGAGAAGAGGCTCGAATTATGTTCCAAGGAATGTTCGAAGCAGCGATGAAAACTATAAATGATCAGAGGCAAGAAAGGGAACAGGTACCACCAAGATATGGCCTAGAACAGTTTCTGAAAATGAAGCCTATGGAGTATGATGGAGAGCCCGATGTATCTAAAACTGAAAGGTGGATTGAATCGATGGAAAAGATCTTTGATGCTTTGAGATGTTCGGAGGAAGATCAAGTCAGGTTTGCTACCTATAAATTGAATGGAGCGGCTGAGTATTGGTGGAAAGCTTTGAAAACAAAATGGGATGAGACTCATGTACCTTATACTTGGGAGAATTTTCTGGGAAAGTTCAAAGAACACTTCATTCCTCGAGTAGATCAAGACAGGAAGGAGATGGAATTTCTTAACTTGGAGCAAGGTTCTATGTCAATTGCTCAATATTCAGCTAAATTCTCAGAGTTGTCCAGGTATTGCACTCACCTAGTGGCAACTGAGGAGAGGAAGGCTACGAGGTTTGTGAAAGGTTTGAAAACCGTGATTAGAACTCAGTTAGTATCCCATAAGTTGCAAGATTTTCAGGATGTAGTGGATCGAGCTTACCAGGTGGAGCATGACATTGAGGAACATAAAAGGAAAATGGAATTATTAGGCACTGGGAAGCAAGTTAGGCAACCACAACGTGGTGAGAGTAGAGGAAATCAAGGTGGATCTTCACAATTTAAAGGGTTTTCTCAAAGACAGTCAGGTAACAGAAATCAAAGTAATACTTCAGGGAGTCAGAGTAGAGGAGTTTGTAATTATTGTCAGAAAGAAGGACATTCAGAAGAGAGATGTTGGAAGAAGCAGGGCAAGTGTTTGAACTGTGGTCAGTTAGGACATTTTCAGAGGGATTGCCCTAAGTATAGGATGCAAGCATCGGGAAGTGTGATTGGGTCCTCTCAGGGTCAGAAGAGGGATTCCTCAGGCAAGCCTAAGGTTCAGGGTCGTGTCTTTGCTATTTCTCAGCAACAGGCTTCGGAGTCCTCTAATGTGATAGGAGGTATTATTTCTGTGTCTAGTTTGAGGGCACGTACACTTATAGACCCTGGCTCATCGCATTCTTATGTGTCTGTGCATTTTGCTTCTCGATTGCATATGTCTTCTGAATCTCTACCTTATGTGTTAGAGGTGTCAACTCCTATAGGGGAGTGTTTGGTGACCAATGAGGTGTTGCATTCTTGTGATGTGCATATACGTGAGCATGTTTTACCTGCTGATTTAGTTATCTTACCATTACAAGATTTTGATGTTATCTTGGGTATGGATTGGTTGGGTAAATATCATGCGTCTGTTGATTGTGCTAATAAAGTGGTCACATTTTCTATCCCAAATGTTCCTAAATTTTCTTTTGAAACTGTTCCTTGGGGTAGAGAGATTAGAATTATTTCTTATATGAAGGCTAGAAAGTTGTTGAACCGTGGTTGTGCGGGGTATTTGGCTAGTGTTCTTGATACTACTAAAAGGATTCCTGATATTGGGGATGTGCCTATTGTTAAAGAATTTTCAGATGTATTTTCTTCTGAGTATGCTATGCCTCCTGACCGGGAAATAGAGTTCTGTATTGACTTACTTCCAGGTACGGCTCCTATATCTGAGGCACCTTACAGAATGGCCCCAGCTGAATTGAAAGAGTTGAAGGTTCAGTTGCAAGAGTTACTTGATCAAGGATTCATTCGTCCTAGTGTATCTCCGTGGGGAGCTCCAGTATTGTTTGTTAAAAAGAAAGATGGGTCCTTGAGGCTGTGTATTGACTACAGAAAGCTGAATCAGGTAACTATAAAGAATAAATATCCGCTTCCTCATATTAATGATTTATTTGATCAACTTCAAGGGTCAGTTGTCTTTTCAAAACTTGACTTGAGGAGTGGGTACCATCAGTTGAAAATCCGTTCTGAAGACATTTCTAAAACTGCTTTTCGTAGTAGATATGGCCATTATGAGTTTCTTGTTATGCCTTTCGGGTTGACTAATGCTCCGGCTGTTTTTATGGATATGATGAATAGGGTCTTTAAACCTTATCTTGATACCTTCGTGGTTGTATTTATTGATGATATTTTGGTTTATTCCAAGTCCCGGGAGGAGCATGAACAGCATTTGCGAATGGTTTTATCTATTCTTCGTGAGAAGCAGTTGTTTGCTAAATTCAGTAAGTGTGCTTTTTGGCTCAATGAAGTATCTTTTCTTGGGCATGTGATCTCCAATAAAGGTATATTAGTTGATCCATCCAAAGTTGAGGCTATTGTGAATTGGAGGAGGCCAGAATCAGTTACAGAAATTCGAAGTTTCTTGGGGTTAGCTGGGTATTACAGAAGGTTCATTGAGGGGTTTTCTAAGATTGCAACTCCCATGACTCATTTGACTCGAAAGAATATTCCTTATCTGTAGGATGAAAAATGTCAAGCTAGTTTTGAAGAGTTGAAGAAGAGATTGACTACAGCTCCTATTCTCGCCCTACCTAATGGTAATGATGATTTGGTAATCTATAGTGATGCTTCTAAAGAAGGCCTCGGGTGTGTATTAATGCAGAATGGAAGGGTGATTGCATATGCTTCGAGGAAGTTGACTCCGAGTGAGCAGAATTATCCTACCCATGACATGGAGCTTGCAGCTATTGTCTTTGCATTACACAAGTGGAAACATTATCTCTATGGAGCAAAGTTTGAGATTTTCACAGATCATCAGAGTTTGAAGTATCTTTTCTCCCAGAAAGAGTTGAATAATAGACAACGAAGATGGATGGAGCTATTGAAGGATTACGATTGTACAATTTCCTATCATCCGGGCAAGGCAAATGTGGTAGCTGATGCGATTAGCCGGAAGTCTTATGTAGCTTCATTAATGGTGCGGGAATGGAAGATGTTGGAGGATGCTCGAGATTGGTGTCCTTATGAATCAAAGCATGGAGCTATTTTTGCGAACATTCGAGTATTTCCAACTTTAGTTCAACAAATAAAGGAAGCTCAGAAGGATGACCCGGAATTTGTAAAGATTATGGATAAAATCAAGGAAGGTAAATTTGAGGATTTCTCACTCAGTTCTGAAGGAGTATTGACTTTCAGAGGTCGATTGTGTGTGCCTAATGTTGATGGGGTTAAACACCAAGTTCTTAATGAAGGCCATAAATCAAGGTATACTATTCATCCCGGGAGTACTAAAATGTATCAGAATTTGAAGCAACACTTTTGGTGGAATAATATGAAGAGAGAGATAGCGGATTATGTATCCAAGTGCTTAACATGTCAACAAGTTAAAGCTGAACATCAAAGGTCTGCAGGATTGCTTCAACCGTTAGAGATTCCGGAATGGAAGTGGGAACATGTTACTATGGATTTTGTGACAAGGTTACCTCGTACTCGAAGAAGGTTTGATGCGGTTTGGGTGATTATTGATAGATTGACAAAGTCTTCTCATTTTCTACCTATTGAGATCGGTTATTCTATGGAAAAGCTTGCAACTTTGTACATTAATGAGATCGTGAGGTTACATGGAGTTCCAGTGAGCATTGTATCTGATCGTGACCCTAGATTCACATCTCGGTTTTGGCAGCGTTTCAGAAGGCTTTGGGTTCAGAGTTGAGATTTAGTACAGCTTTTCATCCTCAAACAGATGGCCAGTCCGAGAGAACTATCCAGATTCTTGAGGATATGTTGAGGGCTTGCTCAGTGGATTTTTCAGATTCGTGGGATATTCATTTGCCTCTCGTAGAGTTTGCTTATAATAACAGTTTTCAGTCTAGTATTGGGATGGCTCCTTATGAAGCCTTGTATGGAAGGAAATGTCGGTCTCCTATCTGTTGGGATGAAGTGGGAGAAGCCAAGATTTGGGGTGTTCAGATGGTTAATGATTCAGTTGAGAAGGTTAAACTTATTCGAGATCTTGAGTTCGAAAAAGGTGACTTTGTGTTTTTGAAGGTTTCCCCTAAGGTGGGTATTCGAAGATATGGGAAGAAAGGCAAGCTTGCTCCGAGGTATATTGGTCCATTTGAGATTCTTGGAAGAGTGGGGGATCGGGCTTATCGTCTTGCATTACCTCCTTCTCTTGATAAGATCCATAATGTGTTTCATGTTTCTATGCTTCGGAAGTATGTGTATGATTCTTCTCATGTTCTATCTGAGATACCCGAGGATATTGAGCCGAGTATGTCTTATGAGGAACATCCGGTCCAAGTCATTGATTCGAAGGTGCAAGAATTGAGAAACAAAAGTATCCCTCTTGTTCGAGTTGTGTGGAGGAATCACAATGTGGAGGAATCGACTTGGGAACTTCGGGAAGAGATCGAGAGGAAGTACCCTTGGTTGTTTGAGGGCCTCGGTAAGTAACCCTAAAATTCGGGACGAATTTTCTTTAAGGGGGAGTGATTGTAGCGACCCCAAAACCCGTTTATATTTATTTTATATTTTTGGGGATTTTTATTTGACTTATATGTGCATTTTTATGTGTTGCATCATATTTTATGATTTGCATATAATACTTGATTATTTGTGTTATTTACTTAGTTAGTAAAAATAATGATTAAAGGAGTTAAATGATTAAGTTGAAACTTTAGGGTCCTAGTTGAAAATGTAAGTTTAAGAGCTAAAGTGTTAAAAATAAACTTTGGGTGACCAAAATGTAAAATGGGTAAAAATATCTTTATAAACAAGTTGCTTTCTCCTTCTTTCTCTGTGTGAACATTTCTTCAGCTGCAACTTTCCTCGTTCTGTTCCTAGGGTTAAAGAAAAAAAAGGTAAGTTCGACCCATTTCGATTTAATTCTTTTTATTTACTTACCCGTTTTAAAAACTAATTATATAAAAATGATCAGGGCGTCGAGTAGGTCATTTCTAGCCGAACAAAACTTATTTCAGCGATACTTTTTCCGGAACTAGGTAAGTTACTAATTCCCCTTTAAATGTTAAAATAGTCATATATGCTATATATGATACTCCTACTTGTTAATTTTGTGATTTGGGTAATATTTGCTATATTTGTAATTTTGGGACAAAGGGAGTATATAGACTTGGTTTGAGCTGAGTGTTGTAATGGTTTGGGAATGCAATTTGTATCCTTAATGAGAGTTACTTAAGTTGTGTAGCATATATATGTTATGCTTGTGAAACAAAAGGAGTAAACTTTGGTTAAGTTTTTAGGCCTGCCGGGTGATGTGGGCGGCCGCCCAAAAATGGGTGTGCGGCCGCACATCTATCTGAAGGGTTTTCTTCTTGGGGCAGAGCATTTTGGGCAGCCGCACAGCCCTGTTTGGGCGACCGCCCAGTTGTCTGAAAAAGTTTAGAGTTTTCAATTAAGGAGTTTAGAGATCAACCTTGGTCTAGTTTTTGGGTAGTGTCCTAAAGTACTTAGATGATTGTTGTGGAATGTTAGTAATGGATTAAATGTCCTTTTTATGGACTCTTTATAAGGATTCTTTGTGTGCATCTTGTGATGTATTTGGCTTAGTTCCTTCTTGGATTAAATGCCCCGGGTTTTGTTTAGCAAGTATTCATTACTGTGCTTTTGTAAAGGTCCAGCTGGTGTTGTTGTGGAGTCAGCCAATGGAAGAATTATAGTGGTACAGGTAAGTCCACTATAAGGTTTTCCATTGGAGCTTGTGAGTCAGGCGGTGGGAGAATTATAGTGGCACACAAGCCAAGTTCACTATAAGATGTCCACTGTGCCTTTTAGTTTCCCCAGTCCAGATTGGCCTTGGATGGGATGAATTGCTCCCTTTGGTGAGTATTTGGGTTATGACTTTGTGTCATATTTCCCTCTCTGGTTACTTGGTTCTATTGGTATGGTTTGGTTTTCGGGATCCCGACGGCTTCAGCTATTTATGCTGTTCAGATGGTTTTCTCTGATGGGTTTCTCAGATGGTATTCTCATCAGTTATGGTTATTGGGTAAACCTTGGCTTGGTATCCACCGGAGTGTGGCAATGTGATATATAACATGATGTTATGTGCTATATGCTATATGATTACTGTTGATATTGTTCTTTATGATCATCACATCAGCATGTAACGTAGTTGCATTTTAGTAGCTTACTGAGATTTATTCTCACCCTTATTTGTTTACTGTTTTAGATAAAGGCGGGTCCAGGGGATAGGACACTCGGCACGGGAGGACGTTCGTTTGGTAAGAGTTGGGACTTGTTTTGTTGAAGGTTACATTATGTAAATGTAAACCCTTTGGGTAGAGTACCCGTACTTTCTTATGGTTCCATCTATTTTGGTAAAGGTTGATATATGTACATTTGTTTAAAAGTTTGTAAGCCTTCGGGCTAAGTACTTTCGTTGTGAAAATGTTTGTAAAAGTTTGTTTCAAGTTAAGTGAAGTCTTTGAACTTCAAGTGTGTTTTTGTTCCACTTTCTAAAAGTATATTTCGAAAAATTTTCTAAAGAGTTTTATAACGTCTTCCAATCGTGTCCCGAGCGTGGGGCCAAGTAGGACCACGGGTCTGGGGCGCGACACAACCGCTACCCTTAACCAGGTAGTTATAAAGGCTATGATTGGCATAATCGGATTCTTGTAGGGAAAAATGATAAGTCAAGATGGAATTTGTCCCTCCCCCAAGAGAGATATCTGCTTAGGCCACTCGTAGAGTGAGATTGATGAAATGCGTGGCCACGCTCAAATGAATTGATGTGATCAATGTCATTTGCTCATATCAATCTACTCGGGATCGAGAAAGCATTGAACGAGATAAGTTAACGTGGACCATGACTTATGTTCAATATGATATCGCATGACAAAAGGATTGTGATATGTTCTATAAGGATTATCTAACTTCGTTAAGTTATATTAATTGGGTAGTCATGATGGCTTGCTAGAGTCCGCTCATGATTTATGAGTTTGACCTTGGTTGGACTCATTGCCAACTTAATATAATCCTATGGGGTCACACACAATAGATTTAATCATTTTAAAAGGCTAAAATTGAGTTTTTGTGGTGCACGGCTGAGCGCCTTAAAAGGAGCGGCCGTGCAGTGCATTGTCGAATGCATACATGATTCTGAGAAGTGTGCACGGGGGCGCAGATTAAAGGACTCGGCCATGCAACTCGGCTAAGCACTTTAAAAGGAGCGGCCGTGCAACCGCTGGAAGGCTGTTCTGGACAGTTTGAACATGACGGGATTTAGACTCAAAGACCTTAAGGGTTTAGGACCTATGGGTATAAATAGATGTTCAAACACCCCAAATCCGCCATAATTGATATTGTATCATTATTGGTAGCCTCCATGTGTTTGACAAACGCATTCTTGAGTTTAGATTGAGAATCAAATGCTCAAGAACACCAATAAAATCATATAGCCTTTGAAGATTAGAAAAGCGTGTTTTCTAATGGGTCTAGCAATCCAGATCTAGAATGGTTCTAGATATTCGTTTGCGTGTGGATAAACATAGAGGGTGCTTGCTTTAGCATCTCTAGTTCGTGTTCCTGCAATGGTGATTCAAAGAATGCGAAGAACGAGGAGATCAAATCATAAAGCTTGAAGACTTGAAGATTTGAAGATCCGAAAATTTTAAACGCACAACATCGGTTAGTATTCTAAATTCATCTTCCTATTAATTTAATCATCATGAATGGATCCATGGGTGTAGACACCCCGCCTTGGACCGCTCACCCCGATTGCACATTTGATTTTGTGTTTCTCCCTATTTTAAGTGTTTCGTCTTAGTTTCTGTTACTTCCGTTAAGTTCCTGACTGACTTTGTTAAGTCCAGGGACCAAACTGAATAATAGTGCTAACTTTCTAGTCCATTCTGTCATTTTTTCCATCTCCAAGGCGCGCGCTTTCACCCTTTGGTGCCAGAGGCGCGCGCATCCCGCCACCAAGGCAGGAGGTGCGCGCACCTGGACATCAATTACAGATTTCTGTCCAAGAATCTCTCCCTTGCTCCTTTTAACAGAATTTGCCCGGGAAACTGATCTTTGTGACTTGGTTTTGGCACCAAAAACACACCTTATTTACCTATAAAACCCCCTCTAATTCACCATTGAAAAGGGGAGGAGATTGGAATCATTAACAAAAATTATACACAGATACTTACAAGGCATTTTCCTAAGAACCTCTTGAAGGAGTCTTTGAAGTTATTTGAAGTATAGGTAAAAGACTACTCTTTTCTCTCCTTTTCTACTTCATCTCTTCTCTCTTTCTTTTGTTTTAATCAAAAGTGCAATCACCCAAACATTTTTGGGACATGACACCAAAGACTACTTCACTTCATTGAAACGGAGTCATCTCCCTACATTCCAAACACCCCCTTTTTACCCCCTTTTATCATCAAGAATAAGAACATTTCATCATTTATGTAGATTTTGATCAAGCAAGACCAACTTTAGTTGGGTGAGATGGGTGTTTAAGTACTTCCCATCTCGTAACCTAACTCCTGAACCTCATAACAAAGAATCTTTGTTTTCGTAATCAAACTTAGGCTATAAATATTAGGTTTTTCTTATGTTCCTCTAAAACATATGTGGCGACTCTAAAACACAAATAGACATCCTAGGGTAACTCACCACTCTAGCCAAGCCGTGGCACCCCCGGGGTATCTACAATGGGCTTATGGGTTTTGTTGATTTCTGTTGTCGTCTTCCGCTGCGCAAGGACCCTCAAAACCCAACATGAACTGCAGGCTCCCCCTCAACCGCAGACTCCCCCTCAACAGTTGCATCGGTTCTATTAAGCCCACTTAACCCCAAGTTATCTAACGTTTCATTTTGAGCTTCTACTCTAAGCAGTGTGGCATCGGCTAGGTCAGCGTTAGCACCAGCATACAGTTAGCCTGACTTGTTTAATCTAGCCTCTGGATATGGACCTATTTGATTTTATGGCAAGGGGTCTTCATTCCATACGGATTGAGCAAACCTCCAGCCGAACTTGGTTCTGAAGGCATCAAACTTAGCCTCGCCAAATATTGTCTTGTCGGCTGCGGCCATCTAGTAGGTAGGATTTGTTGATGAAAACTTGAAGATGTCCTTATCTTGGTTAAGGAACTTAGTCAGTAGCCTCCAGTGAGTCCTTATCTTTGATTTCCCTGCGGCTTTATCAGATCTATGCCGGCTCAAGGCATTTATTAGTTCATGCATCAAAATCTTGGGCCAATGCAGTTCTTTCCCCTTGTAAATGGCCACACAGTAGTTGTACTGTTCCGTGGTAAAGTTGTTGTGGTTTCCATTCTTGCACATCACCCCAATATCAACCAAGTCACACAAATGTGTCATCACCTCTCTAAAATCCTTCTTGGAGGAATGCCTTATAGAGAAGGAGTTCATCCCAATTAACTCTATAGTTGTGCTGTTCACTAATTCAGCACTTGGAGCCATAACTCCAGAGAACTCTAGTCCAGCTACAACACCAATTTTGGTTGCGGTTAGAAAAACAGTCTTGCCGCAAACTTTGGACTTTATAGCATCTTCAATTTTAATCTCACCAGTTTCCAAGTCTCTTATCTCTTCTCCTTTACCATTCAGCAATGGAGTACTGATCTTAACTCCATTACCAAATAACTCTGAATATATCAGAGGGACAAATCTTTGCTCATCCAAAGCAAATAGCGGTTTGAGTTTGGACTTTGACAGCAACCGCATAAGCTTCCTTCCAACTGTGTACTTCTTGAATTCATCCTCTAGGATCCTTGATCCTGGAACAAAGTTTGTTGGATCCTGAAAAATAATCAAAGTTAGAAATATTTTGTGTAACCACGGTTTAAGCTATCAAGCAAACCGTGTGGTTTAAGTCAACTGATTAAACCATGCGGTTCAACCAAATGAACAAACCTTGTGGTTTGAGTGAAGCTCACAAAATCGCAGCAATGGAATCCTAACAATATAACCATACGGTACAAGCACGTGAAATAAAGAGGGAAAAAAGGTAAAAACATAAATAAATTACCTCTAGAAGGATAAACGGATCAAAAGAGAGGGTTTTTGAAAAAGGTTTTGAATGCACGAAGAACACGAAGAACAACATGAACAGAGTATGAACATGCAAAACAAAAACTCAACCAAAACATAAAAGAATTATACCAAAATGATCACAAAGAGCAGATTCTAACAAAGTCCTTCACAAAAACTGAATCATTTAATCAGTATACATAAGCATTTATAAGCACAATCCAACCAAAATATTGAAGAAGAAGCAAGAAGTATGAAAGGAAGATGAACAAGCTTTTTCAAGCTCAACAATGGCGGATATGAAATTCAAAAAGCAGAGAGAAGGGTTCAAGAAATCATACCATATTGGGCTTCGAGGATTTGGAAGTAGATGGAGTAGCATCAACTGATTTCTTAGGTGCCATTTGAAATGTTTTTAAGTAATCAAAAATTTAGAGAGAGAAAATAGAGTAAAAGTACGATGAACAGTAGAAAGAGAAAGAGAGTTTGCCAATTAGAGAAAGAAGGTAAAAAGGTAAAATGAATAAGAATTTGTCTTTTATACTCAAGTAACTGCCTCGGGTAGTAGAGAGGCCATGACGGCTGAGAGAAGGTCAAACGTCTATGGACCACGTCCATCGCATTAGATGCGGTAAAGATAATTACAAAAAGGTCCTTAAAATGAACTGACATAAAGTAGGGACTAAAATGAAATTATGCATACCTGAGCGGTTTGGTGAGCAAACCGACATATCTGTTCTCCTCATTCAGTTTGGATGAAACCGATGTCTTTCAATTCTGTCAGCGGTTTCACTTGATCAAACTGACAAACTGGCTTTCTGAACTCGGTTTGAATAAAACCGATGTCATCCTCCTTGGCTCTGCAGTTTGACTGGAAATCTTTTACTAAACCTTTATTGATGCGGTTTCAATGGTGATAGAACCGCAATCTATCTTTGTATTTTCTAAATAGAGCCAAAATACTTAACACAAAAATTATTAGAAACATGAAATAAATAGACATGATATATTTAGGTTAGTTCCAGCGTACCCATTTCTCCTCTTAAATGAAAGAACATGCTATTTTCCAGTGGTTTGGTGAGGATGTCTGCAATTTGATCATCAGTTCTCACCTTTGCTAGAAAAATATTTTTCTTTTCAACATGGTCTTTGAGGAAATGATATCTTATATCAATGTGCTTGGTTTTTGAGTGCTGAACTGAATTGTTGGAGATGGATATAGCTGCAGTACTATCACAATAGATAGGGAAATTATTTTCAAATACTCCATAGTCTTCCAACTGTTGTTTCATCTAGAGAATTTGAGAGCAACAGCTTTCAGCCGCAATGTATTCAGCTTCAGCGGTTGAGACTGAAACCGATGCTTGTTTCTTGTTGGACCATAATACTGGCCGAGTCCCAAGGAACTGACAAGTACCACTTGTACTCTTTCTATCAATCTTACAAGCTGCAAAATCAGCATTTGAATAACCTAATAAATCAAATGAAGATTATTTGGAATACCAAAGTCCAAGGTTAACAGTGCCACATAAATATCTAATAATACGTTTAACAGCTATAAGATTAGATTCTCTAGGGTCAGCTTCAAATCTAGCACAAACATAAACACTAAACATGATATCTGGCCTACTTACAGTTAAGTAAAGAAGAGAGCCAATCATACCTCAGTAGAGTGTCTGATTAACTTTCTTACATTTTTCATCACGATCCAAACTGCAGGCCTTTGTCATTGGGGTATCAACTAGATTTGCGGTTTCAAGCTCAAATTTCTTGACCAAGTCTTTAGTGTATTTAGCTTGGTTGATAAAGATTCCATCATGACATTGCTTGACTTTGAGTCCAAGAAAGAATGTCAACTCTCCGATCATACTCATCTCAAATTTACCTTTCATTAGCTTCTCAAACTTAACACACATAGTTTCATTAGTAGAACCAAAAATAATATCATCAACATAAATCTGAACTAATAATGAATGACCTTTATGTTTAGAAATAAATAGAGTTGTATCAATTTTTACCTCGAGAGAAGCCTTGTTCAATAAGAAATTTAGATAGAGTGTCATACCATGCTCTTGGAGTTTGCTTGAGTCCATATAGGGTCTTCTTCAGTTTGAAGACATGATGAGGGAATTTGTTGCCTTTAAATCCTAGCGGTTGGGATACATAGACTTTTTCTTATAGTTCACCATTTAGAAATACACTCTTCACATCCATTTGATATTGCTTGAATTTCTTGAAGGAGGCTGTGAGATCCCGCGCTCGAAAACTGGAATCCGCGAAATAATCGCCCGTGAGGGCGATTCGGGTCCGTTTCGTGCTCATGCACTTTTGGAAATGTGCTCGGTTCCCACACAATGGTTTCCTCTCGATGGAATCAAAACAGTCAAGAGTCTCTACCTCATTTTATTTTAGGAAAAACGAAGATAAAACCTTTTGTATAGAGAAAGTGGGTTCGGGGGCTAAGTTACGAGAAGAGAAGGGGTTAGGCACTCTCCTCGCCTGTGATGGTCTCTAGTATGCGTGCCACTTAAATTCATTTTATGCCTTTTATGCCTTGCTTTTATTCCCTAACCAAAATGGTGATTTATATACATAGGAGTCTTCCTATTCTAGGAATGTTTGCTTTAATTCACAAATGAGAGTCGGTTTGGGTGGACTCTCACTTGGTTATGAAAATGGTTTAGCATTCATATCCAGTAAAGGAGATCACAAAAGGGGTGGGGGATTAGTATTTACAATGGTGAACAAAAAGGGAAACAAATCCCATAAAAAAGAATGTCCAAACTCCGTCCCCAAAGATTTTAGGGATTGCTGTCCCTTCCTTCCTTGTGTACCTGCTCTTATGCTTGCACAATATGGAAAGTGAATGTTATGAAAATTCCCTAACACATCAAGTATCAACCATGAATTTTCTTCTGATTTTAGGAGCATGTTATGGTGTCCAAATAAGGCATGAAAGATCATACTTTCAACAGCCTAATCTGACAGATATTCATACTTCCACAAAAGATCCACTTTTTTCATCATGAAAACGGGTAAATCATGGGAAACACTAAACATGAAAGTTATTCCTAACATATAAAAATTTAGATATGGAAAGTTTCAAGTCTATTGAGAAAGTTTAAGTCACACAAAACACCTCTGACATTTTGGTATCAGAACAGGAAGTATGCTAATCTGAGAACAGAGAGTTGAAACAAAAAATGGAAAGAACCTCTTCCACCCAGGGTAAAAATATTATATTTACATGATAATATTCCTTTGTTTGTATAGAACAAAGTAACTATTGTGTTCTAAGACCAAAAACAACGTTTGCTATGCATAAATAGAGCAACAAGACAGAAAGGTGTAGATGGACAGTCTTGCTGAACATTTACAAAGGGGATGAAAACACCCATGAAAATTCACTCAAATGAGATGGTATGAACATGAAACTTTGGACATACATAGATATACATACTAATAACACAAGACAACAGCCATTTGAGCATTTAATCATGGTATATCATCATTTAGAGAGAAGAACAACAAGAGTATCAACATTACATCGTTTGGACATCAAATGGGGGTCTAGCCTAACAAGTGGCTAGACCCTTTTCCAAATCACATAAGGACCTAAATTTTACATGGATGAACTTTACAAGAACAAAATATTACCTAGATGTGCTTCCTTTGCTTCCAAGGGAAGACTTTTTTGTTTCTTTTCTTAAGGTGTTTGCCTTAGATTGAGAGAGTGTTTGAGTGGGTTGTTTGCTTTGCTTTGTGTAGTGTTTAGGATGGGATTATGGTGGTGGTATGGTGGTGTTGTGGTGGTTTATGCACTGAGGTTTGAGAGCTCTTTTTTGTTGCTTAGAGAGAGCAAGAGTGTGGTGTGTATCATCTATGATAAAATGGATCAGGGAGGTGAGTATATGGAGGAGGGAGGTGGGAAATGACCTTAGGCCACCCTTGCTAGGTTTAGGAGTCAGTTTAGGGGGTGGCTACCCGCCTCAAATGCAGCTGGGAATGATCAAAATCATGACTTTTGTGGCCAAGTTGCTGAAGAACAAACTGCTGTCTGAACCTCCCAAACCAGCCGTACGGCTCATGCCTCCGTCCCTTTTTCCCAAAGTGCCACTTGTCGCATTCTGATTGGATCCTTCCTTATTATTTTGGCCAGCCAACTTAGGCCACTTGTCTGACTCTTTTAGGCGTGAATGATCACAATTTTTGCTCCGGTATTGGTTCCGCAACAGTCCAAGTTTTGTCCGAGTGTGCGCACAACGGTGTCCCGGTTGTCCGCGGTCCCAACATGAAAGTTACTTGAAATAATCTTGTGGTCACGTACGTCTATCTGAAAAATTTTAATGAGCAAGGGATGACAATTATACATTTTTAAGTGCACAGAATGGATAATAACGAGCAGTTCTAAGGGTGCGGGTCCCACTTTCGGGTCCCGCCACTCAAAAATTGA
The DNA here is from genome assembly GCA_026119855.1 of Campanula takesimana. Lineage (NCBI taxonomy): Eukaryota > Viridiplantae > Streptophyta > Magnoliopsida > Asterales > Campanulaceae > Campanula > Campanula takesimana. The sequence goes on along the minus strand of JAOWBW010000286.1, from coordinate 119,559 downwards.
AGTACATGCCTGTTCACTCGTTTTTTCGCTCTGATCATGAATTTAAAGTCCGTTAATCCATTCGATGCACCGATAAGGCTTACGGCACTCCCGCATAGCCAAATCGAGGGCTTAGGTCAATTTTAGAGTTTAGACCAATAAAAGGGGTTTGATGAGGGGTGCGAGATCGGGGTATCTACAGAGCCCCTCGTCGAATCTCCTTGTAATGTAAAGGGGATTCTACGATTCGCTAATAGACAAATGATCTCGTCTAGGGTGTAACCGCTGGGTCCAAAGTAGGACTTCCTACGTATCTCTTTCGAGAATCAAGCGTCCGTAGTTCTAATTCAAACAAACAATCAAACACGGACAAACAATGGTCGGTACCGGATTCCCAGTTTACCTACGTATCTTTTTCGAGAATCAGACCAATCGTAGTTCAGGTTTATTGAAATTTAAAATGCAGGGGGTTGCATTAAGATGCGTTGTCTCTTTGCTGGGGAGGAAATTGACATGAGAAAACATTTATGAGAACGGGCGACTGAGTTCACCGGGGTGAACTGCCTACGTATCCCTCCATGGGAATCAAGTCAAAACATAGTTCGGGGGAGGTACAACTCGGGCAGGCGAGAAGACCAAGGTGGAACAACAATACTCAAGGATTGACGCAAGGTACAATCGGAGCGGGGGGTACATCTCAGAATCCGGGAGATGACCTAAATCAACATCAAGATGAGTCGCATCTAACTCTAGGGATCGGTCTTCGACTGACAATTTGCAAAAACGGGCGACTAAGTTCACCGGGGTGAACTGCCTACATATCCCTCCATGGGAATCAAATCGAGTCGTAGTTCTGACTCGAACCAACTCAATCAATCAAGAGAAGGCTTAAGATCAACATTACTCGAGGATTGACGCGAGGTACAATCCGAGTTGAGGTACATCTCAAAATCAGGAGACTACTAGGGGATATAATAACGACTCATCGAGGGCCGAACGCTTCGCGCCACTCAGAAAAACCAACTCACTCAAAGTTCGAGCGCTTCGCGCTAAATCAAAAAGGGGGTACAATTCAACATCAAGAGAAGACCAAATAACAGATGATAATTCATAAAACATTCAATCAAAGGATACGCTGCTTCCTGAGCTATGTCCAGACCCCTCGGCTTTTGAGTTGTCGTGCGATGAGATTTTTGGGCTTTATTAAGCAGTGAACCATCGCTTCGCGTGATCCATTGACACTGTTTCAGTTTTGACTGAAGTCTCTCGCGCCTCGGGGAGATGACAAAATCGACTTTGTGTGCCATGACCTGCAAGTTAGCTTTGCATACAGTGGCGGATATGATTCACATCCATAAAATTTGGACCACATCTGATCGAGCACAAGCTTTCTTTCATTTTGAAATCGGGGTGTTAATCTTTTGTTTTAACTCACTTATTAAATGACACCGACTCGTGATTAATGACCAACAATGAACCAAACTCGGATTAGAGAGGGTTGCAGATTGATGAAACCAAGGGGGGGGCTTATCCACGTAGGGAAACGTAGAGAAGATAAAATTCTGGCTGGGTCAGAGGTCAGCAGCCGTACGGCTATTGAGGGGGGGCGAGGTTTCTGATCAGTTTTTAGAAATTTCTTGGAATTCGTGCCTTAATCTAGGCATGGGGGAGGTGCGCACTTCGAGGGAGGCATGCTGGAACCCTATCTCCGAACTACTATAAAAGGGGAGGGGGAGTTTTATTGTTTTTTCATCCCAAACACCTTCTCCTTCTTTCTTTCCTTGCAATCCCGGCCTTTCTTCCCTTTTCAAATGGCTCATTTTGGCCCAACCATGTTTAGCATCGAAGAATACAGCGAGGGACTCAACTGAAGGGTGAGTTCCTACTCAGAGAGTGCGCGAGTGGCGCTAGAAGAGACCTTTCATTTCAAACTCCCTTTTTCATTAAGGAGGCTTCCTATCCAATGGGAGATGATCCGCGGTGCGTCCGTCTTCTGGTTGACAGGTACTCACTTATTTAATTTTACCCAAGATGAGTTGTGTCCTACCTTTGAGGAATTCTGCGCCATTACGGGAAACCCAACTTGTGGTAGGGCTATGGTGCCTACTTCTCGCAAGACCCCTGTCCGGTGGCTCGCTGAGGTCTTCGATTTTGATATCGGATTTTCGAGGAGGCTCTTTCATAGGACCCACTTTGATATCACTTGCTTCCCTAGACTCTATGGTGAGGCTGCCCCTCATAACCCGGAGTATTCTGACCGCAGGGATTTTGCCTTAGTCATGTGCCTCTTTGCTGAACTATTCTTCGTCTCTTATGACGGTTTCATTGATTCGAGAATGATGGATATTGTTGATTCCTGCAAAGGTGGTGCCAGTAACGTGATGACTGTCCTTTTGGCAGAAACCTTGCACTGGCTGGACAGTTACTATCCAAGGGGTGACACTTTCACATCGGGCAGCCCCATTTTGCTGCAGATATGGCTCCAAGAGCATCTCAGAATCATTCGCCCGGTGTCTGATCAAGACTATACCCCTTCCATGCTTCTGAGGCGAGGTTTAAACAGGCAGAACTGCACTACTGTCAAGGAGTGGGTTGGACACTTTTGGCGGATTAGGTCGGCAGACATCCTGTGATTGCCTCCGCAATGGAACCTGAGCAGGTACATTATCACAAGTGAGGGCCACTCTTTCGTTTGGTTAGCTGGGCTTCGATCTACCACCTTTTATCTAGGCCAACGGATTTCCCGCCAATTTGGACAAGTCCAAGAGGTTCCTTTTTCTGACCACCCTATCCCAGCCAATTCGCGTATCTTGAATGGCTGGGTCCTCAGACTGTTGTAGACAATCCTACCATTTGGTCTCGAAGCTCTTAGGTCCAGAGATTCTGTCTGGGGATTACTTTTGTCACGACCCGAAAACTAGGCTCTATTTTATTGGTAATAAATAATTATTATTTATTTATTTGCTTATTTATTTATTTAAATTATTATTTATTTAAATATTTATGTGTGCATATTATGTTTCATAATAATTATGCCTAGCATTTTATTTGGGTCATTTGTGTGTAGTGTGGAAGAAGGGGCCTAAGTGTAAGTTTATGAAAAAGGTTTTTACTACTCCCTCCCTACTCCTTCTCTTCTCCCTTACCTCTTCCATCACCCTACTCCCTCATTCTTCTCTCCCAGCACACCTCCCTCTCTCTCTCTACATTGGGTAAGTTTTCCTTCTCTCTTCTCTCTTCATTTTCTTCTTCCTCCTCTCATTATTTCTCATTTCTTAAGACATGAATCTTGTTTAGATCGTCGATAGGATCGTAAGAAGCCAAGAAATTTCGAGTTCCGTCACCTTTGAGAAAATCCGGGTAAGTTACTTTTCCCCCATTTTGATGCTAAAATGCTCATATCATGTTTAGATAATGCTTAAGTTGTTATATTTGATGTTTTATTGAGTTTGGAATTTATTTGGAATTTATTTGGGTTTTTGGTTAAAAATGGTGATTGTTATGAATGTTGGAATTAAATCTTGGTTTTGGTTGATAAATGGTGTTATTTAGGTCCCTTTTTAGTTAGATGTTGTTTGGGTACTTTGGTGATCAAGTTGGGAGTGTTGATTGTGAGAAATTTGGTTTTGGGTAAGAAAATGGAAAAACCCATTTGGTTCTTGCCGTTTTCCGGCGACTGGGTGCGTGGGCGACCGCCCATGGGTGGTTTGGGCGACCGCCCATGAAATCAGTTGATCCGGAGAATTTGAGTAAAAGTGAGTGGGCGACCGCCCACTTTTGAGTTGGGCGACCGCCCATGAAGTCAGTTGGTTTTAGGCTTGGGTGTGGGCTTTGGGCGACCGCCCGGACTGGCTATGGGCGACCGCCCATACCAGCTGTCCTGAGTACCTTTGTTTTCGAATTGTTTTATGGTTCAAGCCCGATCTAGGCTCGAAGTATCACCCTAGTTGACTTAAGTTAATACCGTGGAACACTTTAGTGCTTGAGATTTGGTTCCTTTGTGAACAATGGTGTTATGGAATTTGATCAAGTATTGTTTGGGCATCTTATGATGTGTTCGTGTTTGTTCCAACCGAATTGAATTTCGCGTAAGACTTGGTCTAGGTTTTAGGCGATGTCCTATAGTACCTAGAGGGTTGTTATTGAACACCAAGGTGTAGGGTTTAGTCCTGTCGTGATCATGTTCTAATAAGGGTAACCTTTCGGATTCGTTTGGGGTGTTTAGAATGGGTTCGTTATGAACGGAGATAAAGCGTGAATTGGCAATTGGGTACCTACGGTTTGATTAACCTTAAGATGTATTCATTCGGATTTCTTATTTGGAATTCCAGGTGTGATGAGATGGTTGAGTTCATAGTCCTAGTATATCTTTTGAGTAAATGTTTATGGTCACTTTGGTAATAGTCGTTGTGCCATTAGGGAGCGACCGTTTGGGTTGTGCTCTTTATGACTAACTTGTGGGTATCATATTTAGGATGTATTTGGTACGTGCCTTATCTTGGAATCATTATGTTTTAATGGTCAATGTTGTTGGACTCTTTTATGAGAAACTCCTTGTGCTATTGTTGTTGAACTCTTCTTGAGTAATCGTTTGCATCTTTTATGGTGATTAATTGGTATGGTTCCCTACTTTGGAATCCTTAGCTGTTTACCGTGCTGGTATTTTATTACTTAGCATTATTGAAAGTCCAGCTGGTTATTTGTGTATCGAGTCAGGCAATGGATAATGCTATAATGGCACGAGCCAAGTCCAGTATAGCATCGCCCATTGGTCCTTCTGTCCTCATCTAGATTGGCCTTGGTTGGGATGAGCTAGCTCCGTTGTTGGTATTCTAGCTAATCTTTTTGGAGCATGACTTTGTGGCATGGCTCCCGCCCCTTGTGGCACTTTATCATTGTTATTGGTTCCGGTACCGGGTTTCTCTTCAGCTTTTATGCTACTATGAAGATGGTTTGTTTGATCGATGGGTCGATTGGTCGCTTCTGACCGGGGTTTTCTCTTCGGCTTTATGCTATTGTGAAGATATGGATTGGTGGATTGTTGAAGCTGCGCAGCGACCCTTTATTGGTTCTATCAGTTGGGAAACCTTGGCTAATATCCTTTGTTATGTGTTTACTTTCCGCTGCTATCTGTTGACTGTTAATTGTTTCATGCTATGTGATATTTATCGTTGTTTATTGCTTATTACATTATAGCATGTCATGTAGTTGCATTAGTAACTTACTGAGATTTTATCTCACCCCGTTTATTTCCATCTTTGTTTTTCCTTAACCCCCCCCAGGAGGAAAAGGATTAGGATTCACGGATCGGGGAGGACGTCGAGAGGATTGAGATTTTGGGGCAGGTTGTTATGGATCGGTTTACATTATTTAAATGTATAACCTTTTGGGGATAGTTTTACCATTATTGACGTCATTAAGAATTGTATATTTTATTCTTTTTGGTATAAGCTGTGGAGCTTTTGTTAGATGCACTTTGTTGATTTAAACTTGGATTTGTAAAACCTTGTGTTATCATCTTTTGGTTCAAAATGGAATTTTTAACTTCTATATTTTAGAGTTTTGATTTTAAGTCGACGTCCAGCTCGTGTAATCCGGACCCGCGGGTTCGGGGGCGCGACAGTTGGTATCAGAGCTATGGTTTGGCTATAAGTATAAGTCTAGGTGGATTAGTATGACCTAAGAGGGTAGTGTGTTCGGAGTGAGTAACAATTGTTGTTTTATGCAGGTACTTGTTTGAAATGGCTCGAAGGAGAAGTGGTGAAAGTAATACCGGTAATGCAAGTCAGAATGAAACGAGGGATGAAGCCCGTGCAATGTTTCAGGGCATGTTTGAGGCGGCCATGAAGGCCATACATGATCAAGGTCCGAGGGTAGAACAAGCACCACCACCCCGCTATGGATTGGAACAATTTCTGAAATTGAAACCGGTTGAGTTCAATGGGGAACCCGATGTAAGGAAGGCCGAGCTATTGATTGAGTCGATGGAGAAAATTTATGATGTCTTTGGTTGCACCGATGAAGACAAGGTCCGGTTTGCGGCTTATAAACTTGTGGGTGCCGCCGAGCATTGGTGGAAGGGTGTTAAAGCGAGTTGCGATGATACCCACACAGTGTATGCATGGGAATTGTTTGTGCGAAAGTTCAAGGAGCATTTCATTCCGGTAGTGGATCAAAACCGAAAGGAGATCGAGCTTCTCAACTTGGAGCAAGGTTTGTTGTCTATAGCTCAATACTCGGCTAAGTTCACAGAATTAGCCCGGTATTGTGACTATCTTGTGAGGACCGAAGAACAGAAGGCTATGAGATTCATCCGGGGTTTGAAGACTTCTATTCGTACTCAACTTATAGCCCAGAGGATTGTGACATTTCAGGATGCGGTAGACCGGGCATACTTGATCGAGCAAGATATTGGGGAGCATAAGAGGAAGACCGAGGTTGCAAATACGGGTAAACAAGTAAGCCATGCAAAATCTCAACCACAACACCGTTCAGATAACCGAGGTAATTTGGGAGCACCATCTCAGTTTAAAGAACAAACCGCGCTAGGGAATCCGGGTACTACTCCGGGGAAACAAGGGAAACAAGGTAGGTGGCTTTGCACTTACTGTCAGAGAGAAGGCCATTTGGAGGATAAGTGTTGGAAGAAGCAAGGAAAATGTATCAATTGTGGTCAACTGGGTCACTTCATAAAGGATTGTCCGAGGTTTAAGGTTCAATCATCAGGAACAGGAACCAGTACTTCACCGGGTCAGAAGAGAGATGTTTCGGGGAACCCTAAGGTGTAGGGTAGAGTAATTGCGATCAATCAGCACTCACCAGGTAACGGATAAATTTCAGGAGGTATTATTTAGCGTCGTGAGAGCGAGCGCGTGCATTATAGGATCATCGCATCTATGTGTTTCTGTGCATTTAGTTGCATTTTTTACTTCTGAGTCTTTGACTTATGTGTTGTAGGTGTCTACTCCTATGGAGGAGTTTAGGGTATCTGATGAAGTCTTATGTGCTTATGATGTGCTTAAGTATGGTTATGTCTCACCTGCTAATTAGCCATGTTGCTATTACAATATTTTGATGTTACTATTGCTTTAGTCTATTGTTGTAGGGGGATTGATGTATTCTCCATTCCTAATTTCTTAAAACTGTTTGAGACCGTTCCTTTGGGAAGGGTTATACCTATCTTTTCTTAATTGAAATCCGAGTATTTAGTTTCGGTCAATTTGTTGGGTGTATTTATCATTCGTAAGATTTTCGTTTGCTTCCGAATGGTACCTAGTGTTTGAGGAGAAGCCTGGAGTTAAATTGCATTGTGTGGTACAAGGTTGTAGTACTGATAATTAGATCAATATCTATATTGTAACGGTTGAGTTGTAAAAGTTGAGAATTCAACTGAGGGTTTCTTGTTAAGAGATTTCGTTTCCTTTTAGTACATCTCCGTGAGTACATCGAGATTGATTAGTATGGAGGGATGCGTGAATTGTTATGGGTAATGAGTGTATGGTGGAATGTATAATTGATAATGGTGGTAAGCGTGTTAAGTTAGAAAGGACAAATAAGTACATTTTGGGAGAGTAGCAATTTCTCGATCTATGTTAAAGGCATTTTGAATTTTGGTTAGATAGTGGTTCTATGGTCCTAAATCTCTCCTTGGTGGCATTTCGCGATTTGGACCAAGGGTATGTGAAGAAAGTCGAGTATCAATATCTGGGCATAATTAAAGAATATTGTGATTTGGTAATGGAGCTATTGGAATGAGGCTAGCTAATTAGTTTATGATTTTGGTAGTACCATTGAGCCTAAGTATCATTAGGTTAATAAATGTATGCGTGAGAGACTAACTTGGGTTAGCATTGAGGATTTGAGATTTGTTGATTTCCTTGGGTTTATGAGCACGGATTATAATTTAAATAGGAGTTAGAGAAAATCTTTTGAAGATGAAATTTGGATCGTTTTGCGGACTATTGAGTATATTGAATTGTTTAGGCTTCAAGACCGGATTAATGAAGGGATGAGAGTATAACATAGATTAAGTGGACACTTTGTACGAGAAATTTTGGGGTTGTATGGTACTATTAATTTAAGGTGTTAACTCAAAGTGAAAGCACTATAATGGTAATCCATAGAGATGTAGTCATTTCGATGAATATTGTGGAAATAGAAATTCATTTAGCCTTTTTATATTTTAAAAGCTAATTAGGCTCGGGATGGTGATGTTTTGAATTTCTGGGGAATACTACTAAGTATGTGATTTACAAAAGGAAACACCTTTGCAGTGTAATTAAGGTTATGAATAAGATGAGCTTAGGATATCTCGAGAGTTATGTTTGGGAGTAATTGGGATTCTCCAATTTTGATTATGGATTCTAATTAGTAGTGAAGGTTATGATTGAAGGAAATTATGTGCGAGAGGTCGTGGTATGGTGAACATTATTTAAGGTTACTACGTGGTGGTTTAGAATGGATGATTGAGGAATTTGGAAAATGACGGAATTATCGTATTAATGGCTACTTGATCATTCGGGTAGGTCTTGTTAAAATTCGGGTCGAATTTTCTTTAAGGGGGAGTGAATGTCACGACCCGAAAACTAGGCTCTATTTTATTGGTAATAAATAATTATTATTTATTTATTTGCTTATTTATTTATTTAAATTATTATTTATTTAAATATTTATGTGTGCATATTATGTTTCATAATAATTATGCCTAGCATTTTATTTGGGTCATTTGTGTGTAGTGTGGAAGAAGGGGCCTAAGTGTAAGTTTATGAAAAAGGTTTTTACTACTCCCTCCCTACTCCTTCTCTTCTCCCTTACCTCTTCCATCACCCTACTCCCTCATTCTTCTCTCCCAGCACACCTCCCTCTCTCTCTACATTGGGTAAGTTTTCTTTCTCTCTTCTCTCTTTATTTTCTTCTTCCTCCTCTCATTATTTCTCATTTTTTAAAACATGAATCTTGTTTAGATCGTCGATAGGATCGTAAGAAGCCAAGAAATTTCGAGTTCCGTCACCTTTGAGAAAATCCGGGTAAGTTACTTTTCCCCCATTTTGATGCTAAAATGTTCATATCATGTTTAGATAATGCTTAAGTTGTTATATTTGATGTTTTATTGAGTTTGGAATTTATTTGGAATTTATTTGGGTTTTTGGTTAAAAATGGTGATTGTTATGAATGTTGGAATTAAATCTTGGTTTTGGTTGATAAATGGTGTTATTTAGGTCCCCTTTTTAGTTAGATGTTGTTTGGGTACTTTGGTGATCAATTTGGGAGTGTTGATTGTGAGAAATTTGGTTTTGGGTAAGAAAATGGAAGAACCCATTTGGTTCTTGCCGTTTTCCGGCGACCTGGGTGCGTGGGCGACCGCCCATGGGTGGTTTGGGCGACCGCCCATGAGATCAGTTGATCCGGAGAATTTGAGTAAGAGTGAGTGGGTGACCGCCCACTTTTGAGTTGGGCGACCGCCCATGAAGTCAGTTGGTTTTAGGCTTGGGTGTGGGCTTTGGGCGACCGCCCGGACTGGCTATGGGCGACCGCCAATACTAGCTGTCCATAGTACCTTTGTTTTCGAATTGTTTTATGGTTCAAGCCCGATCTAGGCTCGAAGTATCACCCTAGTTGACTTAAGTTAATACCGTGGAACACTTTAGTGCTTGAGATTTGGTTCCTTTGTGAACAATGGTGTTATGGAATTTGATCAAGTATTGTTTGGGCATTTTATGATGTGTTCGTGTTTGTTCCAACCGAATTGAATTTCGCGTAAGACTTGGTCTAGGTTTTAGGCGATGTCCTATAGTACCTAGAGGGTTGTTATTGAACACCAAGGTGTAGGGTTTAGTCCTGTCGTGATCATGTTCTAATAAGGGTAACCTTTCGGATTCGTTTGGGGTGTTTAGAATGGGTTCGTTATGAACGGAGATAAAGCGTGAATTGGCAATTGGGTACCTACGGTTTGATTAACCTTAAGATGTATTCATTCGGATTTCTTATTTGGAATGTAGCGACCCCAAAACCCGTCCCTATTTATTTTATACTTTTGGTGATTTTTATTTGACTTATATGTGCATTTTATGTGTTGCATCATATTTTATGATTTGCATATCATACTTGATTATTTGTGTTATTTACTTAGTTAGTAATAATAATGATTAAAGGAGTTAAATGATTAAGTTGAAACTTTAGGGTCCTAGTTGAAATTATAAGTTTAGGGGCTAAAGTGTTAACTTTAAAAGTTGGGTGACCAAAATGTAAATTGGGTAAAGATATTTATGCCAACTTTCCTTTCTTTCTTCTTTCTCTGTGTGAACAAACTTCTGCAACTTTCTTCCTCGTATCAGTTAGGGTTAGGAGAAAAAAGGTAAGTTCGACCCATTTCGATTTAATTCTTTTTATTTACTTACCCGTTTTAAAAACTAATTATATAAAAATGATCAGGGCATCGAGTAGGTCATTTCTAGCCGAACAAAACTTATTTCAGCGATACTTTTTCCGGAACTAGGTAAGTTACTAATTCCCCTTTAAATGTTAAAATAGTCATATATGCTATATATGATACTCCTACTTGTTAATTTTGTGATTTGGGTAATATTTGCTATATTTGTAATTTTGGGACAAAGGGAGTATATAGACTTGGTTTGAGCTGAGTGTTGTAATGGTTTGGGAATGCAATTTGTATCCTTAATGAGAGTTACTTAAGTTGTGTAGCATATATATGTTATGCTTGTGAAACAAAAGGAGTAAACTTTGGTTAAGTTTTTAGGCCTGCCGGGTGATGTGGGCGGCCGCCCAAAAATGGGTGTGCGGCCGCACATCTATCTGAAGGGTTTTCTTCTTGGGGCAGAGCATTTTGGGCAGCCGCACAGCCCTGTTTGGGCGACCGCCCAGTTGTCTGAAAAAGTTTAGAGTTTTCAATTAAGGAGTTTAGAGATCAACCTTGGTCTAGTTTTTGGGTAGTGTCCTAAAGTACTTAGATGATTGTTGTGGAATGTTAGTAATGGATTAAATGTCCTTTTTATGGACTCTTTATAAGGATTCTTTGTGTGCATCTTGTGATGTATTTGGCTTAGTTCCTTCTTGGATTAAATGCCCCGGGTTTTGTTTAGCAAGTATTCATTACTGTGCTTTTGTAAAGGTCCAGCTGGTCTTGTTGTGGAGTCAGCCAATGGAAGAATTATAGTGGTACAGGTAAGTCCACTATAAGGTTTTCCATTGGAGCTTGTGAGTCAGGCGGTGGGAGAATTATAGTGGCACACAAGCCAAGTTCACTATAAGATGTCCACTGTGCCTTTTAGTTTCCCCAGTCCAGATTGGCCTTGGATGGGATGAATTTCTCCCTTTAGTGAGTATTTGGGTTATGACTTTGTGTCATATTTCCCTCTCTGGTTACTTGGTTCTATTGGTATGGTTTGGTTTTCGGGATCCCGACGGCTTCAGCTATTCATGCTGCTCAGATGGTTTTCTCTGATGGGTTTCTCAGATGGTATTCTCATCAGTTATGGTTATTGGGTAAACCTTGGCTTGGTATCCACCGGAGTGTGGGCAATGTGTTAAATGTCATATATGAGTTAATGCTATATGCTATATGTTTACTTGTTGATATCGTTTCTTTATGATCATCATATCAGCATGTAACGTAGTTGCATTTTAGTAGCTTACTGAGATTTATTCTCACCCTTATTTGTTTACTGTTTTAGATAAAGGCGGGTCCAGGGGATAGGACACTCGGCACGGGAGGACGTTCGTTTGGTAAGAGTTGGGACTTGTTTTGTTGAAGGTTACATTATGTAAATGTAAACCCTTTGGGTAGAGTACCCGTACTTTCTTATGGTTCCATCTATTTTGGTAAAGGTTGATATATGTACATTTGTTTAAAAGTTTGTAAGCCTTCGGGCTAAGTACTTTCGTTGTGAAAATGTTTATAAAAGTTTGTTTCAAGTTAAGTGAAGTCTTTGAACTTCAAGTGTGTTTTTGTTCCACTTTCTAAAAGTATATTTCGAAAAATTTTCTAAAGAGTTTTATAACGTCTTCCAATCGTGTCCTGAGCGTGGGGCCAAGTAGGACCACGGGTCTGGGGCGCGACATGGAATTCTAGGTGTGATGAGATGGTTGAGTTCATAGTCCTAGTATATCTTTTGAGTAAATGTTTATGGTCACTTTGGTAATAGTCGTTGTGCCATTAGGGAGCGACCGTTTGGGTTGTGCTCTTTATGACTAACTTGTGGGTATCATATTTAGGATGTATTTGGTACTTGCCTTATCTTGGAATCATTATGTTTTAATGGTCAATGTTGTTGGACTCTTTTATGAGAAACTCCTTGTGCTATTGTTGTTGAACTCTTCTTGAGTAATCGTTTGCATCTTTTATGGTGATTAATTGTTATGGTTCCCTACTTTGGAATCCTTAGCTGTTTACCGTGCTGGTATTTTATTACTTAGCATTATTGAAAGTCCAGCTGGTTATTTGTGTATCGAGTCAGGCAATGGATAATGCTATAATGGCACGAGCCAAGTCCAGTATAGCATCGCCCATTGGTCCTTCTGTCCTCATCCAGATTGGCCTTGGTTGGGATGAGCTAGCTCCGTTGTGGGTATTCTAGCTAATCGTTTTGGAGCATGACTTTGTGGCATGGCTCCCGCCCCTTGTGGCACTTTATCATTGTTATTGGTTCCGGTACCGGGTTTCTCTTCAGCTTTTATGCTACTATGAAGATGGTTTGTTTGATCGATGGGTCGATTGGTCGCTTCTGACCGGGGTTTTCTCTTCGGCTTTTATGCTACTGTGAAGATATGGATTGGTGGATTGTTGAAGCTGCGCAGCGCCCTTTATTGGTTCTCTCAGTTGGGAAACCTTGGCTAATATCCTTTGTTATGTGTTTACTTTCCGCTGCTATCTGTTGACTGTTAATTGTTTCATGCTATGTGATATTTATCGTTGTTTATTGCTTATTGCATTATAGCATGTCATGTAGTTGCATTAGTAACTTACTGAGATTTTATCTCACCCCGTTTATTTCCATCTTTGTTTTTCCTTAACCCCCCCCAGGAGGAAAAGGATTAGGATTCGTGGATCGGGGAGGACGTCGAGAGGATTGAGATTTTGGGGCAGGTTGTTATGGATCGGTTTACATTATTTAAATGTATAACCTTTTGGGGATAGTTTTACCATTACTGACGTCATTAAGAATTGTATATTTTATTCTTTTTGGTATAAGCTGTGGAGCTTATGTTAGATGCACTTTGTTGATTTAAACTTGGATTTGTAAAACCTTGTGTTATCATCTTTTGGTTCAAAATGGAATTTTTAACTTCTATATTTTAGAGTTTTTGTTTTAAGTCGACGTCCAGCTCGCGTATTCCGGACCCGCGGGTTCGGGGGCGCGACAACTTTTCTCAGATAATGGGTCCCACAGTCTTCCAAAATCAGATAGGTGGGAATCAATCATGCAACGGCCATCGGTCGGGACATCGCAGGACTGGCCGGGACCTAGCTTCAAGGATTACCCTGCCCGATGCAACCGGCTCTGGGAACCAAAGGGGAGAGAGCTCTTCAGGCTTTTTCCAGAATGTGTTCAACCGCCTCGGTTAATGAGTGGAATTTCATTTATTTCTGCATAATCCTTGGTTGCCACGCCAAGATGTTTTTTTTATTTCAAAGTTGTGATGTTTGTTTTTCCTTTTCAAATGTAATGTTTGCAAGTTCAACGTGGGGAATAAAGTTTTTATTATTAATGACCGGACCCAAAGGTTGCCTACGTTCCTCTTTAGAGGCTCAGGTCAGCGTAGTTCGACACAGTTACTTGAATTTCTTGCGTGCCTCCTGATTTTTACCTAGAACTTCCCTTTCGGGTTTTCACCTCTAGTGGGGCTATTTTTTGCGCTTTTTTTTTTTTTAGACTCGATAGGAATCACCAAACTCTGCGCCTTCTACACATAATACTTCTTCAATTTGCTGAGGTTGCAGGGCTGAACGAGGTCTTCTCCAAATTCGGTTTGCAGAAACACGGCTCCTCCGGATTGCATCTTCTTAACAATGTAGGGGCCCAACCATGGAGACTTCCATTTCCCTCGAGGGTCGGCAAAGCTTGGTGGCTTTTCTCGTAGCACAAGATCTCCCACTTTGACATCACGGTCTTTGACCTTCTTGTTAAATGCCCTGGATATTCTGCGTTGATACGCGCGGTTGTGCTCCAAAGCCAGCAATCGCTTTTCATCGAGCAATAATAACTCTTCATGGCAACTTTGTAGCCAATCAATCTCGGACACTTGGTTCTCAAGTAAAACTCTCATGGAGGGGATTTCAAGCTCAATTGGGAGAACTACCTCCATGCCATATGCAAGTGAATAAGGAGTAGCCCCAGTCGGTGTTCGGACAGATGTGCGGTATCCCCACAAAGCTAAAGGCAACTTCTCAGGCCAATCCTTTCCGGTGATGGCCATCTTTCTAATGATGTTCTCAAGGGTTTTGTTCACCGCTTCTACCGCTCCATTGGCTTGGAGTCGATAGGGGGAGGACTTGTGTCTAACCACAAGGAATTCGTCAAGCAATCGGTTGACTTCCCCTTCAAAGTGAGTTCCATTATCTGAGATCATCTCATAAGGGACTCCATATCGGTAGAATATTTTGGTACGAATGAACTCGGCTACCTTCTTGGCATTCAAGACCTTGTAACGGCGGCCTCAATCCATTTGGTGAAGTAGTCGATAGCTACGAGCACATATTCTTGCCCACTCGAACCCTTCGGTTTTACTTGACCAATAACATCTATTCCCCAAGTGGAGAAAGGCCAAGGAGCAGTTGACTGATAGAGAACGTGCGGCGGCAGATGTTGTAGATTAGCATACCGTTGACATTGATCACAAGTTTGCACTTTCATCATACAATCCTTTTCCATTGTAGTCCAGTAATACCCTTGCCTCGCTATCTTCTTAGCGAGCATGTGCCCATTCATGTGGGGTCCGCACAGTCCCCCATGGATCTCTTCCATGATTCTGGTTGCTTCATACTTGTCTACAAAGAGCAAATTTTGTCCATTATGATATCTTTTGTACAATCGATCTCCGGAGATCACAAATTGGGAGGCCCATCTTCGCATTGCAATTCTTGCCCGTTTGTCCTTTCCTGGAGGGTAGATCCCATCTTTGAGCACATTCCACACGTCTGTGTACCATGGCTCTTCATTTTCCTCATTTTCCAATTTAATGGCCAGGCAGTAGGCTGGGATTGATCTCTTACTAACCACGAATGGCTTTATCGTGACATCAGCAGGGAATTCCATGATGGAGGCTAGGGTAGCCAACACATCTGCGAATCTGTTTCGGTCCCTCGGGAGGTAATGAAATGAGATATTCGAGAAACGTTATGTGAGCGCTACCAGTCGAATATGATATTGTTGTAGTCTCGAATCTTGGATCCTCCACTTTCCTTCAATATGATTGATGATTAGGGCGGAGTCCCCGAACACTTCAATTTCTTTGACCCCTCTGTTTAACGCCTCTTTAAGGCCAGCCATCCAAGCTTCATACTCCGATGTGTTATTCGAACAGTCAAAGTCTAACTGGATAGCAATGGGCGTGTGCAGATCGCTTGGATCAATGAGCAAAATTCCAATTCCGAAACTTCTTTTGTTGGCAGCCCCATCAAAGAAGAGTTGCCACTTGTTTTCTGAACAATCAACAGCGTAGATTCCTTCATCGGGAAACTATGCTTCTGGCTCGGGCTCGAGATCAAGGGCCAAATCTGCAAGTTGGTCCGCTATCACCCTTTCTTTAATGGACTTAGGCATTGCGTAAGTCATATCAAATTCGCTTAGCTACTCGATTGGACATGGTTGGCCTTTCGAGGATGTACTTTACTGGATCCATTCGGGATATGATCTGAATGGGAAAGGATTGTAGATAGATCTTTAACCGCTGCGAGACCCAAACCAAACCGGTGGAAGCCTTTTCTAATGCTGAGTGGTTCAATTCACTCCCTTGCAGCTTTCTACTAACAAAATAGATTGCATTTTCAACCCAGGAGTCTTCCTTTTCTTGTGCAAGCATTGCTCCTACTGCAGTGTCAGTGATGGTTAGGTACAACCGCAGAGGTTTGTGCGAATGAGGTGGGGCTAAGACCGGTGGGCTTGTAAGGTATTCTTTGACCTTTTCAAAAGCAATCTGGCATTCTTCATCCCAGGGTCGATTGGTGTCCTTTTTTAGGAGCTTGAAGAGCGGCTCACACATCGTGGTTAGCTGCCCTATGAATCTGCTGACATATTGAATTCTTCCCAAGAAACCCTTTACCTCCTTTTGAGTCCGAGGTTGGGGAATTTCTGTGATGGCCTTTATTTTGTCGGGGTCGATTTCAATCCCTCTTGCTGTTACCAGGAACCCCAGGACCTTGCCTCGGATGGTACCGAATGTGCATTTAGCAGGATTCAACTTCATGTGATACTTCCGCAGCCTTTCAAAGAATTTTCTAAGGTCAACCAGATGCTTAGCGTCTTCTTCAACTGAGTGCACAATCATGTCATCCACGTAGATTTCAAATTCTTTGTGGATCATATCATGGAAAAGAGTTGTAGCACCTCTTTGATAAGTTATTCCGGCATTTTTAAGACCGAAAGGCATCACAGTGTAATAGAATGTCCCCCACGGGGTGATAAAGGAGGTTTTCTCTTGATCTTCCACCGCCATTTTAATATGATTGTAACCCGCCATTCCATCAACAAATGACTTCACTTTGTGCATTGCGACTGAGTCAACCAGAATATCAATATTTGGTAACGGGAAATCATCTTTCGGACAAGCTTTGTTGAGGTCTATGAAGTCAACACATATCCGGACTTTCCCTTTTGCTTTCTCGACTGTGACCATGTTGGAAAACCATTGGGGATATTCCACAACTCGGATGAAACCCACTTGCAGCAACCTCTCGATCTCTTCTTTAACCTGGAGGGCCCACTACGGCTTGATTCTGCGTAGTTTCTGTTTGACCGGCTTGGCATCGGGAAAGGTGGGAATTCGGTGCTCCACAATTGTCGAATCTAACCCAGGCATATCTTCATACGACCAAGAAAACACATCAACAAATTCTTTGAGCAAACTGATCAACTATTCCCTGTCAGCCCCTTGCACGCAGCTTCCAATTTTCATTTCTTTGATTTCCCCGTTCATCCCCAGATCGACAGTGGACAAATCTTCCACACAGGCCTCTAACGTTCGTTCCCCACGCTGTTTTGCTAACCTGCTTAACTCAATTAAAAAATCTTTTTCATCTTGGCTTATGTCTTTTAAAGATTCATGATTAACTTCATTTGTTATTAAATTTTCATTTGTTAAATCATTATTTAAAATATTGGCAACCAAGGAGTAAGCGGAAATAGAGGAAATTTTATTCACGACAGAGGGGAGTACAAGCTCGGCGACAGCGTCGAGGTCCTCGACAGTGAGACACTCTTCGGGTGTCCCGGAAACAACATCAGAGAGTACAAAGGGTTCAAAAGCCGGTCCATCGGGGCGAACATATCCAAACTGCTTCACGAGCATGTCAACAGTAGCGAGCGGGCCAGTGATTTTGGACCAGTTATTAAGTGGTGCCACTGTCGGCTTGAGGTGCTTCAACGGGCCATAAGCTTCTGCGGTGCCATCTTCGATCATAACCACAGATCCGTCTTCAAATCCAAACCCTTCAAACAATGCGAAGACATCATCCTCCTCATCGATATTCCACGGAGTAACCGGGCCCGGTTGCTTATAGGAACCTTCCAAATCAAGGCTTTCATCGAACAACTTCACATCATCAAATACTTCCCATCCCGCGCGAGACTTTTCGTCCATGCCACTAGTCGGCTCAAGAGGCATAACATGGGCCACATTTCCGCTCTTGCGAATAAAGTATCCCTTCCAAGATTTTTCGTAGGGACGGAGTGGTGGGAGCTCATAGGTCCTTCCCTTCTTGATGGCATTCTGCCTCTCCCTTTTTTCACGCATAGCTTTGGCAATTGCAGCGGGAGTGGGCTTGTAGCCGAGTCCAAACGGAGGAATGAAAATAGGCACATCATTTTTGATAGCTTCAATACACCCTTATTGCTCTTTCCCGAGTCCCAACATAGGTAAGATATTCATCTTCTTGACCATATTCAAGGCCATCGCGTCACCATACTTGGTCCTCTTTCCCCCAATCAGATCAGTTTCTTTGACATTGTCAATAGCATAGATCCGAGCTTGTGGGATCACCTCAAAACCACTCAAGAAAATACCGGTATCTTTGTGCTCAATTCCCAAGATTGGGAGATCATTGACTTGCGTATCATCCTGGGCGTGAACTACCACAACATGATTGTCGTGAATGAACTTGATGCATTGAGGGTAAGAAGAAGCTACCCCTTTCACTCCATGGATCCAAGGGCGTCCCAATAGTAGACTGAATGAGGACTTGATGTCGATCACTTGAAATTAAATTGGCATAACAAGAGGGCCAATAGTGGGAGTGAGGGAGATAACACCCAAGACACAACGACTGGTGCTATCGTAGGCACGGTTCACTTGAGAAGACGGAGCCAAATCAGTTATCTTAATTCCCAAATCTGCGAGAACATGCATGGGGCAAACATTGACCGAAGATCCATTATCGACCAACACGCGAGCTAAGTGCTCACCTCCAACCCCAACTGTGATGTGCAGAGCCTCGATATGATTAAGGCCAATTTTTGGTGCATCGAGGTCAGTAAAAGTGATAATGTTCCCAAAATGAATGTTGCTGACCATGTGGACAAGGTCATTAGGAGACGTCTCGATTGGGATAACAGCTTGAGTGAGAGCTTTAACCAGAGTGTCTCGGTGCTCTTGAGAAGATGAAAGCAAACCCCAATTGGATATATTAGCCTGGGTTTTCTTTAACTGCGTTACGACCGGGTTCTCGGCGACCTTTTCTTTCTGAGCGGAAGCTCCTTCTTTGTCTTTTCCAGATTTGCTCGCCTCAGGATTCGGAGACTGATAGTCTCTCCCTGAGCGAGTGAGATGATTCACGTTTTCACCAATCCAAGTGGCCTTTTAAAGAGGGGCCTTTCGTTCCTCAACGGCTTTAGTACTAGACAAGATTGAATCCCAAGAGATCATATGGCACTCAAAGTCTTCGGAAATAACAGGAGTCACGGTGTAATTCAAAGCTTTCTTTGGGACTATGAAACTAGTCATTAAGTAGTCTTCTTCAAATTCGATCATATGGATTCCTGGTAAGGGATTTGTCACAACATTCGGTTGGGGTGGTTTCTAAATAAGCCCATCGTCAATCATGTCTTGCAGAGTGTGCCTCAAATTCCAACAATCGTCCGTCGCATGACCAGGTGATACGTGGTATGCACAATACTTGCTCGCGTCCCAATTCTTAGGAGGTGTATTAGGCGGGCAGTATCCTTCTATCGGTTTCAATACCCCTTGGGCGACCAATCCTTGGAAAATAGTGGACAACGGAGCGTTGAACTTATCAAACTGCCTCTCTCTCCGATTTCTACCATTACATTGCTGATTGTTGATGGAATTCACAGACCCATCTTAGTTATAGCACGGGGGTGCCCTATTGTTGCTGTTCCGGCTAGGTCCCACATTGTTGTTCCAAAAGGGAGCGGGAGTCATGGCAACATTGTTCACAACTGGCGCCGGGGCGTTAGCAGTAGGTTGGAACCTATAGGAGCTAGGAGAAGGATCTAGCTTGATCACCCCAGTTCGGACATCTTCGTCATACGGGAACCCACATCTAGAATAGAGGCAAAATCAGGAAATGGGAGATATTTCATCTTATCCGCATACACTGGCTGAAGATTCTTGAGGAAAATGAGGGTTTTCTCTGCACCGTCGGGCCTTTCCAAAGTCTGAGTGACTTTCTTCCTCCACCTACTTGCAAATTCAGAGAACGAATCCTTCTCACGCTGAGCACACGAATCAAGATCACGGCGGCTCTTCTCCCAGTTGGAGTTATCTTTGTATCGCTTTTGGAATTCATCCACAAGCTTTCCCCAATTATCAACCAAATTCGCATCCACAGCCATGAACCATTGCTTAGCGGCTCCTACCAAAGTCAAATGGAAGTTGGAGGCCATAGCACCGACATTAGCATCACGAGACTGCATGCATGAGCATAAGATTTCAGGTGGGCCATTGGGCAACCCGTACCATCAAACTTTTCTACATCGGGCATCTTGAATTTAGGAGGCAAAACAGCAAACGGAGATAATTTCAAAGAGTCTGCAGAGAATTCCCCTTTATTCATGACCATTCTCAACATTTCTTTCATTTCATTCATTTCAATTTCAGCCCTAGTAAGAGGGACGTATGGGACCCCTTTGTAGAATGCTTCCATTTGACGGACCAAGTTAGGATCTTGCCCCTGGGAAGTTCCTTGATTGAACGGAGAGGCATTTCTAGCAAACGCACCAAGGTGCCGGACTGCTGATTTGGATACAGAGTTTGCATATACTGAGCAAAGGCATTATGATCGGGTGGATACTGAGATGGGTTCACCACAAAGTTTGCTTGATTCGGGATGAAGTTATAATTGAGGCCACTGAAGTCTGGATGAGCCACATGACCATGAGGATGGACACCTTGGTGATGATTATGACCGTTGGTGTTACTACCATTGAGATTCAAGTTCACGGTGGGGATGCCGTTGCCATTTCCACTCACATTAGGATTGTCATTGCCATTGGGGAAGCCATTAGGAGCTGCATTACCATTCTGATTTTCATTCGGATTGACATTGGGATTTCCGTTGGGGTTGCCATTGGGAGCCCCATTACCATTGTCATTTCCATTCGGATTGCCATTGGGATTTCCGTCGGGGTTGCCATTAAGAGCCCTATTACCATTTTGATTCTGCATCTGAACAAGCGTAGCAAGTAACTCGTCTTGCTGAGTTCTCATCTGACCCAACACATTCTGTTCTAACCATGCTTGAAGACCCGGTGGCGGCACATAGGCCTGGTCATTCCCTTCTTCGGCCATTGCAGTAGCTTCTTCGACAACGGGCACTGCCTCGGTAACTCGGATCAACCTCCCCTTGCGGTTTCTAACTCCCCCTCTCTAAGTGGATGCCAGGCTTAGAGTATCTGAAAGGGATGGTGTTTAGGGTTGATTAGAGAATGGAAAGGATCGAGATTTTCCGAGCTTGATTCAAAAGAAGTTCAAAAAATCACAAAATCAAACCTAGAATGCCGGATAAGCACTTGCTTTATTTTGACACATTTTCGCATGAAATCTTGGAATAGTGGATACCGTCTCCAAAATATAGGACCAACGTTTTGCACATGTACTATTCGCCGTCCAAGCCCCTAGCGAAGGGCCTATACTCTTTCGGGGATCCACCATTCGGTTACGGTCTAAGGGAGGGTCTTGACAATTTAAAGTCAATCCGAGCATTTCAATGAATTTCCACAATGTAGGTTGTTTATGACCCTTTGGGAAATGCATAGGATTGAGGTGAAATTGCTAGACAAAAACCGGCATGAAGTCTGGGACGTGTCATTTTTTGAAAACATGGACATCGTGGCTTGGTAACGGGGAAGATTGGCTTACACCCATCGCAACGACTAATAGGCGTGCTTTGGGTTGAGAATGTACACTGTGGGCCCTATAGGGAAGTCCAATGAGCTCCCTTATACCCTCGGGTTACCTTCTCGGGTTTGTACGGTTCTAAGAGACATTATTTTCAAAAACGTGCATGTGTGTGAGGTATCTATGAGTTAAAAAATGATTTTGAAAGCAAGTAAAGAAAACAAGAAAATCCTTTTCTTTTCCTTTTTTTTTTTATCCATTTTTTTTCTTT
The DNA here is from genome assembly GCA_026119855.1 of Campanula takesimana. Lineage (NCBI taxonomy): Eukaryota > Viridiplantae > Streptophyta > Magnoliopsida > Asterales > Campanulaceae > Campanula > Campanula takesimana. The sequence continues at coordinate 97,781 of JAOWBW010000286.1, read as the reverse complement.
TTTAAGGGAATCACCCACCACGCATGCATATATATACAAATAAGAGGGTGAAGGAAAAAGAATGTCCCTACAAAAAAAAGGTTAGGGCATAAATATATATACAACCCAAGCAAGGCAAGTAAAGCATGGCACACACAAATATTAGAGTCTAGCCCACTTAAGATGTCCCCAGCAGAGTCGCCACTGTGAGAGCCCGCGCTCGAAAGCCGAAATCCGTGAAATGATCGCCCGTGAGGGCGATTCGGGTCCGTTTTGTGCTCATGTGCTTTTGGAAATACACTCGGTTCCCACACAATGATTTCCTCTCGATGGAATCAAAACAGTCAAGAGTCGCCACCTTATTTTATTTTAGGAAAAACGAAGATAAAACCTTTTGTTTAGAAAAAGTGGGTTCGGGGGCTAAGTTACGAGAAGAGAAGGGGTTAGGCACTCTCCTCTCCCGTGATGGTCTCTAGTATGCATGCCCCTTAAATTCATTTTATGCCTTTTATGCCTTGCTTTTATGCCCTAACCAAAATGGTGATTTATATACATGGGAGTCTTCCTATTCTAGGAATGTTTGCTTTAATTCACAAATGAGAGTCGGTTTGGGTGGACTCTCACTTGGTTTTGAAAATGGTTTAGCATTAATATCCAGTAAATGAGATCATAAAAGGGGTGGGGGATTAGTATTTACAATGGTGAACAAAAAGGGAAACAAATCCCATAAAAAAGAATGTCCAAACTCCGTCCCCAAAGATTTTAGGGATTGCTGTCCCTTCCTTCCTTGTGTACCTGCTCTTATGCTTTCACAATCTGGAAAGTGAATGTTAGGAAAAGTCCCTAACACATCAAGTATCAACCATGAATTTTACTATGATTTTAGGAGCATGTTATGGTGTCCAAATAAGGCATGCAAGATCATACTTTCAACAGCCTAATCTGACAGATATTCATACTTCCACAAAAGATCCACTTTGTGCATCATGAAAAAAGATAAATCATGGGAAACACTAAACATGAAAATTATTCCTAACATATCAAAGTTTAGATATGGAAAGTTTCAAGGCCATTGAGAAAGTTTAAGTCATACAAAAACACCTCTGAGATTTTGGTGTCAGAACAGGAAGTATGCTAATCTGAGAACAGAGAGTTGAAACAAAAAATGGAAAGAACCTCTTCCACTCAGAGTAAAAATATTATATTAACATTATCATCTTACTTTGTTTGTCTAGAACAAAGTACATTTTGTTGTTTAAGATCAAAAACAATGTTTGCTATGCATAAATAGAGCAACAAGACAGAAAGGTGCAGATGGACAGTCTGCTGAACATTTACAAAGGGGATGAAAACACCCATGAAAACTCACTCAAAGGAGATGGTATGAACATGAAACTTTGGACATACATAGATATACATACAAACAAAACAACAAAACAGCCATTTGAGAATATAATCATGGTATATCATCATTTAGAGAGAAGAACAACAAGAGTATCAACATTACATCTTTTGGACATCAAATGGGGGTCTAGCCTAACAAGTGGCTAGACCCTTTTCCAAATCACATAAGGAACTAAATTTTACATGGATGAACTTTACAAGAACAAAATATTACCTAGATGTGATTCCTTTGCTTCCAAGGGAAGACTTTTTTGTTGCTTTTCTTAAGGTGTTTGCCTTAGATTGAGAGAGTGTTTGAGTGGGTTGTTTGCTTTGCTTTGTGTGGTGTTTAGGATGGGATTATGGTGGTGATATGGTGGTGTTGTGGTGGTTTATGGACTGAGGTTTGAGAGCTATTTTTTGTTGCTTAGAGAGAGCAAGAGTGTGGTGTGTATCATCTATGATAAAATGGATGAGGGAGGTGAGTATATGGAGGAGGGAGGTGGCAAATGACCTTAGGCCACCCTTGCTAGGCTTAGGAGTCAGTTTAGGGGGTGGCTACCCGCCTCAAATGCAGCTGGGAATGATAAAAATCATGATTTTTGTGGCCAAATTGATGAAGAACAAACTGTTGTCTGAACCTCCCAAACCAGCCATACGGCTCATGCCTCCGTCCCTTTTTCCCAAAGTGCCACTTGTCGAATTCTGATTGGCTCCTTCCTTATTATTTTGGCCAGCCAACTTGGGCCACTTGTCTGACTCTTTTAGGCGTGAATGATCACAATTTTTGCTCCGGTATTGGTTCCGCAACAGTTTAAGTTTTGTCCGAGTGTGAGCACAACGGTGTCCCGGTTGTCCGCGGTCCCAACATGAAAGTTGCTTGAAATAATCTTGTGGTCATGTACGTCTATCTGAAAAATATTACCTAGATGTGATTCCTTTGCTTCCAAGGGAAGACTTTTTTGTTGCTTTTCTTAAGGTGTTTGCCTTAGATTGAGAGAGTGTTTGAGTGGGTTGTTTGCTTTGCTTTGTGTGGTGTTTAGGATGGGATTATGGTGGTGATATGGTGGTGTTGTGGTGGTTTATGGACTGAGGTTTGAGAGCTATTTTTTGTTGCTTAGAGAGAGCAAGAGTGTGGTGTGTATCATCTATGATAAAATGGATGAGGGAGGTGGCAAATGACCTTAGGCCACCCTTGCTAGGCTTAGGAGTCAGTTTAGGGGGTGGCTACCCGCCTCAAATGCAGCTGGGAATGATAAAAATCATGATTTTTGTGGCCAAATTGATGAAGAACAAACTGCTGTCTGAACCTCCCAAACCAGCCATACGGCTCATGCCTCCGTCCCTTTTTCCCAAAGTGCCACTTGTCGAATTCTGATTGGCTCCTTCCTTATTATTTTGGCCAGCCAACTTGGGCCACTTGTCTGACTCTTTTAGGCGTGAATGATCACAATTTTTGCTCCGGTATTGGTTCCGCAACAGTTTAAGTTTTGTCCGAGTGTGAGCACAACGGTGTCCCGGTTGTCCGCGGTCCCAACATGAAAGTTGCTTGAAATAATCTTGTGGTCATGTACGTCTATCTGAAAAATATTACCTAGATGTGATTCCTTTGCTTCCAAGGGAAGACTTTTTTGTTGCTTTTCTTAAGGTGTTTGCCTTAGATTGAGAGAGTGTTTGAGTGGGTTGTTTGCTTTGTTTTGTGTGGTGTTTAGGATGGGATTATGGTGGTGATATGGTGGTGTTGTGGTGGTTTATGGACTGAGGTTTGAGAGCTATTTTTTGTTGCTTAGAGAGAGCAAGAGTGTGGTGTGTATCATCTATGATAAAATGGATGAGGGAGGTGAGTATATGGAGGAGGGAGGTGGGAAATGACCTTAGGCCACCCTTGCTAGGCTTAGGAGTCAGTTTAGGGGGTGGCTACCCGCCTCAAATGCAGCTGGGAATGATAAAAATCATGATTTTTGTGGCCAAATTGATGAAGAACAAACTGCTGTCTGAACCTCCCAAACCAGCCGTACGGCTCATGCCTCCGTCCCTTTTTCCCAAAGTGCCACTTGTCGCATTCTGATTGCTCCTTCCTTATTATTTTGGCCAGCCAACTTGGGCCACTTGTCTGACTCTTTTAGGCGTGAATGATCACAATTTTTGCTCCGGTATTGGTTCCGCAACAGTTTAAGTTTTGTCCGAGTGTGAGCACAACGGTGTCCCGGTTGTCCGCGGTCCCAACATGAAAGTTGCTTGAAATAATCTTGTGGTCATGTACGTCTATCTGAAAAATGTTAATGAGCAAGGGATGACAATTATACATTTTTAAGTGCACAGAAGGGATAATAACGAGCAGTTCTAATGGTGCGGGCCCCACTTTCGGGTCCCGCCACTCAAAAATTGAAGTACATGCCTGTTCACTCATTTTTTTTGGCTCTGATCATGAATTTAAAGTCCGTTAATCCATTCGATGCACCGATAAGGCTTACGGCACTCCCGCATAGCCAAATCGAGGGCTTAGGTCAATTTTAGGGTTTAGACCAATAAAAGGGGTTTGATAAGGGGTGCGAGATCTGGGTATCTACAGAGGCATATGCCAAGAACAATCTAATGGCTTCAAGTCTGGCTACAGGAGAAAAGGTTTCATCATAATCAATTATTTCTTCTTGCCTATAACCTTGAGAAACCTGTTAGTATTGGTGCCCTAGGCACGTTTATTTAAACGTTGTTTGTAATCATCTCATTCATATTAATAAAGAGATGTTTTGATTATTATTATTGTTAATGTTTACTTATAATAATCTCCGTCCCTAGTAACTTGTGAAGCACTAGTATAAAGGCTAGATGATCATGGGATGATCATGTTAGATTTATGGGTACTTGTTTGGAACAAGTGTACTGGACATGACCCGCTATATGAGATTTATGTCCTGGTCTATGTCGTTCATATATCTCATATTAGTTATGTCATTTGAATCCTTAGATATGAAGTTACTATAGTCTTCTACTTGATGAACATTATGTTTGACATATTCAAACGCTACCTTTAACCAGGAAGTTATAAAGGGTATGATTGACATAATCGGATTCACGTAGGGAAGAATAATAAGCTAAATGGATTTGTCCCTCTTCGGAGAGATGTCAAGATTGGGCCCCTCGTAGAATGATGTTGATGAAATGTTTGGCCAAACTCAAATGAATTGATTGGATCATTGTCATTTGAATTATCAAAATATTCGGTATCGAGAAAGTATTGAATAATGCAAGTTGACTTGTTGACCATGACTTGTGTTCAATGACATCGTGGACAAAGGGATTGTGACATGTTCTATAAAAGAATGCGAACTTGTATATAGTTACACTATTTGGGTAGGTATGACGGTTCGCTAGAACCTAATCATATCTTATGGGTTTATGATTGAACCCATTGACAATTTAGTGTAATCTTATAGGGTCACACACAAATAGAACGAATCTAAAAATGACTTAATTGGAATTTAGGTTGAAAGGACCTTTTGGGGATTTTGGGAACTTAGAGGAGAAAAGAAGAAACTGGAAAATAGGAGAATCTAGCCGGACCACATGAAGGCCCCGGGTGGACCTCATGGTGATCCGGGCGGACTAGGCAAAGTACCCGGTCGGACCAAGCTTGATCCGACCGGACCCCTTTGTATACCCTGGCGGACCTAGTCGGTTTCGGCTTGGGACTTTCCTATTCCGTTTTCTTGCAGGTTTAGTCACTTGTTATCTATTTGGAATAGGTGTAACAAGTATATAAACAGCCTCTAGTTGCCCTAATCAGTCTTATACATTGTGAAAGCCTCCAAAGAATTTGAGAGACTATTTTCTTGTTCTAAGATCTCTTGGGTGAAGAACAAGAACACATATATTAATTCCATATGGTTCTTAATTGTGAAAGCGTGTTTCACAATTTGGTCTAGCAACCAATATCAAGTGTTCTTGATATTCATCCGTGGTGTGGATACCGATAGAGGGTGAAGCTTATCATTTTCAAAGTTCTTGTTCCTTATTTTGTTCGTGATCAAGCTTTCCAATCTCCACCAAGATCCAAGGTTGTTAATCAAAGGCTTCAAGGGTTAGTATTCTAGTGTTCATTATGCATGTATTTGACTTAATCATATGAATGGATCTATGAGCTTTGGGTTTCATAAAAATTTAAATGCTTAATTCCGCTGCGCATGTTACTAGGAAACCCAACACAACCAACCTAGCTTTGTTTCTTGTTATAGTGCCGTTTTCATCCATCTTGTTTCTATATACCCATTTTGTTTCAATTACAGTTTGATCTTTGGGTCTTAGAACTAGAGTCCAAATTCTGCATCTTTCAAACCGGTTAAGCTCTTCTTGTATTGCAGTTACCAACATGGATCACTTAGAGCTTCATCAACCTTCTTCGGTTCCATTTGAGATAAAAGTGCAGTTGAGAAAAACTGTGGTTTTCTCTATGAGTTAAGCTACCTGTGAGAGCCCGCGCTCGAAACGTAATTCGCGCTCGAATTCTAATAATGGTTTCCCTACTTTGGTTTTGAAAAGAAGAGTCGCCACCTCATTTTATTAAAGGAAAATAGAGATAAAACCTTTTTTTATTGAAAAGAGAAGTGGGTTCGGGGGCTAAGTTACAAGAAGAGAAGGTGTTAGGCACTCCCCTCGCCCTTACGGTCTCTATGCATGCTTCCGCCTATACTTGATTTTAATGCCTCTTAGAAAATGTCTTTTATGCCCTAACTTATGAAAATGTATGTTTATGTACAAGGGAGTCTCCAAGTCTAAGTCGGTTCATTTAAGTCGCGACCGGGAATCAATTTGGGTTGATTTCCCGATCGGTTTTCGAAAAGATTTTCAAACACACTTACAAAAGAAAAAAAATACAAAGGGGGAGGGGATTAATTACATTTGGGGATTTATAAAAATATAAAAAAAAAAATGGGAGACAAATCCCATGTAAAATAAATGTCCGCTCGGGGTTGTTTGTCGATTTTGACGTTATCGCCCGTCCCGAGCCGAAGTACCTATTCTAAATTTATCCAAATCCAAAAATAAACATGGGTAATTGCTCCCAGAATGTTATACATCATTTTTGAGTTTTTATGGATTTTTTGGATTAAACTTTGGACTCAAACATTGGCAAGAAAAAATTGATCACAAAAGAAGTTCAGCACAGTAAAACAAGATCCTTTGCACATTCACCACCAATTTAACCTATGTTAACTCAAGAATTTGGATAAACATAAAGGATGAAAGTTGAATACCACATTCTAAACATGAAGTAACCGAAGTTTTTAGTTCAGAAAATAGGTTTAGATGCCCCAAAAGGATTCTGACATTTTGGTGTCAGAAACTGGAAATGCATATTCTGGGCTCGGAAGGTTGAAACAAGTGAGCAAAGAAGGGTACTTTATTAGATATCAAAAATATTTCAAAAATATGTACATCTCTATGAGTTTTCTAAGAATAAAATTCATGTTTTGACTTTAGTCCAAAAACTAGATTTTAACTGAGTTTCAACCACGAGAATAGAGCATGGTACAGAGGAAGACAAGCAGGACAGTACATCTGTAACCCAAAATCATACATGAAAACATGGGCTAAACATGGAATATGAACATGAAATTTGACTAGAATGAACTTAAAAATGTAAGGTAAAACTTTAATGTTTTGACCCAAGTCCAGAAACCATTTTAAAGAAGAGTTTTAAAGCATGAAAATTGTTGGTTTGAACAGAGCATGAGGACTACTTGCATGAGTAACAAAAATAGGTTCCAAAACGTGACTAAAACTCAAAACCAAGCCATGAAACTCAAGGAACTTATGATTTAACATGTTTAGAACATTATCCAAGAGTTACTTTCCATAAAAAGTCAAGTTTAGCATGCATGTTCATGAAAATGGCAAAGGTGGCCAGATTTGTAGCTTTTGAGAAGAAGATGAGAATTTATGCGTGAAGAACTCAAATTTTGCACAAAGGATGAACACATGATGATCATAAACTTATTTAAGCATGATAAACTTCTGATTTGAACATTAAAATCACTACTTACAAAATCACATAACAAATTCTTTATATGGAATATATGAGAAATATGGGGGTCTAGCCAATTTATGGCTAGACCCTTACACAAGCAACCAAATCACTTACATTTTTTATGACTCAAGAGTTACAAAGAGAAATTACCTAGTTAAGGAGGAGAGGGTGTGCTTCCTTTGTCTTGCCAAGGGAAGACTTTGTTTGTTTTGAGTTTGAGAGGTTGAAAATGGCTTGAAGGTTTCTTGAGTTTGAGTTGAAGTTGAGTATGAGTCTTTGAGGTGTTTTGATGATGTAGAGGTAGTGTTTGGGAGGTTTTTTGAGTGGTGGAAGAGCGGTGGTGGAGTGGTGGTAAAGTGGTGGTGTTGCCTTTTTAGAGAAAAATCAAAGAGAGCAAATGTAGAGAGAAAGTAAGTGTGTTGTCCCCCTCTTCTTGATCACTAGAATGGGTATATGGAGGGTGTTTGGATCAATCTTTTGTGACCAAAATGCCCCTTAGAGAAGGGTAGTGGACGGTGGTCAGCCCTTTGCTTCGGGGTGAAGGTGGTAGTGGAGAGCATGGCACCAACATGGGAAAACCAAAGGAAGAAGCAATCTGGTGGAGGAACTGGAAAAGCAGCGGTATGGCTCATCCAGATCCGTACAGTGAGGATGGAGTCGTATGGTTGATGGTAAAAGTGCTGACTCATTTCTTTTTTGCCACGTGTCGTCTTTTGATTGGTCCATTCAAAATGACTCATCCTATTTAAGGTCCAGCAAATGGCCACGTCTTGGTGGTCATGCAAGGTGATTTTGCAATGTTTCCGGCTCCGTTTTCTCGTTTCGTAATGGCCCGAACTGCTCCGGTGTGCGCGTAACGGTGTCCCGGTTGTCCGTGCCTCCAAAATGAAATTCGCTTGTTGTAATTTTCTGGTCATAGTAGTATATCTGGAACATGTTAACAAGTAAGGAATAGCATAAATATAATTTTAAATGCAAAGGATGTCCAGTAAAAGACTTTTTAGGGGTGCGGGGCCCGCCGTGGGTTCCCGACGCTTGATTTTTGGAGAATACGCCTATTTGCTCGGTTTTGAGTCCTGATCATGATTTCAGACTCGGATTTTCCATCTGATGCACCGATAAGACGGTCGGTAGTCTTAAACCGCCCTATCTAGGGTTTTAGGTCAATTATCGCGTTCAGACCAATTCAGGGTTTATTTTTGGGGGTGCGAGATCGGGGTGTCTACAGAGCCCCTCGTCGAATTTTCTTGTAAAGTAAAGGGAATTCGACAACCGATCTTGTATAGGGTCTAACGGTTGGGCCCAAAGTAGGGATTCCTACGTATCCCTTGCGGGAATCAAGGCTCCGTAGTTCTACCCAAACCATCAATCAAATTCAAACACAGTCGGACTCGGGTGCCCGAGTTTCCTACGTATCTCTTGCGAGAATCAGACCAATCGTAGTTTGGCTAGAAATGCTGGGGACGCATCGAGAATTCGAATTCTCTTTGCTGGGGATTGAAAGTAAAACATGATTTGATTTGACAAGACTAGCGACTGAAGCTCTTGCATTCGAGCTGCCTACTTATCCCGTGTGGGAATCAAGTCGGAGCGTAGTTCTGAGGGAGGTCCAACCCGAGCACTCGAGTGGACCAGAAAGAAACCATATTTTTTAGAATGTCAGATTCGGAGTAACCGAACAGACCGGGGTTGTTGGGTTTCGCCACCATCATGCAAAGTGGAATTTAAGCATGAAGAAACCCTAGCCTAGATCCATTAAGAACAATAATTTATAAAGCATAAGATAAATTAGGACTAACCCTTGCAGTTCAAATTCTTCACACGGACTAAGATACTAAGAAAAGTATCCTCTGTTGGTGATCCACACTTGAACGGATTCAAGAACTCCTGCTTGAACTTGACTGCTAGATCCTTAGGCTTGAAAACTTTGAAGAACACCTTCTTCAAATTGGAATAATTAATCCCTCTTAATATGTGTGTTTTTCTTTCTCTAAGAAAGCTTTGTGATTGCTTGAATAATCAACTAGGTCTCTCAAACCCGGATACACATATTTATACAGGGTTAAGTTTGATTCCTTTTAGATTTAGGACTTCTTGTTACACAAGAAATTTTCTAAAACTGAACCAGTTACGGCACGGCGGCCGTACGGCTCCAGGCCAGCCGTACGCCAGCCTAGCTGCCGTACGGATGCCTGGTCCGTATCCCTTTTATTTTCAACCTTTTAATGGTCCGTTCTGCGTGTGTCACCCAATAGGATTATACTAAGTTTCCAATGGGTTTAACCAGTCAAAGCCCGTAAGTCATAATTAGGTTCTAGCAAACCTTTTATGACTACACAAATAGTATAACTTTGTAGCCCACAGTTTATCCTTTATAGTACAAGTCATAATCCCTTTGTCCACGATGTCATTGAACACAAGTCATGGTCAATAGGTCAACTTGTTTTGTTCAATACTTTCTCGATTCCGAATATGTTGATAATCCAAATGCCATTGATCCAATCAATTCATTTGAGTCCGGCTGAACATTTCATCAACATCATTCCTGTGAGAGGCCCAAGCTTGACATCTCTCCGTATAGGGGCAAATCCAACTCAGCTTATTATTCTTCCCTACATGAATCCGATTATGCCAATCATACCATTTATAACTTCCCGGTTAAGGGTAGCGTTTGAATAAGTCAAACATAATGTTCATCAAGTGGCAGACTATAATAACTTCATGTCTAAGGATTCAAATGATATAACTAATATGAGATATATGTACGACATAGTGTAGACACCCCGCCTTGGACCGCTCACCCCGATTGCACACTTGATTTTGTGTTTCTCCCTCTTTTAAGTGTTTTCTGTTAGTTTCTGTTACTTTGGTTAAGTTCCAGACGGGCTCCGTTAAGTCCAGGGACTAAACTGAATAACAGTTCTAACTTTCTAGTCCATTCTGTTAGATTTTCCCTTACAGAGTCGCGCGCCTCCGCCCCTTGAGGCCAGACGCGCGCGCCTTCCGCCACCTAGGTGGGATGCGCGCGCTTCTGGGGTGCGTCAGTTACAGATTCTGCCCAAGAATCTCTCCCTTGCTCATTATACATGATTTTGCCCGGGAAATATTTCTTAGAGACTCCGTTTGGCTCCAAAAACTCCCCTCTTTCAACTATAAAAACCCCTCCAATCCATCATTGGAAGGGACCTCTTTTTGACCTTAAGAATTTTCCACCTTGAACCTTACTCTAGGCAATTTACTAAAGATATTCTTTCCAAGTATTCAACCTCTTCTTCAAGACTTTTCAAGAGGTTCTCTTTGAAGGATATTATAGGTAAAATGTCTTAACTTTATTCTTCTTCTTCTTCTTCTTCTAATTCTTCTTCTTCTTCTTCAATCAAATGTGCAATCACCCCAAAACCATTTGGGACATGACACCAATGGCCCTTTCATTACATTGAATTGGCCTAGGAGTTATCTCCCTACATTTTAAACAATAAAACCCCTTTTTATCATTATAGGAAGAACACATTTATCTTTAAAGTGAATTATGAACAAACAAGACCGACTTTGCTCGGGCGAAATGGGTGTTTAAGTACTTCCCATTTCGTAACCTAACCCCTGAACCCCTCATCCCAAAGAATCTCTGTTTTCGTAAATCAAACCTAGGCTCATAAACATCAGGTTTTCTTACGTTCCTCAAAAACGTGGGTGGCGACTCTAAAATCAAGTAGACATCCTAGGGTAATTCGCGCGCTCTAGGCAAGCCGCGGTTCCCCGGGGTATCTACAGTGGCGACTCTGTTGGGGAATGCTTGAGGGTTAAACTTGTGTTTCTGTTCATAATTCACTTTTCTGGGCATTCTGGAAATTGATATGGGAAGCGCGCGCCTTGAATTTGTCGGGGAGAGCGGCCATCGTGCTCATGAGGATGGATGACTGATAAAGGCTTGTGTTGGAGCCTTTTCCCATGTTGAGGCCGTCAAATTTCTGATCAATGTAGGCCATGATGGAATCGACCATTTTGTGGTCGTTGTTGTCGGTGCTTGGTTCCCCCACCTTTTTGTTACGGGCACTAACATATGGGCTTTCAAACAAGCCTTGGATCCACTCGGATTCCTCATTGTCATTAACCCCCTTGTTCTTGGAGAGCTTGAGAAGCTTGGCTTTCAATTGGTCGACCTCGGCCTCGTGGGCCTCCCTTTGACTTTGGACATGAGCTTGCCACAAGTCTTCTTTGGTTTGAGCCTCGTGTCCGAGGAGGACCAACACAAGACAGCTTTCACAACACCATGGGGCACTTTCTGCTACACAGTCATGCCTTTCGGGCTAAGGAACGCTGGGGCTACGTACCAAAGGGCTGTTACGGATCTATTCCATGACATGATTCATAAAGAGATCGAGGTCTATGTAGATGACATGATCATCCATTCGAAGGGAACCAACGGTCAACATTTGATCGATCTTCGCAAGTTTTTTGAACGACTCCGACAACACAACATGAGACTCAACCCCGCAAAGTGCACTTTTGGGGTCATCAGAGGAAAGGTTCTCGGTTACATGGTCACTGAGAGGGGAATTGAAGCTGATCCCTCCAAGATCAAGGCAATCATTGACATGCCTCCTCCAAAGACGCAGAAAGAAGTCAAAGGTTTCATGGGCAGACTTCAATACATCAGTCGGTTTGTGCACCAACTCACTTCCATGTGTGAACCGATCTTCAAGCTACTCAAGAAGAATGTGGCTCTAGAATGGACCGATGCTTGCCAAGAAGCCTTCAACCAAGTGAAGCATTACTTAACATGCCCTCCAGTTTTGGTTCCACCGCACAAGGAGAAGCCTCTCTTGCTCTATCTCACTGTCAATGATGAAGCCCTCGGGGCCATGTTAGCACAAGAACAACGAGACTCCACAAAAGAGAATGCTATCTACTTTGTCAGCCGCCGGTTTCAAGGAGCTGAGAATAACTACTCTGTCTTAGAAAAGTCTTATGCGACATTGGTTTGGGTTACTCAAAAGCTCAAGCACTACATGGAGGCCTTCCCAATCAAGTTGGTAGCAAAAGTGGACCCGCTCCGCTACATCTTCGAGAAACCTTTCATGTCAACAAGAATAGCCAAATGGTATTTCATGCTCGCCAGCTACGATATCACTTACGTGACACTCAAATCCATAAGGGGGAAAGTGTTTAGTCATCAGCTTGCTGAATTTCCGTGTGACGAAGTGAAGGGGGAAGACGTACAGTTCCCCGACGAGCATTTAATTTGCGCTACAACAGAGGAAGATAAGTGGCAACTTTTTTTCGATGGCGCAGCCAATAAGAATGGATATGGCATAGGGATGTTACTTGTCGATCCAAAGGACATGTATACTCCAATCGCTATCCGCCTCGAATTTAAAGCCACCAATAATATCGCTGAGTACGAAGCATGCATAGCACGGCTCGAAGCGGCCCTCGAGAGAAATTTCACGAGCTTAGAGGTATTTGGTGATTCCTTACTCATCATCAACCAGACATCTAGAAAGTGGAAGATTCAAGACTCGACTCTGCAACGGTATGGTCAACATCTTGAGGATTTGGTTGAACAGTTTCAAAAAATCACCTTCAACTACCTACCAAGGGACAAGAACCATTTTGCTGATGCACTAGCCACCATCGCTTCACTGGTCGAAATGCCTGAGGGTAAAATGGTGAAGCCCTTTAAAATTTCCCAAAAAAATAGTCCGGCATACTGCATGAGTATCGAGGTCAACGATGTCCAGGAAAACTCCCCGTGGTATTCAGATATCATGAATTTTCTCAAGAATGGCACGTATCCCGAGGATAGCAATAAGAAGTCCCAGATGGCATTGCAAAGACTAGCCTCTCGATATGTACTAATCGGAGACCGAGTCTACAAAAGGCACCACGAAGGGATCAATCTCCTATGCGCAAGTGAGACCGAAGCTCAAGAAATAATGCATGAGATCCAAGAAGGTGAATGTGGGCCCCACATGAACGGGTTTATGTTGACCAAGAAGATACTCCGCATGGGTTATTATTGGAGTACCATGGAAAGAGACTGCACCGAGAAAGTAAAAAAGGTGCGCCAATGACACGCCCCAAGTCCCGGGATCGCCTAATAGAACCTCAAACCTGGTGTGCGTAACTAACAAGAAACAAGAAACTAACGGGAAACAGGAACAATACCTGTTAGAAACAAACTGACATGATATATATACTCAAGAGTAAGGAGCTAAGATAGCTCACAACGAGTTCTAGACCAAGAAAATTAAAACCAAACATGGTTACATACAGCTGAAGACATGCCTAGCACATAATCTGGCATCAAGAGATGTCTAGAGACAACAAGTACTACACAAGTCTACCCCAAACAAGCCCTGAGTTTAACAACTCATACAACATCGTCATTACCAAAGTGTAAAAGGACACTAGTCTCAAACAAGAACATCCTGCGGAGTACGTTCCCAGCTATGTCGAGCCTCACTGCGTACTATCCCCTGCTTTCCTAGGGGGGGAAACAAATAAAGGGTGAGATAAATCTTAGTAAGCTATTAACATGCAACTACATGACATGTTATCATTCAATTCAAGTAGATACTCAAGTAATCATATATCAAGTATCATCAAGTAACAAGTATAGGAGAGGCTAAGCCAACTTAACAAGTAATCAAGCTCAAGATATGATCAGGTAACAAGTAGTCAAGTAGTGTGAGAGGCTAGACCAACTCACCAAGATGCACATAGGCCTATCACGTATCATTACCAGAATCCTTCCTTATTCCTCCCAAGAATACCATTGTTGTCGATGCTTTTCTAGCTGAGGACAACCAAGAACAAGAACAAGAAACTGCTGTGCAGTATATAAGAAGACCTGGTAACCAGTGTCATCCACAAGAACAAGATCCACGTGGTGTTCAAGACAGGAGTTTAGCATTCACTTAGGTCAGGCTTATTGCTCCAACCAAGGAAGCTATGCCCTTACTATGGCCGGTAGTAAGGGGTCAGGCGGAAATACATAGGGACCCGATTGTCATTTAAGCCTTAGCTCTCGCGACAAGCGTGAACCTATATATTTTCGAACAAGCAAGGAGAACCAGCTAGACTCACACAAGAATGCACAAGTAGATGTTTACTTGAACTACGAGAATAGAACTAAGTCCCATATTAGTGGACCAGTCTTTATGCACCATGTAATCATGTATCATGTGCTCACGAGAATATGCACCATGTAATCATGTATCATGTGCTCACGAGAATATAGGTACACGTACGCAATTATTGCGAATACAAACCAAGATAACAATGGCACATAAGGTGTCCATGTAACACGATCAATCCAAGTAAGAGTCCATTTATAACAGACTTCAGTCAAGTAGTAGGGTATATCATTCTATATCATTTTGTCACATGCCAAGTTTGCACGTACATATTCATATCACGTTTAACACATTAAAGTGTCTATCACGAATACCTTAGACTCTAAACACGAAGAAGAATATGTCACATTGTACCTAGACACAGTCATACTTCACGTATATGTATTGTTAATAATCGAATACATTTCTAACACATATTGTGTTCTATAACCATTCTTATTAATTTAAATCGTAGTATTCACGATTATATGAATTATCTTCATATTACACTAGTCCCTATTTTCTTTAGGAACCCATTTCAAGACATGATATCTTATTTATATTTTATATACTTC
This sequence comes from Campanula takesimana, assembly GCA_026119855.1. Taxonomy (NCBI): domain Eukaryota; kingdom Viridiplantae; phylum Streptophyta; class Magnoliopsida; order Asterales; family Campanulaceae; genus Campanula; species Campanula takesimana. The sequence goes on along the minus strand of JAOWBW010000286.1, from coordinate 82,698 downwards.
ATTGAGTATATACACGATTAAAAACCAAATCATTTACACTTTAGTGCTTATTTATAGCACTTCCAATATACACGTATCAAGTTCAAGTATGTAGTAGAGTTAATCATTCTCTATCTAGTTCCATAACCCACTTCTTTGGTTATTCATACCATGTACCAATCAATCAAGAAGCCACATTCTATCAAGTAAATACATGCAAGATTTGCATATACACATCAAGACTCTTTCAAGTTTATTACCATATACCTATATTGGTGTCAAGGCACGTACAAGATTTTATAATCTTATATTCAAGTCTTAATCCAATTATTTGGATGTTCAAGTCATGTACAAGATTTTATTGTCTTATACTTCAAGTTACTGTCTCATCTTAAGACATTCAAGACATTCAAGACATTCAGGACATTCAAGACATTCAAGACATTCAGGACATGTACAAGATTTTATCATCTTATATCCAAGTTCTCAATCCATTTCTTTGGATGGTTAAACATGTACAAGAGTTAATTATCTTATACTTCAAGTTCAAGCTAGGTAGATGAATTATACATCTTTTACGAATTATTTTCAAATCCTTTTCTTGGAACATTCAAGCTTAAGACATTAGTTGGTGCCCTTAAGGTACACAAACATTAACTTCAAGACACATAAAAGAGTTACTACTCTTATACTCAAGTTATCATTTAATTATGATTCAAGTCCACCTTTCATTTAATCACAAAGGGGCTATTTTTCAGTACTAGAGTGTTCTACAACACTTATCTAGGCCATCTAGGGTAGTACTCTAAACCTAGGCCAAGAATACTTCGAGTTCAATTTAAGTAAATGAGCTATAGAACTCATACTTACAAGTTCTTAATCCCCTACATAGGATATTCAAGCTCAAAACACTAATTTGGTACTCTCAAGGTGCACAAACATAGGTTCCAAGACAAGCATAACACATAAGTGCTTGTTCATAGCACTTTCAAGACATATAAAAGAGTTGTTACTCTTATACTTAAGTTCTCATTTGAGTTCTATAAGTGTTCATGTTCAAGACTAAGTTTTCATTCTAATTCAATGAGTATTCACGTTTAAAACCAAGTTCTGATGCCCCTAAGGTGTCACAACACTTGCTAGGACATCTTATACTAAGGTTATATACCTTAACTAGAGTTACTTCCAACTTATACAAACTTTAAACAACATTTTGTTTTTCAGGTAACTGTGCGGTCGCCTAAAATGTCATGTACGGTCGCACACAAGCAGGTCCATTCCTTTGAAAAATCTTTTAGAAAGATGGGCGGTCGCCCAAGGGTTTTTGTGCGGTCGCACAAGGTGCCAAAATGCGAAATTTTTATTTCTTTCCCAGGTTAAGAAATTTCCCGTCCCAAGCGTAGGAGTAACTTTTACTAACTCTTAGGCAATATCCAAAACAGTATTTCAGGCTCAATTCATTTCTTTTACCGTCCCATAAATAATAGGACAATTTCCTTTTATTCCAATTTAATATTTCCCCGACCCAAAAGTATAAGTACAATTTTATATTATACTAATATACCCATTTAGAGATACTTCCATTCATTTCCCCGTACCACAAATAATGGTACAATTTTTCTAATAATATTTAAATCAAGTTATTATTTCTCCCTCCCACGAATAGGAGTATAATTTCCTTTTCACATTACCAGGACACTTTTAAGTTAAATTTCATGCTTTGAAATTTATACTAAAGTTCTTTCATCATTTTCACACACAGAGGGTTTATACTCCATCTGTCCCAAAATTACAAGTATCACAAAAATCACCCCAAATCACGAAATTTACAAGCACAAGTATCAAAAATAACATATAAGTATGTTATTACAAGTAAGGGGGAGTCAATAGCTTACCTATTCAAAAATCAAGTTGACCCAAATTAATTTCTGATCGGCCTGGAACGCTCTATTCAGCGCCACGAATATTTATCCGGGACCAGAATCACGAACGGAGGGATAATTAATCGCGAGGAGTCGAGAAAAGGGTAAAACTGAACTCCCTTATATGAAACAGAGAGAAAGAACGTACGAGAAGAATTAAGAATGGTTTGCCTTTCTCAGGCAAACAACACTTTATACTAACAAGTTTCAAAAATTGCCCTTTGGCCCCTCAGGTTCTATCTTCAACAAAAAGGCCCCTAAACTTTCAACTTTGACATTTAACCACCTTAATTTTCTAAAGCAATTAAATAATTAACTCAAATAAAATAGCATATAAATATGCTAGTCAAGAATTTAACAAATAAGTCAAATATTTAACGAGATTAAGGATGGGCGTTACAGCCAAATGCCAATTCCATGGCAACCTACAGCACGCTCCGCCCTCACAGCTTTACAACATGACCACGCCATGGCCTTTCTCTTGTTGGGGCATAGACATCATTGGAAAAGTTCACCCTACTGGCAGCAACGGACAATCTTTCGTCCTAGTAGCCGTGGACTATTTTACAAAATGGGTCGAAGCACAGGCTTACCGGGTTCTCAACGTCAAGAAAGTGGCCGAATTCGTGAAAACCCACATCATGTGCCGGTATGATGTGTCGCGACCCCGACCCCGCGGGACGGGAGCACGCGAACTGGACGTCGACTTAACACACAATTACTAAAATACTGAAGATAAAAATTCCATTTTATACCAAAAGATGATAGTACAAGTTTTATAAATCCAAGCTTGACAACAACAAAATACAACTAGCATAAGCTCCACAAGCTTATACCCAAAAATACAAAATACACAATTCTTAATGACGTCAATGTTTCGTGACACTATCCCAAAGGTTATACATTTAAATAATGCAAACCGAAACAACCTTCTCAAAAGTTACTTCCACACTCGACGTCCTCCTCGTGATCATCCAGTACTAATCCTTTCCTCCTGGGGGGTTAAGGAAAAACAAAGATAAAAGAAAGGGGGGTGAGATAAATCTCAATAAGTTACTAATGCAACTACATGACATGCTATGATGCAATAAGCAATAATAAATCACATATAGAACATAGCAATTAGCAGTTAACAGATAGCAGCGGAAATAAACAAATAACAAAGGATATTAGCCAAGGTTTCCCAATTGATAGAACCAAATAAAGGATCGCTGCGCAGCTTCAACAATCAACCAAATCAACATCTTCATAGTAGCATAAAAGCTGAAGAGAAAACCCCGGTACCGGAACCATAACAAAGTAACATGTCACAAAGGACGGGAGTCATGACACAAAGTCATACTCCAAAAGTTAGCTAGACTACTTCTCGAAGGAAGCTAGCTCATCTCAACCAAGGCCAATCTGGAATAGGAAAATAAGGGCAAAACAATGGTCACATTATAATGGACTTGGCTCAGAGCCATTATAATATTCCCATCGCCCGACACAACCACGTATACCAGCTGGACTTTCAAATAAATGCCAAGTAATAAATAATAGCTTAAATAAACAACTCATGATTCCAAAGTAGGGAACCATACCAAATAATCACCAAGAAGATGAAATAAAACCAAACACACATAATAAAGTGCTCAACCATTTCCAAGTAATAATTAATCAAATCCCATAACACATTTGTTCACGAAGGAACCCTTTTTAACACTAGAGTATCCCACAATGTCTATTTAAATTAATTAGAGTGACACCCCAAAGTCTATACTTAATATACAAACCAAGCCTAAACCAAACAAAAGAGGATGCCAGGAGCCAGGGGGCGGGTGCCTAAACAGAGGCGGGCGGGCGCCTAAACAGGGGCGGGCGGGTGCTCACTAGAAACAGAAGGTTGGTCGAAGAAACTGGCCAGGTAGGCGGGCGCCTGGCTCAACCCGGGCGGGCGCCCGATCGACGAACTGGGTAGAATCTCAGCTGGGTTCTTCAATGTTTCAACCCATTTTCATACCATTTCCAAAATATCCAAAATCAACACTTCCAACAAGCTCAACAAGGTACCCCAAACAACATCTAAGCTTAAGAGGGACCAAAATAACATCATCTAACAACCCAAACCAAGATTAAACCCCATCAATCAATAAGGAACCCTTTAACAAAATATCACAAAATGGATAATCAATCAAACACTTCAAAACCCAACCAAGAATCAATGTATATCATCTAAATCATCATATGAACATAGAATGAGCATTTTAACATAAAAATGGGGGAAAGTAAACTTACTTGGAATTTATCAAAGATGACGGAATTCAAATATTCTTGGCTCTAAACGATCCTATCGACGATCTAAACACATTTCATAAAATGAGCACTAAGAAATAGAGGGAGGAAGATGATCAAAATGAGGAAAGAGGGAGGGGAGTTTCTTACCTTTTAGCCAACAATGGAGAGAGAGATGAGAGAGATTGAGTGTGTGTGTGTGCTGGGAAGTGAGGGAGGGAGGTGAGGCAGATGAGGGGAGTAGGGAGGGAGTAGGAGTATGATTATTTAAAAAGTTACACTTAGGTCCCTCCTCATCTACCTAGGACAAATAAACCCAAATAACCCTTCTAACCAATAATTCCCTATAAATTTCACACTAGCACAAATAATCAATTAAAATGCTAGGCATAAAAATATTATGAGATATAAAATGCGCACATAACTAAATAATCAAATAAATAAATAAATACTAAATTATTTATTAATAAAATAGAGGCGGGTTTTCGGGTCGTGACACGATGTTCCTCATGAAATCATCTCAGACAACGGTTCTCACTTTGAGAAAGAGATGGACGCGCTCCTGGTAGAATACAAGATTACCAAGCACAAGTCATCTCCATACCGCCCTCAAGCAAACGGCGCGGTCGAAGCAGCTAATAAGACAATCGAGAGCATTGTGAAGAAAATGGCCTCCACCGGAAGCGATTGGCCCGAAAAGCTACCTCTAGCATTGTGGGGCTACCGCACGTCTATACGGACAGCAACTGGAGAAACTCCTTATGCATTGGTGTATGGTTCCGAAGCTGTACTCCCAATAGAGCTCGAAGTTCCATCCGTACGGGTCCTCCTCGAGAACCAAGTCAATAAAATCGTGGATGCAAAGTCGATATGAACAGCTAGCTCTACTCGACGAGAAAAGGCTAAGGGCACTCGAACGTACGAGAGCCTATCAACAAAGAATGGCAAGGGTTTTCAACAAAAAGGTGAAGCCTCGAAACATCAATGTGGGAGATTTGGTCCTAAGACAACACCCTCCTAATGCCATGAACCCCCTTGGAAAATGGGGACCCCGATGGATCGGTCCGTACGTGGTCAAGAAGATACTAAGCGGCGGTGCAGTCCGACTCGCGGATATAGACGGAGACCAGCTGCCAAAGGCAGTCAACCTCGACAAGTTGAAGAGATTCTATGCTTAATAAATGAAGACCATCAAAAAAAAAAAAAAAAAAAAAACTCGCTAGGTTGAAAACTGTTGGTAGTGGTGCCCTAGGCACGTTTAATAAACGTTGTAATTGTTATCATTTATTTCATATCAATAAAAGAGATGTTTTGATTATTATTGTTGTTCATGTTTACTTATAATAATCTCCGTCCCTAGTACTTGTTAAGCACTAGCATAAAGGCTAAATGATCATGGGATGATCATGTTAGATTTATGGGTACTTGTTTGGAACAAGGTACTGGACATGACCCGCTGTATGAGATTTATGTCATGGTCTATGTCGTACATATATCTCATATTAGTTATGTCATTTGAATCCTTAGACATGAAGTTATTATAGTCTTCCACTTGATGAACATTGTGTTTGACATATTCAAACGCTACCTTAACACGGTAGTTATAAAGGGTATGATTGGCATAATCGGATTCCCGTTGGGAAGAATAATAAGCTAAATGGATTTGTCCCTCCACGGAGAGATGTCAAGCTTGGGCCCCTCGAAGGAATGATGTTGGTGAAATGTTCGGCCGGACTCAAATGGATTGATTGGATCAATAGCATTTGAATTATCAACATATTCGGAATCGAGAAAGTATTGAACAAAACAAGTTGACTGTTTGACCATGACTTGTGTTCAATGACATCGTGGACAAAGGGATTGTGACATATTCTAAGAGGAATGCGAACTTGTATCTAGTTATACTATTTGGGTAGGTATGACGGTTTGCTAGAACCTAATCATATCTTATGGTTTCATGTTTGAATCCATTGCCAACTTAGTATAATCCTAGAGGGTCACACACAATAGAACGAATCTTTAAAAGGACTAAATTGGAATTTTGGAAATTCTGGACATTCTAAGAAGTGGGCGACCGCACAGTTTGGACTGGGCGGCCGCACACTTAGTTCAGTTTTGTACCAGTTTTGCTTCAGATAGTTGTGCGACCGCACAGAGTCTTTTGGGCGGCCGCACAACACTGTCGGGTGGCAGATTCCTAATTTGATTAGGAAACGAATTTTGGATGGATTTTGACACAAGTTTTCTATTTGGAATAGGTCATACTTGTGTATAAAAGACCAAATTCGGCCAGCACTTCAGCGAATGATTTTGTGAGTCTCAAAGAGTTTTAGAGAGGGTTTATTTTGTTCTAAGACATTCTTGGTTGAAGAACAAAATAATACACAAAATAAATTCTATATAGTTCTTTTGATTGTGAAAAGGTGTTTCACAATTTGGTCTAGCAACCAAGATCAAAGAAGCTCCTTTGATATTCGTTCGAAGTGTGGATACCGCTAGAGGGTGAAAATCATCATCTTCAAAGTTCGTGTTCAAGCTTTGTGATCGTGATCAAGTCTTCAAACCTCCACCAAAGACCAAGAGAATTTGATAGCCATCAAGGGTTAGTTTTATCCTCTATTCAACTTGTTGTATTTGATTTAATCATATGAACAGATCCATGGCTTTGGGTTTCAAAAATTTTAAATTGCTATACTCCGCTGCGCATGTATCTACGAAACCCAACAGTGGTATCAGAGCCCCGTTCATGTTGATTATTTCAATACCTAGATCATGTTATGTGTATATAAATTGTTTATGTACCTTGCATGATATGAATATTGGAATATGTGATGTTTATGTGCTATGTGATTTTTTGTGGTTTATTGTTTTACAACTTTAATCGCACGATTCAATCGCAATAAATAAATTATGGTGGATTCAGAATTGTTGGTTATTAATTTTTGATTGGATCAAAGTTTTAATAATCGGGGAAAAACAATTTTGAGACAAAATTTTCGAACTTAAAATTCTGCACATTCTGATGGCTCCGGGCGACCGCACAAAATTCCTTGGACGGCCGCACAGTTTTGGGCGACCGCACAGGGGTTTTTGGGCGGCCGCACAAGGGGATCAGAAGGTCTGATTTTGCTCAAAAATCAGAATTTGGAATTTTCGAAAGGTTCAACAAAACCAGTAACAGAACCAATCCAGACCTGCTGATTTGGAATGGGTTTTGGGTAGTTGGTTTGTGTGTGGATCTTGGGGTTTGATTTTCCTATTTGTTTTAGTCTTGTGATTCTAAGATTGGTTCAAGGTTTGGATGGCTAATCTGCGTTCATCGAGATTGTGTTTCCCAAACTTGATCGTAATCAAAGTTTCAAAGATGAAACGAAGTTAGAATTATGAAGAGTTCATAATTGCTAAAATTGAGAAACAAAGTTCTTGATTCAAAGTTTGGAGATCCATGTGGAATTGTGAATGCAATTAGCCTACGTTCATCGAGACCATCTATTGCTTAGTTTCGGCCACATGGACTACTTTCTTGGTTTCTTGAATTAGTGCGGGATTGTGGTTGCCTAATGGCTTAGTTCGACCGCACTTCTTGTTGTCTTGATTCGGAAATAATAACCGAAGTTGAAATAGTCTCATCCTCATAATTATAGAGAAACTAATGACACATAAATATCATGCTTAAATTAATGAGATTAATTTAGTGGCTAAACTTGATGTGTAACATGTTTATATTATGTGCTCATAAATGTGTTATATGCTATATGTGATGAACCTTCAAAGAAAGTTTTAAGTCTTTTATTGCCATGCCATGATTAAAACACTTGTTAGTACATAAGTGACTCTAATGTAGATTCGCCCTAGCGAGATGCATTAAATTTATTTATGTATGAGCAAGATAGATAATGTGGGCACGCCCTAGCGGGACACATTAACTATGCGTTTAAAATGGTTAGACTTAATTGGGCGTCAAAACAGTTTTGGGCCTGGGCAAAGATGAGGTTTAACATGCTTTTTGAAATTGGATTTCTTAAAGAATCTCATAAAAGGAACTAAGAGTCATATGAGATATGATTGACAAGAGTTGTCTACCTAATTAATTTGATTTTGTGTAATCCGCCTTAGCGGACTTGAAATTAAATTAAAGTTGGATCTTAACCCATTTAAATTATATTATACATTGGATGTATATGAAGGTTATATAATTTAGTGGGAGTATTTTGTTTGAAAAATACACTATTTATCTCTTTAATGAAAATCGGTACTTATTAAATTCTGGAAATTTTTTGCATATTTGTAGATAATGACTAATAACACTCAATCAATGTCGTTGCGATCGATCCTTGAGAAGGATAAGCTCGAAGAGAATGGTACCAACTTTATGGATTGGATCCGTAGCATAAGAATTGTTCTTAGGCAAGAAGATAAGTTGTACATTCTCGATGGTCCTCTCCCTGCTGAACCACCGCCTACTGCCCCTAGGGTAGAAAGAGACAATTACAAGAAACATCGTAATGATTCTAGAGATGTAAGTTGTCTCATGCTTGCTGCTATGTGTTCAAAACTCCAACAAAGTTTGGAACATTTGGAAGCCTATGAGATAGGCGTGGAGTTGAGAACCATGTTTCAAGAGCAAGCTAGGCAAGAGAGGTACAAGACCATTGTTGCATTCACTACTAGTAAAATGAATGAAGGGCAACAAGTGAGTCCTCACTTTCTTAAAATGAAAGGTTATGTAGAGCACCTTGAGAAACTTGGCTATCCAATCCCATTGGAGCTAGCCACGGATCTCATTCTTAATTCAATGCCTAAAAGTTATAATCAGTTTGTGATGAATTATAACATGCATGGAATGGATAAGAATCTCTCTGAGTTGCATGGGATGCTCAAAACTGCAGAGATGAAAATTGTGGAGAAAGGTTCTCCCGTGCTCTTGGTTCATGATGGGAAGAAGGCTGGTGCCAAAGGAAAGGGTAAGGCAAAAGTTGTCAAACCCAAAATAAGCAAGGCAAAGGTTGCCAAGGCTTCTGAGGCAAAACCTGATTCACAAAAGGATGCAATCTGTTTCCATTGTCAAGAAATTGGTCATTGGAAACGTAATTGCAAGGCTTTCTTGGAAGAGCAAAAGAAGAAGAAGAGCAGCAAGGCTGCGTCGACTTCAGGTATCTATATGATAGATATTCTCCTTTCTACCACTGATTCTTGGGTATTGGATACCGGATGTGGTTCTCACATTTGTCTAAATGTGCAGGGACTAAAGAATAGGAGACTGCTTAAAGAAGGTGAAGTAGATCTACGCGTGGGGAATGGAGCAAGAGTTGCTGCATTAGCCGTAGGGACTTATGAAGTCACTTTACCTTCCGGATTAATTCTTGTTTTGAACAATTTTTATTATGTTCCGGATTTAAGAAGAAATATTATTTCAATTTCTTGTTTGGATAATGAAGGTTTTAAGTTTCTTATTGAGAATAAGAAATTTTCTATTTATTTAAATGATGTGCTTTATGGTATTGCTAATTCATTTAATGGCCTTTATATCTTGGAAGTCAAGAATGAAAATAATGTCTATCATGTAAATAAGAAATCTAAACCTAATGATGTAAATCATACTTATTTGTGGCATTGTCGTCTTGGTCATATTAATGAGAAGCGTATCTCAAAACTCCATGGGGACGGACTTTTAGGTTCATGTGACCTCGAGTCATATGATACTTGTGAGTCGTGTCTTCTTGGAAAAATGACTAAGACACCTTTTACCAAGCTAGGTGAAAGGGCAAGCGACTTATTGGGGTTGATACATTCCGATGTATGCGGACCATTAAGTAGCAATGCTAGGGGAGGATTTCAATACTTCATAACCTTCACTGATGATTATAGTAGATTTGGGTATGTTTACCTAATGAAACATAAAAGTGAAGCATTTGAGATATTTAGAATATTTCAAAATGAAGTAGAAAAACAACTTGGCAAAAGTATAAAGGCACTTCGATCAGATCGAGGTGGTGAATACTTGAGCCAAGAATTTGATGATCATCTAAAGAATTGTGGAATAGTTTCACAATTGACTCCGCCCGGAACACCACAATGGAATGGTGTGTCTGAGAGGAGAAATCGGACTTTGTTAGACATGGTTCGATCAATGATGAGTCAAGTTGATCTTCCAATATCCTTTTGGGTTACGCCCTAGAAACCGCTGCTTTCACACTAAATCAAGTTCCAACTAAATCGGTTCCAAAGACTCCATATGAGATGTGGAGTGGAAAGAAACCTAGTTTATCTTTCATGAGGATTTGGGGTTGCGAAGTTTATGTCAAGAGACTTATCTCTGACAAACTAGCACACAAATCCGATAAATGTATTTTCGTGGGATATCCTAAGGAAACTAAAGGATATTACTTTTACAACCGTGAGGACAACAAAGTGTTTGTTGCCCGAACTGGTGTCTTTCTAGAGAAAGAGTTTCTCTCCAAAGAAATCAGTGGGAGTAAAATAAATCTTAAAGAAATTCAAGACCCAGAAAATATCATTGAACCAATAGTGGAATAAGAACAAGAACCACAAGGAGTTGTGGAACCTGTTCAAAATACACAAGTAACTCGCAGATCTAGTAGGTTACGATCCGAGCCCGAGAGATATGGATTTCTCGTAACGGATAGTAATGAGGTAGAAATCATTGAGAATGATGAACCGTCAACCTACCAAGAGGCGATGTCTTCTCCTGATTCGGAAAAGTGGCTTGGAGCCATGGAATCCGAATTGCAATCCATGCAAGACAATCAAGTTTGGAATTTGATTGATGCGCCCGAAGGTGTAAAAACCATAGGATGCAAATGGGTCTTCAAGAAGAAGACTGACATGGATGGGAAGGTGCATACTTACAAAGCTAGGCTTGTAGCGAAGGGTTATAGGTAAGTTCATGGTATTGACTATGATGAGACCTTTTCACCCGTAGCAATGATCAAGTCTATAAGAATTTTGCTTGCCATTGCCGCATATCATGACTATGAAATATGGCAGATGGACGTCAAAACCGCTTTCCTGAATGGAAAACTCCAAGAGGATGTGTATATGACACAACCAGAAGGTTTTGAACAAGATTCTAAGGTATGCAAATTGCAAAGATCCATCTATGGATTGAAGCAAGCTTCAAGGAGTTGGAATCTCCGTTTTGATGAATCGGTCAAAGAGTTTGGTTTCATCAAAAACGAAGATGAGCCTTGTGTATACAAGAAGATTAGTGGGAGCATAGTGCTATTCCTTATTTTATACGTGGATGACATATTGCTCATTGGAAACGACATTCCTACACTTCAGTATGTGAAGACTTGGTTAAGAAAGTGCTTCGCGATGAAAGATATGGGTGAAGCCGCATATATTCTTGGCATTAAGATCTATAGAGATAGATCAAGGAGGCTACTTGGTTTAAGCCAAAGTACATACATTGACAAGGTCATTAGAAGATAACGTATGGAAAATTCTAAGAGAGGAACTTTGCCCGTGATACATGGAATTTCTCTAAGCAAGACTCAATGTCCTAAGACAAAAGATGAGCGTGAGAAAATGAATGATGTTCCATATGCTTCGGCAATTGGGTCCATCATGTATGCCATGATTTGTACTAGGCCGGATGTATCTTATGCTTTGAGCATGACAAGTAGATACCAATCCGACCCTGGCGAAAATCACTGGATAGCTGTAAAAGCGATTCTTAAGTACTTGAGAAGAACTAAAGACTCGTTTTTGGTCTATGGAGGAATGGAAGATGATCTCGTTGTAAATGCTTACACGGATGCAAGCTTCCAAACCGACAAAGATGATAGCCGATCGCAATCGGGTTTTGTGTTTATGTTAAATGGTGGAGCTGTAAGCTGGAAGAGTTCCAAGCAAAGTACAACCGCTGATTCTACAACAGAAGCTGAGTATATTGCTGCATCGGATGCTGCAAAGGAAGCTGTTTGGATTAAGAAGTTCATAACTGAACTTGAAGTGGTTCCTAGTATTGCTAATCCAATAGACCTTTATTGCGATAATAATGGTGCTATTGCTCAAGCAAAGGAACCAAGAGCACATCAGAAATCCAAACACATACTTAGGCGTTTTCATATCATTCGAGAGATCGTTGATAGGGGAGACGTAAATATATGCAGAGTACCTACTGATGACAATGTTGCGGACCCGCTAACAAAGGGACTTCCACAAGCTAAACATGATGGTCATGTTAGGTCCATGGGTATTAGATACATGGGAGATTGGGCCTAGGGCAAGTGGGAGATTGTTGGTAGTGGTGCCCTAGGCACGTTTAATAAACGTTGTAATTGTTATCATTTATTTCATATCAATAAAAGAGATGTTTTGATTATTATTGTTGTTCATGTTTACTTATAATAATCTCCGTCCCTAGTACTTGTTAAGCACTAGCATAAAGGCTAAATGATCATGGGATGATCATGTTAGATTTATGGGTACTTGTTTGGAACAAGGTACTGGACATGACCCGCTGTATGAGATTTATGTCATGGTCTATGTCGTACATATATCTCATATTAGTTATGTCATTTGAATCCTTAGACATGAAGTTATTATAGTCTTCCACTTGATGAACATTGTGTTTGACATATTCAAACGCTACCTTAACACGGTAGTTATAAAGGGTATGATTGGCATAATCGGATTCCCGTTGGGAAGAATAATAAGCTAAATGGATTTGTCCCTCCACGGAGAGATGTCAAGCTTGGGCCCCTCGAAGGAATGATGTTGGTGAAATGTTCGGCCGGACTCAAATGGATTGATTGGATCAATAGCATTTGAATTATCAACATATTCGGAATCGAGAAAGTATTGAACAAAACAAGTTGACTGTTTGACCATGACTTGTGTTCAATGACATCGTGGACAAAGGGATTGTGACATATTCTAAGAGGAATGCGAACTTGTATCTAGTTATACTATTTGGGTAGGTATGACGGTTTGCTAGAACCTAATCATATCTTATGGTTTCATGTTTGAATCCATTGCCAACTTAATATAATCCTAGAGGGTCACACACAATAGAACGAATCTTTAAAAGGACTAAATTGGAATTTTGGAAATTCTGAACATTCTAAGAAGTGGGCGACCGCACAGTTTGGACTGGGCGGCCGCACACTTAGTTCAGTTTTGTACCAGTTTTGCTTCAGATAGTTGTGCGACCGCACAGAATTTTTTGGGCGGCCGCACAACACTGTCGGGTGGCAGATTCCTAATTTGATTAGGAAACGAATTTTGGACGGATTTTGACACAAGTTTCCTATTTGGAATAGGTCATACTTGTGTATAAAAGACCAAATTCGGCCAGCACTTCAGCGAATGATTTTGTGAGTCTCAAAGAGTTTGAGAGAGGGTTTATTTTGTTCTAAGACATTCTTGGTTGAAGAACAAAATAATACACAAAATAAATTCTATATAGTTCTTTTGATTGTGAAAAGGTGTTTCATAATTTGGTCTAGCAACCAAGATCAAAGAAGCTCCTTTGATATTCGTTCGAAGTGTGGATACCGCTAGAGGGTGAAAATCATCATCTTCAAAGTTCGTGTTCAAGCTTTGTGATCGTGATCAAGTCTTCAAACCTCCACCAAAGACCAAGAGAATTTGATAGCCATCAAGGGTTAGTTTTATCCTCTATTCAACTTGTTGTATTTGATTTAATCATATGAACAGATCCATGGCTTTGGGTTTCAAAAATTTTAAATTGCTATACTCCGCTGCGCATGTATCTACGAAACCCAACAAAAACCCGCAATGGCGGCCTAGGAAAAAATTAGAGCACGTGCAAAAAAAGAAGCCCGCTAGATTGATAACCCGAAAGGGCGGTCTAGGCAAAAAACAGGGTGCACACAAAAAAAATGGTCTTCGTTTGTTTGAACTACGGAGACCTGAGCCTCTACACTGGAGGAACGTAAGTAACCTTCGGGTGCGGTCTAAAATATAAACAAATACCCAAATCATTCCAAATTAACGAGATGCAATTCTTATTCATTTCTTGAATTACTTTGATCATTACAAGAATTTGTTGAGCTACTAAAAGACATAAACCATTAAAATCCTAAAACAAGTGGTCTATTTTACTTGCAATCTCTTGGGGGTACTAGGAAAAAATGTAATTTTCTCTTGGCCTTTGAAGGGCCACCCGAACGACCATCAATCCTACTCTTCTTGGGAGGTCTAGGAACACTGATATGGACCTAAACCTTCTGCGCAACAGAGCGCCTCCGAGCATAAAAGTCATCCAAAGGGGTACCGAAAGGGTCGGTCAGAATGTTGTTCACATCAGCAGCAGCCACCTTGTACCTCAAAGCACTGCTAGGCTCAAAGTCCTTCCCTAGCAATTCAGCCCGAAGAGCATCTACCCAAGTAATGCCGTGGTAGACGGTACCAAGCAAATGATCCAAGTAACTCTCGGGAAGAAAGATACTACCCCGATGCAAAGGAGCGGAATCCCACCGGTTACGATCATCTCTCCAAGCTGACTGAAGCTCACGCGAGAAGTCCGGACCCATGTAAGAAACATGACGAAGCATCCCGTTCCTCTGAAAAGGAATTATTTACTGACGACCAAACTGTCTCAAAACCGTTTGGGTTGGTAAAACGAAGAATCTCCCAACCCAGGTAAAACCACATGCTGAAAACCGAAGGTCCATTCCACAAAAGGGCGAAGACCCCAAGGGCACCACTCAATGTCAGCTGTAAGATGAGAAGCAAAGAATCTCCTCCAACCCTCTTCAGTCAAATCTCTAATCAGCAATCATCGCCTATGAACAGCAAAAGGGGAGAGGTCGCCGTCTGACGCATAAAGCCTGAAATGCTCCCGAAGCCATATGGTCAAAAGCAAGGGGCTTCCTCGTCGCATATCGCCCGTACAATGTAATTCGTCCAGACCATGCAAGGTCTCTCCTACAATGAGCGGAATTATGCTAAATCGTTGTCCTTTCACCTGCAACACAATTTCAGCCAACTGCGCATCCACAGTACCCAGAGGAGTGACAAACAGAACCTCGCTGAAAAGACAGACAGCCATGGCATTTCTCTTAAAAGACTGAACCTCGACATTTTCCGAATGCAAGCTGAAAAACATCGGAAGCTCAGTTATGTCAACAACGGTCCCGTGCATCATCTTCTTCACCTCTCCAACAGGGAGATTTAGAAGGTCAACCCAAGAGTCAACAACACCGCGGTGATACTTAGGGACGGCAATCCGACCGGCCAAAGGCATACCCAGAATGTCCCCAAAATCATCGACGGTCGGCACCATTTCATTAGCCGAAAAGTTGAATGTATGGTTATCACAATCCCAAAAGGCTGCACCAGCTTTCAACAAGTCCCAATCCGGCTTCAATGTCCGCAAACTAAAAAGAATTTGAAACCCGAAATCGTTGATGAAATCATTTTTGGGATGGGTCTTGAAAGAATACACGAATGTCGATAAATCCTTCTCGTAACTCTTGACAACCTTGGCATCAAGACTAAAAAGGTTAGAGGCCATGGGGAAGAAGATCACAAGCAAAATTGAGCAATAAAATGGTGTTAAAAAAATGGCAAAAGAGAGCTGTTAGAATCAGATTGTCGACCAGGAGCTGATATTATAGCTGTTGGGGGGATCTTTTGGTCAGCAAATGTCAGGCCCCGAATTTCGCCTACCAGAGGCGCGTGCCTCCCGACACTGGTCTACTAGGCGCATGCGTCTCATCGCCAATAGAGGAAGCGCCCGCGTCCCAGGTAAAAAAAAAATGCTTCAGAAATGGCCCTTGTCAAAGTTCAGAAAACAACCCAGGCACTTCAAAAGTATAGACACCCCGCCATGGACCGCTCACCCCGATTGCACACTTGATTTTGTGTTTCCCCCTCTTTTAAGTGTTTTCTGTTAGTGTCTGTTACTTTGGTTAAGTGCCAGACTGACTCTGTTAAGTCCCGGGACTAAACTGAATAACAGTTCTAACTTTCTAGTCCATTTTGTCAAAAATTTCTTTTCAGAGTCGCGCGCCTCCGCCTCTTGAGGCCAGACGCGCGCGCCTTCCGCCGCCTAGGTGGGATGCGCGCACTTCAGGGGTGTGTCAGTTACAGATTCTGCCCAACAATCTCTCCCTTGCTCATTATATATGACTTTGCCCGGGAAAGATTTCTTGGAGACTCCGTTTGGCTCCAAAAACTCCCCTCTTTCAACTATAAAAACCCCCCCAATCCATCATTGGAAGGGATCTTTTTCCTCACTTCTTTTCTAGACTTTTCCTTGGGACTTCTTTTAGACTTTTGTCAACTAAGTACTCAACCTCTTCTTCAAGGATTTTCAAGAGGTTCTCTTTGAAGGATACTATAGGTAAATGTCTTAAACTTTCTTTTTCTTCTTCTTCTTCTTCTTCTTCTTCAATCAAATGTGCAATCACCCCAAAACCACTTGGGACATGACACCAATGGTCCTTTCATTACATTGAATTGGCCTAGGAGTCATCTCCCTACATTTTAAACTTTAAAACCCTTTTTTTTATCATCATTCAAATAGGAAGAACACATTTATCTTTAAAGTGAATTATGAACAAAAAAGACCGACTTTGCTCCGGCGAATTGGGTGTTTAAGTACTTCCCATTTCGTAACCTAACCCCCGAAGCCCTCATCCCAAAGAATCTTTGTTTTCGTAAATCAAACTTAGGCTCATAAACATTAGGTTTTCTTACGTTCCTCAAAAAACGTGAGTGGCGACTCTAAAACACAATTAGATATCCTAGGATGAGCTCGCGCGCTCTGGCCTAAGGCCGCGGCCTCCGACCCCGGGGTATCTACAGTGGCGACTCCGCTGGGGACTGGTTGAGGGTTAAACTTGTGTTTCTGTTCATAATTCACTTTTCTGGGCATTCTGGAAATTGATATGGGAAGCGCGCACCTCGGACCTTCATGGTCCAAAGCGCGCGCGTCCCACATCAAATTCCAGAATCGCCCGCCTTCCATGTGTTCTTCCTATTCTTCCTATTATTTCGTGCTAACAAACATTGCAGGGGTTTCATCACACAATCAGGACCAGGGCAATCCCCTGAGTCCATAAGTTTCTGATAATCTGACAGGTTAGCCCAGAAGCGGGCGCCTCCCATATACAATGCGTCACGACCCGAAATCTAGGCTCTATTTTATTAGTAATAAATAATTATTATTTATTTAATTGCTTATTTATTTATTTAAATTATTATTTATTTAAATATTTATGTGTGCACTTTATGTGTCATAATAAATTATGTCTAACATTTTAATTGGTCTTTTGTGCTAGTGTAGAGTTTTGGGGTCTTAATTGTCGCGACCCCGGACCCCGCGGGCCCCGGGACCGCGAGCTGGACGTCGACTCTAACAATAAACTCCAAAATACCGAAGTTAAAAATTTCATTTATTACCAAAAGGTGATAATCCAAGTTTTACAAAACCAAGTTTGATAAAGACTAAATACGACTATCATAAACTTCCACAAGTTTATGCCCAACAAAATAAAAATATACAATTCTTAGTGACGTCATTGTTTGGTACAAATACCCCAAAAGGTTACACATTTATATAATGTAAACCAACCTATACAACTTTCCCCAAAAGAATGTTTCCACACTCGACGTCCTCTATCTCGTGATCAGCGAGACTATTCCTTAGCACCTGGGGGGGGGGTTAAGGAAAAACAAAGATAAAAGAAAAGGGGGTGAGATAAATCTCAATAAGTTACTAATGCAACTACATGACATGCTATGATGCAATATACAATAAGCAATAATAAGTATCACATAGCACATAGCATTTATCACATACAGATAGCAGCGGAAATAAACACATAACAAAGGATATAGCCAAGGTTTTCCAAACCGGAACATCCAAATAAAGGATCGCTGCGCAGCTTCAATAATCAACCGATCATCATCTTCATAATAGCATGAAAGCCGAAGAGAAACCCCGGTACCGGAACCAATAACCATAAAAGTGTCACAAGGGACAAGGACCATGACACAAAGTCATGCCCGCTAGCCAGATACATTCACAAAGGAACGCTGACTTATCCTTTCCAAGGCCAATCTAGAGAAGGGGGTATAGAAGGGGGCAAAACAATGGTCAACATTATAATGGACTTGGCTTTGCCATTATAATCTTTCCCATCGCCCAAACACACACAAAATACCAGCTGGACTTTCAAATAAATGCTAAGTAATAATTTAGCATGAATGAACAACTTAAGGTTCCAAAGTAGGGAACCAATCCAAGTAAATTACCACAAGGGTAAACCATACCAAGAAGTCACCAAGAAAGTGAAATAAACCAACAATACACAATAAAGGTGCCCCAAAATCCCAATTAACAATTAATGAATCTCAAACACAAACTTGATCACAAAGGACCCAATTCTATCACTAGAGTGTGCTATAATATTCACTAAGGTCAACTAGAAGGACACCCAAAACTTGGACCAAAACGCGTTCCTTAATCACACAAACTAACAAAGTGTAAAGTTTCAGGGGTTCTGTGCGGCCGCCCAAAAGGGTATGTGCGGTCGCCCAAAATCCTTCAAAACAAGAACAAAAGCTTTCAGAAAGATGCGCAGTCGCCCAGGAAGTTTTGTGCGGCCGCCCAACCTTCCGGATTGCCAGAAATCGGGAAGAACAACATGGTTCTTCCATTTTTATACCCAAAACACATTTCCACCCAAAATCCAACATTCCAACTCACATACTAATGTACCAAAACAACTTATAAGTCTAAAAGGACTCCTAAAACAACATTTAACAACCAAAATCAAGAATCAAACCAACATTCAAGATTTCACCATTTTTGATCAAAACTCCAAATAAATTCCCAATAAATTCAAAACCCAACCAAACTTCACATACAACACATCAAACATTATCTAAGCATGATATGAACATTTTAGCATTAAAATGGGGGAAAAGTAACTTACTTGCAAATTCTCAAAGTTGATGGATTTCAAATCTTTTTGATTCTACGCGATCCTATCGACGATCTAAACAATGTTCAAGTTTTAAGAAATGAATAATAATGAGAGGAAGATGGAGAAAATGAAGAGAGAAGTGAGAGAAAGAAAAACTTACCAATGGCTAGAGAGAGAGAGATGAGTGCTGGGAGGGAGAAGAGAGTGAGGGAGAATGTGAGGGAGGTGAGGGGAATAGGGAGGGAGTAGGGAAATAATTTCAAACATTTACACTTAGGCCCCCTCTCTCACACTACACACAAATACTACACTCCCAACTATCAATTAAGACTCAACATTTCCACACTAGCTCAAATAACTCGAATAAAATGCTAGGCATAATTATTATAACACATAAATTGCACACAATAATATTTAAATAAATAATAATTTAAATAAATAAATAAGCAAATAATTAAATAATAATCATTTAATTACTAATAAAATAGAGCCTATATTTCGGGTCGTGACATTAATTGTTAGTAGGGAGTGTAAGTATTTGTGTATAGTGTAGAGGAGGGGCCTGAGTGTAAGTTTTTGGAAATAATTCCCCCTACACCCTCTCCTCTCCCTCATTCCCAACTCATCTCTCTTTCACTCCATCTCCCTCTCTCTTCCATTGCCAAAGAATGGGTAAGTTCTCTCTCACTTCTCTCTACATTTCCATCATCTTCCTCTCTTTATTTCTCATTTCTTAAAACATGAATCATGTTTAGATCGTCGATAGGATCGTAGGAAGCCAAGAAATTTCGAGTTCCGTCACCTTTGAGAAAATCCGGGTAAGTTGCTTTTCCCCCATTTTTATGCTAAAATGTTCATATCATGTTTATATTATGCTTGATGTGTTATATTTGAAGTTTGGTTGAGTTTGGAATTTATTTGGAATTTATTTTGAGTTTTGGTCAAAAATGGTGATTTTAGGAATGTTGGGTTTGAATCTTGATCTTGGTTGATAAATGGTATTATTTGAGTCCCCATTCTAGTTATAAGTTGTTTTGGGTTCATTTTTATGATTGGTGGAAGGTTGATTATGTTGGATTTTGATTGTTATATGAAATGGGTAAGAAAATTGGTAGAAACCCAGATTTTGGTCGGATTTCGCCCCTCCGGACAAGGAGGCGCGCGCACCATGTTTTGGGAGGCGCGCGCACCCTTTTCTGCTTCGAAATCGCAGCCTTCTGACCTTAGGAGGCGCGCGCATCACTTTTTTTGGAGGCGCGCGCATCCCCCCTTTTTCCAGTTTGTCCGTTTTTCGTTCGATCTTCCGGAGGCCATAACTTTCTCATCCGGACTCCGTTTTAGGCATGTAAACTATCGTTTCGAAGCTCTCTTCGAGAACTACAAGATGGTATAGGTTTTTCAGTTAAGTTATAAGTTTTATACTTCAGGATTTTATTGGGTGTTTGGGCATCTTATGACGTGTTCGTGGTTGTTCCAATCGAATTAATTTTCGAGTAGGGCTTGGTCTAGGTTTTAGGCGATGTTCCATAGTACCTAGAGGGTTGTTGTTGAACACTAAAATGTAGGGTTTAGTCCGGTCCTAATCATGTTCTAATAAGGGTAACCTTTTGGATTCGTTTGGGGTGTTTAGAGTTGGTTCGTTATGGACGGAGGTAAAGCGTGAATTGGCGATTGGGTACTTACGGTTTGATTAACCTTAAGGTGTATTCATTTTGATTTCCTACTTTGGAATTCCAGGTGTAAGAGATGGTTGAGTTCATGGTCCTAGTATATCTTTATGAGTAAATGTTTAGGGTCATTTTGGTAATAGTCATTGTGCAATTTGTAAGCGACCGTTTGGGTTGTGCTCTTTATGAGTAACTTGTGGGTATCATATTTATGACGTATTTGGTAAGTGCCTTCTCTTGGAATCATTATGTTTTAGTGTCCAATGTTTTTGAACTCTTTTATGAGAAACTCCTTGTGCTATTGTTGTTGAACTCTTCTTGAGTAATCGTTTGCATCTTTTATGGTGATTAATTGGTATGATTCCCTACTTTGGAATCAATGGTTGTTTATTGTGCTAGTATTTTATTACTTAGCCTTTACTTGAAAGTCCAGCTGGTATTTTGTGTGTGTTTGGGCGATGCGAAACATTATGATGGCACAGCCAAGTCCGTTATGATGTTGACCATTGTTTTGCCCCATTATTACCCTCCTCCAGATTGGTCTTGGATGTGAGAAGAGTTAGCTCCTTTGTGTGCATTTTAGCTACTTAGAGCATGAATTTGTGGCATGTCTCCCGTCCCTTGTGACACTTCTTGGGTTATTGGTTCCGGTACCGGGGTTTTCTCTTCGGCTTTCATGCTATTATGAAGATGATGATTGGTTGATTATTGAAGCTGCGCAGCGATCCTTTATTTGGATGTACCAGTTTGGAAAACCTTGGCTATGTATCCACTTATGAGTGTTTATTTCAGCTTTATGTGTTGCTTGATGAGCTGGTCGTTATTTCCAACCGGTATGGGACGGTTGGCGATAGGGAGCCTCTCATTTGTTGTTATATGTTTATTTATATGATTGTTTATTGGATGTTACCGTTCGTCAGCATGTCACTTATTATTCCGCTGCTATCTGTCTTATGCTAATTGCTATTGGTCATTGCATATTAGCATGTCATGTAGTTGCATTAGTAACTTACTGAGATTTTATCTCACCCCGTTTATTTCCATCTTTGTTTTTCCTTAACCCCCCCCCCTAAGAGGAAAAGAATTAGGATTCGCGGATCGAGGAGGACGTCGAGAGGTTTGAGATTTTGGGGCAGGTTGTTATGGATCGGTTTACATTATTTAAATGTATAACCTTTTGGGGATAGTTTTACCTGTTGGGTTTCGATCTAACATGCGCAGCGGAAATTAGCAATTAAAATTTTAATGAAACCCAAAGCCATGGATCCGTTCATATGATTAAATCAAATACAACAAGATGAATAGAGGAATAACTAACCCTTGATGGCTATGAATTTCTAGCTTTTGAACTTGGTGGAGATTTTGAAACTTGATCAAGAACGCGAACCTTGAAGATGATGAGCTTCACCCTCTAGCGGTATCCACACCACGAACGAATATCAAGTAACTTCTTGATCTTGGTTGCTAGACCAAATTATGAAACACACTTTCAGAATTGCAAGAACTATATGGAATTATGAATATTCTTGTTCTTCACTTTTTGGATCTTAGAACAAGAAAAATAACCTCTCAAAACCTTATGGGGGCACTCACAATCATATGTCTAATGGCTGGTGAAAAGATGCTTTTATAGGACCTAGTCATTAACTCTTAATGACCTAGGATTCCTAAATCCCGTCACCTTAATTAAGGCAAGTCCTTATTCTGCCAGGAATTCTGGCACGGTCATGCCCCTTTATTTGGCACGGTCGTGCCAAATGGGTCGAACCTGCCAGACCTTCCCCGAATATTGGCACGGTCGTGCCCCTATGTTTGGCACGGTCGTGCCAAACGGACCGAGCCTTTTGCCTTGTTTTGGATTTATGGCACGGTCGTGCCGTTTAAAGGCGCACGGTCGTGCCAAAGCCAAAACCTGACATTTTTCCATAATTCCCATTTAGTCCTTTATGATTCGTTCTATTTGTGTGTGACCCTCTAGGATTACACTAAGTTGGCAATGGGCTCAAACATGAACTCATAAGATATGATTAGGTTCTAGCAAACCGTCATACCTACCCAAATAGTGTAACTAGATACAAGTTCGCATTCCTTTAGAATATGTCACAATCCCTTTGTCCACGATGTCATTGAACACAAGTCATGGTCAAACAGTCAACTTGTTTTGTTCAATACTTTCTCGATTCCAAATATGTTGATAATTCAAATGCTATTGATCCAATCAATCCATTTGAGTCCGGCCGAACATTTCATCAACATCATTCCTTCGAGGGGCCCAAGCTTGACATATCTCCGTGGAGGGATAAATCCATTTAGCTTATTATTCTTCCCAACGGGAATCCGATTATGCCAATCATACCCTTTATAACTACCATGTTAAGGTAGCGTTTGAATATGTCAAACACAATGTTCATCAGTGGAAGACTATAATAACTTCATGTCTAAAGATTCAAATGACATAACTAATATGAGATATATGTACGACATAGACCATGACATAAATCTCATGCAGCGGGTCAACTCCAGTACCTTGTTCCAAACAAGTACCCATAAATCTAACATGATCATCCCATGATCATTTAGCCTTTATACTAGTGCTTAACAAGCACTAGGGACGGGGATTATTATAAAGTAAACATGAACAACAATAATAATCAAAGCATCTCTTTATTGATATGAAATAAATGATAACAATTACAACGTTTATTAAACGTGCCTAGGGCACCACTACCAACAATCTCCCACTTGCCCTAGGCCCAATCTCTCATGTATCTAATACCCATGGACCTAACATGACCATCATGTTTAGCTTGTGGAAGTCCCTTTGTTAGCGGGTCCGCAACATTGTCATCAGTAGGTACTCTGCATATATTTACATCTCCCCTATCAACGATCTCTCGAATGATATGAAAACGCCTAAGTATGTGTTTGGATTTCTGATGTGCTCTTGGTTCCTTTGCTTGAGCAATAGCACCATTATTGTCGCAATAAAGGTCTATTGGACTAGCAATACTAGGAACCACTTCAAGTTCAGTTATGAACTTCTTAATCCAAACAGCTTCCTTTGCAGCATCCGATGCAGCAATATACTCAGCTTCTGTTGTAGAATCAGCGGTTGTACTTTGCTTGGAACTCTTCCAGCTTACAGCTCCACCATTTAACATAAACACAAATCCTGATTGCGATCGGCTATCATCTTTGTCGGTTTGGAAGCTTGCATCCGTGTAAGCATTTACAACGAGATCATCTTCCATTCCTCCATAGACCAAAAACGAGTCTTTAGTTCTTCTCAAGTACTTAAGAATCGCTTTTACGGCTATCCAGTGATTTTCGCCAGGGTCGGATTGGTATCTACTTGTCATGCTCAAAGCATAAGACACATCCGGCCTAGTACAAATCATGGCATACATGATGGACCCAATTGCCGAAGCATATGGAACATCATTCATTTTCTCACGCTCATCGTTTGTGTCTTAGGAACATTGAGTCTTGCTTAGAGAAACTCCATGTAACACGGGCAAGGTCCCTCTCTTAGAGTTTTCCATACGGAATCTTCTAATGACCTTGTCAATGTATGTACTTTGGCTTAAACCAAGCAGTCTCCTTGATCTATCTCTATAGATCTTAATGCCAAGAATATATGCGGCTTCACCCATATCTTTCATTGCAAAACACTTTCCTAACCAAGTCTTCACAGACTGAAGTGTAGGAATGTCGTTTCCAATGAGCAATATGTCATCCACGTATAAAACAAGGAATAGCACTATGCTCCCACTAATCTTCTTGTATACACAAGGCTCATCTTCGTTCTTGATGAAACCAAACTCTTTGACCGATTCATCAAAACGGAGATTCCAACTCCTAGAAGCTTGCTTCAATCCATAGATGGATCTCCGCAATTTACATACCTTAGAATCTTGTTCAAAACCTTCTGGTTGTGTCATATACACATCCTCTTGAGTTTTCCATTCAGGAAAGCGGTTTTGACGTCCATCTGCCATATTTCATAGTCATGATATGCGGCAATGGCAAGCAAATTCTTATAGACTTGATCATTGCTACGGTGAAAAGGTCTCATCATAGTCAATACCATGAACTTGCCTATAACCTTTCGCTACAAGCCTAGCTTTGTAAGTATGCACCTTCCCATCCATGTCAGTTTTCTTCTTGAAGACCCATTTGCATCCTATGGTTTTACACCTTCGGGCGCATCAATCAAATTCCAAACTTGATTGTCTTGCATGGATTGCAATTCGGATTCCATGGCTCCAAGCCACTTGTCCGAATCAGGAGAAGACATCGCCTCTTGGTAGTTGACGGTTCATCATTCTCAATGATTTCTACCTCATTACTATCCGTTACGAGAAATCCATATCTCTCGGGCTCGGATCGTAACCTACTAGATCTGCGAGTGCTTGTGTATTTTTGAACAGTTTCCACAACTCCTTGTGGTTCTTGTTCTTGTTCCACTATTGGTTCAATGTTTATTTTCTGGGTCTCGAATTTCTTCAAGATTTATTTTACTCCCACTGATTTCTTTGGAGAGAAACTCTTTCTCTAGAAAGACACCAGTTCGGAAACAAACACTTTGTTGTCCTCACCGGTTGTTAAAAGTAATATCCTTTAGTTTCCTTAGGATATCCCACGAAAATACATTTATCAGATTTGTGTGCAAGTTTGTCTGAGTAAGTCTTTTGCAAAAACTTCACAACCCATTCCGCTCCACATCTCATATGGAGTCTTTTGAACCCGATTTAGTTGGAACACGATTTAGTGTGAAAGCAGCGGTTTCTAGGGCGTAACCCCCAAAGGATATTGGAAGATCAACTTGACTCATCATTGATCGAACCATGTCTAACAAAGTCCGATTCCTCCTCTCAGACACACCATTCCATTGTGGTGTTCCGGGTGGAGTCAATTGTGAAACTATTCCACAATTCTTTAGATGATCATCAAATTCTTGACTCAAGTATTCACCACCTCGATCTGATCGAAGTGCCTTTTATAATTTTGCCAAGTTGTTTTTTCTACTTCATTTTGAAATATTCTAAATATCTCAAATGCTTCACTTTTATGTTTCATTAGGTAAACATACCAAATCTACTATAATCATCAGTGAAGGTTATGAAGTATTGAAATCCTCCCCTAGCATTGCTACTTAATGGTCCGCATACATCGGAATGTATCAACCCCATAAGTCGCTTGCCCTTTCACCCAACTTGGTAAAAGGTGTCTTAGTCATTTTTCCAAAAGACACGACTCACAAGTATCATATGACTTAAGTCACATGAACCCCAAAGTCCGTCCCCATGGAGTTTTTGAGATACGCTTCTCATTAATATGGACCAAGACGGCAATGCCACAAATAAGTATGATTTACATCATTAGGTTTTAGATTTCTTATTTACATGATAGACATTATTTTCATTCTTGACATCCAAGATATAAAGGCCATTAAATGAATTAGCAATACCATAAAGCACATCATTTAAATAAATAGAAATTTCTTATTCTCAATAAGAAACTTAAAACCT